>JAOWBP010004220.1:8031863-8069146 GCA_028571105.1 Tragopan temminckii
AGGCATCACCGAGCTCTCCTTGTGCCCTGCTTGTCCTTCCCACGCTGGGATGCTCCTGTGGCAATGCTACTGAGCTCAGGTGTCTCTGATGCCCTCTCCTTCTACAAGAGCTCCCATGGCAGAGTTGTCCCCAGGGAGCACTTGCTGCAAGAGTCAAGAGGGTGTGCATGAGCAGGAAGAGCCGCAGGCAACAGCCGCATGTCAGATCAGCATGTTTTACTTGTCTGTAGCTTGGTATATGGCTCTTAAGGCCACAGGAGCCCTGTATCAGAGTGAGAGTAGGAAGGAATGTGATCATGAGCTACCCGTGATCTGACTTTTTTTCCTCCACTCCTGCCCTAGCAGTTCCCAACTCTGAAGTTTCTGAGTTCTCCTTCCAAACACATTGGGTTCCCACTTGCTTTTGGAGAAACTGGGCTGGTGGCTGCCAGCTTAAGCTCCCTTCCTGTTGCACCTTACTCTTCTGTATGTGCATTGCTAAGTAGGTGCCTGTTAAGAAGTTGGGCAGTACTATTTTAGTGAGCGTTTTGCTCCTCAGAGCCCCATTGGTTTGATTCCTTCTGTATTAAAGGCCTTTTTTTTCCAAGCTTGCACTGAAGGGACTGAATTTGACTTTATTTTTACAGTTGCCTGTTGTACCTCCTGAGAGTTCCTTCCCAGAGGCCCAGCAGGCATGCAGTACAGGGGCACGGATGTGGTAGCTGCCTAAGGTCTTTGACTATGCTGGGTGGTTTCAAATCCAGTTAAAGTTTAAAACAAACAAACAAAAAAAACCTATTGAACCCCCTGAATTATAGGGTTTAATCTCCTGATTTCTAGAATGTCAGGTTCCTCTGAGGGGCTCAAATTTCTTAATAACTGATCACATGGGTAGGAAGAGAGGAAAATGGTTTTCCTCCTCTTGCAAAAGAACACTACTTTCCCATCCTCCTGCCTGTGTCCAGATCAGACTGTTTACAGTTCTCCAGTGTAATGCCACCCCTCTCAGAAAAATCCGTGTTAGAAAGGAGTTATGGAACTTTTTACAAAGCTTGGTGGAGCTGATGTGTTCACTTAAGCTCCCTGAAGGTGCAGATGATGCTCTGGGGCTCATTGGCAAAGTTGACCTCTGGCAGCATCTGTGCTGTGACTTAGCACAATGCAGAGCCTTGGCTGGTGTTCAGGTGAGCTGGGTGCGGAGAAACGCTTCTGTGTGTCACAGCACAAGCTGCAAACATGGCTGAGATGCAGTCAGGCTGGAGTATGTTGCCATTTAGAGGCTACCAGGTTATGGCTGCGAATCCAAGAACCTGGCTGTAATTCAGCTATCCTGGTGCCAACTACGTGCGGGGAGCACAACTTGTGCTTTCCCTGGGTAAGCTGACTGCATGCGTCCAGACGGCAGGCTATGTTCTGAGCTCTGAGAAGCTGCGAGGTAGACCTAAACTTAAGGGCTCATTGAAGGAAACAATTGAAGTATGTTCTGAAAGCACAGAGGAACCCGTGTAATTGATTTAAAGACATACTATCCCTACAGAGGATGTTGCTAATGTCTTTAGCAGGCACAGTAAGCCTGTGAACACATACTGTATGCTTTGGCGAAGAATTTCCTTAGACAGCTTGCTCATCTTAGCTCCATCTCGTCTGTATACTACTTCTGTTTGGCATGCACAAACAATGTGGAGAAGGGCTTTGAAAGAGCTCAGTTCAACATGAGGTTTAGTTGTTGCAGGATATAAAGCCTTAATGAGTGTTTCACTTTTGATCCCCCTACAATTACTGTAACTATTCAATGCTAGATGACAATAATTAGAGGTGGGAAACAACTCATAAACTGCAAGATAACAGTGCTTAGAATAAGCAATGTGTAACTGAGATGAACTTTGCACTGTACGAGTTCCTTCCGTGAAGAAAGTGCTGTTACTGGACCACACCTTTATTTTTTATTAAAGACCATGTATTTTGAATTTGTCATCTTCTTCCACATAAGGCATCACATTAAGTTGTAAATGAGACCAACGTGAAGATTGGAGAGAGTGAGTGCTTTTTAGAAGAGCTGGATGTGAAGATTAGTCCAAGCTGTGGTAGAGCTTTCACATGTGAAGGCTGAAGGTAGAATGTATGAGATGACTTTGCTCAGACCAATTAAGTGGCTGCCATAGCTAAGAAACAGCTTTACAAATAATTCAGTACTCACAAATGCTTTTTCAGTCCTTCGTTTGTTACACAAGACTTAGCACAGTCTGTATTACAGCTCAGTTTAGTAAGGAAGCTGTCTGCTGCGGTAGCTTATCTTGTTTCCACTAATTGTCCAACAGAAAATGACTTGCAGTTGTACTGTGGGGCAGAGTTCAAGGAACCTTGCCACAGCTAGTGTAGTACTTGTGCTTAATCTCAACCTAAGGCAGACTTGCACATAAGCAAAATATGCTATTCCAAGACTCGCTTGTAACACTAGGACTTTTTTGATTTGTGGAATAATTTCTTTTCAGAGAGACCGTTGAAGGTCATGTTCTCCAAGGCAAGTACTTATTAGGTTCAGCTCGTTCAGATTGCTCAAGGCAGTGTCCACTTGAGTTTGAACATACCTGATGATGGAGATGTTGCAGCCTCTCTGGGCTTCTGCTCCAGTGTGCGACAGCCCTCATGGAGAAGACTTTTTCCCTTTTTCCTGGAAATCTGCTTGGAATTTTCCATGTCGTTGCGACTTGGAAATTTTTAAAGTAGAGGAGTGAGGGGCCTCTTGTGCTGCATGTGGGATGATATATTATTTTGATTTATTAACACTATTATTATTATTTTTAACTCTGAAAACCATCTTTTTTCTAGTATAAAGCTGACTGAAATGAATTAAATCGAATTAAATGAATTAAATTAAAATGGATGTGTGCTGGGCTAGGAAGAACCCTGAGACGGGCAAGGGAAGCTGTTGTGAAAGATGTGTAAGAACACAAGAATTTCACTTGAAGGACTAACTCTTGAAATGAAGCAATAATTATTTTTATAGCTCTGAAGAAGCTTAGAATACAATTGTAATTTGTCCAAGGCACTTAGTTTAAAGACAAAAGATGTAGAATGTTCTTAGTCATGTATATCATTACTTATAAGCCTGAAGACAACCTTTAGTTAAAGAGCCAAGATGAAGTAGGGAATCTTGGTGTCCTGCTTGCAGGTGAAGTTCAGAGGTCTCCACTGGAGTAGGTGAATTTGCAAGCTTCAGATCAAGGCCAGGTTTCAACTTTGACTCTTTGTGTCGGGGCAGCTGCAAGGACAAACATAGAGCACCAAGCTTTGCAACCTTGGCTGTTTTCCACATGGAAGGTTGGGTTGTGAGGTGTGTTGTTGCCTAAGCTTTAAAAATGGCACATGTTTGACCCTCAAATGCGACTGTCTCAAGACAAACTAGTTATGTTACTGGCTCTAAAGTAGGCACTGTAATGCCTTCCTCTGCGCTCGAAAGAGTGCAGTGTTAATGTGTCCAAGTGTAACATATCATATTAATATTTAGTATAGAGCAACAATTATAAATCAGCTCAAGCAGTTAAAACTTGGTTCCGTTTCAAGATTGAAATTGGCGTGTACTGCAGTCCTATGGAATCTCCATAATCCATTTTTTGGGCTGGTTGCCACTTAGTTAATAGGATAATAAAAGGGTCAGAATTACAATCTAGACTCTGAGGTGTGATGGGGGAAGCAAACTAGCTCTGGTTCGGTCTGTTTTCCTCTTTACCCTACCAGGCAGCCACTTAAAACCTAATAGCTGACTAAGAAGCAGGATACTCCTACATAAAACTTAATGTTGTAGGCTATATATAGGCTTTTTTCTTTTCTTTAACAGAAGAGTGAGTGCTTGAGCTGTTCTGCAGAACCAACACCGGCACTGAACAAGCAAGTTGTGCTGGCAGCCATCCCATAGCACTTGGCCTTACCGGCGCACTGAGTGCAGTGCTGGGCTGTGTGCTGGCTGCTGCAGGCTGGCTTCAGTGTGCCATGCAGGCCACAGGGCTTGCATCTTGGGCCTGAGCTGTATGCTGCTTGGAGGCCACAGTAAAAATAAACAAAAACCATGCTATAAGCTACCCCTTTGGGTGCTCTGATGACACTTTTGAATTTGGTTGTCTGTTTGCTGCTGGGCTCGAGTCCTCACAAGCTCAAAAGCAGACATCTCCCACCAGCTGCAGTGAGCAAGGTCTTGATGCTGTACATGAGAATGGCCCTTGCAGACATTGCTGAGGCTTCATAATGTGAATTAAGTGCAGAGAGGGCTCTTTACTTCAGGCTGTGGGAACACACATCTCTCCATGCCCTGAATGCGCACTTAGACTCATTTGTTGCAACCAGTGTCTGATGTGAGAGAGAGTATAACCTAAAATACTAAGCTTTCATCATTAAGATGGGGGAAAGGCTTCCAAGATCACCAAGTCCAACAGTCAACCTGTCCCTACCATGTGCATTCATAGAATCATTAAGATTGCGAATGACCTCCAAGATCATCAAGTCCAACCACAACCCATCTCCACCATGTCCACTAAACCATGGCCCTCTATGCCACACTTCCATGTTTCTTGAACACTTCCAGGGACAGAGACTCTACCACCTTCCTTTCAATTCCAGAGCCCTGCTACTTTTTCTGAGAATAATTTTTTTTTAATATCCAACCTGAATCTCCCCTGGTGCAACTTAAGACCATGAATTCTTGTCTTGTCTCTACTACCTGAGAGCAGGGGCTGACCCATGACCTCATGAATGTGGTGTAAATCTTCCCATTTTTGTTGCAGATCAAAAAGCAGACAATTTGTTCCCATCTGCCTAATTCATCAGACTTTGCTGGTAGTGGGAGTGTGTGCTGGAGGGACTGTGTGGTTGCATTGTGCCCTTGAAGCAGTGACTGCAGTAAATGTGCATCTCCGTGCTGTAGACTTACCACAAGCTTCAGAGGAATAATCAGAAGAACATGATTTGAAAGGCTCTGTAAAGCTTCAAAGTGTAGACTGTATGAGAAATAAGTATGGCTAAAGTAACGTTCATGGTAGGAAAGCAGTGCTGCAAGATCTGCTGTTCGTATCATCCATTTTCCAGTCTGGTACAGCCAGGAAAAGTGTCTTTAGGCAAACCAGGGAATGGGTGAATTCCACTGGAAAACTGGCCAAGCTGTGGTACATGACAGTGCCTGGAGTAATAATTGTTGGTGCTTAAGTGTAACTGGAAACATTTTTTTTTTTATGTTCCAATCTTGGATGTTTTACACTGGCAGTGTGTGCTTGGTGGAGGTAGTTGCAGGCTTGGTTGTACTGAGCTGGGTTGTTGCAGGCCCAGCTGCTCGCTAGTCTGCTGATCTGTGTCTGGTGCTTGCATGTTAACATCAAGAGACCTCCAAGAAGACAGACGCTGTATGGTCTCAGTTCGCTATTTAAAAGAGTTCCATCAAAGCAGAGCCTTTTCTGCTTTGCAGAAAACACAAAGCACTCCAGCAGAGCTGAGCTTTACACTGCTGCTTGGAAGTGAAGCTGCTTTGGGCTAGACTCTGATTTCTTTGTGAACCTCAAAGGGTTCTTTTAAATTCTGAGGGATTTCAGAGCCCAGGCGGGCCAAGGCTGAGCTCTTGTTGAAGCTGGAAGGGATCCCTGTGGGTATTCCGTAGGGTGCTGATAAGATCCGTCCTGCCTAGAAGTTCTTCTCCCTCCCTTCTCCCCACCCTAAAGGAGAGTAGACAAGCCCTCCTGCAAGCAGGCTTGGAAAAAATTACATCATGAGATCCCTATGCATGTCAGGAAGTGTTGAGACTGTAAGAGCAAACTGACTTTGCTAACAAAGTACCGCTGCACGGACGGCATCAGCCTCAGGGAGGAAGAGCTGTCCTGCTCCTGCTGTGACCTCTTCCTGCTGCTGGGGCTGGGGTTCCTGTGCTGCAGGAGAAGCTTTTGAGCATGGGCTCTTAACCCTGCTCTTGCATTGTGCCCTCAGAGGTGGTGGGGATGGAGGAAGCTGCTCGGCTGCTGCAGTGACCACAGTACATCTGCACTGAGACATATTTATGTGCTGTAAATGGAACAGGCTATTCTTTATCCCGAGTAATGTGCGTGTAGCAGTGTGCTCGAGGTGACTCTGTCCCGCTGGCTTTTATCCCTGGGAATGCTGGATGGAGTTCTGAGACAAATTTATTTGTAGCACACTAAATCATTGCTGCATCCATTCTAGTAAAAAATGCTGATGTCAGTATAAATCCGAAGCTAAAGCTTGGAGATGTTTCTGGCATGAGGCTGCAGTGGCCTGCACTGTGTTGTGAGGGGTGGTCCTGCTGTGGGGTGGGTGTTGGGGCACTTGGTCTGCTCCAGCCTTGGTAACTGCTTGTGCATCTTGTGCACCACACTGAGCCAGCCAGCAAGGCTTTCGGGCGTTCCCATGCCTAGAGAAGTTGTGGATGCCACATCCCTGGAGATACTTAAGGCCAGGTTAGATGGGATCCTGGACAGCCTGATCTGGTGAGAGGCAAGAGAGTTGGAGCTCAGTGATTTTTAAGGTCCCTTCCAACCTAAGCCGTTCTATGATTCATATGAAACGTAGCTGTGCCTTCTGCTCTGGTGCAAGAGCTGCTCCCTTGCAACCTTCCAGGGAGGGATTTCCTCTGCTGAACAGCTTGCCTTTCCTTTGGGGAGAGGGAGAGGAGCACAAGGTGCTGGGAAAACAGCAGTGTTTGTGTGATGCTGTCTTTATCTTCACAGCCGCTCATTAAAATCCAGCAGGCTTTACTCACTTTCTGGCTATCTGTTGTACATCTCAGACTGAATGTGAGATCAGCTATGAGCATTCAAGTCCCAGACACTTAGCATTGTTCTGTAAGATTAGTCAAAACTGATGCTTTAAAAAATGCAAATAAAATCCAAGCAAAATGAAATGTTAGCTATTCAGAAAGATAACATGCCACTCAAGGTCTGATGTTAGAGTATTATCTTCTCAGGACATACCGTCCTATTGTGAAACCATGTGAATATTAAAAGCTTCATGTGAGCGCTGGGTTAAAGGAGATGCCCTGTTGCTTACTTTTTTTGGTAGCTGCTCTGTGTAATCACTTTTTTTTAAAGTCAAGACCTCTGTATGTTGATAATATGATACTGAAGTATTGCTGTGGTACATGAGGTGAATAGGAGTGAGCAAAGCGTGCTCAGCACTTGCTGACTTTACCTATGGGCACCCTGAATTTGAACTGTAGGCCATCAAAGCACTGAACACTTTTCCTTTGCTAGCTAGTGCTCATTAAGATCCCTGTGCAATTATTCTGGTGGCAGTTGCTGCTCTGAATGATATGATCACTTGGTGCAAGGGCATCCTGAATGGTTGCAGGATAGCCCTGTTTTAGTTGAGATCAAACAAACCAGGGTTGTTGCCTGTGCAAGTGCCTGTGGTGACCTAAGGATTACCTGGGCACAAGTGAGGAACTTAAAAATATGCCTCTTATAGAATAGGAAATAATCATATGCCTGTCTTTTGTCTTCCAGATAGTAAAGCCATAGTTGATGGAAACTTGAAGTTGATCCTTGGTCTGATATGGACCCTTATCCTCCACTACTCGATTTCCATGCCTGTGTGGGAGGATGAGGGTGACGATGATGCAAAGAAGCAGACCCCCAAGCAAAGGCTGCTGGGCTGGATTCAGAACAAAATCCCTTACCTGCCCATCACAAACTTCAATCAGAACTGGCAGGATGGCAAAGCGCTCGGTGCTCTTGTTGACAGCTGTGCTCCAGGTAAGCTCTTTGGTCAATGTTTCCTTGCCCCCTCTTCTTGGAGCTGTTGATAGAGGGGGAGGTTTTCAGGGCTGTACTGAAAGTGGGAGCAAAGCTGTCAGGAAAACTGGAGTCCAAAGAGGCCAGCTGTGGGAAGCAATACGTTGTAAATGATCTGGCAAAGAGAAGCACTGGCCTAAAGCAGAATGTGCGTTTGCATTGTTGGAGGTGCTGCATCTAAGTCTTGTATTGGGTGCAAGGGAGAAAGGCACAAGTGCTGGCTCCCAAGTGCAAGACAGACTTCTTCCCACAGCGAGTGCCAACAACCTCTCAGCTTCAGGGTGCAGCAGGAGGCTTCGTGTGTCTTCCTGAGAGAGGATTGCACAGGAGTGCAGGGCAGTCAGACGCCGCACGCTGCCTGCAACTTCAGTGTTTAGCAAGTTACAACTGTGCAGCTTAAGGCAGGCAACGTGATGAAGTGTGAAAAAGGCAGTTTCCTCACTTTCTCATAATACAGCCTTGCTAATGCAATCTGGGGTAGTGTTGCAGGCAGCTGAAATCCCTTCTTGAAATGTGCTGTAGGAGAACCACCAGAATGTAAAGGATCCCTGGGTGTATTTGTGGTGAATTTAGAGCAGCGTCTTCCACAGTTTAAATGTAAAGCTGTGCTCTGTGTGGCTGACCCAGAAGCTGTATGTCTTTTGTGCTGACAGGCAAGGTGGGTGGGAGGCTTTTGAAACAGGCTTTCTAATACTGAGCTGAAAGAGACCCTGGAGATGCTGGTTGTTGTCTGAGAAGCGTTTCAGCAAGCAGCATGCACTTGTCCCATTTGGGTTGCTCTTGCCAGGGCCCAAATGTAGCTGTAGAGTTTGTACCTGGTTTCGTCAGCTAGGGAAGCTTCTCTGCAAGCAGTGCCTAATGATGAAACTTCCTTGCAGGCCTGTGCCCTGACTGGGAGACCTGGGACCCAAGCAAGCCTGTTGACAATGCTCGCGAGGCCATGCAGCAGGCGGATGACTGGCTGGGCGTGCCGCAGGTAAGGCGGTGTGGGAAGCACTGTGTGAGTTGGTTCTTAGAGAGTGCTAAGATTGGGCAGAGCAGGTGAAATTGCTTAGACACTTCTGAAGGTCACAGTTTATTTAAGCAAAACTCCCTGAGAAATGTGCCATTATATTTCAGAGCTCCGGTTACGAGGTTTAGTGTAGGGGGTTGTGCTAAAGGTTGCCAGTGTTGCAAGTATGTGGAGTGGGGAGATAGTACACTTCTAGTGATGCCTGAGTGGGTTTGTTTGGCTGCACCGGATGTTAGGAAAAATTTGTTCTCCAAAACAGCAGTGAGGCGCTGGCACAGGCTGCTCAGGGAGGTGGTGGAGTCACCATCTCTGGAGGTCTTCCAGAGCCGTGGCGATGTGGGACATGATTAGTGGACATGGTGGGATGGGCTTTTCCAACCTTAATGATTCTATGAATTAATTATCTGAAATAAAAACTCATTGGACTAAGAAATCACCTCTAAAGGTGACTTTTAAACAGAGAACAGTGTATTTACAGATCAGGTTATTTTCATGCTGATAAAACTGAACAAAAGTGCTGGAGTCTCTGGAGCTTTTGGAGCACCTTGTATCCTGGGAGCAGGAAAAGAATGTCCCAAGTCTTACTTTGTAGGCTTTGCACTTCAAGGCCCTAGCATACAACATTATGAATCCCTAGTTCTTTGGTTTCAGTTATCCCCATGCTGCTTTTCAGGGGGAGTGTGGCTGCACTGTCTTGGCTTGCCACCATTTAGCTTGTTGCAGCCTCATGAGAACCCCCTGATAATCAAAGTGAAGGAACCCCTTGCCTCCCAAACTGCACTGGGACCATAATGAGCTGCTTGATTTTCTTGCCATGAGATGACAAATGAACTAGTTTTTATCACAGAGAAATGAATGTAAGAAATCACGTTAGAGTGTGGGAGTTTTGAAACACAAGAATTTGTGCCGTAGCTCTGTTTCTCTGTTGACATGTCGTATCCAAGCACTGATAACAATATATTTAATTGTGCTGTCTTTCAGGTTATTACTCCTGAGGAAATTATCCACCCTGATGTGGATGAGCACTCTGTAATGACTTACCTGTCACAGTTCCCTAAAGCCAAGCTGAAGCCAGGAGCTCCTTTAAAACCCAAACTGAATCCAAAGAAAGCAAGAGCTTATGGCAGAGGTAAGAACTCAGTAAGCTTAAGCTGTGCGGAGTGTTTAACTCTACAGAAAGCTGGGTGGAGTTTTCTGCTTGTGTTGAACTCCAGGCCTACTGTAACAGACTTCAAAGTTTCACTTGTGTACTCTTGGTGTGGTGCCTGGTTTCAGAAATACATGGATGTAGTCCAAAAGACACTCCTAGTTCTAACATGTAAATTCCCCAAGCTCTGAACCTGTTTTGCAAGCTGTTGGTCTTACAGTCTGCAGATGGAAGAAGTAACTAAATGGGGCTGAAACCACCTTGGTATGAAATTTAAGCTAGCAGTGTTGCTGCTGACGGTCACTGATACAGTGCTGAATGCTTCTGATGGTAAAGTACTTCTTTAAAGAGGAAAAACATCTTTCCATCTATGTGCGTCTCTAAGCAGGTGCTGTGTAGAGAAGGAGAAATCAGTTTCTCAGACCGGTGGCAGATACGTATTAGGGTACATTAATCCTAAGCGGGTTATTTGAATTGGTCACTACATAAGAATACCTTGTTTGCACATGCAGAAAGGTGCTTTGGTAACCCTTCAAACATTAAATAGTGCTGAGCTTTTACTCTAAAGACCGCATTTGCTAATTGGAATGACTCATCCATGAACATTTGTGCATTTGTAGATTTACATACACATTCATATTACATTTTACACGTACAATTCCTGTTACTTTTGATGTGGTTCTACTCTAGATTGGAATACAATAACAGCTAAATGAGTAACAGACTTCTATCTTTAATGTTGTTGGGATATAGCAAGATGTCATTTATATGGTGCTCTTTATTCTCTCTTCTGTATTGTTCCAGCCTGTTGCTGGCCCATCAAGATTCTTAGCATTAGTGGATTTCAGAATTGGGTGTATAAGAATGTAATGGAAAGAAAAAAGACTTTCCTTAGTTATGTTTTTTTTTCTTGGTGGTTTTTTGAACTTGAAACATAGGTAGTTGAATGAACATGGATGCTGTCTGAGCACTGATGAGTGATTACTGTAGTCAGAAATGACTTTCCTTTCTTGGGGGTTTATGTTCTTTGTTGGTGACTTCCTCTGCAAACTACAGTGCATGGAGACATTTGTCAGACTGTGAATGACTGATCAACCTGCATCAGTCTGCCAGGTCTGGCTCCAGTCACGTTCACACTCTTTCAAAGTCTACTTCAGTGCCCGAGAGCTCTGTAGCCATTGTAATGGAAATTACAGTGAATGAGCAGCTATTGAAAGATGAATGTTTCCCCTCTTGAATGCCAAAATTGAATCACTAAGTATAAATGACAGTTTTGACTGCTGACGCACTTCAGGACTGGAAGGTGAATCCAGCAGCAAGAGGTTGCTGCCAAACTGGGCAGCGTCTTTGGGGCAAATAGGTAACAGTTCTTCATGCTTCCAGAATAAGGTAATCGTCAAGCGTGAAGTTGATCAGTCTTAAATTTTTTTATTATCATTTTTTCAAGTACGGCAGCAAGTTATTCATAACCTTCCAAAGTGAATCTTAGGTGAAGCACCCTGCATACTACTTATTTCCTTCTGGAGCAGCTGTCTGCAGGCATAACGTGAAGTGAGCCTGCAGAGGTGTTGTGCAGATCGTGAGTGATGTATGATGAGTTCTCATTTAATCAGCCAAAGCAGATCTCTGAGAAGAGGGTGAAATTTAGATTAAATGTAGCTAAGAAAGTGCTATGATTAATGCCATCTTGTCTGAAACCATCTTCTGGGGATAAGCTGTCCTTTTCTTTGTGCCTGCAGTAGGAGGGATACTCAAATACCATGTCCTAATGCCCGTACAATGAACTGAAGATACGCAGAGTGAATTTATAGCTGTTTAAACTAGATGATAATCTGAGGGTTAGTTTGAAAGAATGAATATGTCAATTGTTAACACCTTATCAGAATGCTCAGATTTCCTAGTAAAAACATAATCTTCCTTGCATTGCTCTCAAGTTATTGTTTTCTGAAGATAAACAAGCTCAGGAATTCTGTTGTTCACAACCACTTCCTTTATAATCTATCAGACATTGCACTTTCCACTAATTGTACTATGGAGTGCCCACGGTTTTATGAATAAGCTGAGGAGTAATACTCTGGGAAGGAAAGTATATATGTTCGGGCTAGTCCGGAACCAGCAACTTTGGGAAGTTCTTCCCACCCAGTCTGACACCACCATGACAGGTGTAACGACCTGAGGCTAAGTGCAGAGAGATGATGAAATCCTGCTGGTAAATGCATGCTCTAGCAGGCCCTGTGCTAAGAAATAAAGGAACTCTGATTAAGTTAGATGGAAGTGGTGCTGAATTGCAGGATTTTAATGGTGTGAAGAGGTTCCTGCTTGGCATTTCTATAGACTTCACTGGCAAAATTTGAGCAGCTTTCGAAGAACGGTGAATCTGAGCAGCTTGTGGGTAGTCTCCGAGCTGTCTCTTGGGTGTTGTAGCAGCTAACACGCTGCTCTTCATCTGCCTTGCAGGAATTGAACCTCATGGGAACATGGTGAAGCAGCCTGCCATCTTCACGGTAGACACCATCAGTGCTGGGCAGGGAGACCTGATGGTCTTTGTAGAGGATCCAGAAGGAAACAGGGAAGAGGTATGTATGTTAAATATTCTGTGGGGAAAACATAAAGCTAGTCAAAACACCAGTGATTTTTGTAGTAACCGTTGTCTTCCATGAGATAAGTAATCTAGAAAAGTTACAAAATACCGTCTATCAAAAATGCAAACTTCAAGCTTTTCCTCATAATTGCCTTACTGGATGAGTCTGAAATTTTTTTTGCTGTCTGCAGCTAAGCAACACAAGTCAAATGTCCAGTAGTTGTAGTGCTTTAGCTTGACTGGCCAAGTACATTCTGATGGGCGTTTAGATAACGCAGAGCACTAAATCACTATCTGCCCTTACTCATTCTGCAAGAATGGCTAAAGCAGCTATTTAGAAGCCATGAATCATTTTGAGTTAAAATACTGGTTTTAATGTTTATAGAAATTTCTCATCCAAGTACTCCACTTGATCATATTACGACATTCCAGAGAAATACAGCTGTACATTGGACTTAATGTCTCCTCAGTTTTGGCCTGCCTTAGTAGAGCAATTAACAGCAAAGAAAGGGCAGGGGAAAAGATAGCTTGCTCTCATTTGAAGACAAATAATTTTTTGGTGTGTATTGAGGATCTAGCAAGTATACCTGCTCCCACAGAAACATGACACTGATGCTGCTGACTGTTCACAGTATTAAATGCCAAACATGAAAGTCCTAGGCTGTTGTGCATAGGCACAGCTCAAAGACAGCTGTGTTTTCTTTTCTAGGCGAAGATAATGCCATCCAGTGATAAAAACAAGACCTATTCAGTTCAGTACATGCCAAAGGTTACTGGACCTCACAAGGTAGGTTGTGTGTCAAATAACCAGAATTCTCTTGCTAAATGAGCTAGCTATTCAACTGATTGTTAATGTGAGCCCATAGGGACTACATGTTTACTACTGGTGTAATAGCCTCTGGGCAACCTGAAGGATTAGCAATCTGATGTAGCCTTATTTCTCTCTGAGCTATTCCCCTCTCAAGGGGAAGAGTGTGCATGTGTTGGGAGAAAGTGTGTGGGTGTTCAGTGAGGTGGGGGCTTGTAGGCAGTGCCACAGCTGGCTTTTCTCTCACCTGGAGCCACTGCTTGCAGCTCATGAAACCAGTTTTGTGGGTTGTCACTGAGGTGTGGAGGAGAGTAACCAGTTGTTTTTGTGAGGTGTTTCCTTGCTGATCATGCTGTCTGCTGTAGGGCTTTTGCAGAAAAGGGTCTCCACCCAGCTCTGTCCCCAGGCATCTGCAGAAGCAGGTTTTTGGTGGGTGATGCCATTGCTTAGCACTTGCATGAGTGGCTGGTCCATACAGCCAGCCTGAAAAGATAGGTACAGCCCTCTAGGTTATCTGCTGTGTGGTCTCTCTTGCCTCTGAGATATTCAGACCCTTGGCCTCGGGGCAGCTGAGCCAAGCTTTGCCCTGTTGAATATCAAGCTGATGCTGTCTGTCCCTAGGTTTCAGTCCTGTTTGCTGGGCAACACATCTCAAAGAGCCCTTTTGAAGTGAATGTTGACAAAGCACAGGGAGATGCAAGCAAAGTAACAGCGAAGGGACCGGGACTGGAGGCAACAGGAAACATTGCCAACAAGCCTACCTACTTTGACCTCTACACAGCAGGTAAGCAGAATGAATGAATGCTGCAATCCTGCAGCTTTCTCAGATGTGAGGAGAACCTGAGTTTTGGAGGAATGAGGATTTTCAACTCATGGAGTTCAGAGGTGAAATAATAGTCAGGCTACTCTGGAGGCTTCGGCTGTATGTGAAGCATTTGGCATGCTGAGCTAAGTTGGGGTGGGAAGATGTGAAACATGAAATTTGTCATGAGCTTGCCACATGGCAGCAGGCAAATTCCTGGGTGGTTTCTTCCCACTACTCATTTTAAACAGGGAAGTGAAATACCTACCTCTGAATGATGAACTGTAAATTGACTGTAAAAGCTTAATGTGTTCTGTATTTAGCATTGCAGAAAGAATCTGATCTGGTGCTAATTGAGTTGATGTTTCACCAACAAACTGGTAGAAACTCTCTCCTAATTATTAGTGGGTTACTATCTTCATTAGAACATCTCCATCGTGTTGCTTGTTGCCTGCTGTTAGGGCAATGCTGTAGCCTAGAGGACTGAGTCAATAAGATGTTCTAAATGAATTAGCATTTGCAACAATGTGAAACTACTTGGGGCAGCTACTTGAAGTACTGAAACGCTGAAATATGCTGAATGTCATATCTTAAATTGCGTTCTACCCAAGGGTGCTTAGAAGTAAAATTAAATGTGATTATGATGAGGGGAAGTGCTATATTCAGTCTCTAATTGGTGAGGGTGTGGTCTGAATCATGTACAGGCACATCTGGCCACTGAAAGTGTCTGAAAAACTGTTGTGTAATGAATTAAATAAAACCGGTAAGGAGCAGGTGTCCAAGCAAAAGTGAATATGTACTCCATCAGAGATGGAATCCTTGTTCAGACTAGGGGGTATGTGCTGTCCAGTATCTTAATCTAGACTTCTGCAAAACATGAGAGAATTGAACTAACTGGGAAAGTAGTTGTGAAGCCTTGTGCTGGGGCTGGCAGAGCCCTGTCAGTTTGATGGCTTCATAGAGTGCCGTCATGCTGTCTTGTCCCCACCTTACTTCAGCCTCCAGTTGCTGTCAGCAGAGGCTGAACGTTTACACTGTAAAGGGGATAATAATAGTGGAGCACAGTTGGCTGAGCCCATTGCTGGCTCTTTTCCTGAACACAACGTGCAGCTGTGGGGAAGGCCAGGCTCAGCTCAGCTGGTTTCCTTTGCAGGTGCTGGTGTGGGTGACGTAATTGTGGAAGTGGAGGATCCTCAGGGAAGATGCCTTGCTGAAGTTGCAGTAGAAGACAAAGGCAACCAAGTCTATCGTTGTGTCTACAAACCTGTCCAAGCTGGTCCTCACGTTGTCAAAGTGACTTTTGCGGGGGAGGCAATTCCCAAAACTCCTTGCAGTGTTCTCATTGGAGAGGGTATGCTTTTTCAAAATGTGCCTAAATGTAGATGGTCACTTTTCATCTTGAATGGGATCACAGAACTTGCTTGAATCTTGACTTGGGCATTTTCTTTACCTTTCAACACTTTAGACCTGATTCACTGAGCGTTCACCTGGACAAAATATGTGGCTTTTGGTGCAAGAGTTTCCTTTCTGCCTAGACCTCTGAACATTTAGCTGACCCTTATATATTTTTTTGGAGTGTTTTATGCAGCTGTGCAATGTCTTGCATTTTCCATCTTTGTTCCTCAAATGACTATATTTACTGTTTTCCTCCTTAACTGACACTTAAATTGCTTTCTGTTCCATCCTTACGTGCTCCTATGCTTTTAGATCTCTGCTCATCTCTCCTGAGCTACCCTCCATTTGTGGAATTTTGGACTTCACTGCTAATGGCTTCATAGTTGGTAAGAGGTGTGCAGGATGCTCTGTCATGTTTGCTGTTTGTAAGCTTCTAGCCTGCAGCTTGCCCCAGCCAAAAGGGTTTTTGTTTTTGTTGGGGATGGGGAAGAAAGTTGCAAGCGAACTGAAACACTGTGTGACCCAGTCAGTGAAACTTGCTTAGCCACAGACTGCCTGGCTTAATTGTATAAGGGCTCTGAGAGCCTTTCTCACCCCAAGGTAGACTTGCTCATGTATGCTCCCACTGAGTTCTCAGAGTTAGCAGATGGCATGCAATGTTTGCTTGTACTGTCCGGCATAGGACGTGTAGTGATGTGGCTGCAAAAGGGTTGTAAGCTCTTGAAACACGTAAAAACCTAATGAGCAGCTTGGCAGACTTGTGTTCCTGCTGTAAGCACGGCATATCTGGGGGAAGTGCATGTTGGGATTAAACTACTGGGAAGCTGTGATTTCTGAGTCTTTTCAAACCCTTTAGGTCTCTGGAATTGAAGACTGCCTGATAGCTGGGAGCGTGTAACAAGAATTGTTCATAAGTGCATATTAGCTTGTTTATGTAGCAACTCGGCAGGCCTGGAGAAGCACTTGAGTAAAAGGTGTCAAGCATAAGCTTAAGCTCAGCCATATGTAACCTTCTGCCCCTACCTATGGCTGCTTCCATCAGTAGAGGACTTTATGGCTCTGCTGCTGTAGGTGTGAACTGTGACACGCAGGGGGTTGAAGTGACATGTCTTAAAGAAGCACATGCAGAACTCTGCTCTGGTAATAGCTGCTATTCCAATCATGCTTCTGAAAGAGCAGCACAATAATATTGTTCACTAGGGCTTATCTACAAAGGAGAACTTCACCTGTGCTGCAGCACGCCCCTAAACCTGAAAAACATCAAGAAGATTATGCCTACTACAGCAGATATCTGGGTTTGATAGCCAAGTAAAAGCTTTGATCTGATAATTGGCATCAAGTTGGAAAGCGACATGGCTTCAGAGTTTGCTTTACTTTTAAACAGTGGCTCTCGTAGGGGTTCAGTGTTGCCTGGCTGTACTGAATGCTGCTGTCCAAAAGCAGCAGGACGTGGACAATGGCTAGGCAGACTCCACATCTGTTTTCCTTCCCACTATAACATTAAGACTTGTGCCGAAAGCTCAGCTGTGGTTGCCCTGAGTCAACATTTAACTAAAGGCTGTTCCAAGCTGGCTAGGCTGCATGTGTTTTGAGAATCAAAGACTGCATTGATGTCTGAAATTCCCTTGCAGCCTGCAATCCAAATGCTTGTCGTGCCACTGGTAGAGGCCTGCAGCCCAAAGGCGTCCGCATCAGAGAAACAGCCGACTTCAAGGTTGATACGAGAGCAGCAGGCAGCGGAGACCTTGGGGTGACTATAAAAGGACCAAGTACGTGTGTTGGGATGAATTTGTGCTCTGACTGTGTTTTGGAGAAGGGGACAATGGAGGGGTTGTGAGAAGGGAGAGTAGTGAAGAGGTGGTAGCCTGCTGGAACTGGTGGGATTTGCATCAGTGAAGCATAACAGAAAATCTGCACTACTGTTTGTCTCGGCTTTATGGGTTTGCATGGCATCTTTGATCTCTGGAAGCAAATCACACTTAAGTGACTCTGGCAAGATGGAAATCCTGCTCTCAAAATGATAGGAATGCCTTAGAGCAGCATCCTGGATGCACTGAATGCTCAGCTCATGGGCAGGAGGGGAGAGGGTTGAGGCAGGAGAGACGTTTCTGCCAGGATCTAGTCCCTGGTCCTTTACTCTGCCACGACCCCAGGACTACGGCACAGCAGGACAGTGGGCACACTGGCCATGGGCTTGGGGCTGCCCAACCGTGGTGGCTGTGCTCTGCTCTCCATGCCCTGCGCCGAGTCTCAGGAACTGGGTTTGTTTGTGTTGTGCTCTGAGGCACTCACCTCCCCCCAGGAACTGGGTCTGTATTAAAAGGTGCATTGTATTGCCTTCACCTCCTCCACACACACAGCGTTCTGACTGTGTGGCTTTAATGCGGTTACGAGGGGGAGAAAGCAGCAGACGTAGGGATGTAAATTTTAGTGTATTAGGCTTTTCTCCCTAGATTCTTCATCTTGAAGAAAATGAAAAGTAGGCATTCCCTGCATACTTGTGGTTGCAAAGTCTGACAAATGTTAAGCTTTTTTGTTTTAACATATGACATGCATCATACTGCAGACTAAGAAAATAAAACACAAGGGAACCTATTAAGTCTGGTAACTTAAAATACTTTCTGCTGTATTTCTTCTGGAAGTGTTTGCTGTCTTTGTCCTAGAGGGCAACTAGAACTAACTTCCCTTATAACCTGACCTTTTTTTTTTTTTCTTTCTGTTGGAAGATTTTTTTTTCTTCCAAGCTAAAATAAATACTAGAAAACATGAATGTGCCTGAGTAATTGACAGCAGGATGGAAGCTGTTAAGTTTAATGCTGAACTGATCTTTCAACAGAGGGCTTGGAGGAGCTTGTGAAACAGAAAGGCTTTATGGATGGTGTATATGCGTTTGAATATTATCCAGCTACCCCAGGGAAATACATTGTCACGATTACGTGGGGTGGACACAACATCCCAAAAAGGTGAGTGAGGAGTAGTTTTGTTTGAGCTTTTTGTGTCCCTCGGGGGTTTGCATGGCTGGCTGGCTTTTTACTTAACAGCATGTTTCAGGGCTACAGAGGCTTTGGGAAAGCTTGGAGATTGATTTGCATTAGTCTTACTAAACCCAAAATGATGAGTACAAAAAAAAATAATAAACTTTGGTGGCTTGGACTTGGTTCTGAGTTTTTGAAGAGATCTGTTGTTTTATTGTCAGGGACTACAGCAAGCAGAGCAAACCAAATATTTGACACTTAGGATCTGTTGTGCAAAGCGTAAATATGTGATAGGTTAGATGACCTCTTTGCTAGAGGGACTGCTGGGCACTGTGCCACCACAAGATAGCATCTGTTAATTTGGGAAGTCCAGTGTAAAGCCTCATTAAAATGTCTGGGGAGAAAAGCATGTAAGCTGTATGTGTCTAATTGTGCTTCTTTCTCTTGTAGCCCCTTTGAAGTTCACATAGGTCATGAAGCAGGCCCTCAGAAAGTACGAGCCTGGGGGCCAGGACTGCATGAAGGGATTGTGGGCAAGTCGGCTGACTTCGTGGTGGAGTCCATTGGCACAGAAGTTGGTTCTCTTGGTATGTTACTTTACTTAGCTCGCCTGAAATACTTAGATATTGCAGTGCTGGTAACAAACTCCTGAGAAACAATAACTATCACAGCATGGGATGGGGACTGTGGTTTTGTGGGATGTGGTTTTGTGGGATGAGATACAGAAGGAAGTGATAGGTTATTGCACATGGTGCTGAAGAAGAGAGATAGCAAGCATCAATTATGGATATGGCTTAAAAAAGCAGTTTGAGGAAACAGCGTTAGATTAGCAGCCATCACAGTTGTAGCACAGTTGGTAAGTAAGTGTTTCTTTTTCAGGCTTTGCAATAGAAGGTCCTTCTCAGGCTAAGATAGAGTGTGATGACAAGAACGATGGCTCATGTGATGTGAAGTATTGGCCCAAAGAGCCTGGTGAATACGCTGTGCACATCATGTGTGATGATGAAGACATAAAGGACAGCCCCTACATGGCCTTCATCCGACCTGCGTCAGGAGACTTCAACCCGGATAAGGTGGTGTAAACTGCTCACTGGGGCGTAATGTGGTTTGGTAGAACTCTTACAGAGGTGCTTCTAAAGGCTTCTGGTAACATGCTTGACTCTTACGCTGCCTCTATTTAAAGCTCTGTGTTTCTGTGCTACAGCCAGATATTACTCAGCTTTTTCTAATGACGCTGCTGTGGTTTCAATTTAATGTAATGCAAACTTGCTGAAGTAGTCAAAGTTCTCTGCTTTCACACTAGCCTCTACTTGTGTCCCATGCTTTTTGAGTTCTGTAGGAAGAGGAGGCTCGTAGAAATGAATCACTTTGTTTTACCTCTTTCTGAATTGCAAGCTAAGACTCCTGGTTTTGTTTTCAGGTGAGGGCTTATGGTCCAGGCTTGGAGAGAAGTGGCTGCATAGTGAACAATCCTGCTGAGTTCACAGTTGAAACCAAGGATGCTGGGAAAGCACCTCTGAAGATATATGCACAGGTAAAAAGCCAAAGGCAGCCCCACCAAAAGGGATTTAATGCCATTGAGAAGAATGCCCTGAGTATTTTTGCTGGATTACGCACTGCTTAATTCTGAACATTTGCAATTCTGTTGCAGCTCTGTGCTTTGATCTATATAATGTAGTCAGACAGCAAATCTAACTTGAGACAGGATGACTTCTCCCCTTGAGTCTGAAGTGTGTGGCTTTACTTCCGCACTCAGAGCCTCCTCAGAAAGGCAGGCTGTAATTTTCTCAAGATGTCATTCAAAAGGACCTGAAGTATATTTTTGGGCTTGTGAATCTCAAGTGAACATGTTAAAATGTGTTGAGATGGTGTGAGAAATAAGCAATTTAGATGAGAAGGACTTACAGGAGTGCAATCTGCATGTTCCTTCAATGTTTTTGAGCTGCACTTCTGAGGAAAGAACAAGATGTTGGAACGGTCTTGGGATGTTCAAATTATACAAATATTTGTAAGGTACCCGAACCTTCTGCTTGTACTCTCTGCCACTTGTGCTCACTGCTGCTTGTACTGACCTTTCTTTAGGATGGAGAAGGAAACCCTATTGATATCCAGATGAAGAGCAAGCCTGATGGTGTGTTTGCCTGTTCCTATGTGCCAGTTAAACCAATCAAACATACTATTTCTATTGTCTGGGGAGGAGCCAACGTGCCCAATAGCCCATTTAGGGTAAGTAGAACAACTACTTGTATAAGGGTGATAAAACCTTTCTGGGAACTTGAAAGCGGTGTGCCCTTCTGCTGTCTTTTATGGGCGTGTTTCCCATTGAGAAGAGCTTTCTGGTTTTACAGTCTCACATGCTGGATGTCTTGTATCAGTCCAGCTGCAGCCTGGAGGAATCAGGGCAGTTTGTTCTTAACTTGGTGCTATTTTCATGTAGCCTCTGCCCAAGCAATGCTTCAGTTTGACTGTGATCTTGGGTGTGAATCAGGTGTGTAATTCTGACACTTGTGAATCAATTCAGGTCCTGATCGGTCAGGGGAGCCATCCTCAGAAAGTGAAAGTGTTTGGGCCTGGCGTGGAGAGAACTGGCCTGAAAGCGAGCGAGCCAACTCACTTCACTGTTGACTGCACAGATGCTGGAGAAGGTAAAGGCAGATTGGATTATTGCTGTGATATCCTGCAGGTTGTGCGTGGTTGGGTTTTATGTTCTGTTTTTTGATGCTGATTTTCTTTTTTTTTTTAATAAAAAAACTTTGGGAAGCAGGATGTAAAAATGAATTGTGATATGATCTATTTTATCAATTAACATGGTGTCTTGAGCAACTACTGGAAGTAGGAATGTGCTGGCTATTTGGCTAGCAGTGTCTGTACCATCCAGTGTGAAACTTCCATTGGCTTTTCCTAGGTGATGTCAGCGTTGGAATTAAGTGTGATGCTCGTGTGGTCAGCGATGAAGAGGAAGACATAGATTTTGACATTATCCACAATGCTAATGATACGTTCACAGTGAAGTATGCACCACCTGCTGCTGGACGCTACACTATTAAAGTGCTTTTTGCAGGAGAGGTATGTGATCTTCATTTTACAGGCTGATATTTTCAGAGTCTGTTTATCTGTTCCCCCACACACACCACCTATCACTTAATGGTTGAGTGTGGCAGCATACAGGTGACTCCTTTCACTCCAACCCACATGCACCTTGTCTAGTTGCTGTTTTTAAAACTCTTCTCTAGTACTTGAATGTACACAAATAAGACAGATGTTGACTATAAAATTCAAGCCATGTGATGCATTTGGCTGGCATAATCAGTGTGGTATCAGTGCTAGCTTACCTACTGGGTCTAGAGGCAAGGCAATGCTATTTTCTAAATGGTAGAAAACCTAAATTACTATCCAAGGAATGGGCACGAAAATAAGTTGTTAAAGAAAAAAGTGGGAAAAGCCCATGCAAGCAGTCCAGCTGTTAACTTTGGCCTAGACTTTGAATGCTGCCAATAGTAAGGCAGAGCATTTAAGTGAGATGCTGCTGGAGATAACTGTTTTAAGATGCTTCTGCTTCAATTTTATCTGTCTAGTTTGAGTAATGAGGAGTGACCTGGTTTTATTTAGAGCTGTATTTCTGTTGCAGGAAATTCCTGCCAGTCCTTTCAGAGTTAAAGTGGACCCCTCTCATGATGCCAGCAAAGTGAAAGCCGAAGGACCTGGGCTGAGCAAGACTGGTGAGACCTAGGTGGAGGTGTTGTCAGCCAATGCTGTGGGGCAGCTACTGCGTGACTGGGCACTGCTGGGGTTCAGCAGTGTGGTGCTGGCTGCAGCTGGTAGGGGTGGCAGGCGACTGGAAAGGACTCTGTTCTCTTGGCTTTTTGCTTGAGTGGGATTTATAGGTACTGAATGTTTCTTGGGAAGAGTTTCTGTGTGCGAGCTCTGCATAAATTAGAATTAACATTTTTCTTCAGGTGTGGAAAATGGCAAGCCAACCCACTTCACTGTGTTCACCAAGGGAGCTGGGAAGGCGCCGCTGGATGTGCAGTTCAGCAGCCCTGTGCCCGGAGAGGTGGTGGCAGATGTGGACATCATTGACAACTATGACTATTCCCACACTGTCCGGTACACTCCAATACAGCAGGTAAGTCTGGGCTCTCTGGTAGGAGTACAAAAGAGAGTGGCTCATGTTGCTGTAGCACTGTGACCTGGTGCTGTGCATGGGGGAACTTCTAGTTAAAACCTGGTGTCCTATTCCCCTAACACAAAGCTGGCTGGACAGTGGGGATTGGAAAGCAGTGACACGAATTTCTGGTTTAGTTATCGGTGGCTTGTCACTGTTTTCTTTCCTGGGACCAAGTGAGATATTGAAGTAGCAGCACGTGGCTCATATTGCCATTGCACAATGGTGGTATCTTTTTTGCTGCCTTATCAGCTGAAAGGGAAAGGTGGCAACCCATTCTGGAATCTGAATTGGAGCCAGCTGCTGCATGGCCAGCCTGGGCTGCCATCCCTTGCTTTGCTGGGGCTGTGGGGTGTGGCTGTCAGCCCGCTGCTGCTCATCTGCAAGCTGGAGTGTGGTAAAAAAGTACAAGGTTTGAGTGACTTCCAAACAGAGAAGTGAAGGAATTGGGCAGGGAAACTGGGCTGCAGATTAAACAGGCCAAAGTATTTTGCCTGTATTTGAGGTTTGCCCGTGGGTTGAAAAAAACTTTAGTTGAACTTGTTTTGGTTCAGACAAATACTTCCTAGCAGCACCATTAAAGTGGAAGCTGCTAATAACTGGAAATAGTTTTCCTTATGCTATGCTCAATTCTTGTGTATTTTTAAAGACTTAGGTACTGTAGTGGTAAGATGGAAGTGTTTTGATGTCTGTATTCTGCTGAGCAAAGAAGTGAGCTACTTGGTCAACCGCACTGACTTTCTTGAATGTAGCTGTGTAAAAATGAACTGATACAGAAGTCTGCAGCACTGTCTGTCTGATAGCGCTGGATTAGCATTCTTGGACACACCGCAGAGCTAGCATTTTTTTTTTTTGGATAAAGCAGTTGCATGGTCTGAGGATGTGGTTGGTGTGTCTGTTTGGAGAGGCTTTTGCTTTTTCAGTCAGGGTTGGTGTGCAGAAGGGAGCAACTCTGTGGCTGTGTAAGAGCATTAAATGCTTCATGCAAAAAGCAAAGGTGAGACAGGGCACGTACCACAACCGGGTATCCTCTGCAGGGGTTGTGCTCAGGATTACTGCACCCTGCTGCCAGATTTAGAAATCCTCTGGCTCATTACTCCTTTGGGAGAGATAGTTTCATTAGTGAATGAGTTTGGATTTCACTAAGCCATGGGCAGACCTGGCTGCCTTTCGTGTCTATAAGGACAGAGCTTTGACTGCTGGCCTGTGGCATTTGGATGCTGTAGGGATAGCTCTCCAGTGTTAAAGGGGGCATCTCAGCTGGCAGTGTTTGTACAGTGAGTCAGAACAAATTCCCTGGCTGTGGAGCGTGAGTATGTGGCTGTGTGTGCGTGCTGGAACCTTGCATCTGAGGGAGCACCTTGGGTCACAGAGGAGCTGTGGCCCTACAGGAGATGTTCACAGGTAGTGGTGGCAGGAGAACAGTGGTTATTAAGAAGTGAAATTAAGCTGCATGGTAAATAGTAGCCTTGCTTTCCCTCCAGGCTGCAAACACGTAGATCAGTCCTGAACCCTGCCTTCCTGGGGTTTGTCAGCAGGAACTTATCTAAGAGCAGGTTGATGAGACTCTGGACTCTGTAGAGTGATTGGAGGACTGGCTAGGTAGTTAAGTTCCTGAGGGACTGTGTCAGCAGTGGAGGAACCTTGGTTTAATGCTGTTTGCTCAGGCTTATCTCTCTCACGTGTGATGTTGCTACAGCTACCCGTGTGTGTGTTTTCCAAAAACAGCTCAGAATAATCATGGAAGCTATTCACAAGCTTGTGTGAAACATCCATGATTATTTCACTTGGGAGCTGAACTGGCCAAGAATGAAAAGTAAGCAAACAGTGAGTATAGCTAAAATATGGACTGTGGTAAAAGAGAATAAAAGGAACACACATCTTGGGCTGAAACTTGCCATAGCTGTGCAGAATTTCAGCCAAAATACACAAGAGCATTAATCTTTCTGACTTGTACAGCTTAAAGCCCTGGTATTTGAAATGCTGTAATAAGGCAGCTTCGGCACAGGCTGGGCTGTGGCGTGGCTGTGGTGCAGTGGGGCAGGATACCTGTCTGCAGCACCCAGCCGAAATGGATTAGGTGATGAAATGGTTATGTATTAGTGCATCTGTGTGAAGTGAGACACTAAGCTAACTCATCAATTCTCCAACTAGGGACCGATGAAGGTTTTGGTAATGTACGGTGGAGATCCTATCCCTAAAAGCCCTTTCACTGTGGGAGTTGCTGCGCCGCTAGACTTGAGCAAAGTTAAAGTTAATGGACTTGAAAACAGTAAGTACAACATGGGCTTGGGAGCCCCATAGCCTATTTCTGAAGTGTTTCTTTGTTCAGTATGTCAGCTGACGTGTTCCACTGAAACGTATGGGGGCAAAACACATTTTCTTTAACTTGTTTTATTAAGGGGAAAAACCAGCAGTGTGTACACTGTGGGCAAGGTTAGTGTTGGGGCGTAGTCCCTGGTGGTGAATGAGGCTGGACTCTTCACCAGACCAGCAACCTGCTGATATAATTTGGTTTCTCTGGAGCTAGATCACTGTTCAAGGAGATGTAACATCTTGAGTGTGGAATTTCATTCATACAGTCTCATTTTCTGAAAGCAGAGCAAGGGCTGTAAAATGTTGTGTTCCTTAGAGGAGCCTCTCTGTTACTGTCTGGCCATGCCTTACAGCCTTGTTTAGCACTAGCTTTGTAGCTTCTGATTAACCAAGGCACTTTGTTATTTATTTTTGTTTCTTTTTCATGTGGAAGGATGTAGACTGAGTAGGGCTCTGGCAGTGCTTGCTCCCTTGCTAATATTGCATAAGAGATTTCTTGGAGTGTTGTCAACCACTCGATACTTCATGTAGTAATACAGATTTTTTTTATCGTTTTTTCAGGAGTGGAAGTAGGGAAGGATCAAGAATTTGTAATTGACACCAGAGGAGCTGGTGGACAAGGTAAACTGGATGTTAGTATTTCCAGTCCTATGAGGAAAGCTGTACCATGTCTGGTGGAGCCAGTTCTGGGTAAGGAGTGCAGTACAGCAAAATACATCCCAAGAGAGGAAGGATTGTATGTGGTGGATGTGAGCTACGATGGCAATCCAATCCCAGGCAGCCCCTATACTGTGGAGGCCACTCTGCCTCCAGATCCCTCCAAGGTAAGTAAATGGTAATGGCTGTAACAACAGCTGGTAACTGAAAAGTAAATTGTGATGCCTGACTTACATTTGGCCAAACTAGACCCTGGAACATCCTTTCTCAGTTCGTTTCATTTCAGTTCCATGAGTCATGGAGTCTGCAAATGAAAGTCAATTTTTAAGAATTGGAATATTTGGAATAACTTTGAACTAATACTGCAGGCATTTTGCACAATGTGGCACGTGCATGTGTTCTAGCTTAATAGAAGTTGGTTTCATGACCAACATAATACATATCAAATATATTAATTGAGATGCTTCTTTGCAGAGAAATAAATTTCAAGAGTAATTCCATACAGCTATCCATTATTCAGCATGCCTACACGTTATATTCAGTGACACATAAAAACAGCTGTGGCCTTAAGGGTATGAATATCTGCCTAGAAACTTCTTTGGAGGAAAGAGATACCAGCTTTACGTTAAGACTGGGAGGAGTGGCAAAGGAAACTTTGCCCTATATGTATTTTTAAGAGCTTGTTAGTCAAGTCTTACGTATTAACTAGTCTGTCTAAGGTCGTCTGTGGTACAGCTGTATGAAAGAATTAGTATCTGAGCTGCGTATTCTCTCCTAGGTAAAAGCTCACGGGCCAGGTCTTCGAGGAGGCCTCGTTGGAAAACCAGCTCAATTCACAATAGATACCAAAGGGGCAGGAACTGGAGGTTTGGGTTTGACAGTGGAAGGCCCATGTGAAGCTAAGATTGAATGCTCGGACAATGGTGATGGAACCTGCTCTGTCTCCTATCTGCCTACCAAGCCTGGAGAGTACTTCGTAAACATCCTCTTTGAAGAGGTTCACATTCCTGGTTCACCATTCAAAGCAGACATAGAAATGCCATTTGATGTCTCTAAAGTCATTGCCACAGGACCAGGTCTCGAACACGGCAAAGTAGGTGAGGCAGGGCTGCTGAATGTTGACTGCACAGAAGCGGGTCCTGGTAACCTGCGGGTGGACATAGTGTCGGATACTGGTTCCAAAGCTGAGATCCAGATTGATGATAACAAGGATGGGACCTATGTTGTGACATATGTGCCGCTCTCAGCTGGCATGTACACAATCAAGATGAAATATGGAGGAGAGCAAGTGCCTAAATTCCCTGCCCGGGTCAAAGTGGAGCCAGCTGTGGACACAAGCAGAGTTAAAGTGTTTGGGCCGGGAGTGGAAGGGAAAGGTAAGAGCAACCCCATTCCTGGTATCAGAGTTCGTAGGACTTAAGATCCTTTACCCAACACCAAGAATTCTGAGCAATGCAAGTTGTAATAGCTTTGCGTGTTCCCATGGTGACTCTTGAAGGATATGTTTCATTATGTTCCCAAATGTTGTTTATCTTGCTGGTTCACAAAATGTTCTGTTGTCTGAAATGCGTGTGCTTCTTGAAATGACTCTTCAAAACATTATCCTGCAGATGTCTTCCGAGAAGCTACAACGGAGTTCACTGTGGATGCCCGACCTCTAACGAAAGCTGGTGGTGACCACATCAGGACACAGATCACAAGCCCATCTGGCTCCCCCACAGACTGTCAAATCCAAGACAATGCTGATGGGACGTATGCAGTGGAGTACACACCATTTGAAAAGGGTAACCTCTGTGGTTGTTTTTTGTCTTTTTTTTAAAAAAAAAAGAAAACTTGAGAGGGGAAAACCAGCAGCAAGCAACGCTTCTGATACTTCCATTTGGCAAACTGCTGAGGTCTGCCAGGAACTTCTTGGCATTCTCAGCGGGATTTTTGCAAGTGGGGGAGCTAATTCTGCAGGAAATACCTATTTTAACTTGAAGAAATGACTTACAGTAGCTTATCTTCAAAACAGCACGTAGATGGCTTCTCAGTTATGAAATACTGCTAAAGTCTTGTGAAATGCAGGAGGAAGGTCTTATCTACCTCCTGACATCTAAATCTGTAGGATCTTGTAGGAGTGATGCGATCAGAATATTTAGGGAGTTCAGAACATGTTTTCCTCCTCTAACAGGTCCACACACAGTCAGTGTAACATACGATGGCGTGCCTGTGCCAAACAGTCCCTTCAGAGTGAACGTGACAGAGGGCTGCCATCCATCACGTGTTAAGGCACAAGGACCTGGACTCAAAGAAGCTTTCACAAATCAGCCAAATGCCTTTTCAGTTGTCACCAGGTAACCAGGCCAACTTGATCTTTTGAGAATATCTGGGGGAGGGAGGAGTATAGTGGGCTGTGCAACATAAGATCCTAAAACCAGTACAAATATTTATAAAATAACCAAACCATGTCCTCTTGATTAATGTGTTTGCTACCTCATAGGTTACTGAGCTCTCTGCTCTGCAGAGGTTATGAGCTGATAATGGTTGAGGATAAAATTCTGGGAAATGTCAACGAGGTTATGCTGAACAGCTTTGCATTCCAGAGCACACTAAAGGCAGGGCATCAGAAGTCAGGTTGCTGCTTTTCCAGTAAGGGCAGAAATGTAGCGTGAGTGCTGTGAAGCTGCTGCTGCGAAGGGTAATTGTAACAATGTGCCTTTCTCATCTGCAGAGGGGCAGGAATTGGTGGCCTTGGAATAACTGTTGAGGGACCTTCAGAGTCTAAAATCAGCTGTAAAGACAACAAGGATGGGAGCTGCAGTGCTGAGTACGTTCCTTATGTTCCAGGAGACTACGATGTCAATATTACATATGGGGGAGAGCATATTCCTGGTAAGAGCACTTGTTCAGTGGCTTTCAAAGGAAGGAAAGTGTTGAGTTGGTGCCTTTGCTGTGTCGTACTCTTGCTTGGGGAATGTTGAGGTTGTGATGTTCTGCTTTTCCTGAGAATAAAGGCAGAAATTGTAGCATCTGGGTGAGAGGAGCAGAAGATGGGTGGAGTGAGAAAAAGGACACTAGCTTTGACAAACAACTGATATAGCCCATTCTGGTTGTGTTGGGGCAGGGGGTACGTGATTTTAGTAATGCGCAACTTGTTGGGTTAAGAAAATAATGTCTTTAATTTGTGTATGTCTTCAAGACTGTTCTGCAGTAAAATAGTCCAATGGAGATTATATTTAATATTGTCATGGGAACTGACAGTATATTAAGCATATATTGCCATAGGGATTATATTAAATGCTGCAAGTTTTGATCACTGCAGAAGGCAGTGACTGTTCTGAAAACAAGCATTTGTCTGTGTGTTTGCAGTGGATGCAAAGCTGAAGTGGTTTAAGCAATGTTCCAGATACATCTGGCAGCCAGCAGCTTACAATTAGAAGAAGGATGTTTTTTCTCGAGACCAATAATTAATGCTCCTAAATGCCAGGCACGTTTTGCTGCAGTGTGTGCTTACACACTGTCATACAGCTAGGTGTCCTTTCCCAGACGTTCAGAGGGAGCTGGTTCTGTCCTGTTGGCTCTCTTTTATTCATCAATATATTGAAATTGATAAAATGTGAAGGAAACAAGAGCCTGTGTTTTGATCAGTTGCTTGTGCCCTGAAAATTTTATTCTTTGTTGATTTAGTGCATAGTGTGGGCTGAGCTGGTGCTGTCTTTTATCTGTAACTTGTCTTATTTGAGTACTGTGGAAGTGTCTGTGCTATGAAAGAGGCCCAGTCCCAAAGCCATAGCCAACCATTTGCATTCATGTGGGCATTTTCCTGAAACTGTTCAATCTGTGTTGTTCAACACCAGCTGTGTTAACTTCCAGGCAGTCCTTTCAAGGTTCCTGTGAAGGATGTTGTGGATCCCAGCAAGGTGAAGATTGCAGGACCAGGCCTGGGAACAGCTGTTCGAGCCAAAATCCCACAGTCCTTTACTGTGGACACCAGCAAGGCAGGAGCAGCACCCCTGGAGGTAGTGGTGGCAGGACCCAGAGGTGAGAACCAGAGCACTCCATCTGGCTATGCCCATCTGCATTGGAAGGGGGAGAGTATGGTTCTGGCCCTGTTTGAAGGGGTGGTGATGCCTCTTGATGACTTTCCCTCAGCCCCTTACTAGCAGGCAAGAGCCAGTTCACTGCCAAAAGGGTCAGGTCACGCTGTGTGAGTGCCCTCCAGGTAACAGTTCTTTGATTTTAGTGGATGAGACGGATTCCCAGGGATGGCGCTCTCCATTGAAAAACATTTCGGATTTTCTTAAGGGTGATCCAAAGGGTGACACTGCAACAGGTTTGAACTCTCACTAACTAATGGCAGCTTTGGCGCTCAGAAATCTAACTGGCAACAGCAAGAATCATCTGAGGGAGGAGTGGGAGCAAACTGTGCTTCTTTCAAGGCTTTCCATGACAACTATATATTTCTTTTGCACTTGCTATACTGCTAATCCTTCCTGTGTTTTCAAGCCAACTTGTAATTGCAGGCTGCTTTGTGTGATCTGTGCTGATATGTCACATAATCTGCAGTAGATTTGGCTTGATGCAAATTGAAATAATTGATCCTGCTTTCTTAGAACTTTGGCAGCTTGAAGGGTTCTCCTGTCTAGGCAGTGAGCCTACCTTTCTTAGTAACTGATTGTGAAAGACTCAAATTGGTGAATGCTATGCACTAACTGGCTTTAAGGCTCAACTCTGTGCAGTGAATCTCAGTACGTAATCTTGTAAATGATTGTTCAGGCAGTTATAACCATTACCTACTCATTTTCTTTCTGGGAGGACCTTTAATGTATTTTGAACAATTGCCCTTCCTGGCTACAGAAAAGCAGATTTTTCTCCAGTATTTTCATGCTAGCTATTGTTTACAGTAAGATTGGAATCCAAAGAGCAGTGAATGACCAATCTGTCTTAAACCAATGGCTCTTGAATACAAAATAAGGGAAACTGATCCGTGCTGACTGCATTCATTTAAAAAAAAAAAAAGAAAGAAACCTAGCTTTTCGCAGATTGTAAATCAGCAGAACATCTTGGAGCTGATGAGGAACTGAATTTTAGTAATACAGCTGAGAAAGTTATCTGTTGCTTTTTTAGGAATCGTGGAGCCTGTTAATGTAGTAGACAATGGAGATGGCACCCACACAGTGGTGTACACCCCTACGCAGGAGGGACCATACATGATCTCTGTCAAATATGCAGACGAAGAGATTCCTCGCAGGTAAGGTGCTAAGGATAAACATAGGTAATCTGAGGAGTTCCTGACTGATTGTGTTCCAGGGATTGGCTGGGCATATACTAAAGGCTCCGGGAAAGCTGGTAGCAGTGCCAGTGTCTGTCATGTTGTCCACCTGTCCACTGTGTACTGCAGTAATGATCAACCTTGATTTTAGGAGTAGGAAGCAATAATGGGTTTCTCTTTCAGTCCCTTCAAGGTGAAGGTGCTTCCTACATATGATGCCAGTAAAGTGACAGCGAGTGGACCAGGTCTCAGTTCCTATGGCATACCAGCCAGCCTGCCTGTGGAGTTTGCTGTGGATGCTAAAGATGCTGGGCAGGGACTTCTCACTGTGCAGATAACTGTGAGTAACTGCAAAGCCATGCAGGACACCTCTGCCTTAGTCATCCTCTGTACTATATTTAGCTTACAATTAACCTTACACTCTGCAAATTACCCAAATGAGATAAGTACAGCTTCTTACAAGATTACAGAAATGATGGAATTTGAGATGGAGACAGCCTTCTATCAGTGTAGTTCAGCAAGGCCACATTGTAACTTCCACACCAAGCACTGTGTGATGAGAAATTAAAAAACAAGTTTCCCTCAAGGTTACTCAAAGTCATAAGCCACTTAAAGAGATACTACAGAAATGTTTTTGTTTGACTTAGTTACTTCTTTCCCTGAAGTTTCTGATGCTGGTCTCTGTGGCCTCTGCAGAAAGGTCTCTGTTTAGTGGGCCATAAAGCATGTTTCTCAGCCCTGGCATGCCTAGGTCATGGCATGGCGGCTGTATCTGCTGTTCTGCATTCTTGCTCCCATTCTATACCGTCTGCTCAGGGTGCTGCTAAGCGATTGGCTTTATTCTGGAATGCAAGTGTGCCCTTGAAGGATCTGTATTACTTATCAGAGCTCCCAGCATGGCTACGGCTTTGGAGATCAAGTTCTACAAGCCCTATGTGGTGGGAATGCATTTGTTTGCTACAATTTCTGGTTCTGAACTGTTGAATGTCAAATGTTTCTCTGGAAGGAGCGAGCTCTTTCACACAGTACCTGAAATCTCAAGTCCTTTGCAGCTTATACTGTACTCTTGTCAGTTAAAGTCGTTTATTACAGGAAGGTGTCAACATGTAGCTCTGTGTGAGCAACCCTGGAAGGCTTTCCAAAGTGCTTCATGCTTTGCAGCTAAGTTGCTCTGAAAGCTGGGGGTTGCTTCTTCAGAAGCATTTTGCAGAATGCTGATCGTGGTTTTAGATAAGAAAGCTTGATGCTAAAGCACAGATCCTTATATTCAGTGTAGAAGTGGTAGTTGAAGGGACAATGTGAGCCTGCTCTTAAGTGCAGGCCTTGCAAGCTCTCAGGAGCTGGGAGCCTCACTGAGGAGCATTGCTGTTGCTGATAGCCCTGACTGTTTTACAGTAGTCTGACATGTCCTGGCTTCTGGTAGTCCATTCCTAGTGATTCACTTCTGATCCTCTTTGAGACTATCTAAGTATCATTATGAACAGGTTTGCTGTCCTGCTGAAGAGAATCCTGACTGACTTCAGAGCGCCTAAATCTTCTGCTTTGCTTTCCTCAGGACCAAGAGGGCAAGCCCAAGAGAGTGGACATTCACGACAACAAGGATGGCACATACACAGTGACCTACGTCCCTGACAAAACGGGCCGCTATACGATTGGTGTGAAGTATGGTGGGGATGACATCCCATCCTCTCCCTACCGAATCCGGGCGTCTCCAGCGGGGGATGCCAGCAAGTGTTTGGCCACAGGTATGCGCTAGGGTCTACTGCTGTTGTTTGTATGTGGTGTAAAGCACCCATCAGAGGGTTGTGCAGTTGGTGTGACAGGCTGCACGTGCTAATGAGAGGGAATTCTGAAAAAGTGCTAATTTGAAGGGAGAAAAAGCATAAGGGGTTTGCTATGGTAGAACACGTGAGAGTCTTGTGTAATCTGGCTGCTCTTACAAGAGGGGTTTTCATAAAGATAAAGAACCCTCCACCCCACGGGTGAACAGGAATCTCTTGTAGTCTCCAGCAAAATCTTTCAGACTGCCTGGGGTGTTGTTATAAAGAGCCAGATGCAACTGAAGTTTGATGCTTGTTTTGGCCTAGGTAAATTCTGTTGAGAATTGCAGTGAGGTTGATTTAAAAATAACACATCTGCACATGTTCCCTGCATTCAGGCTCCTTGCACTGCTAGCGTTGCAAGAAGCTTTTCATTCTGAGCAAAAGCAGAATTAATGCTGGGGGTGTTAATAGTTGGCTGCGTGCTTCAAGACTAGCAAATCCTGTTCAGGCTGAGTATTACTGATAGTGTTTTCTGCTGCCTTTCTGTCTGAGCAAGGTTGACCAGGGTGAAGGCAGAATTTTGGAAGAGGGGTTAAAAAAAGAAAGGGATCTTCAAGGTTAAGAAGTTACTTCACTCAAAAATCACTGCCTTAAAAATCAGTGCCTCAGCAGAGGGGAGGGATTCCAAGTTTGTTGCCATTGGAGCTCATTTATAGCTACAGCCCTTACCCATCCTCAGGGGTAGATGGTCACCATGCAGCTTTGAGCCACCACAGCCCACTGCCACTTCCCAGCCAGCCAGAGGCTATGGGGAGGAACAGGATGGGTAGGAACTAGTTACGGTATCATTGCTGAATGTTAGGTCCAGGATTTATAAATAAATTGGGCAAGGCCAAATTGAACAGGGAAACTTAATCTGTGGTTGTAGACCCGTGAGAGTGTCTGGGCATTGTACTGACCTGAATTGTGCATGAGAGCGTACCCAGTGTCAGGCCAGCAGCTGGCTGCTCTCAGGCGTGTTTAAACCAGAAATATGTTCCTGGCACAATGGAAAAAACAGAGCGGCAGGTATCCCCTTTGCTTCAGAATTTGTTTAAAAGAGGCCTTAATGGCTCAATCTGATGCTGTTCCAAGTAACTCAAGTTGCTAACTATTCATAATAACAGTAATGGCAATTCCTCTTAGATACCAGTTTAAATTTCCCATTTCCAAGAAGTGCCTTTGACTCTCTGCTGCAAAGCTGAAATGCAATCACTGTAGGAGTGGACGCTGGAATACTGCTCAGGTATTAAAATGACAGGTTTGTCGCCATTTGAAAGCGAGCCATTTACCCAGTAACAAGCAGCGGTCAAAAACACGAGTATCAAATACACACTGCAAACACGAGTTAATAGCTCTCATTTAAACACAACGTTCCTCAGGCTGGATCTGCTCGATTTGGGCATTGTTTCATGATTTTTTTGGATGTGTAGCAAAACAGTGGAAAATGGTTTGCTGGTAACGTAAAAGGAGACGTGGCCCTGGCTGCTACTGTGCCCACAGCGAGTGTCCCTGCCATACATCTGCTCCCCAGAGCATCTGTGGGGTGCTTGGTGCTGGGCTGCCTGCCTCGAGGCAGCCCTCTGAATCATTTCTGCCCCAAAACTTGCCTTGCAGGTCCTGGAATCGCACCCACGGTGAGGACTGGTGAGGAGGTTGGTTTTGTGGTGGACGCCAAATCAGCAGGGAAGGGAAAAGTGACGTGCACCGTCCTGACACCAGATGGGACGGAAGCTGAGGCGGATGTTGTTGAAAACGAGGACGGGACTTACGATATCTTCTACACTGCTGCCAAACCAGGAACCTACGTGATTTACGTCCGCTTCGGTGGGGTGGACATTCCCAACAGTCCTTTCACTGTGATGGTAAGCCAGCTCTGCTCACAAATACCTCCCACTCAGATTCCTGCTTCCACGTTTTATTCTGTGATAGGTTAACTCTGTGTGCGTGTAAATTTTTGTAGGCGTTTATTAGACCAGCAGGAGCTAACGGGTCCTTGTTCCTTGTTATTTTGAGCAGTTGGGTGAGCCATTGGAGGGTGAAAGCTTGGCTGCTCTGGTCAAAATGTTTCATTTCCTGACCAGGTAGTCCTTTTTCTAAACAATGTAAGAGTGGTTGTAATCAGCCTCTAAGACCAATTATTTCAGCTCTTGTCAACTACAGTGCTCTGACTTGTCCATCTTTCACTCTAGAACATTGACCCCAAAGTAAGAAATGGTGTGCTGACAGATCCCAAGGAAGCAGGCTGTTAGCTCACACTTAAAAATGATTTGCAAACGCTCGCTAAGTGTCACAGTCAAACTCCCCTCCTAATTATATTCCTTCCCACATGCAGTCCTTCAACATGCTTAGGTTTAAAAAGCAAACAAAGCCCCCGTCTGTTGCTGGGAGCAAACTAGGTGCCTCTGAGGGCTCACAGAAGCCCTTGAAGCAAAAGCTTGGAAACAAAGTGCAGAAGGGTAGTGGGGGCCGTGGCTGAGCATAGGCTGGGAGTCTCAGGCCTAAGCCTCTCACCTCCCTCCCTATGCCAGTCCCATAAGGAAGCATCTCTGAAACTCAGTTCCACCTAAGCGCAGGTGCTGCTCTCCAGCTTCCCTCCAAGCCTCCCAGAGGTGATTTTGTCCCTTGGCTGTATGGGTGACTGTCTCCCCACATCTCTCTGGTGGGTGTGGGTGGTGGGAGGAAGGTGCCCAGCAGCAGGCAGGTCATGTTGTGTGAAACACGAGGAGTGCTAACCTGCCTTTACCACCAACCAGGCTGTAGATGCAGATGATGCTGCTGTGCGGTCGCAGGAGACAGTGGGTGCATCCCCCCCCGGATTCCGTCCTTGGGTACACATTTTTTACTTTTTTTTTGGTTGTTTTCCTCCATCTGTATTCCATTTCAGATGACAGCCTGCTTCTTGGGACTGCTTGATTCTTTCTGGTCATTGTATTCATTCTTTCTATTTGATCAATTGTTCTCGGAATCCAGACCTGTTTTTTCCATGCTGCTTGAAGGGAGTCTCCAAGTAAACTCTCAGTAACATCCTAAATACGAAGAGGATCATTACACCTACAGCTTCTACTTCTGCAATGTCTCCTGTTGGCAAAAGCAACCTGACCGCATCGCTCTGTTGTCCCAGTAAAATAGCACCATGTCTTGAGTCCAGAGTCACATTGTGAAACTTGTTTCTGTTGTCAATTTTATGTTGCAATCACTCTGCCACATTCAAATCACTTTCTCTTCCAGGCCTTAAGCAACTAAATCCTTTCCGATGGAGCCGCTCTGGGCCTTGTGTGCGCTGCGTTGTCTCCCACGCTCTTGCGTTCCATGTTGACCGCTCACTTTTTTCCAGCATGCCTTCCATCCGCACCATGTTTGATTGGCTCTGCTCTGCGATGTGGTGTTATGGAGGAAAGCTTGACGGGATGCTCTAGTTGGGCCCCGGCCGGTGGCTGCTGACCACCATAATCACTGCGCTTTGTCCTGCTTCTGCTCACGGCGGAGTGGCTCAGTGCTCAGCTCCCTTGTGCTGCCTTTGGTTGTGATGTGATTGAAGCCTTTTGCTTCCCACAGGTCACAGAAGAGGCTTATGTACCAGTTGGCGACATGAACGGCATGGGATTCCGGCCCTTCGATATGGTTATCCCCTTTGCTGTAAGGAAAGGAGAAATAACAGGTACCAAAGGATGTGGAGCTTGTTGGGAAGGCTTTGCCCTTTGTGAGCATGTTTGTCCATTTGCAGCTAGCAGTCTGTGTGGTCGAGACCGTAGCATGGGGAGGAGAATTGTATTACGCCAGGAGCTCAGTTGCTTAATTTCACATCAAGTGGCATCCATTAGGGGTTTGAGTGGGATACGCCCATGATGCTCTGAATTCTTGGTGCTGCTGCAGCCCTTGGGGCTGGGCTGGGAAGTACTGCATGACCAGCTGCTGATTTTTACCCGCCAGAGCAACTATATATATACTTGATTGGCCTCCACCCCACCATGTCCCTTCTCCAAAACAGTCAAGCCTTCTCAGAAGTTGAACTAAAGAACCTTAGTGGTCTTTTCCAACCATAAGGATTCTATGATTCCTCTGCACAAGCATCACTTGGCAGCACCCTGTTGTGCTGAGCTGCATGTGTGGGCTGGGTGCTCTTACTCTGTCTCAGCCATCCCTCCCCAAGCCATGCTCTGTCCCTGATTGCAGAGGGAGAGCATCTTGCAGTGAAGCACATCAGCGCTTTTCCTGGGGCTCACCATGCAAATGTCAGTGGCTGCAGCCAACAGCCCTGCCTGTGGAGTTTGTAAGGTCACAGAACTGCCTGCCAGATGTCTACTGCTGTGCTGTATTCATGTAGCTTTAGTAAAAAACATGCCTGTTTAGTGTTCCCATTAGTCTCCTGTTTGTGCCTGTGGGTAAGTAGTTTAACAATTGCTTGCTTAAAATGGCTAGACAATTCTTTGTGGGTGGGAGAGGGGAAGCAGGCAGTTTCTTCTCCTGTGGCTCACATGGTGCCTTCTCGTAGGTGAAGTACACATGCCCTCCGGAAAGACTGATACACCAGACATTGTGGATAACAAGGATGGCACTGTAACAGTGAGATACGCTCCTACAGAAGTGGGGCTGCATGAGATGC
>JAOWBP010004220.1:8075676-8088956 GCA_028571105.1 Tragopan temminckii
AGGTCTGACTTAAACCTCCAAAGCCAGAAACTTGGAAGTGAGACTGAGAACGTGTGTCTAAACATACCGTACCTCAGTCCTCACTGAGTGGCGATTAGCAATTAAGACTTCAGTTGAGGCTTTTTCAATGTGCTCAGCCTGGACTTTGCCTGAACATTCACTGTGTAAATGAACTGTGACAGCCTGTTCCAGTAGTGTCTCTTCTAACAAGGAGTTACAAGGGCGTTAATGAGTCACTGTGGTATTGATGTTTCTCTTGTGTTTCATTTAAAGACTTTTGACAGGAATACCCACTTCAGTTATGTCCTGGAGAGGCAAATAAAGCTGAGTGTTCTGTAAAGGAGCTCAGTGTGCATCTAAACCTGCATCAGGGATTTGCTTTATATAGATCGTACCTCAGTTCTACTCAGTTGCATTTATTTACCTCTCCAGGATTTAATTGAAAATGAAATCAGGTAAAGTATGTTCGGCATAAAATATTGCTTCTCATAGCTGCATGAGCTCTGCTGTGGCTGTGACAAGCGGTGCTGCATGGATGCAGAACTGAGTTGCCTTCAGCAAGCAGCACTGCACAGTGCCGATGTTCTGCAGCACAGCCACATCTGGTTCTGTGTCTTAAATTGCTTTCTCATTTTAAGACATCTTGTGGCAGTTTTCTAAATGTAGCCTCTTGTGGCAAATATAAACATGCCTATTACTCTTTCAGACAACGGGATTATCAGAGGCTTTTCCTCTGAATGAATCTGGAATGAATGAACGGGCTGATAATAGAGCTATCGCTTAAACATCCTTTAAATCAAGTGCCTGAATACAGGGGCCTGACTGCAGTGATAACCGGTGGCTAGGCTTGTAAACATGCCTTTGCCTGATCTGGCAAAGCGTTGTCTGGCTTCCAAAAATGGTCTGGGACTATTGAACGAATCAGCCTAGTGGATGTAGGTGACTTAAATCGGTCACTGTGTAAGAGTGAAAAACCTTCTGATCTGAGAACTACCGTAAGTCACAACACTGTCCTTTGTTGAAATCTGAAAAACTGTGCTAAAGCAGTTATTTCCCTTCCTCACATCTTGTGCTGTTTGAAACAAAATTTTAAGTTTGGTAATCTGACTGTTGCATTCTCAGGAGTCTGGATTAAAAGTTAATCAGCCGGCATCCTTTGCTATAAGGCTGAACGGGGCAAAGGGCAAGATTGATGCTAAAGTCCACAGCCCCTCCGGAGCTGTAGAAGAGTGCCATGTGTCTGAGCTGGAGCCAGGTGAGAACGGCTTTATGTTTATCAGAACACACTGGGTGACTAACACAAACGCTCCCTGCTACTTAGCGAGTGGGTTGAATCCCTTGGTTTGCAAACAGCCCACCAAGGAGTGAGCTCTGTGCTTGGAGAATGGCATTTGATTGTCAGCAACTCTGGTAGGAATTGTTCCATCGATGCTTTTCCTAGAGAGCCGATGAAGTAATGGAGCCCTAACTTCTGTAAGGTACTGATATTAAAAGGCAAACTCTAAAGGGTTTTCACATGAAGCCTTGGCTTGCAGTGAAGGTACAGCAACATTATTCACAAAGGAAGGGGCTGAAATATGATGTGGTTGTTATATTTAGCCAATGAAGTTTATTTTTCAAAGCTACGCTTCCATCTTTGACAAAATAGTTTATTTTTAACTTGCACCCGCTCCTTCATATAGAATGTCAAGGAAACTGAACGTAAGCAAACACTACAGAAAGCTCAACACCTGTTTCAGCAGTGAGCTTTTCTTTTTCAATTGAAGTCTGAATGAATTATGGTCTGTACTCTGCCAGTCTTGCTGCAGCCCAGCTGGGGAAGATCAGTCGCTCCTCTGGGTGAGCGTGCAATTGGAAATGTTAAATATCAGCAAGTTGCTGAATGACTCTTAAATAAAGGTGCCGTCTCTGCAGTGTTGGTGCAGCACGCTCAGCCTGCTGGTACAGCTTGGCTTGCCTTTCCCAGCTGCTCTGTCTGCCACTGTCAGGCTGGGCTGTGGCTCAGCAGTCATGTCTAGCTCCAGGTCAGGCAATAGCTCTAAGCCTGGGCTGCGGGCTGGGTGACAACCATCAGTTCTTAGCAGACAAGGTGAAAATGCGATCTGTGATAAATACTTCATTTTCCTACTTAAATAGGAGTGCAGCAGGTAACGTGGCTGGGTTTGCTTATTCTGGGACCAAAACATGTTGAAATGGTGTGGAAGCCTTGTTCAGACTGCTAACTAATGTTGAGTTTAGCTTCTGCTGATGTCATCTCTGAAATGTTGGAACGGCCTCTTTCTCTGCAGACAAATATGCAGTTCGGTTTATCCCCCACGAAAATGGCATCCACTCCATCGACGTGAAGTTCAACGGGAGCCACGTGGTGGGCAGCCCCTTCAAGGTGCGTGTTGGTGAGCCCGGCCAGGCGGGCAACCCCACGCTCGTCACAGCATATGGACCAGGCCTGGAGAGCGGCACCACGGGTAACCCTTCTTGTACAGCTCCCTCACTGGCCTTTGGCTTTCTGGAAAGAGCTAGAAGCTGTTTTTAGGCATATTTTTACGTGACTGCCATTGCTGAGACAGCTGAACTGACACACATGCTCTGCTGACTTGGGTGCAGACTAATTTTGCTTTCTCGCATGCTCCTGAAGTCTTGTAACCGTCAACTAACAGGTCTGCATGCTACGCTGAGCCTCAGTGAACTTAACACCTCTGTGAACCAGCAACTGCAGCAAAAGCTGGTTGGTCTGTGTGGCTGCTCTGCAGTGATGGGCAGCTGAGCTCCACGTAGGTGGTCTCCCGCAGCTCTGGGGATGCTTTGGCTCAGTTCCACGTGAGAACTGCACACATGAGTTCTGCAAAGCTTTTGCAGAGTTTTGCAGCCGTCAGAAAGCAGTCAGCAACTGCACTGCATGTGTGCTCCAGAGTGGGTGAAAGACTGAGGGGGAACGAATGCGATGGATAGATTTATTTTGCTTTGTCCTGAAACTTGGTAATGGGCAGTAGTAGTAAAGCAGGGTTTCCAGCAGCTTGTAGTGAATGCAGTCATTCAGCTGGCTGTCTAGTCTGAGGAGTCTCCTTTAACTTGCATTTCCCTGTTAATCCACTGGTTGCAGGGTGCACCCAATTAGCTTTCCTTTAGCGCTTGCACCTCTGAGAGGTTTCAAGTTAAATGCAGCACGATGTGCAAAATGTAGGCAATGTGGTGGGTTGTGTTCTGTTTGTAGTATTCGTACGTGCTTCAGGTGCAGCATGAATACTGACCCTATTTATCTCCTTCGGCTGCCCCAGCTGACAGTTCTCAACTCAAGAATGTAGATTATTCATTTATATGATTTTGATCTTTTTGAGAAAATATGAAAGCATTCCAGGATCTGTGCTTTGATCTCTTTAAACTGTGCTTCTGTGGGCCACACGCACCGGTGAACGGCAGAGCAGAACTGTTCTTTTTTCCCCTTTGATGTGCAGGGTGACAGCGAGTTCCCTTTATCTTATCTACTTCTGTCTTTTTTGGATTCTATTTTATATTTTTTTTTCTCCCTGGAAAAAAAAAAGTTGCAGTTATTCGGCCAAAGCTTGTGCTGCTCTGCAGAACCAAGCAGTTGATTTTGGAAGCATGTGGATATACTGTGTAAAATAAAGATATTACTGCCTTCACTTCTCTAATAGGTGGAAACAAAAGCACTCGTTAATACTAGCCACTGATACTGCAGGGACAGGGGGATTTTTTCTCTGCCTATAAAGGTGCTTGGGGTTGTTTTCAATCTAAATAGGCTGTTCAGCTGCAGCGCTGTTACTCTGTGCCCCCTTGTTGGCTCCTGGCTGCTGCTCGTGGCGTGCTGCCCTGGGAGCTGCCAAGCAGCAGTTCTGCACAATGACCCACTGTGAGACGGCGGTGGCCGAGGGCTGAGCACCTGAACTGTGCGCCTGCAGCCTCCAACAAGGCCAGCCTTCATCTGTACAGCCTGCCTGTGCGGCTTCCTGCTGGAACTGCAGAGCGCGGTGCTGTGCTGTGCGGGCTCTCCGAGCATTGCAACACAACCACCTCTTGTGCAGAGAGGCCAGAAGTTTCTCCCAGCTTTGCCATCGCACTCAGTGTGCTTCAGTCTCACTGTAGTGAACTTTCCCATAGCTGTCGGTTTGGTCGTGCCCGAGCCCTTTATTCCTCGTCAGCAGCATCTGATACAACAACCCAAAGGCCGTAAATATTTGAAGCCAGGGTTTGACAGTAAATCATGTGGGGGGACTGAGAGCCTCACTTAAATTCTTCTCGTGCTGCTGGCATTGTGTCATTGGCTTAGTATTAGCACCAGTAATTCGGTTCTGTGAACCAGATGCTGTAATTAAACAAGCTTTTGTTTCCACACACTGCTCTGAGTGTTGTTGCAGAGCAGTTCAAACAGCCGTCTCCTCCAGGAGACCTCTCAGCCCTTGTCTCTCTTGCTTTCTTGCTGGCCCTTCACCGCTGATTTATGGCCCGTGTGGTGAGATGGCTCCCAACTGCCCTGAGATCAGGCAGAGGAGCCCCCAGCAGAAGGGCTCTGTTCTGAGTCATGCCTTTCCCCTTAGAGCTGGCATTTTGAAGCTGAAATACTTCCCTTTTGGTCCTGAAGGGATCTCCTGACCCTTGCACCAAGTCACTGGTTCCTGTTTTATAACTGAGGCTGCTTTTGTAACAATGGTGTAAGGAAGAGTGTGTCTTACTGTGCTACATCTTTCTAGGATTGCAGTCGGAGTTTTTCATTAACACAACCAAGGCTGGTCCAGGTACCCTCTCTGTTACAATTGAAGGGCCATCAAAGGTGAAAATGGACTGCCAGGAAACTCCAGAAGGTTACAAAGTCATGTACACACCCATGGCTCCAGGAAACTATTTAATTGGAGTTAAATATGGTGGACCTAACCACATAGTGGGCAGCCCCTTCAAGGCAAAGGTTACAGGTAAAAAGCTAACCAGTATTTACAGTGGGCCCGACGTACTTTGTGTCACTCAGCAAGTATATCCCTCAGAGTCAGCAGTCAGTGGAGATGCCTGGTGCCCAAAGACACGAGAGGCAAAGCGCTTCTCTCATCACTGCCAAACCCCAGGGTAGGAGTGTCTGGGAGAGGCTGTGAGTGGGTCTCAGAGCTTGCCGGCTAGACTCCATGAAACGGCATCATCGGGGGATGCTAGACCTCAACCTAGCTTTAGGGTGTTGCATCAGCAGTGGGGATGTATGACTTATTACCCATTTTCCTCCCCGAAGCCTGTGAGCTACGCACTTAGAGCACCAGCGATGGCCCTCTTGGTCTCGTTTTGGTGCATCTCTGGCCTGACTGAAGGCTGTTGTGTCTGGGAGCTTGCAGGTGTTGTGAGGAAGGATGGTCTTACATCTGAGAGTTCTTTCTCTTCAGTGCTGTGTTGAAGCACTATTGCTTCCCCAAGCTAGAGGAACGTGGTGGTGGTGGTGGTCTTGGGATGGGCAGCAGGGACCGCACTCCCCTGGCTGGGACACGCTCTGCTTTCAAAATGGATTGTTGCAAAATTGCACCTGCTTTTCTGCCAACCGGAGCCATTTTTGGCGTTTGGTGATTGGAGCACAATTAACTCTTCTCCAGCAGCAAGCTTTGCTTACTGAATCCTGAAGTTCCTGTGGTCCTTTCGCCACTTAAGGGCTCTGGGATGGGATTGTTGGCAGTGTTACTGGACAATGTCGGTTTAGATACCAAAGAAGGAAATTGCTCCTCTCTGAAAATGCATTTTGGATGCAGAATGCATGCTAGTCACTAGGAGGATTTCAAAACCTCCTTCTAACTGCCTTTCAGACGGGGTGAATCTGAGTGTCAGAAGCTTTTTCTGTTTCCAGGGCAGCGGCTGGTCACCCTGGGCAGCGCAAACGAAACCTCTTCCATCATGGTGGAGTCGGTGACAAGGTCATCGACCGAAACTTGCTATAGTGCCATTCCCAAATCCACCTCGGACGCCAGCAAAGTGGTTTCCCGGGGAGCAGGGCTCTCAAAGGCTTTTGTGGGTCAGAAAAGCTCCTTCTCTGTGGACTGCAGCAAAGCAGGTAAGGGAACAGGAGCCAGCTGCATGGTTTAGCTGGATGTCTTTTGCACTGAAGCAGCTTTCGGTTAATTGCGAGCTCTGCTTTAGGGAAGAGGAGGAGCGTGACTCTGTGAGCTGGCAGCTAAGAGTTAATGAGGACTCTTGGCAGCGCTCTGAGACCTGGTCTGCTTTAGCTGTAAATCTGCCTTTTGCAGAGTTAAAATTCAGAGCTTGAGGTGATGATCTGGCTGTAAAAACATCATGGTTGTTTGTTTAAGTGCGTGAGTGCTAACTGTTATTTTGCTGTAGGTTCAAATATGCTGTTAGTCGGCGTCCACGGACCTACAATCCCATGTGAAGAGGTATCCATCAAGCATCTGGGCAGCCACCAGTACAACGTGACGTATGTGGTCAAGGAGAGGGGTGACTACGTCCTGGCAGTGAAGTGGGGTGATGAGCACATCCCTGGGAGCCCCTTCCATGTCACGGTTCCCTAAACCCACCCCGTGTCCATCGGTCTGTACGTTCACAGCTCGGCCGTAGAGTTGTACTGGGTGCAGTCCTGTTGCAAATTGCAGTATCTAGATACCCACGGCTCACATTTCAATACACTCAGAAGTAACTTCTGTAACGTTTTTACAAGCATTTCACTTCTATCCTATCAACATAACACGAATCTATTTAATGTCCTCCTCAAATTGTACCTTTGCAGTGCTGTCCAGGTCACTGTTGATGTTTGGAGAATCATATGGATAACTAGACACTAATTTCCCTTGTGGATGTTAAAGACTTTAGATGTTAATTGAAAACTGGAATTTGTCTTTGTAATTGGGTATCTTAACTACTGATTTTATTTGACTGGAGACTTTACATTTTAGTTATGGAATATGACTTGGGCTGTCCCCAGTTCAAATTCTTTTCTGTAAAGAAATGAGATGAAACTGGTACTATGATAGGTGCCTTTGTATACTTGATCCATTTTAACGCTTAACATTATAGAAGGCTACTAAAAGTGGCTGTACCACTCCAATTTAAAACATTTTTGAAAATGCTTTGCTAAAGGTTTACATTTAGGAAACGTTTATCTTTTATTAGCAGACCAAAAGCAGACTGAAAATTGCTTCCTGGGCGCTTTCAGCCTTTATGTTAATGCTTTGTAAATCCGTACCGGTAGCTTTTTGGCCACGATGCTAGCAGTGCGTTTTTTAATTAGCTCGGGATTCTGGAGAAATTCCCCAAGCTTTGTTTTACAGTTAACTCCCAACTGATCTATTGTCCTCTTAAGAACAACCCCAGTTTGGCTGGGTTAAATAGAGCCCTTAGCTTGCCGTGTCAGTCCTGTTCTCATCTGAGCAACCCACAATCCATGCGGGTCGGAGCATGGCAGCATATGGCATACTGGAGGCTGCTGGCTGTTAAGCAAGATGGTGCAAAGCCAGCCTGAGGATGGACCCACGTTGTACTCGGGTATTGGGAGGGGGGAAGGGTGAGTGTGTAAATCTGGTAGCAGCAAAATGACCCAACAAACCTTGTTTGCTGCAAGCCATTTTTATTCTATCTCAGTCCATTTTTATTCTATCTCAGTCCAAGGACATGCCCAAGTCATGCTCATCTCCTCTGAAATTCTCTTCTGTGCTGTGGAGGGGATTCCTGCCTGGGGTCAAGGAGTGAAAACTTCTGTTGTGACTCGTGTGTTTGTCCTGGGTTACTCAGTACTGCTTTCCAAGCGCGTATCTCAATTGCTGTCAGCTGCTGGGGCTTTAGTACAGCTCTCCACATGAGCTTTAACTCTGCAATTAGGAGAAGGTAGGATTTGTTGAGAACCTCTTGAAACGTCACTGTCTGTCCCTTTGGAGAACTTCACACTTACAGCTCTGTAGTTACGTTGGATGCACTACCCTCGAGCACAGTTGACTGGGGAAATAAAGGAAGGTTGGGTTTTTTTTTTTACCGTGCTTTTTTTGTGCCTTAATGTGAAATGCTCACTATGTTGTAAACTAGGAAGTGAAAACAAAATAAACTGGAATAAAATGCAGGATTGTAAAATTGTATCTTATAACTTATTAAATAGAAATGTTTGCTTCATTAAAATGTGCATGTTAAAAACAACGTTGGGTTCTTTTCCTATGTAGTCCATCACCTCCCACCAGGCTCCAGCCTGGCTGTGGCTCAGGGCCCAGCAGCACCGTGCGTGGGGTGGCACTGTGGCGGTGTGCAGGAGGTGGATTCCAGCAGCACCTCAGCTCCAGGGCCTGGCCATGGCAACCAGCAGCTGTTTTCCCAAACACTGCTCCTGCTGAAAGCACTGCTGAGACCTGAGCCGCAGCGGGCTGCTGGTGGCTGCCAAGGACTTTCCTGCCCCAGGTTTATCAGATTGTTTCCTTTTTGTAGCTTTGTGCTATGTCAGCTCAAAGTTCCTATTTAAAGTTTGGGGGAAAAAACACACCGGAACATTCTGAGTAAACCTGAGAGGCAGCACGGCCGTGCAGGCGCATGGCACGCCTGGCTGTCGCTCAGCACAGAACTGCACGTACTGTTCATTTTCACACTTGCAAATCCATACCGTGTGCTCGGAGAAAACCTGTGGGCTGTCACTGCATCTGCCTGCATTTGCAGCCTGTATCACCATTAATTTGACCAGATTTGAAGTGCCTTCTTCCCGTAACGCAAAAGAAAGGCTCATTTACGTAAGTTTAAAAAAAAAATGAGCCCGGGGGGCTGCCAGGTTCTCAGTGGCACTCCTGCACCCCGTAGTGCTGCAGGGCTCCTTGCAGGCGCAGCCACGGCAGCTCTCAATGGAGGCGCAGGGCGCTGAGCGGCATCCTTTCCCACGTTGGATTGCTGCGGTGCGTGGGCCCGAGCAACGCGCGGACACCGGCATTTACGGCCGTGCCACCAGGGGGGGCCCGAATAATGTTTATTGCGTGCGCTGCATCCACGCCAGGAGCGGGGCTGCGCTGGGGCTGCAGCGCGGTGGTGCTGCATGCGGCCGGGCGCCTGTGGAGTGCCTATGGAGTGTCTGTGGAGTGTCTGTGGAGTGCCTACGGAGTGTCTGTGGGCTGCCGAGTGCTCTCTGTGCGCGCTTGGCCGGGGCCGATGTGGGGGAAGCGGGGAGCTTGGCACTGCAGAAAAGCCCTTTGTTTGCGCCCCAGCCCCAGACCTGGCTCAAGCAGACGAAGTCTCTCTGGGCCGCTTCTGGTTTCTAGCACAAAACTCCTGCCCGGCCGTAAATAAGGCTCGGCAGCCTCCTTCTGCTAAAGAGGGCTTTGTTCTGCTGTGGACCGTCTCACGCTGTGGCTGCGGTTATTTAAAGACTTTTGCAACGGGGAGAGCTGGGTGACGGTCCCCTGGTGCAGAACTCAGGAACTGCCAAACACGTGGGGATTTATTTGCAACGTTGTCTGACGAACGCTGGAACAAACAGAGGGATATCTCCTGAGACCTCCCCTGCTGATGGTGCAAATGATGGACGTTTCCCAGCCCCTCTCCAATGCTGCAAATGGGGCACGGATGCCGTCCGCCCGGTAGTGGGGCATCTCTGCGCCTCTGTGTGGGGCGTTCTCTGCAGCTCAGGGTCTCCTCCCCTGTGCCACAGCGGCCGCAGAGTGGCAGCTGCTGACGTGGTGCCCCAGGCTGCAGCGGCTAATTAGGTTCTGAGCACGCCTCCTGTTTCCAAAGGCTGGGTAAGGCACTGTATGCGCCGTCGCAAATAAGGATGAACTTTTTCAGCACGGCTGAGTCATATTTACATATTTTTCATGATTGAATATCTCCATTACAGCTCTCGTGGAGGGAGCGTTCCTCCTTTGTGCGTTGCCTCTCTCTGAGAGGCAGAAGGAGGCTGAGATGCGGGCCGGAGGCCCAGATTGATTTCAGCCTTCTCATGAAACATTGCTGCTGTCAGCCAGACAGTGGCATTTCCATAAAAATCCCAATGTAAATATTTGTTCTAAATCAGGGCTCTTTCTTTCCTATTGCCTCGGCTGGAGCATTAATCAAGGCAGCTTATGAAACACTGTATCGCTTTCAGATTAATTGCTGCTGAAAGTTGGGGCGCTCGCTGTCCCCCATTGGCACGATCTGCTCCAGATTTATTTTCCCTCTCCCCAGACAGAGCCTTTGCACAAAGGCTGAACTGTTTCCTGCCCCACAGGAGTATCTGTTTGCCAGCAGATAAAACAAGGGGCGCGCATTCAGGTGAATATTCACCTTTATGAACCGCTGGATTATCTGCACATTGCTGATGTCTTCTGTGTGACAAGGCACGCACTAAATACAGTGATCGAGAAAGCAAATCCCTGTACCGTGAGGTTAAATAAGCACCATTCAATGATTCTGGTTTACTGCCAAGCTTTCAGCCACGCATGGGGAGGTGCAGAGCCCCTCTGTGTGCTGCAGGCACGGTGTGAAGCCTTTTGTCTGTGTGTTACCGCTTCACGTTTGCGAGCAGTGCAGGACGCTCAGCACGCTGCTTCTAGCTGATTTATTTGCACTGAGCTTACAATCAAGAAGGTTCCGTTCACCTTCGGGCCCAAAATGTTTGAAGTGTGACAGAATCTTCGTTTTCTTGCTAAATACTGCACTGGCTGTGAGCATGTCAGCACTGCTCAGCAGGAAGACCCGCTGGCATCCTTGTGTTCTCGCTGTGCGAGCGGACCTGGCACGCTCGTGAGCCCTAGCGGCGGTTCTTTCTTGCTCTCCCCTTCTTTGAGAACTTGGATTTCATCCAGTCAAAGAAGCCGCCGCGTGCCTTCAGCTCAAACTCCACCGGGAAGTGGTCGCTCACCCCCAGAGCCTGCAAGAGATGGGGATGGGCGGTGGGGAGGGGATGCACCGCTCTGCTCTGGGTGGGTGCAGCTCTACACGTGTGCATCTCCTGCTGCACGGCTGGGCACTGCTGGCCCTGCTTTGGCCGAGGGTCTGGTGCCCAGGGGAGCCCTGCCGCACGGGATGGGCTGTGCCTACCTGCTCCTCACTCATCTGAAAAGCCATCTGGAAATCAAAGATGTTAGCGGAGTGCGGCACGACGGCCTGGCTGAGCTGCTCCCCACTGACCACGATCCTGCAGGAAAGGGAACGGGGCGCTGGTAAGGGCTGCAATGAGTTGATGCCCTCCACGCGGTCACAGCTGCAAATGGTGCATCCTACACATGGGTGGCTGGGGGATGCCCCCGGCGTCCTGCCACAGCCAGCTCGTCACCTGCCTTGGCAGTGAGACACCCAAATACCTTGGCCTTCAGATTAGGAACACAAGAGCAAGAACCACAGTGCAAAATCATGGTCGGGGCAGCCCCCTGCACACGTGGCTGCAGCGCTCCCTGGCACCGGGAAGATTTCACAGCAGCTCTGAAGGACGTGTGCCATGGGCACCTTTCTGTGTGCTGTTTTGTCATAAGGTCTTATAAGCAGGGGAAGGTTAGGCTGGGAACCTGTCATAGGGGCAGCTGGTGCTCCTCCTGACCGTCGTGTCGTTTGTGTCACCGATGAGCCAGGTAAACTCCGAGCTCGTCCTCAGGCGGATGTTCTTCCAGTGCTTCCGCGGGACGTAGCTGCACCCCGCGTTGAAGTCCCCCATGAAGACAAAGTCCTGCAAGGCAGAAGGAGGTTCAAAGGCACTTATGAGGATGGTGCTTCAAAATGAGACCAGCAGGGGCCTCCACAGTCCCCAGGGTGACCAACCTTGATGTCCCAGTGCTGCTTTGTGTCTAAATACACATCATAGAGCTCATCGATCTCCCGTACTGCCATCTCCGGCGCAGTGTGCAGAGGGACTATAGCAAACTCTTTGACAGCTTAAAAACAAGACAAAAAACAAACAAAACAAAACAAAACAAAAAAAAACACACACAAAAAAAATCAAGAAAAAAGAAATACAATGGTTAAACATGCAATGAATCACAAAGGAAAACAGACCAGTTGGGAAGACAGAAGGTTTCCTAAAGAAGAAACAGCTGCATGTCAGAGGGTGTTTGCTCTGTAATGGCAGCATCCCCAGCTCGAGCTCATCAGCTGAGGCCGGGCTGAGGACGTGGGATGTGCTGTGCTGCTGGAACCTGCCCCAGCTCTGCTGCCAGCACAGGCACAGCTGTGAAGCCTGGGCTGCTGAGGTGTGGGCAGCGCAATGGAAGGACAATGCGTTGCTGAAAGCATCTCACCGGTTTTTGGTGACTGAAACCAAACGATGAAGGGCTCTCGGGAGAAGGCATCCTCGTCCCCAGGCTGGGTGTCGGGGTACTGGTAGGTTTGTTTCACTGACACCAGGTTTCTCCTGCAACAAAACAGCGGAGATCCCGCTGGTTGATGGCTGTTCTGTGACACCCAGAGCAGCTGCCCCAGCCCTGGTGTGCATCCTGACCCCACAGGGTGGTATGCTGGAAGGGGATGCCACCCACCCTTACCTGTAGAGGAAGGCGTACTGCTCCTTGTAGCTCTTCCTGCCCAGCCGCCCACTGACCACGCAGCTGTACTCCTCCCTCTTCCCTTTTGTCTGGCTGGAAGCAGAGGGGCTGCTTAGTGAATTCCCCAATGTAAAAGGGGGATACACTGACCACGCTTCTCCAAAAATGCATCCCTTGCATCAGCCTGGAGCCGGCTTTGCCCTGCCCAGCCCAGCTCTCTCCCTACCACTGTCCCCGCAGCACAGAAGTGCAGAGCTGAGCAGAGGCCGAGCATCCTTCCCAATAACTGCCTCTTGCACGATTTATTGTCTTTAGAAATACCCAGCGCAGGCCATGGCAAGAGCAGATCGGGTGGCACAGGGCTGGCTGCCTGCCCCAGCAGCCTCCTGTCCATACACGACACACCACCTTACCCAGCCAGCTGCTGTACGAGCAGGGGACACGTCCTGTTCTTGTTCTCCTTTATCTCCATCAGCAGCATGATGTCACAGCGAGAGATGATCTGCAATGGGAAAGAGCAGAGGCAAGCCTGTGCTTGGTGTGTTCGGGGGCGTTAGGGAGGAGCGGGGAAGAAGTGGCTGCTGCTGTGCAGCTGGTGGAAGGGCCCCAGCCGTGGGCAGCAGCGGGAGCAAAGCCCTTCTCCTTTCAGCACTAGGAGAGGGAACTGGGAGCAGAGTGGTTTCAGCTCTGCGGGGAAGGGGCGGCGTGGGCTGGTTTTGTTTCTTTTCAAATCTTGTGGGTGACATTCGTGGGGAAAACAAAGCCCTTTCTGCCCCTGCAACTGTAAATACACTGCCCCTCATTTCTTTATCCCACCCGTCGTTCCGACTGCAGTACGGCCAGTCCAGAAGTGCGGGTCTGGCCTTTCTG
>JAOWBP010004220.1:8129736-8140482 GCA_028571105.1 Tragopan temminckii
CCTCCGGGACCTCCGCCTCGGATCCGCCCTCACGCCGTCGCCTCCCTCTGTCTAATGCGCTACAAGGATGAGCCCAGCATTTGGAGCTATGGAAGTGGAGCACTATTCCAAGGGAGTCCTGCTCGAGCCCTTTGTCCACCAGGTCGGGGGACACTCCTGCGTCCTCCGGTTTAATGACAAGACGATCTGTAAGCCCCTTATCCAGCGGGAGCACCAGTTCTATGAGACTCTCCCAACAGAAATGCGTAAATTCACTCCGCAGTATGAGGGTAAGTTACCAAACCATAGGATGGGGTCGGGCTGCTGCTTTCTGCAATACCGGTGTGCTGTGTGCTCTGCTGCCTCTGAAATCTCTTCTACGTGGAAGAGGTTTTGGGGGTTTTCTTTTCATGTATTTTGATGTTGTCTGAGGCAGGCTGTGGAGATGCAAGGTGGAAATGCTTGCCCAGCTGGTGTTTGGGCTGCCTAACAGCATTAGAGTAGAGCAGCTCTGCTGGTGATAGCCCATATATCTCCCTTAGGCATAGGTAAGTCGCTAACAGCTTGCGGATGTTTTCAGTAATTATCTGCTGCTTTTTTTGTGGATTTGTAATTTGTTTAATGTCTGTTTACAGGATTTTGATAAGTTGGGTGGTGTTGTGTGTAAGCTTAATTGTGATCTCATTTATTTGGGGGTTTGTCCTTTCACTCTCGCTTTGATCACAATAAATACGCATTGGTGAATTGTCTTGTTAAATATTTGCAGTGTTGTTTCTGTCATTAAGGAAACGAAAATCCGTGGCATTTAGGTAGGCAAGGATCAAATAGCCGTGATGAGGCTGAGTCAGATCTTATGTAGGAGTGGAAATTCCAGTTCTCCTAAACATTGCTCTAGTTAACAGAAATTCTTTGTTATTCCATCGATGGCTGGCTGGTGATTAATAAATAATGACCGAAGCATTTTTTAAATGGAGTTGTTCTTTATGGCACACTGACTTTAACAGCTGTAAGGGTGACCGTTTTGCACTGTTTGTGAAACTGGCAGAAGACTTCAGAGATGTTTCTCAGTAGTGCTGCCTGCATGCTGGCAGAGACTGACACCTCTTACACGAGTTCTTTGGGACTGGAAGAAAATGTGGTCTTTGAGTGATCCTTCTCAAAATGCAATAGAATGATTGTACCGGTCTGTATGGCTCTCTGGGGAGTGTGGGAGGGATTTAGGGGATAAGGGGCCTCACTTGGGCCTTCTGTTATTATTTTTCCAGGATAAAGGCCATTTGCTAGCCTGTTCCCCCCTTTTTCCCTGTTGTCCTTTCCTTTGTGGCAGCAGGAGTGTCAGTCAGAGCTTCTGCACCCCCTTCCCTGGGCACTGTAGGTGTCAGAGCTGCCTGCCCATCCCTCGCCGAGACCTCTCCCTGGCCCAAAGATGAGCTGCAAGAACTGTGCAGGTGGCTTGATTTCAGGATAAGGAGAGGGGACTGAAAAATAAAGTAAAATCCAATTCAGACATTGTTATGGCTTCTTAAGTACACCCAGAAACATGCTAATGTTAGCATGAGGGGTGTCTGTGTCAGAGCACTCTGCTGGGACTCAAAATGTAGTGCGGTGCTCCAGAGCCTCTGGAGAGGGAGGGCAAGAGAAAAGTGTTTTCAAGGTTCACCGTCTCTGTGTACCACAGATATGTTCTGTATTGCATTTTGTTATTTATTTCACAAGACTACTGCATTACTGCTATCAATAAAATATATATCAAAAAGAAGAAAATGTGTAATTCAATGTAGTGATTTAAGAGGGAAGCACTTGGACTAGTTTTACTGTAATGTGACGTCATCTTGTTTTGCTCTGCTTGCAAGTCTTTCCCCTGGGGTTCTGCTGACCAAATCCTGTTTGGACAAGTGGGTTTTGCTTTGCTGTCACGCAAAAACTTAAAGCTTTCAGTGTCTGTTTGGATTTTTTTTTTTGTGCAGATCACTTTTCACTGCAAGTTGTTAACATGTTTGACATCTCATTTAGGGTCAGACCAGTCAGGTTTTTTAATAAACATTTTTATTAATTGAAATTGTCTCCTGTTATTATTTGATTCTTAATTCTTACTTGATTCTGAATTGGAGAGAACAGATTTTTTTTTTTTGTATTCTTTTGTCATTATGATAAATTGTCTTTTTTGAGGTATCATCTTTGTCTAGGTCTTTTGATATTTGTTAGGTTGGCAAATGAGGTTTGGCCTGTGGCAAGATAGAAACTAAGGACCAGGGTAAGAGAAAAAAACAAAAGTTGCTATATTCTTAATGTTGTGTGTTGTAAAAGGCTTGCTTATTGCTTCAGCAATTCAAAGCTGCTTATGTCCGTTCTCTCTTCAGGTGTGGTGTCAGTGAGTTTTGAAGAGGATGAAGATGGAAACTTATGTCTAATAGCATATCCATTAAATGGGGACCACGATAACTTGGAAAACTTAGATAATTCTGACTGTGAACCCAAAAGTAAGCTGTTGCGATGGACTAACAAAAAAACAGTGTTGTTAGAAAATGAGAAGCTATCTAAGGAATGGGTCCGACAGCACAGGAAAGAGGAAAAAATGAAAAGGTAGGTTTAAAGGGAGAGCTGGGATGCAAAGTGTTGAAGCATAGCATTTTTGCTGTCAAACTGGGATAAGGTCTCCAGAATTCCAGAGAACTCTCCAGATCTCTGCTTTCAGTTTCTGTTCTCATTTCTTTCATTTTTTTTTTCTGACCTTTTTACTGTAGTCAGGCTCAGTTGTGAAACTACCCTGTCCTGAGCCTGATAGCATGGTGACTGCTTTTTGCTCTGATTAGCTAAGAAAGGTTTTCCAGTGCTATACAAAAAATGTGTTACAACCAAGCCATCGCGTTCCAGTTGTGCTGTTGTAGGAAGCCAGCTTTATCTGCATTAATCATATTCTCCCTCACATTTTCTTATAATTATGCCTGCTGTGAGCTCTCTGAGCTGTGAAGTACTGTGCTAGAAAACTAACATTAGCAAGGGATAAACCTTAAAGTATCCCTTTGGAAGTAATTCAGACAGGTAAAGAATGTATAAATTGAATTACTGCATGTTCTGTTACATATTTAGCTGTATGCTAATTTACACCAATGTGGAAGTAGCTTTCCAGTGGTTGATGTATTACTGATGTGCAAATTGTCCAAATGTACAGAAAGGAAAAAAAACAACTTAGTGCTAGCTGTTAGAGAAAGCAGATAAAATAGACCTCACTGGGTTTAACTTTATAAACTAAGCATTCATTGTTGTTTCACTTCTAATCTGATGCTTTATTCTGTTTTCTAGTCATAAGTTAGAGGAAGAATTTGAGTGGCTGAAGAAATCTGAAGTTTTGTATTATACTGTAGAGAAAAAAGGAAATATTAGTTCACAGCTTAAGCAACATAATCCTTGGAGCATGAAATGTCACCAGCAGCAGTTACAGCGGATGAAGGAAAATGCAAAACATCGAAATCAATATAGTATCCTTTCCTGAAGATGCTTAATGGTGATGGAATGAGTAGGGCTCTGCTTTTTATTTCTTGGACATAACAGATAAAAATTCAGTGCAGGCTTAACTACAACCCTGGGAAGCTTTGTGAAGCAGTCACTTACAGGGTGACTTGGAAGGGATTGCCAGCACTTTCCAGAACACAGGCTTTTCCAGCATGCTGTGAAGTAGCGAGGCTGGGAAATCCAAGTATCTACAAACTGGGACTTAGTTAATGGAAAGGCTTTAGAGTGTTTGGGATCTTCCACAAAACCAGCTTACTAAAGTAAGCTTCTGGAGAAGGATAGATGTTAAATGACTCTTGTTTTTCCCTTGGTGAGAGCCATTACTGTGATCAGTACTGAGGATCTCAAAAACTAGTTGCTGCTTTCCCTTTTCAGCAACTTCTCAATGTTGCCTTAAATATAGGGTGGGATGTTCTGATACAAAGAGTTGTCTGCTTTGATAGTTGCCTCGTAGTGAGCCTTTTTGATAAAGATGAGCTGAATATAAACTGTCAGGATGGCAGCATGAGAAAAAAGCAGTGACTGCATAAAAGCTGAGGCACACTTCTGTGCTCTGCAACTTTAGGCAGAGCATAGGAATGTGTCCAGAAAAGGACAGTGAAGCTGTGAGGGGTTTGGAACGCAAGTCTTATGAGGAACAGCTGAAGGAACTGGGGTTGTTTAGTCTGCGGAAGAAGAGGCTCATCTCTCTCTACAACTGTTTGAACGAAGGCTATGGCAAGGTGGGGATTGGGCTTGGGCTCTGCTCCCACATAACTAGCCACAGGACAAGAAGTAATGGCCTCAAGTTGGAAGACATTCCAACTTGTTCACTGTAGGAAACATTCTGTTGAAGAGTGGTGATGCACTGGCATGGGCTGCCCAGGGAGGTGATGGAGTCACCATCTCTGGAGGTGTTCAAGAAACATTAAGTTGTTGTACTGAGGGATACAGTTTAGTGGGGAATTGGTGGTAGTAGGTGGGCAGTTGGACCGGATGATCTTGGAGGTCTTTTCCAACCTTGGTGCTGTTTGTGTGGGTGGGGGAGGTCCTGCTATATGCAGGCTTGCATGCAGCCAGTAAATCTTGCAAAAATATTGATATCTGTATGCTTTGATAAGCAGATCCTCATGTGTGAGGAGTTCTGGTGAATGAATTACCAGAACATCTCAGTGACTAATAAACTGTTCAAAGTGAGAGAAAGTACTTTGTGGCTGCACAAAGTTGTCACTGATTCACTGCAGGTGATTGTTAAATTATCTAGGAAGCGTGTGATATTTCAGAAGCAGATCTTGCGTTCTGAAGTATTTGTAGGCTGTACTTTGTCATTCTGAGTCTGTGGCTCATCTGCCAGATGTTATCTGTGACCTCAATTACATTTTTCCCACTTACTGTAAATAAATAAAAAAATCACCTGTCTCATTTATCTTCTCTAGAGACCAGTATAAATAGGAGTAGGTAAGTACTTTGATACCATGTGTTTGCAACTAAGTTTTGATAGGCTACTGTTTAGTGGGCATACTTATGGTTGGAATTATGACACTAAAATGTCTGTGGTAACGTTTTTTAAATCCTGTGATTGTACTGTGAGGATTTTTCCTTAACTAGCATTTCCAGAATTCATTTTGCTGGAAAACCTGACATCTCGATATGAAGTACCGTGTGTGCTGGACCTTAAAATGGGAACCCGACAGCATGGAGATGATGCATCAGAAGAGAAGAAGGCTAACCAAATCCGTAAATGTCAGCAGAGTACATCAGCTGTTATTGGAGTCAGAGTTTGTGGCATGCAGGTGAGAGGAAAATGAGTTGCGTGTAAGGCAACAGACAAGTACCTGTTTCTGATTGTTTTTTACTTTCATTTCTTACTTCAGTAGTAATCCTTTGTGTTGCTGTCCTTGAGATGCTGTGCTTCATTTACATCAATGAGAGGAATGAGGCTTTTGTGAATGACTTACCAGTTGAAGGTAGCAGCGTCTGCAGGAGCAACTTGTAGCAGCTCCTGCATCACAGGGATTGTGTTCTCTGAGCAAGAAAACCGGCTCCTGCACCATAATAGTGACTGAAAATTATGTAGTAGAATTACTGATTTGATAACATCTCAGAATAAGCATAAGAAACAGCTGAAGAGAAGGTCTCCTGGAACATGCACTTTGAATAAAACATGGAAATTGGCCAAAATTTTAACTAGCTATCAGTTCTGTCTTGCCGACTGTGAAAAGCTATAGATCTTTCTGTTTAAAGTAGGCTTGTTGTGAAGTGGGTTAGAAAGTGTGATAAGAGTAGGGGCCAAATAAGATACTGGCATGGACTTTCACCCAAGTTTTTTGTTTACTTGTTTCTGTATTTCCTAGAGTGACAAGTGGGAAAGAGCTTGTTTGTTTTTGAGGCTTTTCCGAAGCCTCTCTCCTCCCATCCAATAGATTCCAGGAATGCCAGCAGTGTTTGCTAGGACTTGTTCCACAGCATGACTCTTGGCATGATTGGTGTTCAGCTCACTGTTGAAATTCTGAGAAAAGCACGAGACAGCTCCCACACTTTTGTTTCTGCCTTTTAACCACACTGCTGGGATTTGAGCTGGCTGGCTTGCCAGTTTGCCTTCCAGTACAGACCTGTGGTGGAAAACAAGGAGGAGCTTTAGAAGTACCTCTAGTGTTTACTTTACGGAGACGTTTTGGCATTTTTTCTGTGCACTGCATGGAGCGCTTTCCCATAGGAAGCAATCTTCCTGCAGGAGAACCTCCAACTTCTTGGAAATCCGGAGATCTATGGGGTGGCACACCTTGGTTTTCTAAAACAATATTTGCTGTCCTGTTCTGAGCACAGCATTCTGGGAATGAACTGGTATGCCTGTGAGCAGAGGCAGGTGGTGTGTGAGTGGCTGTGGTACAAGTTGTATCTTGAATGGAGATCTTGGCCACAGCTTTCCTAATCTCGTTTAAACTCTCCATCATACATTCCAAGTGGAAAAGCTCAAGTGTAAACTGAAAGAATTTTCCACTTCCTCTGAGCCTCCAAGTTCCATAGACGCTGCTGGGTCTGTTGTTGCAAACAGTTTCTGCAAGAGCAGGTTTAAGAGAGCAGTACATCATCGTGTAAGAGCTTTCCATAGCAGCCTTCCGGTCAGTGTTGCCAGCGATTTTTAACTCTTCTCTCTTGTGTGTGCTTGAATACACAGGTGTACCAGGCAGGCACTGGCCAGCTGATGTTCATGAATAAGTACCATGGAAGAAAGCTCTCAGTCCAAGGATTTAAAGAAGCACTTTACCAGTTCTTTCATAACGGCAAATACCTGCGCAGGGAACTCTTTGAATCTGTTATTAAAAAACTGACTGAACTCAAGTCTGTCCTGGAGAAACAAGAGTCCTACCGCTTCTATTCGAGCTCCCTGCTGATCATCTATGATGGGAAGGAAAGGCAGGAAGTTGCTGTTGACTCGGACCCCGAGGACTTGGAGGACCTTTCAGAGGAGTCTTCAGATGAGTCGGCAGGAGCGTATGCCTACAAACCGACTGCTAGTACTGTTGATGTCCGTATGATAGACTTTGCCCACACCACCTGCAAGTACTATGGGGAAGATAGCGTGGTGCATGAGGGCCAAGACACGGGTTACGTTTTTGGACTTCAGAATTTAATAGATATTATTAAAGAAATAAGAGACGAAAATAGCGAATAAACAGTGTGAATGCACATCAGTAGAAAGCGCACTGTCGTGACTCTGTATTCCAAAATTATTGGCCACTTTCTGGTGGTAGGAATCCTTACAGACTCTGCAGGGATGGTCCCGTCAGAGTCAGACTTGTTCAGAGGGCATTTACTTATATTGGTGCTGGACCTAGCACTGGCAAAACTTAGTATCCTTATTTATTTTAACTTTCTTAAACATTCCATATTTGATTACTCAGATACCTCTGTTATCCCTGTGTGTATACGTTCCAATAAAATTCTTTTTGTTCATTGTAAGTGATGCTTCTGTCATTGCTGCTGACTGAGGAGGAGATAAAGTTTTGAGATCTTTCTGGTGGTGTTACATAAAAGCAGGATTGGAACAGCAAAGCTTTCATTAGACCACGTGTGGAATAATGCATTGCTTCTGGGCCTCCTGTTCAGAACAATGAGTGAGAACCATGGCAGTGGAGAGCTGGGGCCTGGCCAGCAGCTGGAGCACCTGCCTCTGGGGAGCAGAGCCTGTGTGGGTCTGGAAGAAGGTGCCTCAGAGGGACCAGAGGGGTGAAGGCTGAGTTAGAAGCTGACTGTTGGCTTGTAATAGCCAACAAATTGTTTCCTATTTTGGGATCTTGTAAACTGACTCCTGCTGTGTAACCCGTTTCTATATAAATTTTCCTAATCTAAGATGATCCAAACCATACGTAAGAAACTCCTACAGGATTAGCTGTAATAGCAGCCGGTAGGGCAGAGCTGCAGATCCTGCAAGCTATCTTAAGCAGCTTAAAATCTTACTTGGGACGAATAGGTGGGAAAAGAATGTCAGAATGTCAGAAGATGGGTGAATAATTGAAGTAAAGATAACCAAGCAGCCCTACTAGTTCCTCTTTGGAAAGAGGGATGTTTATTCATCTGAACATTTTTAGTTGGCTGACTTTTCCTCTTGGGAAGCTTGTAAGTCAGCATGATGGTGCAAGAGCAAAATGGTGTGGAAGTTCTGAGGAGCACTGTTTCTTATTCCATTTGCTCAGGATAAAACAACGAGGGCATGTAGAAGTGAGGTTTGGGGTCGGTGCTGGGGGTCCTGTGCTTTGCTCAGGCTGCAGAAGTGAGAGGGCTCCTCCTGGTCCCCTGGGTACCGGCACACGGGGCTGGAACGGGAACGCAGTGGGCAGAGAGGCAGCCTGCCTGCTGCTGTCGGGTTCTGTTCAAAGTCTGTGCGGTGGCTGTCCTGTGCTCTTTCGTACTTTTCGTAGAGGTTTTTTTTTAACCTTTACTCTTGCAACGTTAGTTTGTGGTTGCTTTTCTTGTTTGTTCCACGGTACTAAGATGCAAACCAACGGCGGTATCAAAGAGGTACACTTACATTTCGCACTCAATCTGCTGTTCTGCAGCTGCACGTGGAGATGGAGGATTGCTGCAAGGAGGCGGTAGCGTGTTTGTGCCTCCTGCGTCCCTGTGCCTAGCACAGCTGACAGGGAGCCCTGCTGAGCTGCCGCCGCCGTGAGCCGTGCATGCTCAGGGGCTGTTTACTGTTGGCACTTCGGGTTGCAAAATTCCTTGGGCAGCGATCAGTGAAACTTCCTGCTGTCCTCTGCGATGTGCTCTAGGTGTGAGTCAGAATACCGGGAACGAGGAGCGGCATCGCCTGCAGCAACGTGACGTTTCCTTTTCAGTTCTGCTTAAATGTGATGCCCTCTGCTAATGAGCTAATGACAGTCTCCTGGCAGGCTGCGGTCACCCGGCGCTGCCGCTGCATATAAATAAGCCTGCCTGTGCAGATTCATCTGATACGCGGTTTGACTTTGTAGTCTGAAATTAGCAGGGATAAAGTCCTCTAATGGACTTCTGTTACGTGTGAACTCTGGAGGGAATTCATAAAATCCGATGAGAACAATCGCATTTGCTCTGATGCAAGCTGCCTCCAGAACAAGCCCTCTTTGTTCTGCTGCTAGGGCTGGGAGCCGCAGGGAGCAGTGTGAGCGTGGCCCTGGGTGCTCCCGGAGCCCCTTGGTGCCACAGCTGTGTCTGTACACGGACACGGCGCTCAGGTGCAGTTGGTCCGTGCTGGGCAGGGTGCAGGGCAGCAGCCCTTCTTTCTGCTCCGTGGGTTCTTCTGCTCGTTCTGCCCAGGGTGGGGGAGCGGGCTGGGAGAGCAGGGACAGGGCTGCCTTTTTTTTTTTGGGCTGCCTTTTTTTTTCCCAGCTGCTTTACAGGACTGAGGTCAGGCTGTTGGAAGGCATCTCCTGTGCCCGCGTGTTGATTTAAGCCCCTGGGTGACCCCAGGGGTTAATGTGGGGGCAGCCGGGACAGCGTGTCCCTCCAAATGAAATATTATCCCACAAAGTTCAAGAGCGGGGCTGGTTTCCTTCCACGCCGCTCTGTGCAGATTCCTCGGAGCCGTTCCTCGTGTTCGCAGCAAGGCAGTTACGTGAACTGGGGCTCCTGTGGGACTCTGGGCACAGGGTTGTACATGGGTTGTGGAATTCCCTGGAGCAAAGCAATGCCGGGTGCGCATCCCTGCTGCTTGGGTGCTCCTTGCTGCCCCGGCTCTGCTTTCCCCCACTGCTTCCTGATGCTCACAGGGCCACACCTTTCCTGCCGGCCTCGCCAGGCTCCCTAATTCCTGACCCACGCAGCAGCTCTGTGGGGCCTGGCCAGGCAGCAGCGCTCAGGCTCCTGCTGTACCCTGCACAACATGGGGAGCACTCCTCATGTAAATAGGTCGTTTTGAGCCCCAGATCTGGGACAGGCTGCAGGGAATTCCCATGGGCTGCCTGGATGGAGAAGGAACGTGCTCCTTCAGTGCTGGGCACAGGGCCTCGAGCTGCTCTGGGGGAGCTGCGGCCCCCAGGTGTGGTTTCTAACAGAGCTGGGCTGGATTTTATGTAACCGGGTGATGACAAAGCAAGGCGACAGGGAGCAGCGCTCTGGGATGGAGCTGCCTTCCCTGAATTGTATGGAAATGAGGGTGTGCCTGCAGCCTTCCCCACTCGTGGCATGCAGAGCCCACGTCATGCAGAGCCCGCAGCACGCCGAGACCCCGCTGTGGGCTGCCCCCAGCCGTGCCCCCACCAGATCCCACTCGGGCTGTGTCCCACAGCCACTTCCCCTCCTTGGGCACAGCTCTGCAGGGCTGTTGTTCCTCCACGCAGAGCTGGCCGTGAGGCTCCCCCCGCCCGCCCTTCTGTCTCGGCCGTTTCTAGGAACTGCAGCTGTTGACAGCAGCTGGATGTTCCTTCCCTGTGCCGAAGGAGGGGCCCTGGGCCTGGGCCAAGCCGTCCATAGGCATCATGCACGCCTTGCACTAGGCTGAGCCCAGGCTGCAGCTCAGCTCTGCTCTGCTGCCTCTCCCCATTGCTGAGGGAGCTGGAGGCCATATCTCCCTGGATCAGGGTGCACGGTGCTGCTGGGGCACCGGGATAGGAGAGGCACCACTGCTGCATCCCTGCACCCCAGGCCACCCTGTGGCCTTGCCCACTGCTCAGTTCCGGAGCCCCTCTGACTTTTCACCCAGAGAGAGCTCTCTGCTGCACAATAATATTTGCACGCCTAAAAGTAGCAGGATCGATCGCAGTGCTGTTTTGCAACCTGTTGACGAGCGGGCAG
>JAOWBP010004220.1:8143117-8154947 GCA_028571105.1 Tragopan temminckii
GGCGGCGGCTCGTCCCGCTGCCGGGGGACGCGGCTGGCGGCTGTATAAGCCCTTAAACAGTTTACAGGCGCTATTCATTCACAGGGCGAAGGCCTTATTAGAACGCTGGATTTAAAGCCCCGCGGTGGCTCCGCTCCGGGCTGCCGCTCCTGCAGCCCCTGCTCTATTGCCCGTCGGGCACGACGTGACGTGTGCCCGTCTTCTGGGCAGCCTTCTGCCCCGCAGCCTTCTGGAGCGGCCCTCCAGCGCTGCCCCACCGCGCTCCTTCTGGTTTCCAGATCTTCCAGGGAAAGCGTTTTGCTTTTGAACTTATGTTTGTTATTCGCGGTATGTTTTGCTGTAGCCCCAAAGTGCTCAGAGGTCGCTCGCCATCTGCTGAGGGTGACCCCAGCGGTCTGGTGGTCGCCCACTGGCACTGAAGTAGAGCCGCTCACGACCCTGTGATGCTCAGCTCGGCTGCGGCTTCCCCGGTGCTCGTGGAGCTGGCGGCAGGAAACAGATGAGCCTTTCCTGCAGCTTCCCATCTTCATTTGGTGGCAAAGTTTCTGGAGCCAGAACTCTCCTAGTGGTGCAGGAGGCAGCAGGACCCAAACCGCTGTCCTGCAGCTGTGGTAGTGCCCCATCTGCACGATTCTGATGAGCTGAAGTCAGCCTGCGTGGCAGTGGGGCCCTGCCTGGGAGAGCATCCTCTGGCTGAGCTGGGCTGCGGCCGTTCACTGAGCGTCAGCCTCAGCTTTAAAAAGGCACTGATACCAATTAGTAACAGTCCTTTGCAAGGCAATTAATTCCACCCCAATCGCAGCAGGGAAAATGCAGCTCCTGATTAGCAAGGAGAGCGTGTGGCCAACAGGAGTCACCATTGTAAAGCGAGGCACAGCTGTCAGCAGTGCATCAGGTTCCAGGTGAGTGTCAGCAGCAGCTCTGAGCCCTTGCAGCGATGCTTGGTGAGAGCACGGGGCTGCTTTCCTGGTGCCACCCACTGCTGGGAGCATCAGCTTCCTTCTGATTCGCAGGTTTGCCCTGTCTCCAGGCTGTGCTGGCTCAGGCTGTGTTCCCCATGTCAGCAGAGGCGTTAACGTTGCCTGGTGAGGAGGGGAATGGTAGCTCTGAGCCGTTCTGGTGAGAACACGGACACAGCCAAGAGCACAGCGAGCACTTTAAGGATGCCTCAGGTTGCTCTATCTTTTTCTGCAGGAACAAACAGGCATGTGATAAAAATAAGACTGCTTCACGCAGCCTAGCAACAACTTAGACTTCTCCTGCAGCATAAGCAAATGCACAGAGGCACGGCACAGGTAATCCTGGTTGGATAGGCACAGGGATGGTGTTTCGTTACCTCAGCTGAAGAGAGGAGAGGATTTTGGAAAGAAGTGAAGTGTGAGCTCCCTTTGCTTGCAGGAAACTCCTTCATCCTGATGCATTTTGTAGTATTGACACGTGCTCTGGGCTAACGTGGCTGCTTTTCTACCAGGATAGCAAACAGGTCAGTTCAGCAGCACGTCCTGGAGCGGGTGTTGATGTGATTTGGGTCAGAAGGTGAGCAGAGGGCTGACCATCTCCTGCACTGCTGTGGAGCCCGAATTGCCATGTGTCATCAGTTCCAGATCTGCCACAGCTTGTAATGGGCGTGAGAGCTTAATCAGAGTGCTCGCACAGATCCTGAATAAGCACTTAGACTAAAAATAAAGTTTTATTTTGGAGAATAAGCAGCTGGTAGTGCTTTGCAGCTGAGGCTGTGCTTCTCAATACATGTAAGGAGTTGAAAGAATGAAGCATTTTTCTCTGGGCTGTCACAATAAGAGATGCTATCCTAGCAGAGCTGCTGATGCTTCAAAATGAAGTTTCATTCTTGAGATTAAATGACAGGGGAATTAACCATTTCTAATTACTGCAGCTAAAGATTGGACATCTTGGCCAGAAGTTGTGCAGTCTTTCACAATTCTGAATGATTAAAGTAGAAATGCACTAATGGTGTTTAGCTTCTGTTTTTGCTTGGTCACGTATCTTCTGGGGGTCATGGGGATGGGTTCTTCTCACTCAAGATACTTTGATTAAAAACAGTTAAGTGCTGTTGGATCAGATAAAAAACTTGGGACCTGAGCTCCCACACCTGAACAGGTCTGTGCCTGTTGGTCCCACTGCTCGTGGTGGCACTGGCAGGCTCTGGGGCTGCCCCTGTGGCTCTCCTTTAGGGTGCTGACTTTAATGCTGTTGTAGGGTCTGTTCAAAATGGCTGAGCCTCGTGGACAGAAAATGTAGATATCCTTCCTGTCGCCCCATTTGCAGGAAAAACATCAACACTGAAATTTAGTAGAGGCTGATTGGAGATGACCGAACTCACTGTTTGCCCACAGGGAAAAAAAGAGCACTGACCAGCAGGAAAACAGAGTTTGGATTGCTTTTCCGTGGAGGAAAATGTGCTGGTATTAATGACCATGGAAAAACAACGTACAGAAGGTGAAGGGTTCTCCTTGCTGGGGAAGAGTAACCTCCATGCTCGGTGCAGGCTGCACGCCAGGAAAGGCTTTGATGGGAGCAGACAGTATCATGGTCGTTGGCTGACCTAAGAAGATTCCCTGCAAGGTCTGGGGCATATTAATTCCTGTGGGGAAAGTCAAATCCCATATAAACGGGTATTTATGTCTCTCAGTAGCTGAAACATTGAAAACAGCTGAATCTCTCTGTTAAGGTCATTAAGAGATCTCTGTGCAACAGAAACAACCTTTGCTTTTTCTTCCTTTACTTATATGGCTCAGATGTATGTAAAAATAAGCAGCGTTTTTAAGGACATCCCAGTCACACTTCCTCATGAAGGATTTAAACTTTGTCATTCCTGTTCAAGATTATGCATGCATCATAGGACCTGCCAGTCCAGGCCTTGGAAAGATGATAAATTCCAGCAGGGAGAGAATTTCATAAGGAGAGAAGAGCCAACAACCTTCATGTGCAACTGTAGCATTAGATAGTCTGTAAGAAAATTAGACTTATCTGATGCTGATGCCCTTTGTGGTCAGAGCTACAACCAAAATGTTATAAGCCACAGCTTCTGACAGAGCTGTGTGCAGGTGGGTTAGGAGATAGCAGCAAGCTGGAGCTGCAGCCTCTGTTGCTGAGCCTGTGTGTGTAGATTGCTTTGTTGCATCTGTAGCTAACTCGTGCTCACATATGAAGGAAAGGAGTTGCTTTCAAGTCCCTGTCATGTGCTGAGGATCAAACAGCTGTGCCACAAGGCCTGGTAGAGGTGCTTAAATGGGATATGCAAGGAGCACGTTGGTCCCTCCCCTGCAGCAGAGAGGTGCCAGCATGGCTTCGCATAGAAGACAATTCTGTGACTCCCACTGAGGGAAGTGTGAAGGGTTTGGGGCCCGTGGCCTTGCTGGGGAGAGGAGTGCGGGGGAGCACGGCCTCCTGTGTGCAGCAGTCAGCCATGAGTGCATCGCACCCGCTCCTGGCGGTGGGTTGTTGCCTTTTGTTGTAGCTAGATGGGGTCCTGCATGCCGTGCCTTCCTTCTTCCTGCACAGACTGCTCAGCTGAAGCTCATGTGCATGCAGGCCGTCTGTGAGATGCTGGCTTCTGTGCCTGTGACCTGGAAATGCCAACGTGTGCTGGTACTGGGGTTTGTTCAGCTGCTCACGGGGTTTGAGAAAAGAGAAGGCTGTCAGAGTGTGTGCTAGATAATTCCAGGCTGTGGGTCATGTCTTGCTAAATCACCAGTTCCACGTTCAGGATAGATCTCTTCCAAGCAATAGCTGTTAATCTTGGTTTGTTTATTTTTTGCCACTCCAAGTGATGTAGTGCATTGCAAGGCAAAAATCTGAGGGCGGGCCCCAGCTCACAGGCTTGCCTTGTATTAGCTAAAAACAAAGGGATGAAGGTGTGGCAAGGTCCCCAAAATAGTGACCCTCCTCTGGGGAGGTGGGGCTCGTTGGGGGCAGAAGGGTCCTGAATGCTGTCCTGGCCTGGTGTTTGCTCAGTGTTGCCTGGCTCTGCCTGTCCTGCCCTGCAGGCTCAGCCCCGTGCCACAAACAGGAGATCCAAATTGCTGTCGACGGGTTTTCAAGGTTGGGAGCTCTCTGTCAGCTGAGCTCAGTGCAGTGTCTGTGTGCCACGACGGGTGTGCTCCGGGACAAAACAGATGGCTGCCTGAAGAGATCAAGCTGAAGCTCCCCACCAAGCAGACACATGCAAACCTCTGCGGCTGTGCAGTGTCGTGTGGTGACAGCCCCATTTGGGGTGAGCTCAGTGAGCTCTGCACCCAGTGAGGCTGCTCACAGATGGCCTTTTTCCATCCCTTCCTGAGAAGAAGATGTACGTTTGCAGAAGAAAGAAGGGGTAGCGTGATGTGACCATCCAAGATCAGGTGTGTTATGCCCTGTTGATGAGTCACACTGAGTCTCACAGGACTGCAGTGCCCTCCTTTCAGCCCTGTTTCTAAGGGAGCACCCTGCAGCAATGGGTTACCACTGTCCTTGGATGGAGTTCTGGCTCACCATATGCCATCAGGACTCGTGTATCAGAGAAGCCCACCCTTTTTTTGCAATTATTCCTTATGCATGCATTAAAACCCAGTACATGAAGTAGGAACAATGAGTAGAAAAGTTCTTTACCTACTTAATGTATAAGCTTAGGGATTTCCCTGAGCCTTGTGGAATCAATGTTTGTAGCTGGAAGCTCTTCCATCTGACACTGTGTCCCCTGAATTGCTGTTGTTCTAAGTGACAAAGTTTTGCCTGCCTTAGAATCACCTTTGTTGATTTAGACTAAAAAATGCATCCCCTTTAATGATGGACTTGATTTAGAGCATGTCTTTGGAAGCTTGATGACAAAGTGGAATTGCATCACTGAAATAATTGTGAAGTTATTATTAAAAAGGCTGTGCAATATAGTTTTTTACATCAGAGATGGAAACAAGCCCCTCCAGCATCCATTTTTGGGAAGCATAATTTTGTCTGTGGTCTTTGGCTCCTAGAAGCCTTCCCCTTGTGATATGGGACAGCATCCGAGACTTCTGTGTGCGTGAACCATGTTTGGAATGGCTGTATGCTCGAGCTTTTTATTCTTGAGATCTGATTTAGAAGTTTAAGATCTCGAGATAATACTGAGCTCTGATCACTTCAAAAGCTTTTAAACACAATGATACAGTATTGATATCTGAGCAAAACATTCTCCCAGCAAAAGCACTGTTGACAATGGTTGGTCTTGTGTTGAGTTGTAGAGGAACACCAACCATCTACCAGCTGGGCCTCGTGGCGTGTAGAATCATCTGGGCTGGAAAAGACGTTCAAAATCATCAGGTGCAACCATCAGCCTAACCTACAGAATCCCATCACTAAACCCTGCATGAGCATGGAAGGGCAGCCAGCTCCACCTGTAGGCATTCAGAGGGTGAAAAAGGGAGAGACAGCCACCATGGGCTGTCCCAGCCAAGCACCCTGAGAGCTGCTGTAGCCCCGTGCTGGCAGCTTCCAGCCCTCCTCTGCCCCATGGTGATCTTGTGCACCGGAGGGTTCTCTGGGCCCTGCTTGTTCTGATGGGGCTGAGCTGAGCCCTGGCCATCTCCTGTCTGGTGGGATCTGTCTCACTTTGAATGGACATGAAAGTCTCTCTGGAATATGTTCATTTTAATTTGTCCTTGTGCTGCTGAGCAAGATGGAGACTGATGGGGGTGAATGGGGCATGCGAAAAGGTGGATGTGAGAAATCAATGCTGTAATGAGGCAAATGAGCTGGGGTGAAAGTTTTGTACGTGAGAGGCAAGCAGTCCAACAAATTTAGGTTTCTCTTTTTCACTGCCTTGGGCAGCGAGGAAAACAGGATTATGGCTGTTCTGCTGCCTTTAGCACAGTGTCCTAAGAGGACATTCTCTTCCTGTTCCAATTTCTTCGTGTTTTCTGAGCCAGTGTCATTTTAAGCTGCAAAAGAAGTTGGGATTATAACTCGCAGCTCAGGCAGCAGGCTGTTTTTTCCCCTCAGATAGTGTGGGCACTAATGAATTGCTTTTCTTCCGTGACCCACCTCTTGCTTTGCTGTGGGTGAAGTGTCAGCAAATCCAGTTGAACTCTTTAATCTCTAAGAGGGGGGGAAAAAACAACTTTAAGCAACCCCCGTATCTGTTCTTGAGCTGAATTTGGTGATAACAGCAAGTTAGCCTCGTTCCACTGATAAACACGGCTCGACTTGCAATTCTCAAGATACTTTTGTAGGTCAGCGCGGGAACTGTCGCTGTGTCTTCAGTTTTGTGGCCCAGAAAAATCGTGCGTTGTCCACCCCCACCGTCTGCCAGTCAAAAAGAGCTCACAAGGCCTTGGGGTCTTAAGTTTGCAGTTCTGGTGGGGTTTGTGGTTTTCTTTTTCGGTTTGTGCTCTGCCTTTGTGATCACTCACACAGCAGCTCTGGCTGTGAGATGCAGCTACAGATCTCTGTGGTGTCTTCGTTCTCTGTTAGTAAGAGTTAACATTAGCCTTATCGTTGTCCCAGGATAGCTCAATTGTGTTGACTCCCTGAATTTGCTGTGTGTCTCAGCAGAAGCATCCGCTTTACCAGGAATAAATATGCTTGCAGCAGCAGCTCTTAATAAATAAGCACGTTGGCAGGCCTGGGATTTTTTTCTATGGTCAATTAGCATGCTTTACCTCTCGACAACACAGCCTGCGTTGTGTATTTCAGCCCTTCTGGTGCCTTTTCCCTTGCTGTCCTGCACCTGCACCCTCCACAGTCTTTAAATGATTCTGGGCACCAGAAGAAGCATCATACAGAAATGATTTTTTTTTTTTTTGAGTTGTCTACTTTGGAGAGACTTTGTAAGCATGCTTTCTGAATGCCATTAGCAGGAGCAGTCCTTGAGGATCTCCTTTTCCCTTCACTCCATCCCTGCTGGCGCCACAACTGAATGCCAGCAGAGGAGGCAGCGACTTGCATGGCTTTCCAGGCTTGTTTCTGCTGGGCTCCATCTTTACCCCCTGTTGAAGCAACAGCCAGCAAACGTGAGCTGCGAAGGGTGCTTCTGTGGCTGTGTTTTCAGCTTGCATCCGTGTTTTTGCTGATTCCATCAGAACACATATGGGCTGAGACTTGCAGTCTGGCCCAGGCATCTCCAGCACTCTGGGAAGTTCGAAATTAAGCATGATCAAAAGTGCAACAAATGTAGATTTTTTTTCTTCATGTGCTTGGGATAACTGCACGTGAGTCACCTGGGAGCTGTACTGAGTCTCACTGAGAAGTGAGGGGCATCTGCAGTGTTGGTTTGGGGCTGCTTATACATCAGAAGTCCTCAAATAGCTTCTTGCACTTCACTGCAGTGACTTCCCTTCTGCTTTTATATATCCTGTTCTTACCCCTGAGCCTTCTACAGTACAGAGACTATCTGCAATTTCCTAGGCGTTAGCTCTAAAATATGTCCATGTACTTTTTTTTGTTTCCCCCTGCACAGATGCAGTGACCATTACTTGATCACACTTGATGCTGACTCATCTTGCAAACCGTGTGCCAAAAGGATGCTGAGCAGCCAAACCTTAAAGCCAGGACACTGTCTGCCAGCTATTTACCTGGGACAGACAGCGAGACATCCCCTGGAGAGCTGATAACAGTAAGAGCTCTGCTCAGCCAGCGCAGGCTGCAGCCCCGTTGCAGTTTGGTGGCTGTGCCCCTCTGCCCACAGGACTCGGTGTATTCTGAGCGCCGCTCGTGCCTGCACTGCCCTGTTAGCACATCTGCCAGGAGCTCTGCCTCCTGCCTTAGTGGGATTTGCACAACAGAAGCCCTTTCCCCTTCTCTCCCTTCTCTTCATTTCCCATTTGTGCACGCTGTCTGCTCAAGCAGCTGCTGTCAGCGGGAGCACACGGCTGTGTGCGGGCCGGCTCTTTGTCAGCAGGCCTCAGCCATGTCTTTGTTTGCTCGCGGCTCGGCAGAGATGCTGCAGGTTGGTTAGGGGCATTGCTCATCCTATTTGCTCAGCAGCCAGAGCAGTTGCCCGTTGTTCCTAATGCATTTATGGTGCGTGTTTAAGTGCTGCGAGGCATAGTTTCTTTGTACCAAGAGGAGTAAGTGAATGCTTGTCTCTTGGCTGACAACCTGGGGACTGAAATGTTCTGATTGGGGCTGCAAAAAGGGGAAGAGAAAGCATCTGAATTTCCAAAAGCAAACCAAAAGGGCTGAGATCTGTTATTTCTGTATGAACTGCGTGGTTCGGAGGGGGGAAGTCTTATGTGTACATCGCTGTGCCACGGAGCTGTAGAACAAAGGCCAGCTGGCTTTTTGTAAATCACTGCAGCCATCATTTAAATCTGGAAGGATTACAGCGTGCAGACGGCCGGGCGGTGACTGGGGACAGACTGCATGTGACCTCAGAGGTGGTGTTGGTCTCTGGTGTGAGCAACAAAGAGCCAGTCTGTGCCTGCGTGCGCCAGCAGGATCACACCCCAGTCCCAGCAGTGTCAGTGCAGCTGCGTGAAAACAGAGCTGTCACCAGAGACAAAACTTTGTGTGTCCTCTGTCGTGCTGTTGTGAGAGCATGACATGGTGCTGCAGCCCTGCTTGGGTGCTGCGTGTGTCCCTGGCTCAGCCTGCCCTGCGTTCGTGGGCTGCTCTCACAGATGTGGGGTCTTGCACATGTGGGGCAGCTCAGCCTGTCTTTGCCGGTGCAGCTGTCAACCTGTTTGTCTGGAAAATGCCTTTCAGAAAGGTGTGATTATTCTGGGCTACTGGGCAAGCTCTTCTGTGTGACTGCATTTAAACAACACGGGGTGGTATCTGAGGAGAAATCCAGGCAGTGAGGGAGGTGCCACGTGGGACAGAGGGAAATCGGCGGGTGGCCCCGAGGAGGTCCTCTATTTGCTCATGTTATTAGCAGGGAGAGAGGAAATAATGATTTATTGATGCTTCTGTAATTCTCCTCTGCTGGACTATGAAGGGAGAAATTTGGTTTTCCTTCTGATATTCTGGGGTCTAATTGAGATGTAAGGGCAGCCTGGAGGGCAGCTCGTCTGCAGGGCTGTGGGTGCCCTGTGTCTCAGCTGTGACCGAGCTGAGGATCTGCCATCTGCACAGCTCAGCGAGCAGCAAGTTAATGCTGCGCTTTGATTCGAGCCCTTCTGCCAGGGCTGTGTTAATAGAGGGTTGGGTGGGAAAACACAGGGAAGAGCGTGGCGGCAAAAAGCTGGTTGTCACAGTGCTGTTCTGTCAGTGTAAGAATGCCATGCTGTGTAGAAAGGCAGCAGTGCCTGTGGGTGCAGTGGGACGGCAGTGCTATGGCGTGGCAAGCACTGCCAGCATGCAGGCAGGGATGGGAAGCAGGGCTCACGTAGACCATGGGCACAGCAGTGTGAAAGGTGGAATAACGTCCTTACCAGAGAGCTGTGGTGCCCCATCCCTGGCTGTGCTCAAGGCCAGGTTGAGTGGAGCCCTGGGCAGCCTGAGCTGGTGGGGAGCAACTGGCCCATGGCATAAGGTTGGAGCTGGGTGGGTTTTAAGGTCCTTTCCAACCCAAGCCATTCTGTGGTTGTAGGAATGCAGCCTTCCCTTCCAATGAAGTCATACAGCTGCATTCTTAGTGCTGGGTTTGGCCTTGATCTGATGCCTGTGTGAATTTGGTAGATGTATTTTAACAGACTTGCTTTTATTTTCTGAAGTTTTCCCCTGTTGCATTCTCTTTTTTTGATCTTTCTTAGGAAAACAAACCAACCAAAATACTTCCTGTATTTTTCATGCTCAAAGCAGAGGATTGCAGAGGGCTCCCATCCCCACCTTGTGTGCATTTCTTTCTTACCATCTGCAGTTGTTGTTAATTCACGTTTGGGTTAGTAATTAATTGGGGAATAAATAATACATTGCAGGTTATGAGAACGCTGCACTCTGGTGCTGGGGGGCAGCTCTCCTGGCCCTGACAGGGAGGAGCTGCATTCTGCTGCTCTGCGGTCCCTGAAAGGCTGATTCAGGTGCATCCTTGATGAGATTGCAGGGGTCCCAGGTGTGGAAACCTCCTTCTTCCCGTGCCCCTTCACCACAGCTCTTCCCAGCTTCCTGCTGTGTGTTGGGTATGTCTTATTTCAAGGCTGGCGTGTATCTCAGCCGAGCTGGCTGGCAGGAGGATTAAGTGTTGCTATGACAGTTTGGGTGTGGGGATTTGGAAAAGCCACCAAGTTGCAAAACAAGCAGCGGGAAGAAAACGAGCAAAAATGCAAATACAGAACAAAGCGACTCTGAAGGGCACCAGACTTTGGGGCTGTGACATTTGTGGCTCTGTGCCTGCCCTGGGGCAGGGCGGTGAGAGCTGGCTTGCACTGCCATCCTGCTGTAAGCTCCAGCAATACGTAAGTTCAAGTCACAGCTGAAGCAATAGGCTGACAGGTGGGATGTTGCATTTCTCAGGTGCTGGAGCAGGATGTGGTCCTCCAGTCCATCGACCGTGCCATCGAGGCTGTGCACAATGCTGCCATGAAGAACGGAGGGAAATACAACCTGGAGCAGAGGGATGTCCTGCAGTGAGTGGGACGGTGCTGGTGGGGAGTGGGCGGTGTGACAGGAGGGCGTGGGCTGTGCCTGGGGGTGGAGATGGCCATCACCAATGTGAGTCCCCCTGCTGCAAAGTGCTGCGCCCAGAGAGCTTTCCAGTGCTTTTGCTGATAGCTGCTGGGGCTCCAGTCCACCACATCAAGTATAGTGGTGCTTCAGTCCTCACACCCTCGGTGTGTATAAAGGAAGAAGCTGTAGGCTTAGAGGAGAAATCCAGAACCTCTCCGGCTCTTCTATCCTCTCTGCCGGCCAGGAATTGTAGCGGTGGTTGGCTATGTGGCACAGGGCCCTTAATGTGTTCTCAAATAATTGCTTGTGAGGAGAATTTTACTTTTTTCCTCCTCTGACACCTCGCCCTCTGCACTGAGGCACATTGGTTTAATCTCAGCTGAACAGTGATTCTAAAGTGCAGGCAATTTCTGGAGCTTGCAATGCAATATGTGACTCTCCCTTGAGGAAGAGACATTTTTCTCCCATGAAGCGATGAATAAATCATGGGCTTCTCGCAAAGCCTCTTCCTTCCTCCCCTAGAAGTGCTTCCTTAGTTGTTAATGAAACTGGCATCGGCGTTCGGAGTAATATAACCCATTCCAGTACACGTAACCCCAAAGCAATATATCATGTCAGCCCCTTCCTTAAGCCGTGCTCTTCCTGATGTCATTGTTGCTTTTCAGAAAGCTGATCCATCACCGGAAGGAGACCGTGTCCCGCAAAAGCCACTCTCCCACCCCTCAGGGGATGGTGATGACGCAGTCCTCCAGTGACCACCACCTGGATGCGGCGCGGCAGCCCAACGGCGTGTGCCGGACGGGGTACGAGCGGCACCACAGCCTGCCAAACACTGAGTTCGAGGAGGAGGATGAGGGCCCCTATCAGGTAATGGCAGCTGGGCGCCTCTGCGTTCCTCCTTTGGTGGGATAATGCTGCTTGGCTTGTTTAATAAGATGCCTTTGTAGCTGAAGTCCCAGAGCAAGCGCTGTGTTGCTCGCCTGGGGCTATGGCAGCGTGTCCATGGGTGCAGTAAGCTGATCCTGTGCTGTGTCTGTGAAGCCTGGAACTGTCCCTCTGTTGTTCACTCTTGTGATGACTTTTGGGATCTTTGAGGGTCCAAGGCCTTACAGTGCAGGCTCTGCTCTAGACTGAGTGAGTGTTTCCTGAGGACTTTCTGAAAGAGTTGTGATCTCCCCAGAGAGCTCTTCACAAAACAAGGGGAATAAGGGGGAATGGTTCTAAACTGAGACAATGGGAGGTTTAGGTTAGATATTAGGAGGAAGTTTTTCACACAGAGGGTGGTGACGCACTGGAACAGATTGCCCAAGGA
>JAOWBP010004220.1:8163488-8178585 GCA_028571105.1 Tragopan temminckii
AGAACGCTTCTTTAATTATATAATTGAACCACTGAATCAAGGTCTTAATTAGTTCACACCCCAAATACCACAAAGCAAATTACTAGCAATCCTGGCTCTAATAAAGCAGATTAAACGTTGCAGTTAATAAACTCGGAGCCATTCTCCCCTTCTGACCGTGGGGTTCCCAGCATGCAGAAGGTGCACACCCCTTTGATTGGCACAGTGTGGCTGTGCCACTGGTGCCCTGGTTGTGCTGCCCTGTGTCAGTGCTACAATTCTGTGATCCAGAAAAGACTTGGGTACAAGTCTTGTTCCCATGGCTTTGAGAGAGTTGGCGTGACTGGCTTGGCTTTAGGTAATGGCAGGCTGTAAGCAAACAGGGGTGCAGCTTGTTTGAGTGAGGCTTCTCGGGTTCCTTAGCATCCTCAGAAGTCAGCCAGAGCTCCAGCAGGGTGGTGACAGCTTGGATTTAAAGATTTTGACCGTGCACCAGTCCTGGCACCTATTTTTGAGGGCAGGAGTCCAATTTGATTCATTCACTGCACTAGCTGTGCAAGGAAAGGAGGGGGAGTAGAGGCCCAACAAGTATGAAAGCTGAAATAATGGCTGTGTCTTTGCTGCCAGCTCTTGACTGAATGAGGTCAGCTGCACTCCTCAGTCAAAGACCGCATGGAGCAACAGCCAGCTGCCAGGACCCCAGTAACCACTGTTCTGCTGTCCTGCAGGACCTGAGCTCGGGGCTGCCCTCAGGACAGATCTGTCACGACGAGCAGCGGTTGGAGGTGATCTTTGCAGACCTGGCCCGGCACAAGGATGATGCTCAGCAGCGCAGCTGGGCACTCTATGAGGATGAGAATGTTATCTGCTGCTACCTGGAGGAGCTGCTTCGCATCCTGGTGAGCCAACTCCTCTGCTGTAGGCATGGCACAGAACTCCAGCACTGGTGAAGCTCCTTTTATTTGGCTGCCTCTGTCCTTGTGTTGCCATCAGACTTGCTGTTTCAGAGAGTGGAGGTTTCCTGTGTATCCCTTACTGTTTGTGGGAAGTCTGTGTGATCCTTCTGCTCCGCCTTACAAAGCTCTTAAGGAATTACAGAACTGTTATTTACGGTGGCTGTGGTATTTCCCTATTACAGGAGAATAGAAAACCTCACTTCTGAACAGGTATAAAACATCTCAGCGTATTTGTGTGTATGAGAGGTACGTTGTGACAGTGAGAAATACTGTCCCAGCACTCTCAAGCATGTACAGGTCTGTCTGTACAGGGAAGGCAGTGGCATGGGAGCTGTCATCTGGTGCAGTGACGTGCTCTCTGCTACAGGTGCCATCACCATCTTTGTTATAGCACCTGTTTGGTACTCTTCATCAGTTCTAACATGAGCAGAACTGATTTATTTTTTAGGGAGTAAATGCTATTGTCTCTTTAACTCAACACATGACCTCCCTTCTTGCTGTGAGGCCCGCAGGGCAAGGCAGGGGTGGATTGGTGCAACCATTTACTCCTGATTTAGTGGGGTTCTGGGTGGGGGGTACAATACTTCTCACTATGGGAAAACTGGAACTGCTGTATGTAAGATGCTCGCACTGAGATACTGCTCAGGTCATGGGTTTTGAGATGCTTTCAGCCTAAGACGTGCTGTATGGGAGAACTTTGGTGCAGAAATCTCCACTGTGGCAGTTCTTGAGCTGTTTCTGTTCTGCATTCAGTTTCTTTGAGAGATGGTTAGGCTGTGGCTGCTGAAGCCAACAAGCAGCTGGCCTCCCTGGAGCTCTCTCCAGCAGAACCTTACTGCTATCATGCAGCATTGGGCTGACCTGTCCATTCCTGCTTCCAGACAGATGCAGACCCAGAAGTTTGCAAGAAAATGTGCAAGAAGAATGAATTTGAATCCATCCTGTCCCTCGTGGCATATTATCAGATGGTAAGGTGGCAGCATGAGTTGCATTTATCTTCTTTTTCAGGTTTCCCTGAAGGTGCAAAAGAGCAAGTTCATGTGATGAATATATGTTACGTGTTCCCCCTGGGAAGGGCAGTTCTGTGAACGCAATGGAGTTGTAGCATGCCTCTTTTGAGCGCTGGGAAATGCCGCATTATTCATACAAGCTGTGTGGAAGAGCAGAGAATGCCACAGACTCTGAAGCAGTAGCCAGCAGTGTGAAGGGTAAAGCTTGCTGCTTTCGATAGCTCTATTGAGGAACAGAATCAGCATCTATAATATGTAGGGGAAGAATTTCTGAGGAAGCCTTGGGTAAGCTGACAGGCTGGGACTGCTCCTCTTTTAATTGATGCACTCCTGTGCATTAGTAAATAGCTTTGCTTGGGAAAGTAGGTTGTGAGTAGAAGCCTTGGGAGCGAGGAAGAAAATCAGTATTCAGAGGAAGAAGTGGAAGTTTTGTCTTCAATGCCTATGCAGTGTTGCTTTGCTCTGCTTCTTCCTGGACCTGGCTATTGTAGGATGCTGTTGGGGTTGGAGGCTTTTCCCCATCCTGTCCCTGAGTCCCCAGCTACAGCACAACAAGCCTCGCAGCATTCAGCTTTCATTTCTGGGTCTGAGCTCAGCGCTGGGTGCTGTCTGTATCTGATAGCAGTGGGCAGCAGGTCACAACCTGCACCAGCCCAGTTCTGAATGGCATCTGGAAAGGACTCCTGTGACGCTGTTGAAAAGGCAGCAGAGCCACTGGGGTTATTGTTACTCTAGGAGGGTCTGCAGCTGTCCCAGCAGCAGGAACTTCTCCCAGGTATGTCTCTCACCTTAGAGTGAGCCCTCATCCGGGACATCATTTGATCTATTACACTTTTGTTGCAGGAACACAGGGTGCCACTGAGGCTGCTGCTGCTGAAGTGCTTTGGAGCCATGTGCAACCTGGATGCTGCCATCATCTCCACACTTGTAAACTCCGTGCTGCCAATGGAGCTGGCGCGGGACATGCAGACTCACACGCAGGGTGAGCTGGGGCTGCTGTCCTGGGGTCACTGGGGACATCTTCCCATGAGATGGATTACAGCAGCCGTAGTGGCCTGTCACTGCTTGACTGCTCTGTGTGCTCTGGTGCTCTGGGGACATGGATGCCAATTTTTACAGTTACTCAGGTTATTACAGCTATAAATGGAGAATGCATGGGAGAGGATGTTTCAGTCCAGTGGTGCAAGGCCCTCCAGTTCTTGAACATGCCACTAGTGATCTGTGTCATTGCTTGGAGAGGTCTTAAAGCACGTTTTGAGCTGTTCCAGTTGGCTTCATGATGCTGACAGGAGGCACCTACAGATCTCTGCAGCCCCTTATTGGCAGTTTTTCTGTGCATTCTATACCAGGTCTTGGAGGTGTTTCTTGGTGGCAGATGAGATGTGTGTTGCATCAGAGGAAATTACCTCCTCTCTGTCTGTATATGAGGAGGAGTGGTTGTGCTGTTAATGAAGTTGCAGAGCTGCCACAGCCCTGCTTTCATTAGCTCTTTGCTTTCCATACCCAGGCTTTGCCATTATGTTCCTCCTACTTCGTGCTCCTACTCCTGTGTTAGGATGACCTGTCCCTGTTGTTAGCAGGAACGTCCTTCCTGCCCTTTGGGCTTGATGTGTTCAATATCTTCTTCCCAAGCAGATATTGGAAGCGCATTGTTTTGTTCTAAACACAGCTCACAGTTGCAGTAGCTGTTGAGTGACCATTTGGATGAAGTCAGATTAATGTTTGTGGTCTTGCTGCCTGTCCCCTGATGCAGTCTGTATAATGCTGGTTTGCTGTGGGTGTTGTGGACTCTTGGAGAAGTGTAATTTGGTGATGAGACTGTAGGATATTTCTGCTCAGAACAGGGACTGTCACATCCGTTGCTTGTGAGCCAAGTAAATGGCCAAGAAGACCACCATGGATGTGCATAATAGATGTTCCTGTCCCCAGCATGCTGCTGCAGCCTGTGTTGAACATCTGTGCTGTGGACAGGAGCAATGGGGCTGATCTGGTGCCTGGATAGGGCTGTGGGTTGGCAGCCAAGCCTGCTCCGGAAGGCTTTGTGGTCACATTTGCTTTGCAGTGTGGGCATTTCATAGGTGGGGGGTGACTGAAAAGCACTGAGGGCAGCACAATGCACATTAGGTTAGTGTGAAAAGGGACTGAGATCATTATGCCTATGTTGGCTTAGCTTTCTCTTTGTGTTACCGCAGCATATCAATTATATGCAGTGAGCCTGTCACACTGTTGGTGTTTTTTCCTGGGTATGCGTGAGAAGCCTCTTCTCTAGGCAGAGGCTTTTCTGCCTGAGAAGCAAATAATACTTGGTTATGGAACTATGACTGTGCATCTCTGACATTATTCCTGATTTTTATGCTGCCAAAAATAAACTTTATTATGCATCTGTCACTAATTCATAAAGATTGTCTCCAGGTAAAGGTTTTCTGTGCCACGCTGAAGCTGATTTCAGTCTTCTGCTCTATTCTGCAAGCTGCCCTCATGCAGGTGGGGTGGGCTGACCCAAGTTCTCAGAGCTGCTTGCCATGCCCCACCTGGTCACTGCATTGCTGTCCTGGGCGATTTCCAGGGGCTGCGTCATCCCAGGCAGCACAGCTAACTCTGCCTGTGGAGCATCAAGCTCTGACATAGGGGACTTCTGCACATCTTTGCTGATGTCCACGTGACACTTCTGCTGAATCGGATCATCTCCCAGCAAGTGTTAGACTCTGCTTTGGGCACCCTAAAGCATCCCAGCTGAAGTGGGTGGAAAGTGGCTCTGCTGTGTCCCCTGGATTTCCAACCTGCAGCTGTGATGTCTCTTCTTTCCTTAAATTTTTCTCAAGTGAGATGCTTTTTGCCCTCTGTGCTGTAACACTCAAGCAGTACAGTTTAAGGGTTAAAGGCTATTCTTCCTTTTGCTTACAGGAGCCTCCCAAAGTCATGTCCTGATGCTGTGCTGCCTTCCTCACACTAAGCTTGTAGCAGGCACTTGCAAGCATTCCATCTGTGCAGCATGCAGTCCTCCTGGCCTTCACAGCAGGGCTACAGAGGGGTAACCATCCTTGACCCAGACATGTCTGTCCTTCAGAGGTGGCTTAGGGCATCAGTAGTTCCCATCCTGGTGCTTACTGCTTCGTGTCCCACTGCCAAATGGCAAGCAGTGCCTTGCATGAAAACACGACCTTCAGCACTGGAACGACTTGAGCTTATTTTGGTACTAGGAACTGGGGAATAGCAGCTGATCCATGACATGCCATGCGCTAGCTAATCCCTTCAGTGGATGGCAGGGGCCAGAGCAATTGGTGCCAGCACAAAGCCACTGGGGACCACTGCACAGCTCCGCAGGATCCCTCCTGGCTTGTTACTGAGGAACAGCCGAGGCTGAAGCTCTGTGCCTGGATGCTGGGTGCCTTTGATGAGAAGGAGCTTTACCCTGGGGCTGAGGCAGGCGTGTTGGCTGCTGGCCAGTTCTGCTGCCAGATGCTTGGGTCTTATTGCTTCTGGATGGCCACTTCTCTCTGATGCGGCTGGCCTGCACATCTATCAGCATTAGAAGAGCTTATAATAAGGCACAGCGAGGCAGAATTAGCCAGAACAATTCCAAAGAAAACAGACGGGGATAATCCACTCTGTAATTGTGACTTTCTCCCCTGTTGCAGCTCAGTGTACGTGCAAGTCAGCTGCCAGGCTCTCTTTACTTGAGTTGTAGACAGCTGTGTCTGCTCCCTGTGCCCTGGCTTTGCCCTGCTGTGTTTGGAGGTGGAAAGCAAGGTCTTTGATGGCCTCTGAGAAATCCCTGTCAGACAGAATAGCAGCCCTCCTACCAGTGCTGAGGGAACGCGGGCTGGTGAGCAAGCAGCCACATCTCTTCTGTCCTTCATGGCCACTTGAGTGACACCTACCAGTCTGATGTCACTGAAGTCCCTCTGCTTCAGGAGAGCTTTCTGAATGCTATTTATTCACTTGCTGCCACTGGTGCTGCTCTGGAAGAAAAAAAAAAGCCGTGCTTTGGCTGGCAATGACTGTTCTTCAGGATGATGCAAACACGTCAGGGAATGCAGCCTTGGCTGAGCCTTATCGCAGTGGGAGTGCTCCAAACACTTGCAGAGTGTGTGCTGAGTGAGTGCACCAAGTTAATCCAGATCTGCTCCAAGTTCAGCTTTGAGACTCTTTTCAGCAACCTCCCATCCAGCATCCGTAGCAGTGGAGCCTGCAGTCAGCTGCCACGAATGGACATCAGTTCATGGCAGATGGGGCAGGAACATGTGTAACCACTCTCCTCCCCCATCCCGTGTCTAATTAATCTCTTCCTCTGTGTTTGCTACAACCGCATGTTCAGTGCTGGCTTCTGGTTCTCAGATCATTGTTGTGTGAGGAGCAGTGAAACGAGAGAAAAGTTCTGTTTGTGAAAGCATTGTGAAGAACACAGGAGCAGCAGCTCCCCATATCTACCTTCTGCCTCACCCTGCCTCTGATAACCAGCTCCAGGCACCTAGGATGGAGAAGTGAAGAGGTCTTGTAATGAATAGTTAGGAAAACAGCACAGCCAGACGTGGGACGTGCCCACAGTGGCTGGGTGGTGGTGCCTGGAAGCACCTCTGCCTGTCAGCTCTGGCTGTGCAGGTGCCCGTTGCTCCTGTCAGATCCTTTTTCTATTACAGCAAGCTTTGGTATCACTGACACCTTATAGCTGGGAGCTCCTTAGATAAGAATGAATTAGATTTAAGTTACTCGGTGTCCTCCCTCTCCGTTTAACAGGAGCAGACAGCAGTTTCCAGCTTTCTTTGCTGCCACATTGCCTAGGCTGCTCTCATACAAACTTGTAATCTTGTTAATGCGCAGTATCTCTAGCTGGGCCCCAAATGATACGTTTTCACTGAAGTGTTTGCTATTTCAAAGCTCAGGTGTCTTGTGGAGCTTTGACAAAGTCTGCATGCTCTTTGTTTATAGAGCCTCTGCTGACGGAGATGGATTCTCAGGGTTATTGGGCTGAAATGATTCTCTAGCATTTCTTCTCTCGTGCTAAGAGTAAATCTGCAAGCTGCCAATTGCTGCAAGTCCTTTAGCCAACTCCAGGAGCATTAGGAATGATGAAGGCTCCAGCCTGAGTGGTCAAAATCAAATTGAGCTCGCTAGTGCTTAGAAATGAATTGATTTGTGCACAGAGAGGTCTTCCTGGGTTGGAGGGGGAGCCGGAACCAGGGAAGCATCATACATGGAAGGGACCTTTTCCTTCAGCCTCACCACTCTGGACAAAGGCTGCATTTTACTATCACACAGATCATATCCTGCGACTTTTGTTTCCCTGCAAATATCTACTGAGGTGTATCCGTTAATTAACATTCAGGGAAGGCACCGGCTGTGGAATATTCACTTGGAGCTGCTGCCAGCACAAATGGCGTTGGACCGGCGGGCTGCGGGGTGTGTTGGTGGTGGAGGTGTGTGTGGCCTGGGCAGTGGGCAGAGGCACAGCCCGAGCCGTGAGCAGGGACCTGGTGTCTCCCCAGAGACCTTCCATCCCTCCAGGCAGAGCTGAGGTAGCAGAAGTGGAGCAGAGCAGAGGTGGTAACGAGCGGTGCAGCGCTCCGGGGGTGGCGGTGGTTGGAACAGGCGGCGCTTCAAGGTGGCCAGATGGATTCTTTTTCTGGGTTCAGTAATTACATAACTATGGGCTGTGTCCTGGGACTGTGCAGGGGAGGTTTTTCATTATTCACATGGAGTTTGCCCACATCCTCTTAAGTGGAAGGAAAAAAAAAAAGAGAGAATTCTGTTGTGATTATTTTTAAATTAATTTAGAAATGCATGGTGCAAAAGGCGTGTGCTTAAACAGGAAAACACCTTGATAGTTCAGTAAATGCAGGAACAAAGAGCAGTGCAATCAGCATGCAATGTCTGTATTAAATATGTGGCTTACCGGCTGGGGGTGCTGCACCACACCCTCAGAAGAATTGGTGGCAGAACTTCTGGGTCTCTCTTGCAGATCATCAGAAGATGTGCTACTCCGCCCTGGTGCTGGCAATGATATTCTCCATGGGGGAGCCCCTTCCATACCATCATTATGGTAAGAGCAGCCTGTGCGTGTGTCAGAGCTGGTCACGGGGCACCTGGGGATGCAGCTTTTGTGGGGACAGCTCGGGGAACGCTCAATGTCAGCAAGGTGAGATTAAGGTCTCCTTTTCACCGCCGGAGTCTCCCTGGTGGAAACACTGAGCGGAGATGCCAGGTTTTCAGAAAGAGCAGCACAAATCTGGCTTGGAGCAGAAGCATTCTGCCATGCTGCAGAAGGAGCAGTTTGCCCAGCACTGTGGCTCAGCAGCATACTTGTCCAAATATTTTGTTGTACTGGTGCCCTGCACTACGGCACTCACCTCTTACTTGCCTCAGACACGTTCTTTCTGATGCTGACTCAGATCGCTTCATGAATGTCCACTAAATCCATCAGCTGCATAATGTGGCCTCTCCCTGCTGTCCCTTGTAAGAAGTGGCACAGCTTTGTGAATTTCAAGTTCTTCGTGCGAGTGGAGATGATTAAGAGTATTGCAGTCAAGAGGGAAGTGCAGACATTGCTCCAGATCTGCCCGTTGTACCCTTTCTTTCATTTCAACCTTCAGCTAGAAAGTGCTCTCTGCACGCTTCTTCCCCTGGTGTGTTGTGTTCCCAATACTTGGGAAGCTCTGGGTTCAGTTTTCCTAGAAATGCAATGAAGATTTTTATAATTATCTCCTCAGCAGCTTCACCTTAACACTCCAATAACCACGTACAAGGTATAAGCTGGTGCAGTGGGGACTGAGGAGTGAGTCTCCACATCTCCTGCTTTTCTCTCCTCATGTAACCCTGGCAATTATTTCCAGCAGGTGGACTTATTTGCATGAGCTCCTGAGCTTTCCTAATAGCTAAATTGAAAAATGGGTTATTACTAATGATCTGGATGATTACCCTTTTTTTTTTTTTTTTTTTTAAATAGACGGATTAGACCAGTGGTCAAGAATACAAATCTCTTCCTACCTGAAGCCTTCATTGGTGGCAGTGGTGCTGGAACAGCAGCTGGAGCAGAATTTGGCATTCTATTTACTCAAATAATAAATTTGAAAAAAGCCAGTGGGAAATGAACATTCAGCATTTGTGTGAGCTGTGGGTAATTCTGAGCCATTTGTTTCTTGCACAAAGCCTTTGTTAATTTCCTGCTGGCTAACACTGGCACTCTAGTAGTGGCTTTAAGCCTAAAAGCATGGAGAAGTGGCTCACGTGGTCCCTTGTTGCTTGGTGTGCTTTCCTGATGATGTAAGTCCCATCTTTATCCTTCTGCAGAACATCTCAACTCTCAGTTTGTGCAGTTCTTGCTGGATGTGATTGAAGATGGGCTGCCCTCAGACACCACCGACCAACTTCCTGATTTATTCATCAACGTCCTTCTGGCCTTCAATCTCCACATTCCAGGTCGGTTTGGTGCTGGTCTGCCTTGGCAGGGTACCAGTGGTCTGGACCAGTGAGGGGATGAAGAGTGGGGATGCAGAATGTCACTGGGACTTGATGGTGTTGTGATAACCTGTGCAGCTCTCTCAGCCTCCAGCAGCACACTGTTTCTACTTTTATCTGTTCAAATACTGTACAAAACTCTAGAGGGAAGATCAGCCTGAGAGCCTGTGTCCAACCAGCTGACCCTCTGGAGCACAGCAGCCATGAAGTCCAGTGGATTTCTGTCTGTACATGCAAGCTGGCTGAATCAAAGCAACTGCTAGGCTACAGGACACGTGTATGATTAACTTGTAGCTAATTTGGAAGGGAGCATGCTTCAATGGGCATTTCTTGGTATCTGTCCAGAAAAAAAGCTTTTTGCTTTATGAAGGTCTTCACAAACCTTCTGCTTACTCAGCTGCACTTCTTGAACCCTACTCAATGCTCACACATTGGAGTTGAGATTATTATCCTTAGCCTGAGCTGCACTCTCTCCTGCTTTCCCTCACTGTCAATCCTCCCTCCTCTGCTGAGCTCCTTAATAGACAAAGCCTGTGATCCCCAGAGAAGGGCGTTTGCCCATTCCCTGTAGGGCTGACTGGGAGCTTCAGAGGTTGTTGTTGGAAAACTGAGAAGTAGTGCAAGGTCCTGCCACTTGTTAAACCTGAGTGAGTTTGCAAAATCTCCTGTTGCTCCAATTGTATTTAATTATTTACTGCTGTTCTGCTTCATGACCTTATCCGTGGCTTTGTGGAGAAAGGGGAGGATAAAACAGCAGGACACGTCTAGTAATTTACTTATTATGAGTTGTACTTCATTAAAATTTGTGTGAAAGTTTCTAATTTCATGTGAAAGTTGATTGCACAGAGGCTGATTAAGTGTAGTCTCTGCTGCTTTCATTCATTGCACTTTTGCATAGTTACCCATAGAGTTCCTGGATGCAGTAATTGGGCAATAATGTGTGACAGGCAGCGTGTTTCTGGGGGATCATTGCCTACCTGGGGTGTAGCTGAGAGCAGTGATTTGTTCTCTGATGCTAAGAACCTGTTAAATGATGCTCAGGTTGCTTATCAGTAGATTGACTTGTTATTTCTGTGCCTGCAAGATTCATTTGTCCTGCATTGCAGCTGTGCAGAGTTTTTGAATCGACTAAAACGTGTTATGTTCATAGACTCATAGCGAGGCTTAGGTTGGAGGGTACCTTAAAGATCTCCCAGTTCCAACCCCTGCCACAGACAGGGTTGCCAACCACAAGATCCGTTGCTTAGGGCCCCATCCAGCCTGAGTGCCCCCAGGGGTGAAACCCTGAAACCTTTGGTAGCCCTGATGTGTTGGTTCCTTGCAGTTCCCCAGGGCGATGCTGTGAAGTGGGAGCCCTGTGCTGCTTTCCTTTTTTGTTTTGTTACTGTTGTCTTCAGCAAGCAAAGGGATGTGCTGAGCAGGTTTCTTCCCTAGTTCCAGAGCACAGCGTGATCATGACGACAATAAGCAAGCACTCCAATGTCAAGACTTTCACGGAGAAGCTGCTGTTGCTGCTGAACAGGGGAGGTGAGTGCAGCACTGTCAGCTGCCTGGCAGGGGGTGCAGCTCCTGGGAATGGTGCTTGGTAAGAGCTGGGGGTGCTGGGGCTGCAGGCAGCAGAGAAGCCGTCAGCTCAGGCTGACGTGCTGCTCAGGGTGAAGCTTCCCATTTCAGACTGCCCAGCAGAGGGTTAGCTTTCTGCCTGCTCCAGGCATGGAGTGAAATCCGCTGTATGCACAGAGCTTGTGCACAGCAGATTGTTAGAAAGCTGGAGATCACTGCAGGCGGAGCAGTGCCAGGTATTTCTGCCTGAGCTGCATGCCACTATTGTGCTTTCTAATACCTTCTGGAGTACAGGGGCTTTGCAGCTTGAGATTTGTTTTGTTGATATGCTGGTAAATAACTCACCCTGTGATGCTTGCAGCTCGTCTTACTCAGGCTTCAGTTCTCTTTGGGATCGCAAATCAGTTTTCACGCTATACCAGCTTGGGGGCAGCCTGCATTTCAGTGCTTCTCTGTCTGGCCCTGTCCAAAAGCCTTTGTTTAGCTTTTTCCGTATGAGAATCCCTAAAAGGATTTCCTTACTTTGAGGAGTAGGAGGACCACAACCAAAGAAAAATGCTTCTCTTGTGCCCACCTCCTGCACTACCCATAGCCCCTTCTGTGGTCTGCAGGGCCATGTTTTGATAGAAAACAGGGTACAAAATGGGTAATTTAAACTTGGAGGTGTTTCTTTTATTGCTTCCAGAACAGTCCTAGCCTGGTCTCCATGGTGAAAGCTTATTTCTGATGCAGGCTCTGGTGGGCTTTTCAGAGGGGTCATTGGACCAGACTTAATAAACCAGGGAGAAAATGAGTGGTGGCTGTTGAGCAAGGAGGGGAAGCACTGAGAGGTAATGTGCTAATGAGCTTTCACCTGGGATGTTAGGTGAAACATAAACAATGATTAATGCTAATGCTAATGAGTTTGGTCTCAGCTTGGTGCCCTGCAGAGCTGCCATCCTGATTACACGGCTTTGTGCAAGGCACTAGGGACTGCTGGCACAAAAGCTAGCCATGGGCAGGGAGCAACTGGCTGAGGTGGGGGCAGGCCCCTCCCCAAAACCTGTGGGGAGCAATGCAGGGGTTGGCACTGAAGGCGGAGGAGGTGGGCAGCAGGGAGCTTGTGGCTTAACGCGATCTCTCTGCCACCCCCAGATGATCCAGTTTGTATCTTCAAGCATCAGCCTCAGCCGCCACACTCAGTGCTGAAGTTCCTGCAGGACATCTTTGCCAGCAAGGACACAGCCAGCATCTTCTACCACACAGACATGATGGTCCTGATAGACATCCTGGTGCGGCAGATTGCTGATCTCTCCCCTGGCGACAAGGTGCTCACACAAAGCCATGGGCACTGAAAAGGGGAGCATGGTCCCAAAGCAATGGTGTTTCTCCTCACCTGTGGGGCTTGATGGTGGAGACAGGGGTGGAGTCCTGGGGCAGGCAGAACATTTCTGAGTGCTGAAATCTGTCTGAGGGGCTGAGGAGGAAGGGAGGATTTGTCCTGCCTGGCACATGGCAGTAGGAAGGTGTGTTTGAAGGAAGGTCTGCCAGGATCTGGTGGTCTGTTCAGGGACCTTTGGGAAAAGAGGGCCCTCTGTGAGTAGCAGAAGGAGGGATCTCCTGTAAAACACAGTGCTAGAGGCAGGGAATGTGCTTCTGTTTGGGAGTGGATCAAGAGCATTATTGAGGTGCTACGGGAAAAGCACAGTTCTCCATAGCTAATGATGAGTCCTCCAGAAAAGCAGTGCCTTTGGAGTTCTCTCTGGTCATGCAGCAGCAGCTGCTCCTGTGCTCATGCTATAATGGAGGCTGGCACTCTTGTTTATCTCATTTTGAGTTCTTCATTGTGCCCTGTTTTTTCTCCCCTCCCACTTGGCAGCTGAGGATGGAGTATCTGTCTCTGATGCACGCCATCATCCGCTCCACGCCGTATCTGCAGCACCAGCACCGCCTCTCTGACCTGCAGGGCATCCTGCAGCGCATCCTGGGGGAGGAGGAGGAGGAGCAGCAGTGCCAGATGGACAAACTGATCATCCTAGAGATCTATAAGGAGTTCCCAGAAATCTCCCCTGGTACCAGCTAACCGCCCCTCGGACTCAAGTTTGAACCACTTGGATCAAAGACGTCTCTTGTTGACACTTTCTCCCTGTTCCCTTCCAGTACAGCTCATACCTTACCCTCCTTTGCGCGAGGCCTAAGGTTTGGACAGTGTTCACCGGCCCTGTAGGAGTGTCAGCGGGGTGCCCTGGGGCCTGGTGCTCCAGGGAGGGCAGTGCTGGGCAGAGCAGGCTGGGTGCTGGTGCTTGGTTTGCTCCCAGCGCTTGAGCAGGAGGCACTTTTAGCCAGCAGGAAGGGCAGAGCCCAGAGGGACTCAGCAGCCAGGTGGGGTGCGTTTAGTTACGCTGGTGTCCCAACATCCTGAAGCGAAAGGCCTTTGCCTTAGAGCATCACTTTATTTTCCATGTGCATTTCTCCCTGCAGTGACCAAGTGGAGTCTGTTGGTGCTTGGAAGAAGCTTTTGTATCATCTGTTTTGTTTCTGCTGCTCGTGCCAATGCGCTGCAGTACTGCCCCGGGAGGCAGCGGCTCACTGCCCAGCGCCTCGCCTGCGAGCCTGACCCTCCCTGCTGGCCTGCAGCTAACGCTTGGGGCAGCACTGCTCCCGGGGTCCTGCTCTTAGTGCAGCAGCTGCTTTGTTCAACCCGCTTTCTGTAGTGACATTTAGATCTGAGTATCTTGCACACTGCAGCAGCCCAGAACTGTGACCCTTTGGTGCTGCTGTTAGGAGCCTTTGGTGTGGCTGTGGCACAAACAGTGCCCTATGCAGCCACCGCTGCTGCTTGCCGCCTCCGCAGCAGCACTGCCCCAGGCAAAGGGGCTGCATGTGGGCAGTGCTCTGTTCATAATGCCTGTGGGTTTCTTGCCTTGAGCTTCGCAGTAGCTCTGCTCGCTGCCCTCCTGTCCATGAGGCAGCGTGCGCCTGGTGTCCAGTGGCTGCTTGTGACCATGCACGAGTGTGGGGAACCCGTATTTATATCCCCTTTAGGTTTCTAGCCAACAGGACTAACCTGTGTCCCTGTTACAGATAGTCACACACTAACGTGGGTCCCTTAGGTATCCGTGTGCGCAGTCTGGTCGCTCCTGTCCCCAGCTCTTCCTCTGCAGTATCCTGTGTAGAAGCTATGGGCATTTGGAACTGGAAGCACTGGGCACAGATATATGGCTTTAGGAGACAACAGCTGAGCTCTGCTCACAGGCCTGGGCTCTGGGCACCGTCATGCTCAGGAACGGAAAGGTTTGGCCTGGGAATGCCCGAAGCTTAATAACCGCCCTCGTAGAGAAACCTATTTTTCCCGTGTAAAAATGTACGAATGTCAAAAGGGATGCTGTATTTTCTTAAACACTGAGTGTAACATGCAGAGGAATAAAGATGTCTTAAACTGGAGTTGTGTGAGCACAGTCCTGCCTGGCCGCGGTGAGCCCTGCAGTGTGGGTGGAGGAGGCCTGAAAGAGCATCTCGTTCCGACCCCCTGCCGCGGGCTGGTTGCCCCCCACCGGCTCAGGCTGCCCAGGGCCCTGTCTGTGGCTTTGAGCACCTCCAGGGATGGGGCATCACAGCTCCGGGCAGCCGTGCCAGAGCCTCGCTGCCGTGAGTACAGAATTTCTTCCTAACGTCTAACCTCCATCTCCCCTCTTGTACTTTAAAGCCATTCCCCCTCCGATCGCCAGCAGGCCCTGTCACAAGTCGGTCCCACTCCTGCTTCTATGCTCCCTTCAGGTGTCGGAGGGCTGCACTGAGCTCTCCCTGCATCCCCCTCTTCTCCCAGCCGAACAAGCCCGGCTCCTCAGCCAGTCTCCGTGTGAGAGGTGCTCCAGCCCTGCGAGCATCCTCGTGGTGCTCCTCATCCTCCAGCAGCTGACGGCCAGCTGGGTATTAGCACAAGTCAACCGGCACTTTTTAAAAGCGTGGGCCCTGCTGCTGCGGCTCCGTGACGGCGGACGCTGCGGTGCGGCAGCCCGGGATGCCGCGAGCCCGCCCTCGGGCCGTCACACGAACGGGGCCGCGATCTTCGTTAGCCGGGCCCTAAGAAGCCCCACGCGGCGCCGCGCCTGGGAAAACGGGAGCGCGCGCCCGCCCCGCTCCGCCGGCCCGCAG
>JAOWBP010004220.1:8183131-8206232 GCA_028571105.1 Tragopan temminckii
GGAGGATGGAGGGGGAAGAGCCGTGCAGTGGGGGGGTGAGGGGGTGGGACGGCGAGGCAGTGGGAAGCAGGCCTTTGTTGGCTCTGACAGAGCTGCGGAGGGCTGGCTTGTTTCTCCCTTCTTCATTGTTCAGGCTTCCAGCGACAGCCCTGTCTGCCCCCGGTGCCGTAGCCGTGCAGCTCCAGGGCTGCATTGTCTGCCCCAGCCCAGCTTGTTCCTCTTGAGGGAAGGCAACAAGAGCTCGTAGCTGGGTGCCACTGCGCTTGGGGGCTCACAAGGGCAGGGCGGCCACCGCAAACCAGCGCCTTTCTGGGGGACCCACCGGGCTCAGCACCACGGACAGCTCCTCACGGCCACGCGGGCACTGGGTGCTAGAAATGGCTGCTGGCCCCGAGCCGCTGTCATTGCTGAGGCTGAGCGGCTCGGCGTTCTTTTCAAGTCAGGCACGAGTCCCAGGGCTGCCTTTCCCTTTTGCAACTTGTATCGCTTCTCTCCTCAGGAGCGCTGCCTCAGGAACCTCCTCCCCTCTTAGGTCCCTTATAGCTGGAGGAGCTGACCATGACTTGTGGTGGGAAACGTGGGTTTCCATTCCTGGTTAGGGAGTGGGTCTGGCATCTTCTTGGTTGTCATACTTCAGTCCCTGTCTTTATTGATGCTGGGAGAACGACATTCATAGTGCTGTCTTGGGAATTATGATTTACTTCTGAGAGAGAGTTCTGCAAAAGCCCTTTAGGGCTTTAGTGAGGCTTGGCCATGCCATGCTGATGGCAACCAGACGTGGCAACTGGGCTCACACAATGGCCTCCAGTGGCCTCCTAGCCTGTAGGATTGGAGGAGTGGTTGAAAGCCTGAGTGCTCCCTTTTGGTGACAGGACCCCAAAGTCCCTGGGGTGGGTGCTACACAGGAGGCTTGGGAGCAGTGAGGAGGACAGGAGGGATGGGGTCTGGCCCTGGCTGTATTGCTTTTGAAGCTGGTAGGTGTCACTCTGGGAAGTACAGCTGTGCTGACCTGGCACTGCTGAGCACTGGGGTCAGAGCCTCAGGCCTTTCTCCTTGTCCTGCAGGCATGATTTGGGGTACCTCTTACTGCTGCATGAATATTCACCAGGCACCAGCTCTCCAGCCAGAGGATTTAATCAGGAAGGCTGAGCATCCGTGATTAAAATACCTCCCATGGGGGTCAGTGCCTCCAGCCAGCTTTGGGTTTTCTTTTGGTAGCTTTCTTTTTTTTTTCTTTCTTCTTCTTCTTTTTATTCCCCTTTCATTTACAGAGGGTCATTCTTCCAACCATCTGCTTCCTTTTGCGTGGAGCTGACAAGGAGGTGGCCTTGGCTGCGGGGTGGGATCTGAACCTTGTAGAAGGTGTCCCTGCTGAGAAATGCTAGTTCAAATTGTGTCTCGGGGTGGTGATGATGATGGAGAGCAGAGTTTCCAAAGAAACACTGGGTTTGGGGCTTGGTGAATGTGGAGTGGGAGATGGAGTCATGGGTGATCACCCTGCACTGCTGATGTGTGGGGCTGATGGTGTTGGGATGTTGTGAATGACCTGGGAGATGGGTTGCTACCTTTTGCACCCAGGTTGGTGGGGTTCTTGGTGGGCCTCACTAGATGTTTCTGGGGCCACAGAGAAGAGCGCATTGTGCTGCCTTGGAGGTAATTCACGTGGTCTGAAGCCCAGAGGGACGGGGAAATGGTTTCCAAGGAAAATAAAGATGAAAGAGAATTAAACAAACCGGAGATGGGCCTGGAGAAGAAGGGATGTGAAGCAGATGGTGAGAAAGGGGAAGCAGGGAGACCAGCATAAAAGCCTTGGAGGCCCTGGAGGAGAGAGGAAAGAGATGGCAGGAAGAGGGTAAGGGCAGTGCAGAGGGGGACAGTGGGGGAGTGAAGCACCCCGGGTGCTGGCACTGGCTCCAGTGTTTGTCCAACCTCCTGCTGGGGCTGCATTCTGCCTGCTGCTCAGCAGCATCCTTGTTGTGAGAGCCCAGTTGACTGCCCAGATCCAGGATGGGGAGGGAACCTGGCAGTTACCTCAGAGGAGCGCCTGGGCAGGTGGCACCCAGATAACTCCTTAGGCTACAACTTCAAGGTTTCTTAGCCAAGAATGCAGTACACTGTATTCATATGCTGAGCCAGGAGGGAGGAGACTTGCAGCACATCTCTGTTCTGTCCCGCAGATGGCATCCACAGCGTGACAGCCCAGTGTGTCCTGCGGGTGATCATCATCACGGAGGACATGCTGGCCAACAGCATCACAGTGCGCCTGGAGAACATGTGGCAGGAGCGCTTCCTCTCCCCGCTGCTGGCCACCTTCCTGGAAGGGGTGGCCACCGTGCTTGCGACGCCCAAGGAGGACGTCTTCATCTTCAACATCCAGAACGACACGGACGTGGGTGGCACGGTGCTCAACGTCAGCTTCTCGGCCCTGGCACCGCGGGGTGGGCACTATTTCAGCTCGGAGGAGCTGCAGGAGCAGCTGTACATGAAGCGCATGGCGCTGACGGGAGCCTCCATGCTGGAGGTGCTGCCCTTTGATGATAATGTCTGCCTGCGGGAGCCCTGCCAGAACTACATGAAGTGTATCTCTGTCCTCAAGTTCGACAGCTCTGCACCCTTCATCGCCTCCCCGTCCACTCTGTTCCGCCCCATCCATCCCATCACCGGCCTGAGGTGCCGCTGCCCGCAGGGCTTCACTGGCGACTACTGTGAGACGGAGATCAACCTGTGCTATTCCAACCCCTGCCTGCATGGAGGGACCTGCACGCGCAAGGAGGGCGGCTACACCTGTGTTTGCCGCCAGCACTTCAGTGGTGAGTGCCAGCCAGGGGCTCCCCAGCTGTCCCCCTCCCATGGACTCCAGGACCATCCAGAGCACTAACATGATGGGAGGCCTCAGCCTCCCCACTGAGCATGGACAGGGAGGCCCTGCTGTCCCACTGGACAGGATCCATCCTGGCCCCTGGGACTCTCCCCCCAGTGCTTTGCAGCCACACTAGGCCCCACCAGGCCATGGAGACCTGTGCCCAGCCACTGTCAGCATGGGGTGAGAGAAGGTGGCCTGTGGCTACAAGGGAGGCAGGGGAGCGTGGCAGCAGATGGTTGCCTCAGAGCTGCTCGGCTCCTGGTGAGATAAGCGGAGTCAGTGGTAATTAACCCCTGGCATTTGAAGCGTGAACAGCCATTAGCAGAAGGGTTAATGAGCTCGTTTCACTGTCACTTCATGCTGTCTCCGCATCCTCCTCCTTGTGTGTGAGCAAGCAATGGGAACCGGGCCTGGGGTGTAGGGCTGAGCAATTGGTTACTGCGCTGCTGTGAGATCAGCCTCGCCAGAGCCTTTGGGTGAGCAGAGCCAGCTGAAGAGAGGCCAGGAAATCTGGTGGGCTGGCCCTGAGGTCAGCCCTGGTCTCTGAGGAAGCAGGGAGGAGTTCCCAGCCCTCCACTGGAGCTGAGCAAGGTTCAAGATGGTCGGTGTCCTCACCCGGCTGGGTTTCTCTCTGCTTGGCCCATGTGCCAGCGCCCACCTGCAGAGCTAGGGAGCTCCTGGTGCCATGGGTGAGGAGCAGCTGAGGGCACACATCCCAGACTCCCCATTCTGTCTCCCACAGGTGAGAACTGCGAGGTGGACAGCCGCTCAGGGCACTGCCAGCCCGGCGTGTGCCGCAACGGGGGCACCTGCACCAATGGCGCCGATGGGGGCTTCCGCTGCCAGTGCCCAGCGGGCGGCTTCGAGACCCCCTTCTGCGAGCTGTCCACGCGCTCCTTCCCACCCCGCTCCTTTGTCATGTTCCGGGGCCTACGCCAGCGCTTCCACCTCACCCTCTCCCTCTCGTGAGTTCTCTCCCTCCTCTGCTGGTGGCCCTCTGGACCTCATGTCTTCTCTCCCCGTCCCCACGCTGGGTGCTGCTGCATGCTCCCTGCACGCACCCAGTGTTCCCACTGATTCCCTGCCCAGGTTCAGCACGGTGGAGCCTGGTGGCCTCCTGCTGTACAATGGGCGCCTGAACGAGCGGCACGACTTCTTGGCGGTGGAGATCATCCAGGGGCAGGTCCAGCTGAAGTACTCCACAGGTAGGCTTGACTCTACTTACTGTGGGATTTAGGCCATGGGAGCTGCAAAGAGGGGGGTTCCTGCTGCTGTTGGTCACCTTGAGCTTCACTCCTGCCTGGCCACGGATCGATTTGGAGATGAGGACCTTCTTGGATGGATGTTGATTGTCCTATTGATCACATCACCACTGCATGTCCAGCTTCCTGCAGCATTTATCCCTGTCCCTGCAGGGGAGTCCAGCACGGTGGTGAGCCCGTACCTGCCCGGGGGTGTGAGCGATGGGCAGTGGCACACGCTGCAGCTCCGCTACTACAACAAGGTATTGTGCCCCACTGTGCACCAGGTCTTTGTCCCCATGAGGCCATCTGTACCCACCTCACATGGCTTGCTGTGCTCAGTGAGGTGTCCCTGGGCTCTCCTGTGCCCAGTGCAGTGGTGCCAGGCTCCCTTCCCTTCTCTTGCTGTAAGGTGAGCCGTGGGGTGTTTGGATCTGGGGGGACACGTGCTGCTGACACCGTGTCTTTGCTTTCAGCCCAAGGTCAGCGCCCTGGGAGTGGTTCAGGGCCCCTCCAAGGACAAGGTGGCCATCCTGACAGTGGATGAATGCGATGCCTCTGTGGCCCTGCAGTTTGGCAGTGAGATTGGGAACTACTCGTGTGCTGCAGAAGGAGTGCAGACTAGCTCCAAGAAGTGAGTTCCTCACTGGGGTGCTCTGTGGTGGGGAGAGGAGCAGGGCACCTGTGTCCCCATAGAGCCTGTCCTTCACACCTGGGATGGCTTGACTCCAGGTGTCACCTATGGACGTCAGCTTCCCAGATTGGTCAGCTAGAGATCACAGGGCTTCTCTCTTCACAGGTCCTTGGACCTCACAGGTCCCTTGCTCCTTGGAGGAGTCCCCAACCTGCCAGAAAACTTCCCCGTCTCTCACCGGGACTTTGTAGGATGCATGAGAGACCTGTATATCGACAACAAACGTATTGACCTGGCTTCCTACATTGCCAACAACGGAACCACTGCAGGTACCAGTGCCTCTGCCCGCTCCTGCCCTGGGAGCGGCCCCAGATCTCCCTGCACCAGCAGCGGGGAAGGGCTGGGTGCCAGCAGTGCCTGCCTCGTGGGCTGGAGGGAGGTGACAGGTGGGTCAAAGCTGATGTGGGTGATTTGGGTACCTTCAGGCTGCCACGCCAAGCACAGCTTCTGTGACTCCAGCCCCTGTAAGAACGGCGGCACCTGCTCAGTCAGCTGGGGAACCTATTCCTGCCTCTGTCCTGTGGGCTTCGGGGGCAAGGACTGCCGCCATGGTGAGTGAGCTGCTGGGCGTGCACAGCGGGATGCACGCAGCACAGCAGGGTGGGGTACAGGTGAGATGAGCTGGCTCTGTCATTGCTGCATCTGCTGCTCTAGAATCACCAGTGCCTGGAAAATGGAGTTGCGTGAGGAAAGGCCCCAGGGCAGAAATGGGTGGTCCCCATCCCTTCTCCTCATCTCTGCTTTCCTTTCCAGCCATGCACCATGCCCACTATTTCCAGGGCAACAGTGTCCTGAGCTGGGACTTCAAGGCAGACGTGAAGATCTCAGTGCCATGGTACTTGGGGCTGGCATTTCGGACCCGCCAGATGGATGGGGTGCTTCTGCAGGCCCACGCTGGCCAGTACACCACCCTGCTGTGCCAGGTAGGGCCATGCAGAGGACTGGGTTTCCCTCCCTGTGCTCAGAGCACTCGGGGAGGGTTGGTTGGAGGCAGCCAAAGTGGATCAGGACCTTGCTCACTGCTGCCATTGCTGTTCCCTCTCTGCAGCTGTCTGGAGGCCTGCTCTCCTTCATGGTGAGCCGGGGCTCAGGGCGCAGCACCAGCCTTGTGCTGGACCAGCTGCAGCTGAACGACGGGCGATGGCATGACCTCCAGCTAGAGCTGCGGGACGTCCGCAGCGGGCGGGATTCACGCTACGTCATCACCATCATGCTGGATTTTGGGCTCTACCAGGTGTGTGCTGCATGAGACCCTGGCTCTGGGATAGGAACTGTGGGGGAAGCTTTGCCTACACCCTCAGGTGTGATGACAATCGCACCATGTTACTCCTTTGTACATTCTGCAGGACACAGTGGTTGTTGGAAATGAACTGCATGGCCTGAAGGTGAAACACCTGCATGTGGGGGGAGTCCTGGGCTCAGGCGAGGTGCAGAATGGGCTGAGAGGCTGCATACAGGTGAGTCCACTGCTTTGAGCCTTCCTTGTCCAGGGGATCTGTTGTGGAGAGAGGTGGAAATGTGGGCTGGCAGCTGTTACCAGTGTCCGTCCTGCTGGGGATGTGCTCCCTCTGAGCATTTGGGAGTTGGAGGTGCTGCGGAGGCAGCCTTTAGTCAGTGTGGCAGGAATGATGGGAAGGGTGCCAGCCCTGGGGTAGGGGCTGGGCAGACTGAAGTGTTACGTGTTTTTCCTGGCTCTTCCCTTCAACTTTTTGCCTGTGTTTCAGGGAGTGCGACTGGGTGACAGCATCACCGGGACCGTGCTGCCCAAGCCCAGCCATGCCCTGCGGGTGGAGGCTGGCTGCAGCGTGCCCAGTCCTTGCGACTCCAGCCCCTGCCCAGCCAATAGCATCTGCAAGGATGAGTGGCAGAGCTACTCCTGTGTCTGCCAGCCAGGTAGGGCATGCAGCACTCTGCCACCCCATTGCTCTTCTCACTTAGAGCGAGAAGACTTCTCTGCCCTGTGACTCCCACAGCCTGCCCTTCCCTTGGGCTAGTTGTGTGCCTAGAAATCCCTGCCAGACATGCATTAGCTTTGGTGGAGGGCAGAATCCCTCCTGAGCCTCCCAAGATCTGGGGTGCTCTGACCCCTCCTGAGGAAAGATGCTTTCTTCACGTTCTACTCTTTGTCCACCTCAGGGTACTACGGAGGGGAATGTGTGGATGCATGTCACCTCAACCCCTGCAAGAACAAGTCGGTGTGCCGCCGCAAGCCGGGCTCACCTCTGGGCTACGTGTGTGAGTGCGGAGGAAACTTTTTCGGGCAGTACTGCGAGCACAGGTGAGATGTGTGGCACATGGCAGGGCCATGGCCTCCAGTGCCTGGCTCTGTGCTGTTCTCCCATCCCAGCTGTGTGACACCTTGCTGCTACCCTGCTCCTTGAAACTGCTGGGCAGGTGGGCTGGTGGCAGAAGGCCAGGAAATTGGGTTGGTGTAACATTGGAGGTGTTTCTCTCTTAGGATGGACCAGCAGTGTCCGAAGGGCTGGTGGGGGAACCCCTCCTGTGGGCCATGCAACTGCGATGTGAGCAAGGGCTTTGACCCTGACTGCAATAAAACCAACGGGCAGTGCCACTGCAAGGTGAGGGGCCGTAACTCACCTGCATCCCTGGAGCCCTCTTTGTCCTTGATGATGTTTCTTGTCCACTCCTCAGGGCTGGCAGCTGCTGAGGTGCTGCTTTCTGTGCCTGTTCCTTGCTCACCTCCTATCTGCGGCCCTTCTGGCCCAGCAAGGTGACAGTAGGGACAGTAGAACGCTTGCAAACGAGGATCTCTGTGATGAGTCCCTGATGAGCACTGCAGAGAGGAGAGCAAGACTCTTTTCAGCTCCCACTCGCGTGGCTCCCTGGCACCTGCTGTCCCCACGGGCTGTCTGATGGCTGTCCCCATCTCCCTGCAGGACTTCCACTACCACCCCAAAGGCAGCGACACCTGCCTGCCCTGTGACTGCTACCCAGTGGGCTCCTCCTCGCGCTCCTGTGACAAGGAGACTGGCAGGTGCCACTGCAGGCCTGGAGTCATCGGCCGCCAGTGCAACAGCTGTGACAGCCCCTTTGCCGAGGTGACACCCAGTGGCTGCAAGGGTGAGTGGGGAGGTGGCATGGCACCGGCACCACGGGGCTTGGTGTGAGCTGCCTGCTGTGACTGGTCATTGGGGTGCTTGTCTCTGCAGTACTTTACGATGGATGTCCCAAAAGCCTGAAAGCAGGTGTGTGGTGGCCTCAGACCAAGTTTGGCTTCTCGGCTGTCGTGCTGTGTCCCAAAGGCTCCTTGGGTGAGTGAGTGGTGCCATGGGGTTGGGAGAATCTCACTGTTGTGCAGGAGCTGTCGTAGCCCCAGCAAGGTCACCCCAAGCTGTCTCAATCCCATTTAGCTGGTCTGGAGGGCTGGGAGGTAGAAAATGGAGAAGGAAGCACCAAGCTGAGGGCAAGCAGAGGGGGCTGGTGCAGGGCTGAGAGCCCCTGTAGGGTTGGTGCTGTCACCCAGCCTCCATCTCCAGCTTCTCTCTGTCACCTCTCGGTTTCAGCCAGGCTGGGGTCGGGCCTGATGCTACAGCTGGGCACACGTAGCACCTGGTGCTGCTCAGCTGGGCCCCTTCTGAGCCCTGTGTGGGGAGCAGGGCATGGCGTGCCACTCGGTGAGTTCCTTGGATGGAAGTCACAGCCCCGCTTGGAGAAGGCCGTCCTGGGTGATGGCAGAGGTGTGAGCAGGGTGTGTGGGACTGCAGGGCAGCGCGAGCCCCAGGGGACAATACAAACCCTGTCCTTCTCCAGCCGTTCGCCCTGGGAAGAGGCAGGTTCGGCTCCTAACTGTTGTCGCTTCTCTCCCTGGTTCTCTCGCCATCTGTGCTCAGGTTTGAGGGGTGCAGGTAAGGTTGTTCCCACCTCCTTCCTTCCCCGCTGTAAGGGCTGCGTCACCTGGTTTTCCTTCCCTGCTCCCTGCCTGGCACCCTGCACACGCCTGCGCTTTTCCTGCTGCTTCTGGAGTTGCCGAATATCTCCTCAATGCTTTGCCTGGCCTCACCGCTCCTACGCACCGCTTCCCTGCTCCCAGCACACTAACAGCACTGAGCTGGCTGTAGCTGCATGCAGTCCCTGCTACCCACTGTCCTGCAGCATGGGCTCTGGGTGGCACGGAAGGCTACTGTGCTCTGCTCCCTGGCTCGGACATGTGCTGGCTGTCCTGGTGGGCATCTGCTTGCTTAGGCTGGGAGGGGACGGAGCTGCTGTGGGCTGGAAGGAGGGAGATGCTTGGTGTGAGAGAGCAAGGGCAGAACTCATGGACAAGCTCAGCACAAGGTCCTGCTATCTGGCTGGCAGGCAAAGTGCAGGCACCCCAGGGTCAGATCCTGCCCAGGTCTACAGCTGAGCCAGGCTACAGACACCAGCATGGTTCTGTTCTGTGCTGGAGGGAAGGCCAGCAGCACAGGTGTTGCTTTGTTCTCTTTGCTCCCACCCGCAGTGGCATTGGTCTCTGTGCTTATGCAGCTGGGGAGAGGGTATTTGGGATGGCCAGCTGGGAACTGAGGATAGTGATGGGCACTGGACCTTGGGATCTGCTGCAGGCTCCCTCACCCCTCCCTGGGCACGCTGCTGCCTTCTTCCCACCATGGGCCTGGGTGAGCTCCCCTGCCCTAGCGCTTTCCTCAGGAGGGTTTTGGGTACTGGAATCACCCCACTTCCTGTGTCTAATAGCATGCATGGTGATGCTCCTGGTGTGAGTGGTACTTAAAAGCTGATCCCTTGTCACTTCTGGTATCTCTGCTGCTGTCCAACAGCGCTGGGGCCCCAGCCAGGGATTGGTACTCAGTGCTGGCTGCTGTACCCTCTAGGAGTGCACCACCATCTCCAGGGCAAGTTCGCCTGCTGTTGCACTCCTGGAGCAGCTTTCCCACACGTAGAAGGGGCCTCAGCAGATGTTGCAGTCTGCCAGCCAGGGAAAGCCCGGAGTTGCCTGGGCTTCTGTAGGCTGGGATCATACGTGCCCTAAGGACACGGGCACAGCTCACCAGGAACTGGAGGTTTCTCCAGCCAGAGCCTTACCAGATCACTCCCCCTTGTATTGCTGTGTGATGGTGTCTGGTGCTATGCAGGCTGTATGAACCATACTTAGAACCCAGCTCATGGCAGCAGCTCACGGAGGAGATGCAGACCAAGGGTGGAACAGCTGCAGTGCTGCACAGCAGGAGGATGGCTCTGGGGTGCACCAGGCTCTTCCTGTTGCTTACCACTGCTGCTCTTTGGGGTTAACTGGTGCAGAGTTCTGCTGGGGGTTGCAGCTGGGGAGCCACATGCTCTGCGCCCTCTGATTTGCTCTTCCTCCTGGTTTCAGGTGCAGCTGTCAGACACTGTGATGAGGAGAAAGGCTGGCTGGAGCCAGATCTCTTCAACTGTACTTCACCTGCCTTCAAGGAGCTCTCCACACTGGTAATCGCCCCCTGGCTTCTGCAGCCCTGATAAGGCAGGAGCTGTAGGAACTAGAGCTCACAGTCAGGAGCTCAGCTCTCCATGGCTCTTAGTGTAGGAGAGGGCCTTGCAGTGGGACTTGCAGCACCCCACACCCCAATCCCTTGGAGCTGTGATGCCCTCCAGGAAGGAACCTGCTGAAGAATTAATCCTTTCCTTTCTTCCCACTGGCAGCTGGAGGGCTTGGAGAGGAATGAGACTGAGCTCAACACGATTGAAGCCAAGAAGTTGGCCCACCGTCTCCGGGCCGTGACAGACCACATGGACCACTATTTTGGCAATGATGTGCACATCACCTACCGCCTGCTGTCCCGCCTGATGGCCTTTGAAAGCCGGCAGCACGGCTTTGGCCTGACAGCCACGCAGGATGCCCACTTCAATGAGGTGAGAGCTTCCCTTAAATTAGAGTGCCTTCTGATGCTGCTCTTCTCTGTCGGCCACCTGGGTCTGTTTAGGGACTGAGGATATCACAAGACTGCTTCAGGAGCTCTGGGCTCCTCACTACTGCATAGGCATTGACCCACAGAGGTGAGACCACTGGAGGCCACCTGCATAGCCAAGGCTGGAGCGCGAGAGGGATGAGGAAAGGCAGAGAGCACCAGGTTTGCTCAGTGTGGGGGAGGGAAAGCAAAAGAGGGGTCTTAATCCCTAATGGAGGGGTGCAGAGAAGACGTCTCTGCAGAATGCTTGCTGATGAGCATTGAGGTGGGTGTCCATCATAAGGGAAATTACCATGCTTGTGCAGCAAACTTGGTAGAGGGCGCAGGGCTAGCAGCCCGTGAGTGGTCAGTGAGTGTCTCAAGGGCTCACTGCATGCTCTGCTGTCTCTCCCATGCAGAACCTGTTGCGTGCGGGCAGCTCTGTGCTGGCGCCTGAGAACCGGGAGCACTGGGCCATGCTGCCGCACAGCGAGCACGGCAGCGCCAGCCTGATGGAGCAGCTGCGGGACTACTCGGGCACACTGGCCAGCAACATGAAACTCACCTACCTCAACCCTGTTGGTGTTGTCACCCCCAACATCAGTGAGTAGGAGCCAGCTGGTGGTGGGGCCTGGCTGGGGTTGTGTAGACCATGGCTCCATTGCCCTGTTCCAGAGGGCTGAACAGGGAAGGGTCTGGACTGGGATGGAGCGCTGTGGATGCTTGAATCTCGCATCATGCCCAAACATAGGAAACCTTTCCCTGTGGCTCCTGCAGTCCCTTTGCCTGCGTCACCCACCTGGAGTGTGTGCTCTCCAGATGGCTGCCCTAGAGATGCCTCTCACTCCCTCATTCTTCTGCAGTGCTGAGCATCGACCGCATGGAGAACCACTCACACATCCGCCGGCGCTACCCTCGCTACCACAGCAGCCTCTTCCGTGGTCAGCCTGCCTGGGACCCCCACACCCATGTTGTGCTGCCGCTGTCAGTGCTGAGCCCCCCAAAAGCTGAAGGTGAGCATCGTTTGGGGAATGCTGCATGCTGGCCTTGCCTGTTCTTATCATCCCCTTCTGTGCCTCAGCTGTCCCCACGGTGGCGCCCACGGTGGCTGGGGGTGAAGGAAACTACACCGTGGAGAGCTTCTCTCCAAGGCAGGCACTGCCAGAGCCTGAGCCTGCTCTCACTGTCATCATCCTCATCATGTACCGCACGCTAGGGGGGCTGCTACCTGCACGCTACCAGGTGGATCGTCGCAGTGTCAGGTACGTCCTCCTCTTCACCCTCCTTGAGCAGTGGTGGAAAGAGGCTGGCTGGACTGGCAGCCACAGTCTGTGCAGTAGCCACAGTTTAGTTCCCAGCCTGGTGGTCCTGCAATGCTCTGCCTGTTCCCTGCCACGGAATTACTGTGCTCCATGTTTCCTGACCCCTTAGTGTGGGTTGGGTAGAACTGTTCCTTCCGAGATGTCAGCACAGGGCCTTGGGATGCCCCAGGGAGGGCTGCAGCCCCCAGGCGTGGTGATGGTAGAGCATGTTGCTCCTTGCAGGCTCCCCAAGAATCCTGTGATGAACTCCCCCATTGTGAGTGTGTCTGTGTTCAGCAATCACACCTTCCTGCGGGGGCCTCTGGACACCCCTCTCGTGCTGGAATTTCGCCTGCTGGAGACAGCCAACAGGAGCAAACCTCTCTGTGTCCAGTGGAACCACTCCAGCCCGTGAGTTGAACATGGCTGGGCCCAGTTCTGTGCCACAAACTGCTTGCTCTGAGCTGCTTTCCATGGGCAGCTCCTAGTTCCCAGAGTCTCCTGGGCTCTGAATGGAGAGCATTGAGATGTAGGGGTTTCCACCCTCTTGCAGGGGATTAATTCCTGCTGGGAGGGCACAGTGGAGTCCCAGCAGGGCTCTGGTTCTGGTATTTCAGCTGTGAGAGTGCTGGTAGAAAAGCCTCGGCAATGGGCTGTCTTCAATTCCCTCCACGTACACCACACTGTCTTCTCCCCTGAATACTGTCTGCTTTTTGGTGGCCACAGGACAAACCCATTGGGCTTCTGGACAGCCAGGGACTGTGATCTTGTGTACCGAAACACCACGCACGTCCACTGCCAGTGTTCCCAGTTTGGCACCTTTGGGGTTCTGATGGACAGCTCACACCGAGAGGTAACCTCAGCCTGCAGGGCTGTGGGCAGTAGTGGGGGTTTGTTAGCCACCAGGATATGCAGCAGCAGGTTGTGTGGGGCACAAACAGAGTTTGAGAGCTTCCTGTGTCTCCCTGTAAGACTGCCTTTTGCCTTTGTTTCTCTGCTGCTGCAGCAACTAGAAGGTGACCTGGAGACACTGGCAATTGTCACCTACTCCTTGGTGTCTCTCTCCCTTGTGGCCCTGCTGCTGACCTTCTCCTTCCTGACCTGCCTCAAAGGCCTCAAGTCCAACACACGTGGCATTCACTCCAACATATCAGTCACCCTCTTCTTCTCTGAGCTGCTCTTCCTCCTGGGCATCAACCGCACTGAAAATCAGGTCTGCGCACTATGGGGCTGGGGGGGGAGGTGTGGCTGGTGCAGTTAGTGGTGGGACTGTCTCTGAATAGCTTTTGTTTCCCCAGTTTCTTTGCACGGTGATTGCCATCCTCCTCCACTGCTTCTTCCTTTCCACCTTTGCTTGGCTCTTCGTCCAGGGCCTCCACATCTATCGCATGCAGACCGAAGCCCGCAATGTCAACTTCGGGGCCATGCGTTTCTACTATGCCATCGGCTGGGGAGTGCCTGCCATCATCACCGGTAGGAGTTGCTTGTCCCACAGCCATGCCAAAAACACCAGTTCTCAGCAGCCTTCTGAGCCGCTGGTGTCACCCTGGTGGGGTGTGAGACCATAGCCAGCCATTTGGGTTGGTTGTGTGGTCCTAGAAGAGGATGTGCAGGTGGTGAGGGAAGGGGAGCTGTGTTGTCCAGCTGAAAACATGTATCACAGGCTGTTGTCTTGACTTCTGGGGACAACTGATCCCTCAGTGTGTGTCTGTATGGCCCCCTCAATAGGCATGGAGTACCTGCTAGGTCTGGAGCTGTCCTCTCCCTTCTTTCCCCAGGGCTGGCTGTCGGCCTGGATCCTGAGGGCTACGGGAACCCTGACTTCTGCTGGATTTCCATTCATGATAAGCTGGTCTGGAGTTTTGCAGGCCCCATTACTGTCGTCATTGTGGTAAAACCCTGTCCTGTTTCACCCACAGCCCTCTCCTGCCTCCCTTCTCTGCACCACAGACACTTGCCCCTTCCCTGGCTGCCCACTGCCTGCCCCCTTCTCTGTACTCCCTCTGTTAGAGCCCCTTTCTGTCCCTCCTGGCACCAGCCAAACCTGGGGGAGGCCAGAGCTCGGGTGTGAAGGGGCAAGGAGGGGAGCTTCACATGGGCCTGGTGGACCCGGAATCTGCTCATGCTCTGCACTGGGGATATCAGGTCAGAGCCAGTCTTTGGCACAGCTTCTAATCAGTGCCAACGCTTTCAGATGAATGGGGTGATGTTCCTGCTTGTGGCCAAGATGTCCTGTTCCCCAGGCCAAAAGGAGACCAAGAAGAAATCGGTTCTGTGAGTATTAGTGGCCAAATTCCCAGCAGAGCTCCTTGGCTCTTAGTTTTCAGCATTTTCAGTGATAATTCCTCCCTCTTCCACCACCGTGGAGTGCTGCTCAGTGCATCCGTCAGCCTTGCAGCCGCTCTCCTCTCCCACCTGGTGGCTGTGTTAACTGTTCCTAAAATTCCCTATCTCTGTGCTGCCCTGTCAGCCTGTCCCTCTTCCCTACCTGCCCTGACAGCCATCCCTCACATCTACTCACGTTGGCTCTCAGCACCTGCTGCTTCTTCTCCTAAATGCTCCTTCTGAAACCATTCCCCACTCACCCTTCTCCCAGAGCTTGACTCAGCTGCTCTCTGTGGCTCCAAACAATCTGTGTCATTTGGGCCCTGTGTTTGCCATGTGTGCTCCAGAAGGGAAGGGCCTGCAGTCAGGAGTGAGCAGCACTGCTGTGCTGAGATGTGCCTGCAGCGCTGCAGTGGGGCAGAATGGAGGGCTGGGCAGGAGGAGACCTTCCCCTCTGGATCTCTGTCTGCAAGCACTAAACTGTAGATTAACAACATGCGCTAACCTCTGTGTGTGTGTGTGTGTGTGTGTGTGCCTGTCTGTCTCTCTCTCCCTCCAGCATGACGTTACGGAGCTCCTTTGTTCTGCTTCTAGTTATTAGCGCTACCTGGCTCTTTGGCCTCTTGGCTGTCAACAACAGTGTCCTGGCTTTCCACTACCTCTACACTGTCCTCTGCAGCCTCCAGGTAATTGCCCAACCTCCACCAGGGCAGGCTCACGGGGCAAAAGTAATTTTTGTGCCCCCATAACCAGCCTGAGAATTGCGGGGGGTCTTTGCAGAGACTGTGAGCACCTTCAACAGGGGTGCAAGGGATGTGCAGCACTCAGGTACTGACCCTGCTGGCTGCTCCAGGCTCTGTGTGCTGCTGCTGGGGAGGAGGTTGGCACCTGGCTTCCCCAAGGCTCCTTGCTGAGGATACCCACTTGGGGCTGATGGTGCTGCAGGGGACCCTGACAGCCACTCCTCAAGCGCTGCCTGCCTCATGATCGCCTTGGCCCTCCCTTCCTCTCCCATGACCACTGGCCTGGGGGCTTGTGTTTATAGTCCTCGGCTGTCAACCCCTCCTGTCCCTGCTGCAGAGTGCCAACCTGCTGTGAGGGGCTCCCTGCAGCCATCGTGCTCATGGCTTCTCTCCCTGCAGGGCCTGGCTGTGCTGGTCCTCTTCTGTGTGCTGAATGAGGAGGTGCAAGAAGCCTGGAAGCTGGCCTGCCTTGGCAAGAAGGGGCAGAGTGAGGAGGCTGCTCGGAGCACGCAGGTAAGTGGGCACCTGGAAAGCTGGGGACTAGCTGCTTGTTGGGAGATGAGGGGATGTCCTTTCTTTACCGAGGCATGGGAGGGGAAGGTCCTTTTCTGTACTGCACCTCATTAAGAGTCTGTGCCTCTCTGCCTGCTTCACCAGGGCCCCAGTACCTACAACAACACGGCGCTGTTTGAGGAGAGCGGCCTCATCCGTATCACCCTAGGGGCTTCCACCATCTCATCAGTGAGCAGTGTGCGCTCTGCCCGCACCCACTCCAGCCAGCGGGGGTACCTCAGGTAGGCAGCGGCACAGGGTGCCAGGAACACCCAGGCAGAGCCAAGGACTCATGCTGATGTCACTGCTTGGACCCTGTGTCTTTCAGAGACAACATGACAGCACGTCAGGGCTCAGCTCTGGATCACAGCCTCCTGGGTCACGCTGGCCCCACAGACATTGACGTGGCTATGTTCCACCGTGATGCTGGGGGAGGTAAGCACCTGGGTTAGGGTCTAACCTGAGGTATCCCAAATTAGCTCTGGCTTAAATCATTCCCTGTGTAGGCTGTGACTGCATGGCTATGTCCTCCCACTAGTGTTTGGCTGTGACTCCCAACTAGGCTGCTAATAAGAGTCAGCAGCTTTGTCACTTAGCACAGCCTCCTCCTGGGCAGATGGGAAAGGGCATAACTAGTCTCCAGGGAGCTAAAAATGAAGGAAGCAAGAATTGTCCTTCCCATTTGCACTGATGATAAACCTCACCCACTCTCTTTCCAAATGTCACCCCAACACACACCATGTCCATACAGACCAGGACTCGGACTCAGATAGCGACCTGTCTCTGGATGAGGAACGCAGCCTCTCCATCCCATCATCAGAAAGTGAGGAGAATGTGCGCCTGCGGGGCCGCTTCCCACGCCAGTTTAAACGTGCAGCACACAGTGAGCGCCTCCTCACCAACCCCACAAACACTGCTCCCAAAGGCAAGTTCTGTAGGCTTTGGCAGGGGTCTGCTGTACCTTGGGGTGGCATGGGGGAAGGGCTGTGCCTTGCCATGGCTTCATTACTCTCTCCTTCTCTGCCACGGCTTCATTATTCTCTCCTTCTCTGGTGGTGTGTCCTTCACCAGATGTGGATGGCAACGACCTCATGTCGTACTGGCCGGCTTTGGGCGAATGTGAGGTTCACCCCTGTTCCCTGCAGAAGTGGGGCTCTGAGCGGAAACTGGGGTTTGACATCAACAAGGATGCAGCCAACAACAATCAGCCAGACCTGGCCTTGACCAGTGGGGATGAGAACTCCCTCACCCAGACACAACGGCAGAGAAAAGGTAACAGCCTGAGGGCAGCCTGGCCTGTCCCTGGTGGATGTGGCCCCAAAGGCTCAGCATTGCATCTATTTTGTCATGTCCTTGGGGAGGTTTATCTTCCACAGCTCTCATGCTTTTTTCACTGTTCTGCAAAGACGTGACTTCTCTTTCTGTCTGATGTAGGGATTTTGAAGAACCGCCTCCAGTACCCTCCAGCTCTGCAGGGCTTACCGTCTGTCGGCAGGATGACCAACGAGCTGTCCTGGTACAAGACCTCCACGCTGGGTCACAGGGCTGTCCCCGCTGCCTCCTATGGCAGGATCTACTCCGGGGCTGGCAGTCTGTCGCAGCCAGCCAGTCGGTACTCGTCTCGGGAACAGCTCGACATGCTGATGAGGAGACAGATGTCCCGAGAGCAGCTGAGCAGGAACAACTCAGGAGAGTGTTTGGAAACGGTGCCCAGCCGGCACGGGTCCAGGGAGGAGTTGGACACTATCCCCAGCAGGCATGGGTCTACCGAACACCTAGAAAATCTCCCCAGCAGACGTGGGTCGAGGGAAAACTTGGATCTACTTGCTCCTAGAGCCAGTCAAAGAGATCATGGGAACACGCTGCCCCGGAGGCAGGGCTCCAGAGACCACCTTGAAACTTTACCCTGCAGATTTGGGTCAAGAGAGCAGCTAGACTGTGGGCTGGTAAGAGAGGTCTCAAGAGAGTGGCTAAATACATTGCCAAGTAGGCAAGGGTCCAGAGACCGCATAGACAGATTGCCAAGTCGAGATACTTCTCGAGAACAATTGGATTTGCTTTCTAGAAGACAACCTTCAAGGGACCAGCTAGCATCATCTAGACAAACTTCAAGAGAGCAGCTGGACTTTCTCTCCAGAAAATCGAATTCCAGAGAGCCTCTGGGTACAGTGCCTAGCAGGCAGCCCTCACAGGAGAATCTGGGGAGTCTCTCTAGGAGACAGCTCTCTAGGGAAAGCCTGGAACCGCTCTCTAGGAGGCAGCCTTCTAGAGAGAACCTGGAGGCCATCCCCAGCAGACATCCTTCCACTGAACAGTTAGATATCCTATCTTCCATCCTTGCTTCTTTTAACACCTCTGTCCTGTCCTCGGTGCAATCTTCCAGCACGCCTTCAGGCCCCCACACCACTGCCAACCCTTCTGCCATGCAGACTTTGACGCCCTCTGCAACGTGCCCCTCGACGCCTCACTCCAGCACCTCTCACAGCATTTCGGAGCTGTCGCCAGACTCAGAGTAAGTGCACTCCTTCCTTGGCCATGTCTTGGGCACTGTCCATCTGCCTGGCTTCTTCTCTCAGGGTCACAGCTTAGAAGGGAGGGCTGCATATCCCACTGTCACTGCTGCTGTCCATCCCTGTTCCATTCCCTCTTTCCTCTTCCCTGAACTCAGGGATTTGGACACAGTAGCATGGGTTTCTGTTTCCATCTGGTGTAGCCGGGAGGCAGTAGTGAGTACAGCTGGAGTCCAGGGGAGGTGCTGTCTTAACGTTGCTTTTTTTTTCTCCAAGAATAATGAGAAACGAAGGCCATTCCTGAGGGGCTGAAGACATCCAGAAGAGAGATAGAAGAGGCAGGGCCGTTCGCCTAGCTAGACATTACCAGCCAAGGTTTGGCATCCCCAGGGGCAGGGGCAGAACTGGTGGTGGTCAGAGGCCCTAAAACCAACTCTGCCTTCCCTGCCCTCCGGGCTGAGGGGCCGGCACTCAACCACCCACCTCCCGAGCCTCCAGGCTCTCTGCCGCTCTGCTCCCTTTGCCTGCCTGGTGTGAGAGGTATAGCAGGAGCCTGCTGAGGGGAGAGTCATGTTGAGAACCCTGGGGTTGAACTCTTCCTTTGCAACCCATTTCTACATGGGATGCGTGCGTGCGTGCGTGTGTGTGTGTGTGTTTGCGTGGAGCAGGGGCAGGGGGACAGAAATGGAGCCCAGGACATGGGGGTGGAGGAGGGTTTTCTACCTTTTTGTATCTTTGTAATCAGAGAGAAGAGAAATTTCTATGGTTATTTTTGCGGGTGGTCTGTTCCCAGGACCTGGGGCGTCTGTCTGCCAACGGCCCTTCTCTGGCTTCCCTGGGGTGCTAGGGACTAGAGGACTGTAGGGACAGTGCTAAGCAGACCTCATGGCTTTGCCAGCTTCACTCAGTCCCCTTCCTGAGGCAGGCAGTGAGTGCCCAGTCGGGCCCTCTGCTCCTTGCCCCGCAGTTCCCCAGGTGTCTCAGCAGGGTCCTCCTGCTGTCCTGCGTCCCTCAGTGCCCTGCAGCTTTGCTGGCCCTGCAGCCCAGCCTCCCTCAGCCCTCTCTGGTGTGGGGCTGCCCCTGTCTATGATGTGGGGCAAGAACGAGGGTTTCAGGCACAGAGCTGGGTGGCCCTGGCACTGCTTGGGCAGCTCAAAGGTAGGCCGGGCTGTTTTGGTGCCCAGCGGCCAATGAGCATCTGCAGGAACGAGACCTCTCTGGTCTTTTGGTCTGGCATTGCCTGCAGAAGTTGTTTCTAGCTGGTTCCTTGCAGCCTCTGTGCATGCAGGCCCTGCCAGCAGAGAATCCCTGCTCTGGGCAGCCTGGATTTCAGGAGACAGAGACAAATGGCACTTTGCCCTTTGGAAATTCAGGCTGCTCTGCACGTTTCTCTGCCAAGCCAGGGCCCCCCACCATCCCCTCACCAGCTGGCTCTCCTCTGTGCCTACAGTCAGAGTGGGGCCCCTGGCTTGGGGGGCTGACACACTCCCCTTGGCCCACCCAGAGAGGCTATGCCCCTGCTCAGCTGTCCCTCGATGCCACCAGGACCGTGGTGCTCACTGCCTTACTGCCACCCCACTGCCATGCCTCGCAGCCTGGGATGTTTACACAGGAGGATTTGTGCTGCTGTCCTCCAGGGCTCTGCCTGGGCAGGCCAAGGTCTCGGGTTGGGGAAGGCCTTGGGCCTGCTGCCGGCATGGAGCTGAGCAGCTCCACAGGCCCGTCTCCCTGCTGACATGTTTACACAACCTACGGGACCGCTCGTTTACACGTTTCTCTCCAGCTTGGGCAAGGGGACCGCAGCCCGCTAGTGCCAAATGGAGAGCAAGAGACAAGTGCCAAAAAATAAATAAGACACGGTGGAGCTGATGGCATCGGGGTGGCTGTGCCTGTGGTACAGGGCCAGGCAGGGAGTAGGGCAGCCTGCAGGGCTGTGGCTCAGTCCCAGTGTGGTGCTGTTGCCTGGGCTCTGGGAGCACCCTCCTTGGGTTTGGGTTTGTTCCTTTGGGGATTTGGTTTTGGTTGTTGTTTTGGGTCTTTTTGTTCTGTCTCCATATCCCAATCCTGTGGGCAGGGAGATACCCATGCTCCCTCCCTGGCTGTGTAAAAGTGTATCATGGAAGCGCCAGATTTGGAAATAAAAGTCTATAAAATGGCACTGGGCTCTGTTTTCTCTCCTTGCACCCATGACATGGTGGAAGCTTACCCACATCCCTTGGGCTGGAGGAGGTCTCCAGTCGTGGGTGAGGGGCTTCACGGAATGGGCTTCAGGGCAGCTCACCCTAGAATGGAGTCAGCTGCTGCAGTGCCCTTGGCTCTGGGCTGTTAGGGGAATGGCAGTGGCCAGCATTCATGTCCAGCAGCCTGGGTGAGGCCACAGGGAAGTAGAGCAGGCACCCAGCATGATCATGTTTCCTCTGTCCCTCCCTTTCTTACTGATGGAGGGAAAAGAGCACGTGAGCAAAGGGCAGTATTGACCCACAGAACTCAGAGCAAGGGTTGCTGTCAACCAGCACTCTCCCTCCCCTGCGTTGTCTTTATCGGGGGCTGAGCCTGATGAGGCTGGGGCCGAGCCTGAGCCCCAGGCACTGCCATTGTTCCCCTTCCATGGGTGGTGCATGCTGGCAGCCCCTAGGGCCTGCCGTGCTAATGGACCTAGGGACCTGGCTGGCAAGGGAGGGCTGCTGGGAACACTTGGGTGGCAGGGCTATGGTCAGGTGGTCCAGGGGCCGTGGGCTGGGTGTGCCAGTGTCAGACAAGGGCCAGCAGCTGGAGTGATAAGCAGGCAGTAAATGGTATCTGGTGCTATCAGTTGCTACTAGATGAGACCTGTGACAGCCTCCTATTTAGTGCCAGGTGAGCAGATAATCAGTGGGGAGACAACAAGTGAGCAGGCACTGAGAGCTACTGTTGAGATGCTGCAGAGATTAAGGGGTGTGTATTTGATGCTGTTGCTGCTGAAAGCTGGATGAGCAGCCTCCATGCAATGGCCGTGGTGACTGGGTCATGCTGAACATGCAATTGCCATGGGCTGATTCCCTGCCTGTGGAATGGGATGGGAACGGACTGCTTTGACCCTGGAGACTGTGGTCCTGTCCCACCACGAAGAGCCACTGGGACTCCCCAGCTCCTGCTGTGCCCTGCTCACTGGCTTCACACTGCGTGGAGTTGGGGCCAGTTAGCCCAATCCATGGCTGGTTGCATTTCTACTGTGCATCTGGGCCAGGCATAGCTTGGAAACACTCCAGAAATAACGGCAATAGCAGATAGTGCTGGAGCGCAGGAAGGTGTGAAAGAGTTCGATGGTGCCCGACGGGGAACTTTGGAACAAGATAACGGCCAGGTCTATGCACGCTGGGGAAGAGTGGGGCAGTCCACAGGGCACAGCACACCCATTTCCAGCAGGTAAGCAGGGGCTGCAGTGAAAGGGAAGTACCCCGGGTGCCCTGGTCAGGGTCTGCAGGCATTGCTGTGCCAGGCCATAGTTCTTGCTCTGGAACATGGTGGGGCTACAGAGGTGCCCCCAGGAGTCCCAGTGACAGGGGTGCTGGCTTCCCAGGAAACCGGCAGCTCCTTGGCAAGGTGGGAGGGAGGGCAGATGAGAGGGAGCGGTGTCTCAAAGATCACAGGCAGGTATTAATAGGAGGGAGCAGAGTGTGCGCCCAACTGGCGGCACCCAACCAGTGTGGGTGCAGCAGGTAAGGGGGCTGGGGTAGATGCAGGGGCTTAAGCTTCTCTGGGCATCCCATGAGCAACTCATGTAATCTGGCTGCAAGTGGGCGAGCAAACTAGAAATGGAGGCACCTTGGCACAAGCAGGGCAGGGCTCTTGGGCTGTAGAGACATCTCTGTCTGGCTGTGTAGATGAACCCATCCCTACCCCATACCTCTCTGCTTCTGGCTCAGTCCTTGCTCTGCAGTGCAGGGGGCTGGGGCACTGGTGAGCCAGTGACACTCACCAAGGGTTGAAATTCCTGCTCCCCTCATGTGTAAAGGGACAAAGTCTGCAGGAAAGGCTACGGGGCTGGCCGGGGCTTTGCTCTGCAGCAGTGCTGGCCTGCTGCCCTGTATGTGCTGCGGTACGTATAGGGTGCTGGACTGGGCTGGATGGAGCAGAAAGGTGGTCAGCACCAAGGCTGTCCTACAGAGGTGGATGGATTGGACTCAGAGCAATCTGGTGCCGCCTTCAAGGCATCTCTTGCTTGGCCTTGGCACCCTCCCTGCCCCTTGCCCGGCTCCCTGGGTGCGACTGAGCCATCTCTCATCTGCCAGCAGTGCAGCAGAGCCAGGGGCCATGGCGGCAGAGATGGTGCTGAGCCGCCGACCCGGGCAGCCCCGCAGTGAAGTTCTGAGTGAGGCTGACCTGGAGGAGCTGGCACAGAGGAAACCTCCCAGCAAGATTTCAACACGCGACTATCTCCGGAAGGCAAGGTAGGGCTGGGGGAATAGAGCTGGGTGCTCCCTGCAGGGCTGCATCTCTGGGTTCCTCTGCTGCCCAGCAGCCCTGGTGCCCCTACATTCAGCCCTGGCTCACACTCCTTCCCTGGCAGATGCTCAGCCTCCACCGCCAAGTCCCTGCTCTTCCGCTTCTTACCTGTCCTGCGCTGGCTGCCCCGCTACCCAGTGAAGGACTGGCTGCTTGGGGACATTGCCTCAGGCTTCAGTGTGGGCATCATGCACCTGCCCCAGGGTGAGTGATGTGTCCCCATGCCGTGCCCTGCATGAGGTTCCCAAGGGGTAAGGGCCAGAACTCATCCATCCATAACATTTCTCCCTGCTCTGCTGTGCCCAGGGCTCGCCTATGCACTGCTTGCTGGGCTGCCACCTGTCACCGGCCTCTACTCCTCCTTCTACCCCGTCTTCCTCTACTTCTTCTTCGGGACATCCAGACACAATTCCGTGGGTAAGCCAAGGGACTGTGTGCTGCCATGGGAACGAAGGGGAGGGAGAGAGAATGAGAGGGATGAGATTTTATCTATGGCACAGCGTTG
>JAOWBP010004220.1:8229337-8255975 GCA_028571105.1 Tragopan temminckii
CCGCCTTCGCTTTGGACTCGGCCGGGCCGTGCTGGGGCTGGCACGCGGGGCGGGCGGGGTGCTGTGTCCGGGCACGGGGCCGGATCCCCCCCGCTGCTCCGCGCCCGAGTGCGGGAAGCAGCGCCGGGCGGGTGTGCTCGTGGGAAGCTGCTGCCCTCCCCGTCCCCACGCGATCCTGAAGCCCTCACTCGTGCCATCCCACTGCATGTAGGGCGGGAGCGCTGGGGTGAGCGTAGGGCGGGCAGGAGGAAGCAGCGTACGGATCTGTGGAGGGCACGGCCGGCATGCAGGCTGGCAGCCTCCTGTGCTGCCCTCCTGTCCCGGGCGCTGGGCATCAGTGGGGTCACAGCCGGGCTGGGTGCGATGGGGAGGAATGGAGTGGAGTTGGGTGCTGGGCACGTGGCTCTCTGTGCTAGGACTTTCCACCTAGCTCTGCTTTCCCAGACCCAGTGCAGTACTCTGGACACAGCCTGGGGCAGGGAACTCAGATGCTCGGGTACCGCTGTGCTGCAGCCCAGCCATGCCCACATCCTGCAGTGGGCAGCTCTGCGGGTTATCTGTGTTTACTTTCTCGTTTTGATGTTACGGCATTTCACTCCTTTTTATTGCTTCTGCCCAATGCATCCATCACCACCGTGCCCAGAGGTATGGGGTTGGCACAGGGTGGTGGCTGCAGCATCCTCTCCTGCTGTCCTGCAGGGCCCCACAATGAGTGGGCGGCTCCTACTCCTCGCCCTGCTCCTGGCCCCCCAGGCTGCTGCTGCACAGAAGAGGAGCCAAGGTGGGTGCTGAGTGCTGGGTACCGTTATAGGGCTTACGGTGGGGTGAGAGGGGCTCTGCTGCTCCTCCTCACTGCAGCACCCCAAACTTGAGCTTGAGCACGGGGAGCCCTGTGGGAGCGGGCACTGCTGTGACATGAGCTCAAGGAGAAGGGACAGGTCTGGGGGTCCTGTGCCACAGGGCACCAGGGGCTGATGTGGGTGCCAACCAGTGCTGTCCCGTAGTGGTGTGCGAGAACGTGCTGGAGGCTGACATCGCCTTCCTGGTGGATGGCTCGTCCAGCATCGGCCGGAACAACTTCCGTGCCATCCGCACCTTCGTGGAGGACCTGGTGTCACCCTTCGTGCACGTGGTGGGCGAGAAGGCGGTGCGCTTCGCCGTGGTGCAGTACAGCGACGATCCACGGTGAGCCCTGGGAATGGGGCATGCGGGGCTATGGGACCGTGGGGCTGGGAAATTATGTGTCCCCGTGTGTCCTGATATCCCCAGGGTGGAGTTTGGCTTCTCCCAGCACACCAATGGCACAGGCATCCAGAGGGCCATCCAGCAGCTGAGCTACAAGGGTGGCAACACACGGACCGGCGCTGGGCTGCGCTACGTCTCTGACAACTTCTTTGGTCCCACACAGCTCCGGCCCGGGGTCCCAAAGGTATGGGGTGGGGAGTGGCATTTGGGACATCCCAGAGGTCCATGGAGCTGAGGCTCACGGTTCTGCAGATCTGCATCCTCATCACGGATGGCAAGTCCCAGGATGATGCTGAGCAGCCGGCGCTGAGGCTGAAGAGCCTGGGCATCAAGGTCTTTGCTGTGGGTGAGCAGATCCGTGGTGTGCCCATTGGTACCCATACCCCTGAGTAATGGTCTCCCCCTGGGGCTGGGCTCTGCCCTCACCCACCATTCCTGTCCCCTTCAGGGATCAAGAATGCTGACCGCCAGGAGCTGATCCGTGTGGCCTCACTGCCTACTGACTCCTTCTTCTTCTATGTGGGTGACTTCAAGCTGCTGGGGACGCTGGTGCCACTGATGACACGCAGGGTGTGCACAAGCTCAGGGGGCACACTACGCACCCCTGGTAGGAGACCTTCAAAAGAGTGCATGGGAGCTGCCTTAATGCCTTCTCCTCACACACCCCGGAGCTGACAGCCCCACGTTCCCCCACAGATGGACCAGGCCACGCTGGCCCCTCCAACCTGGAGGTCCTGGAGCACGGCCCCGATGTGCTGCGCATCCGTTGGAGCCCGGCCAGCGGCCCCGTCACCGGCTATAGGGTGCAGCGTGTCCCACTGACGGGGCTGGGGCAGCCGCTGGCAGCTGAGCGGCAGGAGGTGAGCGCTGCCCTGCGCCCACTTGGGGGTGCCTGGTGTCCGCCGGCATCGGGGTGACACCGCTCCCACCCAGGTGAGCGTGGGTCCGCGGGAGACAAGCACTGTGCTGCGGGGGCTGCGCGCCGGGACGGAGTACCTGGTGACTGTCACCGCTCAGTATGCCAACAGCGTCAGCGAGTCGGTGTCTGCACGGGCGCGCACCCGTGAGTACCTGTGGGGGATGCGGGTAGGTGCTGGCAGCACGTGGCTCACACTTGTCCCCGTGCCATCCCCAGAGAGCCGTGGCGGCGTGCAGCATTTCCACGTGGCTGAGGCCGGGCCGACCTTCCTGAGGCTATCCTGGCAGCCCGGCCCCGAGCCGCCCCAGGGCTACATCCTCAGCTACGCCACGCCAGGTGAGGGGATGTGCCGTGCCCCACAGGCACCTCTTCGGGTTAGCTGCGCGTGCCGCAGCACCTGGCAGCCCCTCCCTGTCCCTGGGCGCTGCCCTGGCCCCTGTCCCAGCCTCACCCCGCGCTCCCCACCCCTGGCACCGCCTGGCATCCCCAGGGCAGGGAGCTGTGCACACCCCTTCCCTGCCACACACCTGCCCTCGCCCCTCTGTGTCCCCCCCAGGAATGCCCCAGAGCGAGGAGAGAAGCCTGGGGGCTGGCGCGCTGTCGGCCACGCTCAGCAACCTGCGCCCCAACACTGAGTACGTGGTGACGCTGCGGGCACGCTATGCACAGCAGCCTGCAGCCGCCGCCAGCCTCACTGCACGGACAAGTAAGCACCACGCAGCTGTCCCCAAGCAGGGGCATCACCTGTGGGGGGACAAGGAGATGGGATGGCACAGCCTATGGGTCCCTTTTGCAGAGGCAGGCACAGAGCAGACGCTGCGAACCAACATTCTGAGCCCCACGTCCATTCAGGTGCTCTGGACTGCCATCCGTGAGGCCCGTGGCTACCGCCTGGAGTGGAAAAGAGCCGCAGGTGGGCTCACAGCACCTGGTCCCCGACATGGCATGGGGCCAGCGGCAACCCCTTTTGACATTGCCATTCCCACAGGGCTGGAGACCCCCAGGACAGTGTCTCTGCCCAGCAGTGCCAGCACCTACCAGCTGACGGGGCTGCAGCCGGGCACTGAGTACCGCATCACTCTGTACACGCTGTATGAAGGTGGGGAGGTGGCCACCCCTGTCACCACCTTCCAGACAGGTGAGCCCAGACCAAGACATGCTGCATGGCATCACTGCAACAGAGCCATAGGACCTCCAGCTCACTGGTCCTAGCTTTGGGGAAGGTTACAGCAGTGCCACCCTGCAGGTGTGGAGGCGCCAGTGGGTGCGGTGTCGGATCTCCGTCTCATTGAGGATTTGGGCAGGAGGGTGCGGCTGGGCTGGACCAGCGTTCCCGGTGCTACTGAGTACAAAGTGACAGTGCGCAACACCCAGGGTGAGCCAGCGGGATGGGGCCACGGTGCCATGGTTTGGCATCCCCCGTGGCACTGAGGGCCCCGTGGCACCCTGCTCCCTGCAGACGGCACCGAGAGGACGAGGCGCATCCCAGGCACGCAGACAGCGCTGGAGCTGGGTGACCTGCGGGAAGGTGTCACCTACCTGGTGCGCGTCTCAGCCCTCGTGGGCAGCCGGGAGGGCAGCGCTGCTGCACTCAGCATCCATGTCAGTAAGTGCGCATGGTTAGTCCCAGTCCTGGCTTGTGGTGGTCACTCGGAGTGTCCCCATGCTGACGTCCTGGTGCCATTGGGCATGCAGAGTTCCCAGCGGTGGGCAGTGTCTCTGAGCTGCGGGTGACGGAGACCGGCCCCAACCAGCTGCGGGTCACTTGGAGGGGGCTGTCGGGCGCCGGGGGGTACCGGCTGACGTGGAGGGCCAGCGATGGTGAGTGCAGGGCTAGGAGGTGACGTGGTGGTGCCATGGGAGCTCTCCCCATCTCGACTGTCTCTCCCAGGTCAGGAGCAGTCCCGCTTTCTCCCTGCCAACCCCACTGCCTACACCATCGAGGGGCTGCGAGCTGGCACCGTCTATGCCATCGGTGTCACAGCCATCATTGATGGCCACGAGGGTCCCCCTGTCACCACCATGGGGAGGACAGGTGAGGTGTGCCCTTGCCTGCTGCTGCCAGCTGGTGCCAGGTGCCCTGACTGCAGGTGGTTCTCCCTGTGTCACAGCAGCTGAGCAGGTGGGGACGGTATCCCGGCTGGAGGTGCAGTCATCCAGGAGCAATGTTGCCCGTGTCACATGGGTCGGTGTGCCAGGAGCCACAGCATACCGTGTGGTGTGGAGCCGTCGGGACGGTAGCACGGGATGGGGACAAGGGTGGGGATAGCAATGATGGTGGCACCAGGGCTGATGTGTGGCCCTTGGCAGGGGGCTCGGAGAGGAGTCAGCATGTTCCCGGCCACATCAGCTCCTTTGATATCCCCGACCTGGAGGGAGGTGTCTCCTACACTGTGAAGGTCACAGCGCTCATAGGCAACCATGAGGGCAACCCTGTGTCCATCATCGTTACCACCCGTGAGCATGGGGCTAGGGGGCAGCACACGGGGGGAGTGGGCACCTGTGCCCTAATGTCTGCCCATATCCCCCGCAGCGGAGGCGGCCCCGGTGCCCCCTGTTAGCAACTTGCAGGTGATGGAGGCCTCGGAGCATCGCCTACGCCTCACATGGGTGCCGGTGTCTGGCAGCAGCGGGTACCGCCTGGTCTGGCGTCCAGCTGAGGGTGAGTGTGCCCAAGCCCTGTGTTCCCATGGCAGCCCCCGGCCCCTCACCTCTCCGTCCCCACCAGGTGGTCCCCAGCGCAGCCAGCAGCTTCCAGCCACCGCCAGCTCCTATGACCTGGGAGGGCTGGAGCCGGGCCGGCGCTACCACATCAGCATCACCAGCATGGTGGGCAGCCGGGAGAGCACGCCGGTCACCGTCACCACTGCCACCGGTAAGGGATGTGTGGTGCTGTGGGGAGGTTGAGATGGAGGAGGGTGATGAGTGTGGGAGTAGGATGGGGGCTGCCCCGTGGACCGGAGCACCCTATTTCCCCTCAGCAACCTCTCCGAGCCATGCCACCAGCCTGCGAGTGACGGAGGTGCAGAGAGACTCCGTGACACTCTCCTGGACCCCTGTCCCCAGTGCTTCTGAATACGTCCTGTCCTGGACCCCCCCTGCAGGTGAGACGGACGCATGTCCCTGGGTGGAGGGCAGCTATCCCCAGGGGTTTCACTGTCCCTGTCCCCCTGACTATGGGTGCAGCGGGCGGCGAGGCACGGCGCGTGGTGCCGGGCACTGCCAGCTCCCTACAGGTCCCTGGGCTGCGCCTGGGCCAGCGCTACACCTTCACCATCCGCCCGCTTCTGGGGAGCACACCTGGTGCTGAGAGCTCCATCAGCGAGCGGCCAGGTATGCAGGTTGGGATGGGTGTCGGAGGGGATGGAGTGCTGATGTTTCTACTCCACCTTGCCCCTTTTCTCACAGTCTGCAGGGACGCCCGAGGGGACATCGTCTTCCTGGTGCATGGCACACGTGACAGCTCTTCTGGTGCTGACGCCGTCCGCACGCTCCTCTCCAACACTGTCACTGCCATGGGCCGCCTGGGCCCCGATGGCACCCAGGTATGAGGCTTACATGGTGGCAGGGGGCATGGGACAGAGGGATGACAATGCCAACCTCTGTCCCTTGCCCTTGCAGGTGGGCCTGGCCACGTACAGCTACCGCAGCCTGCCCTGGCTGCTCCTCAACCGCTCCAGCGAGCTGCCTGCTGTGCTGGAGCAAATCCGCACCATGCGCTACGAGGAGCCCAGCGGCAATGCCATTGGTGAGGGGATGTGCTAGGGCTGGGTCAGTGGCCAGTGGGACCTTGCTGACCCCCCCATCTTTTTATCCTCCCTCCAGGGGCAGCCATCACCTTTGCTAGGACCTACCTGCTGAGCCCTGGCGCGGGACGGCGGCCTGGTGTACCAGCAGTGCTGGTGGTGCTGGCCGACGGCCCCTCCGGGGACGATGCCATCACTGCTGCCAGGGATGCCAAGGCAGCGGGTGAGGTTGGATAGGGTCCCTGTGGGATGGGGTCCTCGTGGGATGAAGTCCCCGTGGGATGAGGTCCCCTTGGGTGCTCCAGCCAGGTGCTGAAGGTGCTGTTGGTGCAGGGGTCCGAGTGCTGGCAGTGGGCTTGGAGGGGGCAGATCAGGAGCAGCTCCGGCGCATGGTCAGTGGTGAGGACCCACGCTTTGTCTTTCGCAACCGTGGTGCCCTGTCAGAGCTGGAGGGGGAGCTCACCGATGACCTCTGTACCATCATCTCCACCAGGGTGAGAGACTGGGGGCTGCCCAGGACTGGGGAGCAGACCCCATGGAGCCAAGGTATTCCTCTCTCACACTTACATGTCCTCCTCTTGTCTCACCAGCCAGAGCCGGAGCCAAAGCCCTGCACTGTGCAGTGCCCCAGAGTGAGTATTCCTGTGGCATGGGGTCTCAGTGTGAGTTCCCCACCTTGCCCATGGTGTGGGGCTGAGCTGGGGGCAGCTGCTGCAGAGGAGCGCAGCCTCTCAGCTCTTCTCTCTGTCCCCTTGCAGGGAGAGAAGGGGGACCCTGGTGTGGCAGTAAGTGTTTGAGACCCCCTACAGCTGTGGGTTATGGCAGGGCTGTGTTCCCCCTGAATCCCACTTGCAGCAGTCCTCAGTGAATGCTGATGGCTGGCTTTGTCTCTGCAGGGGCCACAGGGGCGTGTGGGGCAGCCAGGCCCCCCTGGAGAGCCGGTATGGTCTTGATGGGTAGTGTGGGGGGAGATGGGGAACAATGCTACAGCCCCTATGTCCCTTTGTCCTCCTGCTGGGTGGGTGCCGGGGAAGGGATCCATACAGCCCTTACCACAGTGGTGGATGGAGGAAGCATCCCTTGGCTACTGCCTGCCACCGAGTCTGTCCTCTTTGCTGTCCCAGGGTCGCCATGGACTGCCTGGCCCTCCAGGACCTGTGGGACCACGAGGGCCACCAGGAGAGAGCATTGAGCAGCTGGGCAAGAAGGGGGACAGGGTGAGTGCCCCCTGTATCTGCACATCTTGGAGTCCCAGGCACAGGGACCTCCTCCCAGCCACAGCGGGAGAGGGGGAACCTGGGAGAAGAATGGCCCTGCTGTGATGCTCCTCTCTCCTGCAGGGCTTCCCTGGAGCTGATGGGCGGCCAGGGCTTCCTGGCCCCCCCGGGAACCCTGGGTCCCCTGGCCAGCCGGTGAGTGTGCATATATCCATGGGTTTGCTGGTGCTGATCAAGCCTCGATCAATGGACTCTATCCATCCATCAGCCTACCTTGCCTGCTCCCTAAGCTCTCTTCCTATCCATTCCCTGTGCGAGGGTGGCCTCCCTTGTTGATGGGATCATTGCTGTCTCCATGCCATCCCATCCCATCCCAACCCATGCTATCCCATCTCAACCTGTGCCATGCCATGCCATGCCATGCCATGCCATGTCATCCCATCCCTGCTTCCCTGCCTGGCAGGGACAATGCTTTTACCTTTTGTTCTGCTGTTTTCCAGGGCAACCAGGGCACTCCTGGCCCCCGAGGGGATCCTGTGAGTATGGCCCACCTCCTCCTGAGCCCCATGCCCCCAAGGGCCCCCTTCTCACTCTCATTCATTTCCAGGGGCCACGGGGAACAACGGGGCATCCTGGCCTGAAGGGGGAAAAAGGCGAGCCGGTAGGTTCTGGGCAGAGGGCTACAGGGGGACATCCTATCCCTTCTGCCTCCTAAGCTTGGCACTGGGGAGAGTCATGGCAGAGAACATGGTGGCAGTGATTTTCTTTCTTTTTTTTTAATTACTTTTTCCCTCATTCAGGGAGAGCCCAGAGTGATCGTGGATGGAGGACAGGGGTTGCCAGGACGGAAAGGGGAACCAGGCACACCGGTATAGATGGGGCTGTACATGTTGGGGATGTCCACCAGTACTCCCTGCCCATGCTGCATCCCATGCTCATAGAGCACCTCTTTCTTCCAGGGTAGCACCGGCCCCCCCGGCAGCCCTGGCCCACGAGGTCCCTTTGGTGACCCAGGTCCTCTGGGTCCCCTTGGGCCAATGGGGCCACCAGGACCTCCAGGAGACTCTGTGAAGGTACGTTCCAGCTGGTGCTGTGTGGAGTTGGAGGGACAGCTGGCACCTTGAAGCTGCTTCCCATGCAGAGCTCCTTGTCCTGCATGGCTGTATTCATTGTCTGTGATCCCCACATCATCCATCCTTATAATGAGCATGGCACGTGCCCTGACCCTGATGTGCTCTGCCCCCATCATTTGGAAGGGAAGGGGGAGCGGGGGGGGGAATGCATGAACAGAGCCCAGCCCCGCCCTTACCTGCTCTCTTTTACCTTGCAGGGAGAGAAGGGTGATCGAGGGGAGAGGGTAAGTGACCATGTTTGCCTGGTACCTCTGCCTCCCAGGGCACTGGAAAGGGCTGAGCTATGGGGCTGCCATGCAGGAGCTCAGCCCTCTTTCCACAGGGTCCCCCTGGACTGGTCGATGGGGCAGTGCCTCGAGGGGAGCCAGGTCCCCCGGTGAGTGCTGGGCTCGGGAGGAGGGAGCAGGGCTGTGAGTCCCCCCAGAGGCTGAGCTGTGCCCTTGCCAATCTCTTCCAGGGTCCACCTGGGGAGCCTGGCCCACGGGGCCTTGCTGGTATTCCCGGCCCCAAGGGTGAGAAGGTAAGAGGGAACCAGGACCCCCCTGGCTCTGTGATGGGGACAGATAGCCCCATTTCATGGGCACATTTCTGGCTTCTTCACCTTGCAGGGTGATGGTGAGGAGGGATTCCCAGGGCCACCTGGCCGTCCAGGGGACCCTGGAGACCGGGTGAGTGTCGTGGACAAGGCAGGGTGGGCAGAGCATTAACCCTGCTTGGGAGATAACGTCTCTCTGCCCTCCTCTCCAGGGCCCACGGGGACCTCCAGGAGAGCAAGGCAGGAAGGTGAGTGGTGAGGGGATGCTCTCATGATGCACCCCAATCCCCCAGCTCCTCTATGGGGAGAAAAGGGATGTGGGTGCTGTGCCACCCCCTGTGCCAGCCATCGACACCATCTGTCTTCCTCCTGCACCAGGGAGAACGCGGGGCACCAGGCGAGCTGGGGGAGACAGGCCAGAAGGTGAGGTGGTGGTGGTGTGTGTTTGGGCACTTTGATGGCCCCTGGTGGCCCTGGGGTCCACATGGCATTGTGCCCCTGGGAGGCTGCTGGGGGTCTTGAGTGGGACCAGGGGGTCACCATGGGGTCCTGGGGATGGGAGGGTGGCTGCCTAAGATGCTCTTCTGCTTCACTCTGCAGGGAGACCGTGGTGCACCTGGCCCCGAGGGAGAGAAGGTAGGTGGGCACCCATGGCCATGGTCATGCCCTTCCTAGGAGCACCTTCTTCTTCCTCTTCCTCTCCTCCTCCAGGGCGAAACAGGAGCTCCGGGACGGCCAGGGCCATCGGGCAGAGAGGTGAGCGTGGGCACCCAGAGGACTGTGGGATGGCTGTGACACAGGCACATGTCCCCAGGCACTGCCAACCTCTGAGTATCTTCTCTCTGCACTAGGGAGTACCAGGACCAGCCGGGCCACGGGGCGAGAAGGTGAGGGAGAAGCAGGGCCTGGGGCTGGGGCTGTGGGGAGGGGATGGCACTGACCCCATGTGTCTGCAGGGTGATGTGGGAGCGCCCGGTGAACCTGGCCAGCCGGTAAGTGCTGCTGCCTGGCAGCCCACCCCATTCTTGGCACAAGGAGTGGTGGCTGTGCCCAGCACTGTCCCTGCTGCTTTGTCCCTAGGCTCCCAGCGTGGCCAGTGTCAGAGGAGAGAAGGTAGCCTTGTCCCTGACCTTTGGTAGTGTCCCCGTGGCACAGCTGGCATGGGGGCATGGCACAGCGGTGCTGGATGCTGGTGCTGTGGGGATGCCCGTGCTGATCCTCAGCTGCAGCGTGGGGAAGGGGGAATCTGGGGGGGCTAATGGTGCCATTTCATCTGCTCCAGGGTGACAGAGGATTTCCAGGACCAGAGGGGCCTCCTGGCCCCAAGGGTGATGTAGGGGAGAGGGGTGCCCGTGTGAGTACCTCTGGGGCTGGGCGGGTGCTGGGGCATGCAGCTCATCTGGGCTCTCCTTGCTGTGCCTTGGTGATGGTCCCACTGTTTCAAGGTGCTTCCCTTTGTCTTTAGGGTGTCCCTGGCCTGAGCATCCCAGGACCAACTGGCCCCAAAGGCGAGCAGGGCGAGCGGGTGAGTGCACATAAATGCGTGGAGCTGGGCTCTGATCTCATGCCCAGGTCCCCATTAACACACACTGTCCTTCTGCACCTCCCAGGGCGTCACTGGCCTCACTGGCAGGAGCGGCCCCAAGGTAACAGCACTGCAGGAGGCTTCACTCCTTTGTCCATCTGTCCATCCATCATGGGTTACGGAACCCTACTCCCCCTGGTCTCCCTCTTTCCCCCCCAGGGTGATGCAGGGGAGCCGGGCGAGAAGGGTGAGCCAGGCAGAGTGGGTGCACCAGGACAACCAGGGCAGCGTGGCAAGGAGGTAGCGTGGGGCCAGGAGCAGTGGGAGATGCTATGGGGATGCTGAGACCCCAAGGAATGGGGAGCAGCACAGAGGGACACTGGTGACTTGTTCTCTTGTCCCCTGACCTGTGCTATAGGGTGAGCGTGGAGAGAAGGGTGATGAAGGCACCCCGGTAAGTGGGAACCTCATGGACCACTGCCCTCCTGTTGTCCCCCAGCCCACTCACACCATCTATCCCTCAGGGTGAAGCAGGCGTGCCTGGCAAACCTGGAGACAGGGGTCCACGGGTAAGCGCTGGGCTGGTGGGGGCCCTGGGCCAGGGGAGACCCTGGTGGCCCTGAGTGGCCCAGGGTAACACACATCTCCCCATGCCCCCCAAACAGGGGCTGCCTGGGTACCGCGGCCCCCCTGGAGAGAAGGGCGACCTTGGAGACCCAGGTCCTGAAGGCAGAAACGTGAGTGTCACCACATGAATACTGATGGGTACCCCCTTACCCCATGGGAAACCCCATCCCCTGGGTACCTCACCCCCCTTCTCACTCATCCCTCTCCACAGGGCATTCCTGGAGCACCTGGCACCAAGGGTGACCGCGGGGAGCCGGTGAGTGACACCCACCCAGGAGCTGGGTCTGCACCCCCTGCCCAGTACACATCAGGTCCCATTAACAAATTCGCTCTCTTTTCTTTCAGGGCCCTCCTGGACCCCCAGGACGAGCTGTAAGCTGTACCCTCTCCCTTCCCTGCCAGCAGGTCTGTGCCTGCTCTGATGTCCCCTCTCTGCTCCACAGGTGGACGTGGGGCTTGGAGGAGCAGGAGAGAAGGGTGAGAAGGTAACAGCCAAGAGGTGATGATGTGATGCTTTGCTGTGGGACTGCAGCATTGCAGTGCCTCTGACCACTGTGCCATCCCTGCCAGGGGGATGCCGGGGACCCGGGGGAGGATGGAGCGAAGGGGGCCAAGGGTGAGAGTGGCCCCCCCGGACTGCCGGGGTTGAGGGTAAGTGTGGAGTGAGTGATGACCTGAAGAGCCACAGTGGGCCCTGGGGTCATGCCCACCATTGTCATGTATCTCTTGCAGGGCATTGAAGGCCCCCGCGGCCCCCCCGGCACACGGGTGAGTGCTCCTTTCCCCCTTCCCATGCTCAGCCCCACTTGGGGATGGAACAGTGCTTACTCCATCCTCTTCCCATAGGGTGACCCTGGGGACCGAGGCTTGCCTGGAGAGAAGGTGAGGGGGATGGGGGATGCCCACCACCCCCTGTCCCTCCATGCAGCCCCAGTCCTCATGCAGTGCTCTGTTTCAGGGGGAGCGTGGCCCACCGGGGCTGGATGGCCGCAATGGGCTGGAGGGGAAACCTGGCCCCCCGGGACCCACTGGGCTGAGGGTGAGCGTGGTCTGGGGTGGCACTGGAAATGGGAACAGGGGATGAAGGCGGTGGTGGGGCAGAGTCATCCCACTGCGCGTCCGCTGGAGATGCTCATGGGATGCTCACCTCCTCTTCATCTATAGGGGGACCCAGGGAAGCAGGGGGACCCTGGCCGAGATGTGAGTATCTCCTGGGAGTGTGGGTGTGCATTCTTCTCCTGCTGGGGACATGACACTCCTACTTTGTACCCTTTGGTCACTGTCCCCCATCCCATGCCATGCCACCATGTCTGGCTGTGCTCTTACCTCCCATAGCAGAGGCTGTGTCCTGCTGCTGCTCTGTGCCTCCCCACTTCTCCTGTCCCTGCAGGGGCTGCCTGGGCTGCGGGGGGAGCAGGGACCGCCTGGCACAATAGGACCGCTGGGACCACCTGGTATCCCTGTGAGTAACAGCCTCGTGTGCCATGGGGACATGTCCTGCTGCAGGGACACATTCTGCACTGTGCCTCTGCACTTGGTCCCAGCTCTCCTACGGGACATCAGTAGGAGCTGGGACCCCATGACTGCCCATGCTGGGGGCTCCTCTCACTGCCTCTCCTTCCTCCCAGGGAAAACCCGGTGATGATGGCAAACCTGGCCTAAATGGCAAGAATGTGAGTAGAGCACGGGGTTTGGCTTTGGGGCACTCCTGGGGACCCTGAGGGCTGGCAGCCCCAAATTGGCACAGAGGCAAGGGAGGCATGTGGCACAGCATCCCCATCCCATGCCCTTGGGACTGCCCCTGTCCTGCCTACTGCTTGTGCTGTGGGTGCCAATTCATAATCTCCATCCCCAGGGAGAAGACGGGACCCCGGGAGAAGACGGAAGAAAGGTGAGGAGCAGAGCCCTGTACGATCCCCATTGGTGTCTTGGGCTGGGGACAGCATCATACTGAGTCTTTTTTTTTTTTTTCCTCCTGGTTAGGGAGACAAAGGTGATGCCGGAGCCCCCGGCAGAGATGTGAGTGGCCCTGTGCAGTGGGTTGTCCCCACTGGGGACAAGCTGGGACAGCACCCGGTCACTGGGGGTGACACTACTCTCTCGGCAGGGCCACAGTGGTGCCAAGGGCGAGCAGGGGGACAGAGGCATGCCTGGCCTCCCTGGCCCTTCTGGTGTCCCTGGTGTTCCAGGGCAGGTCGGCCCCCCAGGCCAGGTTTGTTGTCCTCAAGCACTAGCTGCCCCATGGTTCACTTGAGGCTCCATGTCCATGGGTGCCATTGTGTCCCATCTGTACCTTCCAGGGCTCGCCCGGCCTCCGTGGGATCACCGGACCAAAGGTAGGTGATCACTGCCTCTGTGACAAAAGTCTGGGGGGTATCCATGCTAGACGGGGTGAGTCCTTCAGGGACCCTGCGGCCGGGCAGCCTGGCCCTGCTCCCCCTGACTGCTTTGCTGTATTTCAGGGGGACCCAGGGGAGCCAGGACCACGAGGGGAGCCAGTGAGTATCCAGCACTGAGCACCGTGGGAGAACCACAGCCTCTCCCAGGCAGTGCCCTGTGGTGTTCACTCTGAAACCTATGAGTGCAGCAGCGGTGCTGCTCACCTCACCCATGGCACATCCCATTCCCTCTTGCTCTGCAAACTTAGGGGCGGCCTGGCGTCAGCGGAGACCCTGGGACTGCAGTGGTGAGTTCCCCACTGGGCTGGGACTGCAGCCTTGGAGGCCCCCAGAGCCCCAGTGGTAGAAGCGGCACAATAGGCTTCCTTCCTCATGTCCTTTTATCGTAGAACATCGAACGTAGCCTGGAAGCCCTCGGCATCAAGGTATGGGGTGGGCATGGGTATGGGGCCAGGTGGTGGTGAGAGACTAGAGGGGCGTGGGATGGGGCACTGGGACTGGAGTGCATGACTGCTGATCGCTGCCTCCTTCCCCCCTTCCAGATCTCATCTCTGAAGGAGCTGACGGGTGCCTATGACGGGAGCTCGGACTCCTTTCTGCCCGTGTCTGAACGGCTGCGGGGGCAGAAGGGCAGCCGGGGGGAGCCAGGGGAGAGGGGTCCCCCAGGTCGGGAGGTGAGCACTGTGGTGCTCCAGTGGGGCCACTTCTTGGCTCAGACTCATTGTCATCTTCCCTCTGCCCAGCTGGTTCTGAGACCTGAGCCCTGCTGAATCCCACCAGCCCTGGGATGCTCTATGGGGGCTCACAGCTCCTGCATCTTGAGGTGCCCACCCAACAGCCCTGTATGCTTTTTTGCAGGGTTCCTTAGGCTTCCCTGGTGAGCGAGGACCCAAAGGAGACAAAGGGGACCAAGGTGCCCCTGGTCCTCAGGGCCCCGCAGGCCGGGCTGTGGGTGAGCGGGGCCTGGAGGGGCCACCAGGGCAGCCGGGGGAGCCAGGCAAGCCGGGCATCCCAGGGGTGCCGGGCCGGGCTGGCGAGCTGGGAGAGGCTGGACGACCTGGTGAGAAGGTGAGTGCGGGGCTGTAGGCAGGGGGACATGGCTTCCGGGTCTGGGGACAGCTTCATGAGCCCCCCACCTCCTTTCTGCAGGGTGACCGGGGTGAGAAGGGCGACCGGGGTGAGCAGGTGAGCTGTAATGGGAACGCAGTCCCCTCTGTCCCTCTGCTCTCCATAAGACTTGGATATACCCCATGGACTGAACATTCTGGGGATGTTCCATCTGTTTTCCTTCTCACCAGGGCAGAGATGGCTTGCCTGGCCCCCCAGGGCCCCCAGGGCCCAAGGTAGGTGGTGGATGCTGCTGGGGACTGTCCCCAGGAGGTGTCAGCAGATGCCTCCAGGGATGGGTGTTCATGTCTGCTTCCCTGGCATGGGGGCTCAGGAAGGATTGTGCCACTGGGGGACCTCCCTGGGGTCCCCTGGATGCCAGCCCTGACCATGCTGTGCCCACAGGCAGACGCAATGGAGGGCAGCCTGATGGGCTTCCCAGGCGAGCGTGGTCCCCCTGGACTTAAGGGAGTGAAGGTGCGTGTCCAGGAGAAAGGAGCTGGGCAGCGATGGAGCCAGAATCTGAGTTCTTTGAGGAGGGATGATGTGATAACTGTCGCTGCAATGAGCTGGGAGAGTGGGTGGACACCCCAAACTGCAGCATGTGGGTCTGATCGTATCCCCCTCCTCCTTCCTGCAGGGTGAGCCTGGTGCCGAGGGCGAGCGAGGACCCAAAGGAGATAAGGTCTGAGTGTAGTAAGTCTCCTGTGGCTCCTCTGCTTCTCTGTTCCTCACACTCCCTTTCTGGGCTCAGCATCGGTCTCTGCTCTCTTCTCTTCGTGTGCTGCCAGCAGGGTGACCCCACAGAACGAAGCCCTGGGCAGGGGCACAGCTGGGGACATCCCTCTCTGGGTGCAAGTGGGATGTGAGGGCATGTGGGGGACAGGGACATCCCTGCCTGTAGCAGAGGTCCTACAACTCTGTACTTCTCCCCACATCAGGGTGAAGGCGGGTCACGGGGCGAGCGAGGAGAGCCTGGTGAGAAGGGCAGGGATGGCTCTCCAGTGAGTATGGCAGCAAACCTCCATTCTCATCCCCCGTCCATCCGTGTCATCTCCATCCCTGTCACATCCTGCATCACCCCTGTGGTTTCCACCTCCATCTCCATCATGTTTTCCACCACCCCAATGGTCTCCATCTCCATCGTCTTCTCCATCACCCCCATGGACTCCACCTACATCCCCATGACATTTTCCACCCCCATGGACTCCATCTACATCCCCATGACATTCTCCACTCCCATGGACTCCATCTCCATCCTCATCATGTTCTCCATCCCCACTGTGGTCTCAGTCACTCCCATTGTCTCCATCTCCATCCTCATCACAGTCTCCATCAACTAACCCCACTGTCTCCATCTCAGTCACTGTCCCTATCATCCCCATCTCCATTCTCATCACCACTATTGTCTTCACCATCTCCATCTCTTGCTCCAGGGCCTCCCAGGAGAGAGGGGTCTGGCTGGCCCCGAGGGGAAGCCGGTGAGTGTGGCTGTAGGGGCCTGAGGGCTGGGAGGGATGGGCAGATCCCATGGTCGCGCAGCAGTCACCACCAGCCCCATTGGAGCATTCACATGTTGTTTGCATCCTTCCCTCCTACACAGGGCTCACAGGGCTTTAGAGGGCCCCCCGGCCCCTCAGTAAGTACCCCTGGGTGGGTACTGCATGGTGACACTGCGCTCATCCCCCAGGGAGCTTTATGGGCAGGCAGGGCTGCTTGGAGGTGGTGTGGTCCCGCTCCCCTGCTGGCTATAATGTGCTTCTTTGCAGGGCTTGCCAGGTTTCCCCGGTGTGCTGGGCCGCCCGGTAGGTGTCTGTCCCCAGCATGTCACTGTCCCCCTGGCTCCTGCTCGGTGTGTGCTAGGCATGGCGCATCCTGCTGGAAGCTGGCCAGGCTTGTCCCTGCATGGCATAGGTGCTTCCCGGAGCCCCTGTGCACCAGGAACATCCTGACCACATCTCTCCCTCCTTCCCAGGGCAATCAGGGAGAACCAGGGCCACCAGGACCTCCGGTAAGGAGACCCCTGTGTCACGTGCAGGGCACTGCCCTGCAAAGGGGACTTGGAGCAGATGTCCCTGCAATGAGTGGGGTTGATAGTCCTGGGATGGCACTGTCCTGGTACCTCCTCCCACCCCATAGAGCTGTGCCACCAGCGAGCACTGTCCTGAATATAATGTCCCCTTGTCCTCTGCAGGGTGCTGCTGGCCCACCAGGGAGCCAGGGTCCATCTGGGATGAAGGTACGTCATTGCCATTGTCATCATCACCTTCATCATCTCCATCTTTGGTCTGGTGCAGAAAAGTGATGCCATGCCAGCATTGCGGGCTGCAGAGAGAACTTGGGGTCTGGCCCCTCCTAGAGGCACTCAGTGCTCAGGGGACATAGGGACACAGCTGTGATGGTTGTGACAGGGAAATGAATCAGCAGGACTGACATGGGTTCTGTCCCCACAGGGTGATCCAGGGGAACCTGGTGCCAGCATTCGGGTAAGCATCCCGAAAACCAACCCCTTCCTGGGGACAGCTGAGCTCCCGCTGTCCCAGAAAGATGTGCCAGCATGGCATCTCCTCTCTGACCCAACTGTTCCCCTTGCAGGGATTGCCTGGTCCCCAGGGCAGCATGGGGCTGCCTGGCCCTCCAGGACCCCCTGGTCTGGTGGTAGGTACCCCCAACCCAGTCCTCAGGAGCAGCCCTTCCCACTGCCTCAGCTGTGTGTTGATTTCTAGACCTTTGTCCATCACAGGGCCCACCGGGTGCTCCTGGGCTGCCAGGACAAGTGGTGAGCATGTACCCTACTGAGCTGCTCTCAGCCCTGGGGCATGCCAAACCCATGGCTGCCTGGCTGTGGGATGTGCATAGCCTCAGCTCCGCTCTCACACTCTGCAGGGGGAGAGTGGCAAGCCAGGTGTGCCTGGGCGGGATGGTGTGCCAGGGAAGGACGGCGAACCAGGGATGCCCGGGAAGTTGGTATGACAGCCAGTGCCATCGCACTGGGGCTGGGGGCTCAGCACAAGCTGCAGAGCTAGGGTTGAGGGCTGTGTTGTGTGCTTTGTGACAGGGTGTGCCAGGACCATCAGGCCCTACTGGCCCCAAAGGGGAGCCAGGGGATGCGGGAGCGCCAGGGCAGGTGAGTGCTTCCTTGCAGCTTTCCCTGCTCACTAGGGCTAGCAGATGACCACAGCCCCACTGACTGCTGCCTCTCTCCCCTCTGCCCCAGGGCATTGCTGGCCCTCCTGGTGCCAAGGGCGAGAAGGTAAGGAATGGGGTGTGCATGTGGGGGAGACCCTCCCCAAATCAGGCAAAGGTCCGTGCCTGACCCTGTGTTGCTGCAGGGTGAGCCGGCGCTGCTGGAGGGCGTGCTGCTGGGTGAACCTGTGAGTTGGTGCCTATAACCCCATCCCTGTGTCTCCCTGGGCTGAGCCAGACCCCAGCAATTCTCTCCCATCCCCAACACTGTTCTTCCTCCCTAGGGCTCCAAAGGTGCCCGAGGTTTGCCTGGTCCCAAGGGTGAGAAGGTGAGGAGGTGTCATGAGAGTACCAGGCTCTCTTGGGTTCCAGCCAGCCCCACTCCCCTCACCTGTCACCCACCCCTGCTCTTTGCTTTTGTCCTCCTGCCAGGGGGAGCCTGGAGGAGCTGGGGAGCCTGGAGACCCCGGCGAAGATGTGAGTAGAGAATGTGGAGGGGAGCTGATGGGATCACATCCTTACCCTGTGCCCTCATGGCTCTGTGTCTTTGCAGGGAGCCAAGGGATCATCTGGAGTCAAGGGGGAAAAGGTGAGAATCCCCGTCCCAAGTGCTCTGCCACCCCTGTGCTCCCAGGTGGTGACTGTCCCCATGCTCTCTGACACCGCACAGGGCACTCCAGGTGTTGGAGTGCGGGGACCACCAGGACAGGATGGGCCTCCAGGCTTGAAGGTAAGCCCTGCCTTCTCCCTGGCCCTATGTCCGCTCCCCATCTACCTCTGAGGAGGCTGTTTCCCTGGGCCATGTCTCTTTCCTCCTTGCTGCAGGGCGACATCGGTTTGCCAGGACCTCCTGGACCCCCGGGATTAGTGGGCATCGCTGGGGCACCGGGGCAGCCAGGCCTGAGAGGGGACAGCGGGCAGCCTGGCCCACCAGGAGCCCCTGGAGAGCGGGTAATGGCAGTGGGCTCAGGCAGCACCAGTGAGGGCTCAGCGGCTCCATTCCCTGCCCTGAGCCCTGACACCGCTGTGTCCCCCCCAGGGTGCAATTGGCTTCCCTGGGAGAGATGGTGCCGCAGGGCCACCCGGACCCCAAGGGCCCCCAGGGCCAGTGGTGAGTATGGGGCTGCAGCATCCCAGGGTGGGTGCAGGATCCCTCCCTGGTCCCGTGCTGGCTCATTGGGGGCTGATGGGGTCACCAGCCAGAGCACCTGGCATAGCTCTCCCATGGTTCACTCACCCCTCTCCTTTCCTTTAGGGCATACAAGGGGCCTCAGGGCTGAAGGGTGACAAGGTAGGACTGGGGACAGCACTATGGCACAGCGATGTGGGGCTCCTCTTGTGGGGTGCTGCTACTCCCTCTTGGCTGATGCTGAGCCCACTCTGGGTGATGGCACCTGGCAACCTGCTCTGTGCACTTGGAGCAGTGCAGGGGGCATGGGATGGTGGGGGGACACAGCTGGGGCCACAGGAACTGCTGCCTGCTGAGGTGAGCTGCACAGGGGAATGAACTCTTGTGTTCCCCCCACAGGGTGACCCAGGGGCTGGGCTGCCGGGAGCCAGAGGTGAACGTGGAGACCCAGGACCACGGGTACCTAGCACCACAAAACCCCCCTGCCCACACCGCCATGGCACTCCCATGTCCCCACCATGAGGAGTGCCTCCCAGACCCACCCCTCACACCTCCCTCCTGCTTGCAGGGTGAAGATGGGCGTCCAGGGCTGGCAGGTGACCGTGGGCCAATGGTACGTACCAGTCAGCTCACCATCCCCCCAGGTGGGTCCCTCCAGACCAGCGTTCTCCTCTTTCCCAACAGGGCTTGCCTGGGAACCGAGGGGAGCGTGGGGACAAGGTAAGGGACCTCTTTTGGGGCTGGGGAGCCAGGGAGGGGAGTGCTCCCACCCTTGCGACACCTCACTGTGCCCTCCTTGCAGGGAGACGTCGGGGCTGTGGGGCCCAAAGGAGACAAGGTGAGACCCCAGGGCTGGGGCAGGGGCTGGCAGTGCTGTCCCCCCCCAGCTCACACCCACCTCTCTCCTGCATGCAGGGCGATACCGTTGTGGTGGAGGGGCCTGCTGGGGCGAGAGGCAGCAAGGGGGAGCCGGTAAGAGCTGGGGGTCTGCTGGGGGACCCTGCCCGGGCAGGAGCTCTTTCCTCCCCACCCCAACAACCCCTGATCCCATCCTTCTGTTCTCCTCTTTGCAGGGAGACCGTGGCCTAAAGGGCTCTGAAGGGGACAAAGGGGACAAGGGGGAGCAGGGAATGCCCGGCGAGAAGGTATGGGGCGGGGGGGCAGGGCTGGAAAGTGGGGGACACGTGGTTGGCAGTGGCTAGAGGGACCTAAGAGCATGACGGCATTCTTCTGCCCCATGTGCATCCATGCCTCTGGCACAGTGCTGGGCGTCCTGGCAGTGTGTGGCCCTGCATTGGCCAGAGCTCTTCCTCCTGCCTAGTGCTGATCTGGGGCTGTGCTTGCAGGGTGCAAGGGGTGAACCAGGTGAGAAGGGCTCTGCAGGATTCCCTGGGGCACGCGGCCCTGGCGGGCAGAAGGTAAGGAGCTGGGCACCCTGTACCACTGTGGGGTTCTCTCGCTGCCCACCAGCCCTCACCTACATTTTTGCCTTTGCCTTTGCCAGGGAGAAGTTGGTGTGCCAGGGGAGCCTGGCGAGCCGGTGAGGAGCTGTGTCTCAGTACCAATGCCACCGCACTGTGGGGCAGGAGTGGTCCTCATCATGCTGTGCGCTTCCTGCAGGGCGTGCCTGGCCGGGATGGCATTGCTGGAGCACGAGGAGAGAAGGGGGACATGGGGCCACTGGGCTTACGTGGCCCCAAGGTGGGTCATCCCCTGTGCTCCGTGGCCAGGACACACGCTGGCTTTGCGAGGCTCTGACTCCCTTTGTTCCTGCAGGGCGAGCGGGGCATGAAAGGTGCCTGTGGCCTCGATGGGGACAAGGGTGAGAAGGTGAGGGGATGACCATCCTGTAGCCAGGACCTCAGCCCTGCAATGGGTTCACACAGACCCTGGTCACAGGGTCCTCCCTCGTGCCTGGGGAGGTGCAAGGCTGAAGACTGACCCCTGCTTTGCTCCTGCAGGGGGAGCCGGGGCTGCCGGGGCGCTCGGGGCTGCCAGGAAGGAAGGGCGAGCCGGTAAGTGCTGTGCCAGCACTGTGCTGCGAGGGGGATGTGTGTCCAGGGGCTCATAGATGTCTGCTTCATCCCTCAGGGAGAACTGGGGTTGTCTGGAGCACCCGGCGTCCCTGGGAAGGAGGGGCTCATGGGACCCAAGGTAGGGCAGTGGGAGGCTGTGCTGAGACCTCAGGAATGGCCCCTCAGGACTGCTCCTCCTGAACTCTTGCTGCCTGCACCTTCCTCTCCACAGGGTGACCGCGGCTTCGATGGGCAGCAGGGAGCCAAAGGAGACCAGGGGGAGAAAGGAGATCGGGTGAGCTGTGGGAAAGGGCTGCATAAGTCACACTGCATTGCTTGTACTGGGATCAAGCCTTGTCCAAAGGGCACTGAAGCTCCCAAAAGGGAGCTGTAGGGTATGTGGATGTCCCCATCCTGAGCCTCTGCTCCATCATAGGGTGCACCAGGCATGATCGGTACCCCTGGCCCCCGGGGCAGTGATGGTGCTCCTGGTCCCCCTGGCCCCCCAGGCAGCGTTGGGCCACGAGGTCCTGAGGGCATGCAGGGCCAGAAGGTGAGTCTCTGTCCCCCAAGAGGCCAAGGATTGGTGGCATCAGGAGCCGTGTCCCAGCTCCATACCTCCCCCACCAGCTCAGTCGCTTTGGGGACCTCCCTGTGTCCCCCTGCTCAGGGAGGATTAGAAGCAGGGTTTTGGGACCCCTGTCCTGAGGCTGGGCTGGAGCCAGATGGGATGTGCCCATGTTCTTTACAGGGGGAGAGAGGCCCCCCCGGGCAGGCAGTGATGGGGGCCCGCGGTGTGCCTGGTATCCCTGGTGAGCGAGGAGAGCAGGTGTGTGAGCCCAGCCCTGCCCAGAGCAGACCCAGTGGTACAGCTCCCAGCCCCACTCTGTTTGTCCCTAGGGCAGTCCTGGTGCTGAGGGACTCCGTGGGGAGAAGGGGGATCCGGGCATGACGGTAAGGGGCTGTCAGCATGGGGCCAGCAGGTGGGAAGGGGCACTGCATCCATCCTACTGCTGCTTATGGAGCATACCCAACTCCAGACTCTGCTCTGAACCTGGGGAAAGCTTTTTCCTATCTCTAATTGTGCATTCTTTGCTCCACCACTGGGCAGGAGGAGGAGATCCGCGCCTTCGTCAGGCAGGAGATGAGCCAGCACTGTGGTGAGCACCTCACAGCTGCCCTGGGTTTGGGGGATGCCCCACAAAGCCCCTCGCTCACCTCCGCCCCATCTCTCCTGCAGCATGTGGAGGGCAGCTTCCGCGGCGCTTGGATTCCCGTGAGCACTCAGGTTGTGTCTCTGTTCCTCTCCCCACGCCCTTGCCTGGCTCGCAGCACTCAGTGGGGCTGTAGGGTCATAGAATATCCCGAGTTGGAAGGGACCCAAAAGGATCATTGAGTCCAATTCCTACTGGGATGTGGGGCACAGCAGTGGGTGGCACGGGGTACAAGGTCCTAGCACAACTGGATGCTTTGTCTCCAAGGAGGATGGGGGACTTGGCCCAGGAGCACCCTTCAGTCTGCCCATGGAGGAGGAAGAAGTGTCCGCCAAGGGAAGGAGCACAGCCAAACAGGTGATGGAGAATGTGGAGCTGCAGCCAGGTGCATCGGAGCACAGCCTCCCTGAGCCTGGCAGTGCCACCTCCCTGGCAGGAGTTGCACTGTGCTCCCAGGGCACTTCTGAGCCTCCAGGGAACAGGGCATCCCCAGGACCCCCTCCCTGGGCAGTTCTGGGCTGCTCTGCACCTGCATGGGGGTTTCCCATGTCTATGCTGTTCTTCCCTCCCAGATCACTTCCCCCATTACCCACCCACTGAGCCACTCCCAGATCTCAGTGCTCACGTCGTCCCCGTGCTTAAAGTGTCGCATGCGGAGGAGGAGGGTGAGTGGTGTCCCTGTGCATTTTGTTCCTTTTATTCCCTATCTGTGCATTGCAAGCCCTGTGCTGACAGGTACCCAGGGATGCCCACATGGCCATGGGATAGCCCAACAGTGCTGCACTCACTGCCAGTGTTGTCTGCAGGGCAGGACAGGCGTGTTGTCATTGACACCAACGACCTGGAGTATGAGAGCATGTATGGGGAGCAGGAAGACTATGATACAGCTCTGGATGCAGACAGCTTGGAGCATCTTGCAGAGGATGGTGATGCCCCACAGGGCATCAGGCATGGCACAGGTGACCCCGTGGTGCAGGGGCTGCCATTGTTCTGCTGGGAACCCAATGCACCAAGCCTGTGTCTGGGGTGGGCACTCCAGCAGTGCATGGTTTGCTCAGGCATTGGGTTCCCCATACTCCTGGATGAGAGACGCTGGTCCGTGCTGTGCCCTCACCATTGCGCTTTGTCCCTGCAGCCGAGCCCTGCAACCAGCCCATGGAGGAGGGGGGCTGCCAGCGGTACACACTGCGCTGGTACTACAACCAAAGAGCCGCCGAGTGCCGGCCCTTCGTCTACAGCGGCTGCCAGGGCAATCTCAATCGCTTCGGCAGCCAGGAGGAGTGTGAGCTCCGCTGCAGGCAGCGCGTGGGGACAGGTAGGCACAGCACGGCTATCAGCTCTGGCAGCATCGCACCTGGTGCCGTGCTTGGTGCCACCTCACCTCCCCGCACAGGTGCTGGCAGCGGGGAAGGACGGCGGCCAGAGGCGTAGCGTGGTGATCCCTGCAGGAACATGGTGCTATTTCTGACGTCTCTTCTTGTTGCTCATGGGTTTTTCCCTTTACATTGGTTCTATCACCCGTTAAAGGTGAAATTTCTATCAAATGGGAACACAACCTCCCCATTTGCCTTTTATCTGCTTTCCAAACCAGAGCTCTCTTGGGGTGTTGGTTTGATTTTTAACTTATTTTCTGCCAATGGGACAGCTCTTGGCCCCATGTTCCTTTTTTGGCTGCCCAGAGCTGGGAGTGGGCACAGTTTGGCCCCTTCCCCAAACACAACACCTCAAATCCCCAAGGCTGTGGGCTGCCCTCATTTCCCTCTTGGGCTCCCAGCATGCAACCACACAACCTGCTCCATTTGAATGAATTTCACCTTCACCCCACCTGGGACCCAGCTCCCCTTTTGGGGTGCGATGGTTTGGCAGAGAACTGCAAGAGGGAGGGAAGCTTTCTCCATGTGCTGCCCTCCAGCTCGCAACTCTGCCTGGAAACTGGGACACACCAGGGAGACCCTGAGGATGGTGCTATGTTAGAGGCGGTTCCTGCTCATCAGGAAGGTGACGCTGGCTCCTGCGCAGCCTAGACGCACTGCTGCTCTGTGTATATCTGTATACAGCGAATGTATATGTGTACCAATGCAGGGGTGGGGCACGGTATTAAAGATGTGCTCACGGAAGGATGCTGTGCCTCTCTGTGTGCCACAGGGTCTGGGGCAACACAGCCAACCTGACCCCCTTGTCTCTGGCCCTATGGCTGCTGGCAACCCGTGTCTTCCTGCCTGCAGTGCCCGCTGGCTGCCCTCCTGCCCTGGTGCCCCCTGTCCCCGTGCCCTGTCCCTGTGCCTTGCTGACGCACACGTGCCCACGATCCACAGGCACGTGGGGCTGCGGTGCAGTGTGAATCAGTGCCTTGGTCTAATTTTGGCCATTCTGCTGTGCTGGGGGGGTGAGTTTCTGTCTTGTTTCCAGTAGGAAGAACAGAGCCCCATTTATTTCCTCCCTCCACCACCCCACAGGCACAGGCACTCCAGCCCGCAGCAGAGCCTATGGGCATGCTCAGTTCTATGAAGCAGCAGTTGGCTGGATGTCCAATGCGAGATAATTATGCTGAGTTCCCGAAATCCCCTCCAAATTCAGCTCCATGAGCTATGAGGGGACAAATGCCCACCCGCATCCCGGGGTGATTTCATCTGTGATGAGTTATTATCTCTGATGCGTTAATAGTGGCCCTGCTGCACGCCACCGGGGGGGCGGGAGGTGGAGCTGGGGCAGGATAAGAGCCAGGGCTCAGCCCTGAGCAGGGCAAACCCCATCTGCCACCCCTACACCGTGAGAGCAGCGGGGGACGAGGACTGCAGGAAATGGTGAGGCTGCACCTCTGAGTGGTGCTTCGGGGGGATTTACCTGGGACAAGGGTCACAGGGGTTGGATGCTTTCTGCCATCACTCACCACCCAGTTTCCAGCTCATCCAACTGCCTCTGGCTGCCCGCTCCGGTGCTTTCCAAAGGGTTTCACCCAGGAGGTGGGGTGCAGGATGAGGATGCTGGCTGCATTCCACTGCTTCCCTCTGGATTTTGCAGCCAGCCCTGAGAGCAGTGCAGGGTCCCGCGGAGGAGGATGCTGAGGATGCCGTGCACGTGGCTGCATCATACTCTTGGCACCCTTCTGCTTATTTTGGGCAAATTGTCCCATCTGAGAGGGCAGCTTTTGCCCCACAGAGCTGAGGGGTGGCACTCCCGGGGGGGCAGCTTGGAAGGAGGCAGTGGTGGCTTGAGTCCCAGTCCCACGTCACACGTTCCCGACCAAAGGGCAGCTGTGGGGCGGGGAGCGGCTGCGGGAGGAGACGCTGTGTTGTCCCCACACTGCCATCACCACCCCATCCCTACGCTGCCACCACCCCACTGGGTGTGAATGGGACAGGGGACACCAGGTGGGGGGTGATGTTGAGCGCTGCGCTCCGTTCCCGCAGGCTGTGCTGCTGCCCTTCCTGCTGCTGCCATGGGGCATGGTGCAGGGGCTGAGCCTCCAGCACGGCGCCGCTGTGCCCGGTGCCCACTGGCATGAAGGTGACTGGGACAAGGAGGGCAGCAGCGGAGTAATGCTGGGGCTCCCTGAGGAGAGACGTGGCCACGGCTCTGGGGATGGCTCTCAGTTCGATGGAACCACGCAGCTGCTGCTGGAAGAGTCAGTGAGAGAAGCGTGGCCCTGGCTGCCAAACCCCGACACCAACAGAGCTGCTGCGGTAAAAAAGAGCAGCACGGCAAGGAAGGTGTCCCTGTCCCTTGACGTCCCCACACACATCCTGAGGATCCTGCTGGACTTGGCCAGGGAGAAGGAGCTGCAAGCCAAGGCGGCTGCCAACGCCGAGCTGATGGCACGCATCGGGCGCAGGAAGTGAGCACAGCACACAGCCGTGGCCAAAGGACTCTGTGGAGCCGGGGGGGTGGGCTGCTGGCAGCCGTTCCCTGCACCCAGCCGTGCAGGTGCAGGATTTAGCCCCAGACAAACTGATCTTTGGCATGTGCTGCATCGATGGTGTGCACACAGCAGCTGCTGTTCTAACAACCCGACGTCAGCACCGTGGGAGCAAAGCATCAGGCCGAGAGAGCCCTGGTGACACCGTGCCTGGTGCAGCGGGGTCTGTGTGGGCACGTCCTTGTCCTCAGTGCCACAGAGACGCTCCCCAGAGGAGGCCATCCACGCCTTCTGACCCCCAGTTTTCCATGTACCCTCTGTCGAGATGCTCTGCACGCCATAAAGCCCACCCAGACCTACCAGCACCGTACATGTGCAGTGTGTGGTGCCACTCAGCGCCGCCCCAAGGTTGCCACGCGCCCCAAGATAAGGGCCGAGCGGGCAGCGTGCGGCCGCCCCGTGCAAAGGGCACGGCCAGGGCTGGGGCTGCTGCTGGGGCTGCTGCTGGGGCGGCTGGAGCCGGGTTGGACGGGGCCATGCTCTTTGAGGAGCTTCTGGTGCAGGGTGAGCAAGCACGGTGTTGGGTGGAGGTGTCGGGGTGACCCCACTGTGGGGGTGGTATTCTGGGAGTGGGGAATGGAGCAGGGGGTGCAGGCCAGCTGCTGCCGTGCTGGGGTGAGAGGGGGGTGAAGGGTCACAGCCCTGCCATGGGGACGCGGGGGGACAGCCGGGTGACACTGGGATATCGATAGGGGTTCGGTCCCATCCCCACTGCTGTGTCGTCC
>JAOWBP010004220.1:8263151-8275823 GCA_028571105.1 Tragopan temminckii
AGCTTTGACGTGGTCAAGCGCTGGGTGAATGAGGCTCAGGAGGCAGCTTCCAGTGACAATATCATGGTACAGGTAGGAAGCCCAATGGCAATGTGGGGATCTACAAACAGCAGCTGGGAGCAGAGCAAACTATTGGTGCTCAGCTGGACACACCGGGACACAGAGGGGATAAAAGTATAAAGAGCTCAGTGTGGTTTTGTTTCCCTGAACAGTATCATGCTCTGGGCTTGCTCTACCATGTGCGGAAGAATGATCGCCTGGCAGTCAACAAGATGCTCAGCAAGTTCACACGTCATGGCCTCAAGTCACCATTTGCTTACTGCATGATGATCCGAGTAGCCAGCAAGCTGCTGGAAGAGGAGGCAGGGAGGTGAGGAGGCTCCTTTCCCTGTGGGAAGAATTTCCTCAGGTCCTGCTTCCATCTCCTCTTGTGGTCTGATGAGAGCAATTATTTCTGCTCTTTGAAGAGCAGTGTGCAACTTCTAACCCTTAATTGCTAGTTAAAAGGCAGCAGAGAAAATAACAGGATGCTTTCATGTAGTTATGGAATTGCTTCTGCAAGTCTTGTCTGTGTAGGTGCTTGCATGTGAAATACTTTGTTGTTTTTCTTTCTAGTTTTGTGTAGCTGTTCTTTATCAAGATACTGTTTCATTTTCTCTGTCTTCTACTTGGCTAGCACATGTGCACTTTGTCTTCCAGGAGGATGAGATTTGTGATATGTATGGTGAGCACTGTGTGAGAGCTAAGGGAGATTCCAGTTATTGTCAATATTCCAGTTATTATCCAGAGATTGTCAGCTCAGAAGAGAGCCAAGCATGCTGGAAGTACAGTGTAATGACCTCTGCAGAATCTGAGGACAGTGGGTTTATGGCTGCTGTTACCTTTCTGCAGGCAATGGACTTGTCCTGTTCTGCTGCTGGACTCTTCATTTCTGCTAACATCTTTGTTTTCATTTCTTCTTGGTTTTTTTTTTTTTGTCCCTTAGCCGTGATAGCCCCCTGTTTGATTTCATTGAGAGTTGCCTAAGAAACAAACATGAGATGGTGGTCTACGAAGCTGCTTCTGCCATTGTTAACCTTCCCAACTGCACTGCCAAAGAGCTGGCACCAGCTGTCTCAGGTAAATGTGATGCTCATGGCAATGGTGAGGGAGTTCTAGGCTTACATGACTGTGCCTGCTGTTTACCCTAACAAACGAGGACCTTGTGTAGTTTTGGGCTTGCGTTGGTGCTGTTCTCCTGTTGAGAGGGAGATGGGTGAGAGCTGGCTGTCAGCAGAGGTGTGGCCAAGGGAGGAGAGGAAAGAACCTAGTAAATCCAGTTGCTTCTTAAGCACACTTTTAGCTGTCTTATGCTTGCATGTCACATGTCTCTTCATTGAATCTCGTGCTGTAGGTAGGAAGTGCTTTTCAATAATAGATTGCCTAAACATCTGCTTTTGTTGGTTTTCCTGCCTTGCAGTTTTGCAGCTGTTTTGCAGTTCCCCGAAAGCAGCACTGAGATACGCAGCTGTCCGTACCCTCAACAAGGTAGGAACTGGTTTCCAGGGTGCTATAATTGCATCTCCCCGTGCACGAGAAACTGACTTGAGAAAAGAAAGGGGCCAGACTGGGTGGTGATTTTATGTGAATAACATCCACCTTGGGCTATGGCCTTGCATTTCTGTGCTTACAAGAGGAGTAAAAAGAACACTTTACAGGAGAAAAATTCAATCTTTTTCATAGCTCTATGTCAGAGTGTTACTGTTCTTGCATGTTATTACTTTTTGCTTCTGAGCTTTCTGTGGTGAAGGGGCTCCTTGTATTATAGAGATTGAACCTTGGTGCTTCTTTTTGACTGCTCCATGACGGTCTTTGCTCTAGCTTTTCCCTTGACTTTGTCAACTCTAAAAAGAAAAAAAAGAGCGTTGGTGATATCTGTGCTTCCACTTGGAAAAGCTGTTGGTTAGGCTAGCTGAATTTTTGGTGGGAGTTAATTTTCTTTGCAGAATCTGAACTTTATTGAATAGAATAAGGGAGAAAAAACTGAAGATCATTTATTATTACTGGCTTCTTCTCTGCTAGCAGTAGATGTGATTCTGCAGGAAGAAAAAGCTTGTTTCTTAAACCTCGTCTGAATAGCTTGCTTAAGATGACCCTTGTGTACAGTCTGTAGCATTTATTTTAATATGAAGCTTTTAGAGCAGTCTTTTGAAAAGGATCAGTTAGCAATAATCACAATGGTTTTTCTACTTTTTGTCATCTTCTGTAGGTGGCCATGAAGCACCCGTCTGCTGTGACCGCCTGTAATTTGGACCTGGAGAACCTTGTGACAGACTCCAACCGCAGCATAGCCACCCTGGCCATCACCACATTGCTGAAAACCGGCAGTGAGAGCAGCATCGACCGACTTATGAAACAGATCTCCTCTTTCATGTCAGAAATCTCAGATGAATTCAAAGTAAGGAGGTGGGAAAATGGAGGAATACACAGATTCCTTAAGGAACCCCTTAGTCTTTGTCCATGTTTGTGTGTGTACTCTCAACACTTGGGTTAAAATCTTTCCAGCAGCTGGGCTGCATCATTTTCACAAGAAAGAATCTGATGCTACCAGCTTAAGTCAGGCCTTAGTCATATGGTACTCATCCCCAGAGTCAAATGCCATCTTCTAGGGAGAAGCCTTTTGATTAGTAAGTCTCTCTCTTTTGGATTCAGCAAGCACAGCCTTCTGCTAGGAACTGACCAGCACATTAAAAATCAGTCTCTAATTTCTAGATTAGTATCCTCCTGGAAATCTGTTTGTTGAATAACTAAAGGCAAAATCATAGCTTCCACACCGGAGACCAGCACCAAATCGACACAGTTCAACTATTTATATTCCTGCCTTATGAGACTGTCCTCCTTTTGACTTGCCCCTTTTTCCTCTAGGTTGTAGTAGTGCAAGCCATCAATGCACTGTGTCAGAAGTACCCTCGCAAACACGCTGTCCTCATGAACTTTCTCTTCACTATGCTGCGGGAAGAGGTGAGTTTGCAGGGCAACTGGTTTTTGTTCTTTGTTGTATTGTCAGAGATTTAGGGTCTCTGAGTGCATAATAGCACAGGTACAATTAGGACACGTCAGACAGAAGCTTTACTGGGAGCATATTAGTAATTTTACTTCCATGGTATGTATGAATTGCAAGACTGCACAGTAGTTCCTGTGAGAATCTGAGTTCTACTGATAATGCCATGTTACGAGAGCCTTCACCTGCCATAAAAGGCTTGCAGTCTGACAGAAATGACCACTGGCATATTTTCAGTGTGGTTCTCATTCTTTGATTTTTCTGGGGGCTTACTCTCAGAGCAGACGCAGGCAACAGCAGATCTATTGGCAGGCCATAGATGCTTCACATTTAGACCAGCTTTATATTTGGACAGCAAATTCCAAGAAATTTTGTCCTGTACAAAAAGATTAAGTAGCAACTTGCTGATTACACAGGATTGCTTTTGTTCTGTTCTCTGTGCTGTTGCAGTGAAGGGTTCGTGAGTACCTGTAACCATTCTCTGCATTCAGTCTGACAGTTTGCAGAAAGGCAGCTTTACGGAGCAGAGGCTTGCTGAGGCTTATTTCTAAATGAGTTAACATGCCTGCCACACAGCTGGCACTGCTGCTTGCTTTGACATCACCTGCCAATTACAACCTCTTGTTTGGGAGCAAACCAAAGGCTCTCATTTTATTCCTGTGAAAAATGGACCATGCCACATTCCCAGATTTTCTGTGGGTGGATGGCATCGTTATGAATGTGGATTTGTAGTTCAAACCATTTTGTTTAACGGGTGTCTTTAGTCCCAGGTAGCTACAGAAGGATCCCCCCAAATGCACAGAACTATGCATGTAATTGGCAGAGGATAATGTGCAGTTTAATCCTGTGGTTTTTATTGAGGACACTAGTAAATAATGTCTGAAGATAACTGAGTGCTAATGGCATGTCAGGTTATGGGGTGTGCCTGGGGAGGTATTGATTGCCTGTCTTCCCACACTAATAGGGCCATTTGCTGCTCCCTGCTGTGGCAGATATGATCCTTAATATACTTCTCCTGTGATTCATCCTCAGATGTCTGGTGCTAAAGAGAAGGCTGATTATTTTTTTTTTCTCCTCCCACATGGCTGTTTTTTATGCACTAATTCTAACAGCAGAGGATTTTAAATGAGCTGTAAGCCCTTCAGGCTGATGGATTCTGTTTCTCTCTCTAGGGTTTGTTTTTTTTTTTTTTGACTACAGCTATTCTGAAGGATGTGTCAAGAAAGGTTGAGTATTAACTGGTCCTCTGAGAGTAAAGAGGGTCAAAAGAGGTGGGCAGCATTACTGCCCTTCACCTTTCAAGCACAGATTTAAAGCATTGAGAGTGAGTGACCTTTTCAAAGGAAATTCTTTCCTGCCTGACTAATTCAGAATGTCTGATGTGCTTTGAACTTTCCAGCTGAGAAGTTCCCTTTTCTCCCTAGGGTGGCTTTGAATACAAGCGAGCCATTGTGGACTGCATCATCAGCATCATTGAGGAAAACTCAGAGAGCAAAGAAACAGGCCTGTCTCACCTCTGTGAATTCATTGAGGACTGCGAGTTCACTGTGCTGGCTACACGTATCCTCCACCTCTTGGGCCAAGAAGGGCCTAAAACCAATAACCCCTCCAAATACATTCGGTTCATCTACAACAGGGTTGTCCTGGAGCATGAAGAAGTCCGGGCAGGTAAGATATAGACCTGGAAAGCTGCCCTTTGATAGATTGTCAAGGAAATATAGTGCATGAACGCCTCTGTTTTTGAGGATTGTATTTTGCTATAGTCCTGAGTGGACATTTTTGTACAGCAAAGATTCTTCAGTAGTATTGATGAAAGAGCTGGTCTGCAGCTGAGAAACAGGAGATGATACAAGGACCCCATGGAACTAGACAGAGGAGGTCTTCAGGCACTTTGCTAATACATCTGCTTCTCTCTAGTTAGAGTAATGCTGTCTGGTAGGTCTAGAGTCTCTGATGTGCCATTTGAACACAGCTGGTGGATGGAGGAAACTTCGGGTGATTTCTCTGTATCCTAATTCTTTTTTTATGACTTGTGTTACAGGTGCTGTGAGTGCCCTGGCCAAGTTTGGAGCCCAGAATGAGGAGATGTTACCCAGTATCTTGGTGTTACTGAAAAGGTGAGTGTCACTGAACCTTTCAAGGATAGACAGGTTATCTGAAGACCCTGGGCAGAGTGAGGATGCTACTAAGTTGTAGTTATAATTAAGCTTAATTTTTCCGTAATAAATTATAACATTAGAATATAATATTTTATAATTTATTATCTATAATTAACCTGGATTGATTCACATGGGCATTGCTGCCTTGTGCTGAAGCAAGTTTTCTGCTTTCTTCTCAGATGTGTGATGGATGATGACAACGAAGTGAGAGACAGAGCCACATTCTACCTGAATGTTCTGGAGCAAAAACAGAAAGCCCTCAATGCTGGCTACATCCTGAATGGTAAAACAAAGTCCTCAAAACAAGACTTCACCTCTCCTGGTTTAACACATGACAAAGAGATAACGTTATCTGCGGTCTCAGGGGCTTCTTCCTTCTGTCCCCAGGTCTAACAGTGTCCATCCCTGGCCTGGAGAGGGCTCTGCATCAGTATACCCTGGAGCCCTCTGAAAAACCCTTTGATTTGAGATCTGTTCCTTTGGCAACAGCTCCTATCATAGAGCAAAGAGCAGGTGAGAATCAGTCTGCTGTGTGCTGATCTGAATTGCTGACAGTTCCCTAGCAGATCCAGCCCTTGATCTGCATTGGCCTTGCTGGGAATTGCTGAGAATCCATCCTCTTCAAAGTTTGTGGGATTATATCTTCTGTAAAGACAAAGGCCAGCAAATCTTGTTACTCCCACTTTAGTGTTTCAGTTAGTCCAACTGCTAATAATAGTAATTGTTTGAATTGCAGTAGCTTCAATGAGGATTACTGAAGGTATTTAGGAAGCTAAAAATGGGTGTCTGCTCTATAGCAAGATGAGAAATGAGCTCTCCTTAGTCAATGATCTGTTTTCTGATTTAGTTACTATTCCTGGTTGTATTTGTTTGTTCTGATTGTTTGTTTGTTGTTTGTTTTTTTTTCCTTTGCAGAAAATGCCCCCGTTGCTGTAGCCAAACAGCCAGAGAAAGTGGCAGCAACACGGCAAGAAATATTCCAAGGTAAACTGATGCAAGGCCTCTCCTACACCTGTACGTGAGAACTGTGTAGCACCTTCTAGCTGAGCCTGCCTATCCAGAGCAGTTTTCTCCACCTCCCCTCAAAAAGTGGCATGGGGCATCCGAATCAGTTATTTGCTCTTGGGGATGCTTGCAGTAGATCTGGGCAGATGGCAGATGTGGACAAAAGGAAGATGAGACTGCCTTTAATTTTAGAAGTTCCTAGTGAATGCTGTGGCTGCTCGATGGATGACTGTTTACTGCAGCAGCTTCCAGCTGTTTAACTGAAGGCTTTGAAAAAGTTAATGCTTTTCTGTGGCTGGGGAAAGCAATTGTTTCTACATCCTCTGTTTCAGAGCAACTGGGAGCGATCCCAGAGTTCCGGGGACTGGGCCCACTCTTCAGGTCTTCCCCAGAGCCTGTTGCCCTAACAGAGCTGGAAACAGAGTATGTGGTTCGTTGCACCAAGCACACGTTTGTCAGCCACATGGTGTTCCAGGTGAGTAGCTATGGCATGTAGTGCCAGAAGAGGATTGGAAAATAAGCTCCTGACCAGTAAAAACTTCACTGGGAAGAAATAGCTCAAGGATATCTGTGTTCAAAGCTCATCAATGTAGTGGGTCCTTTGTTTCTCACCCATGACAGCAGAACCTTAGGAAAAAAAGATAAATTAGTGTGCATGTGGTTTTGACTGAACAATGCATGTGTATGCAATCAAAGTGACAATGAGATAGGCACTAGGTGGGGCTGTTCTCATGGAGGAGCTGGCAAGGGGAGCAGCATTGTTTCCTCAGGATCCCCAGGCACGTGCTTGGAACACAGAAGAGTGAAGCCTGCCGTATCTGGGAGGCTGAAAATGTTACCTGACAGGATGGGAGAGGGTTCTTAATCACCTGCATTTTGTTTTAGCCATTTTATTATAGGTGCTTATTTTTGTGAGTCTTGGCCTTAGCTGGATCACCCTCCTGCTGCGTAGGAGTTGTTCAATCAGTGCGCCAGCCTCTTTACCTGGCCCGCAGGGAGTTCAAGCAAGTCTTGTGCTATCTTATGAGCAGCAATGTTTTGTTCGTAGCCAGTTTCCTTCTCAAAAGCTCAGAACTGCTCACACAGTCCTCAGAGGAGTTAATCTTTTTGTTTCTATTGTCTGCTTGCCAGAAACAACTGTATGAAGTTTGGCTGATTTGTCACTGCAGCCAGTTCAAAGTGTAAACACCTAGTTTAAATCTGCTGAAATCATTGTCATTTCCTTTAAAAAAAATTATATAAATATAAAAATAAATTAGCAGAGCACTGGAGTCCCCTGAAAGTTTTTAGCTTCTCCCCTAAAACATTTGGATGCCAGTTCCTCTGAGACTAAATGGAAGCATGAACCCTGTGATAGCCAGACTCCCTACTGAGACAGAGGCACTTCACAAGTTAACACCATGCTCCCACTATGCATGAAGTGAATCTGCTATTACATCTATAGCTGAGAGCTTCAAGCTGTCTTTGTTCTCTCCTTTCTTGCTTAGTTTGACTGTACCAACACCCTGAATGATCAGATCCTGGAGAATGTTACTGTGCAGATGGAGCCAACAGAGGGGTATGAGGTCATTGGCTACATACCTGCCAAAAGCCTGGTGTACAACCAGCCAGGCACCTGCTACACTCTAGTGGCACTGTCTGAAGAGGATCCAACAGCAGGTAAACAGTTTGTGCTCTGTTTTTCCTGATATTCCCCCAAATTAAACGTACCGTATTGCTCACACCCACATGCATTCTACCTTGCAGATATTTATAGACTATGTGTGGGTGCATCCCTGAGTGATGCCAAGCATGACTTCTCCTCGCTGCTTGAGGGCGTCAGACCTCCCTTTTCCTCCTGATTCCCTTGTGCTAAAGCACTGTTGAGTCGGGCTGTGGGAACTGGCAAATGAGCATTCAGATCACTGCTGAGATGTCTTTGTTGCGCCCTGGTGTGTTCTTTAGCCTGCTCTTCTTTGTGTTAGCACATGAGGAGGCGAGTAGTGGTCTGCCTGGCTGTGACGTACCAAGAGTGCACAGAGTACTCAAGGAGTATTTCAGACAAATGGCCAGAATTCCAGCAGTGCCTGTTTGAGCAGGATGTTCCCTTGTTTGTCACTGTCCAGAATATAAACCGGGCTCAACCTGTGCTCTGATCACCCTGTTTTGTTCTGAGACTGTTCATCTGTGTGTTGCTGTCCTTCATGCAGCAGCGCCTACCTTCAGAGATGAGTCACAGCTTCCTCTCCCAGCTGAGTGGTATTAATCATCTGCTGTGCTGCAGTGCAAGGTGGTTTCTTTTCCAAGGTGCATGAACTGATCCCTAGATAAGGGTCTCACCTCCTTCATAAGAGGTTGATGGGACACGCTTAGTTTGTATTCCAAACACAACTTGATATTCATGAGTAACAGGACTTGATGTGAAGATTATGGTGTAGCCATCGGGAGTCTGTATTTATCACTGTTTGCTGGCCTTAGTGTTATAAATAAGTACTTTGTCCTTGAGAGAGAGAGAGAAGCTGTCAGCATGCTTTTTAGGTCATGTGCTAAGCCTGTGCTGCTGACTGGGAGGGGGAGAACCCACCTGCCCCAAGTTTCCTATCCTTGTTGCCGAGGAGTGGATCTGGTGGTAATGTGAGCTTTGCCTTTGCCTCCCCTGCCTGCAGTGGCCTGCACATTCAGCTGCATGATGAAATTCACTGTTAAGGACTGTGATCCAAACACGGGTGAGACAGACGACGAGGGTTACGAGGATGAATATGTGGTAAGGAGCTGGGCGTGTGCCACATCACAGAAACTGCAGTTATCTTGAAGGATGTTGTGATCTGTACCCAGTAACTTGCCATGCAAGCAATGAGGTGCCCACTGACACTGCTGCAGGCAGAGTCACAAGGAGAGAGGGGTCTTGCTACGTCTGCGATGTCTGTCCCAAAATGTAAGATGTGGGTTTGGAGAGCTTATTTGTCTCATCTGGAGCATCTTCCTGCTGCTCTCCAGGCAAACCCCTGAAAGTGCGGGGTACTTGCATTTTGGGAGGCAGTGGTGTGTCCTCTGGGCTTGGTTGGCTGTTCTCTGGGCTCCAGCAGTGGCACGGGCAGTTTTGTGGAGGCAGAAGGCTGTTGGCCATCTCTTTTTCCCGCCAGCACTGCTCTCTGTGGTTACTTACCAGTGGGCTGTCTGATACAGGAAGGCCGCCATCCTTGCTCTTCCTCTGGCGTTACCTCCTTAGCACTGAGACTGATGAAAGCACTGATGCTGTGAAATCCTGTCTCCTGGCTGTTTTACCAGACAGGAAGAAGCTAAGCTCGTGCTTGGTCAGAAACTGGAACTGCCTCACAGAGGGTGGTGTTTTCCCTCCAGAGATGAAGGGTTGTTGTGACATGAATTCAGCTTGCCTGTTACCTTCCGAAGCTGTTTTCTGTGTTGCCTGTCACTGTTGTGAATCTGATTAGGGGAACTGCTGTGCAGTGAGTCACTGAGGACATGGCGTCCTCCCAGGAGTGGGGAGGGATTTTTCCAAAGGAATGTGTAAGGCTGACCCCTCTGCCTGCTTCCCACCAGGCACCAGAGCATAAGAGTGATATTTAAACAAACTCTTCCATCTGTTTCAACTAGATTCAAGGGGAGATTCTTTCCTGCAGCGATTGCTGAAGTGAACGCAGGCTGGTGTCAGGACAGTTCTGGCACTGACTGCTCTTAGATATGTGCTCCAGAGGGACCAGCCCAGTTGTTCCTTGCACAGACGTAGTCACAGCAGCAGTTCAGCTATCCTGGCAGGCAGCCCTATGTGACAGCAAGCATCTGACAGTGTCTCACGGTACTTTACCAGCCTACAAAACGAGAGGCCAGAAAGGCAAAATACAAGCTTACGTGCGTTCCAGGGAAGCAGATGGTACACCAGTGTGGGCACCAACAGCTTTTTTGTTTTGTTTTGTCCACTGCCCTGGCTGTTTGCCCAGTGCTCTGATCCTTGTCAGGTCAAGGGCTGTGCTCAGGTTGGGAACCTGCTCTGTAAGCCCTGGAAGTGGCACAGCTTGCCTTCCCAGGACAAGCAGCTGCTCAACTAATCGTTCTTTGAGTAAACTAGAAGGGACAGAGCTTGATCTGACATATTCCTGAGTAGAAGTGGAGGCTTGTCTCCTGGGTCCATCTGATCTCGGGGAATCCAGTCTAAAGCTCACTCTGGAGAGAGAGCAAGGTAAGTAACAACCATGTTTCATTTGGACTTCTTCTTACTACTAGCTTGAAGATCTTGAAGTAACAGTGGCTGATCACATCCAGCGAGTTCTGAAGCCCAACTTTGGAGCTGCCTGGGATGAAGTGGGTGATGAGTATGAAAAGGAAGAAACCTTTACTTTATCTGCAATTAAAACCCTTGAAGGTAAGGGGATGTCTGAACCCAGTAGGGCTCTTAATGTTTCTCTCCATCGAGCAAAGACAGGAGGTGCAATCTGGCTGCTGTTAGATCTCTCTTGGAAAAGCAGACAGGATAAAAACCCTTCACAAGTAATTTCACTACAGCTGTTACATGAAGACCTTTGGTTAATGTGAAAACAAGTTTGTTGAGACCTGAACTAACAAATGAGTATTCTAGACCAGACTGCATTGTGGGAAGCAGGAGAACATCTTGCTTTGCTTTCATGCTCTACCCTCCTAAACACACCATAATTCAGCTGTGAGCTGCCACTTTCCTTCTGTGAAAGGAGGAGTTGTTCTGACCTTGGAGACTCAGCAGGTGCAAATAGAAGACGTGAGGTTGGTGGGCAGGCTCATGGGGCAAAGCCCTCTTGCCTTTCACCATGTATTAAAGATCCAGCTTATTGCTGTAAAAATGTGGTCTTTTTGACCTAGCTACAGGACAAGGGCACCTGTTTATGTCTGTTCTTCCTTGCACAGCACCTTGGGTTTGAAGTACCCTCCCTAAGGCTAAATCAAATTCCTCCTCGACCTCTCTCTCCTGCTAGGTGTCTTCCTTCTGCATTTGTCCCCAGGGAAGCAAGCTTGCTGACAGGGCTGTGCAGTTTGCGTGCAGCCAGCTGCACTCTCCTGCTGCCTGACTCATCCACTCTCCTATTCTCGTTGCGCTGGCACCTTGGCTGCATCAAATAACAGAACTGCAGTGTGGTGGTGGCTTTTTTCGCTTTTTTTTTGCTTGTGTGTGTTGCGTCTGCCTCTGATGGCTTTTTAAAGCGCAGCAGTCACAGCAGCCACCGATGTTATGCCCCCCTCAGGACAAAGGACATGAACTGTAACATGCAAGGAGGGCTTTAGTCACTCTGTGTGCCCTTGTCAAGGCACCCGTGATGCAGAGCCTGTTCTTTTTCTTAACAGAGGCAGTTAGCAATATTGTGAAGTTCCTGGGGATGCAGCCCTGCGAGCGCTCGGATAAAGTGCCAGATAACAAGAACTCTCACACGCTGTACCTGGCAGGTGAGCTGTGCCATCAGGTCTCTGCTGGAGCAGTGGCTCTGCAAGGTTGAAAATCAGAGCAGGAGCTGGTGATGTGCTCACTGAGCCCCGCGTGGGATTTGGATGGATCCATGCCATCGGTTTTGTCTTTTGCAAGTGTAGGGCAACTGATATTGGAATTGGGAGGGGGGCTTTGGTGGGGAGAAGCTGGGATGAGCTGAGACTCAGCTGGATGGGGCTTGCTGCCTTGGTTATCTGCAGCATTCTGTTCTGGAAAGACCTTGAGAGGAGAAGTGTGGTACTCTTAGCTGGAGGTTGGTGGGAATTAATGGACTGGTCACATCTCTTCTCAGCTGGAGTTTATTTTAAACTTAACTTTCACGAGGCCTTTGTATTGCGAGTGTCCTAGGTATGTCGTGGTGAATGAGAGATGCCACGTGGGGTCCCTTCTAACCCCCTGCCTCCTTCCCTCGCTGCCTTCCAGGTGTGTTCCGGGGCGGCCACGACCTGCTGCTGCGGGCTCGCCTGCTGCTGACCGACACGGTGACGATGCAGGTGACGGCCCGCAGCACGGAGGAGCTCCCGGTGGATGTGATCATGGCCTCTGTGGGCTGAGCGCTGCCCCCTGCCAACGTTCGGGCGGTGCTTCGTCTGCCACTGGGATAATAAGGGATCACGTTCGCTGCAGCAGCTTCTTCAATACGACGGGGACCTGGATTTGGGGTTCTGTCTGTAAAATAACGCTGTTTTTAAGCTCCGATTTTAAGAAACGCCCCCCGGGGGGGGGTGTTGGGTTTCAAGCCCGGCCGTTCCCGTACCCCCAGGCTCAGCGCTTTCCCATCGTTCCCAGCTGCCAATAAAGCCTCTCGTTGCTCCTCCTCCCTCTCTCGCGGCGGGCCGGCGTTGCTCCCCGCCGTCCGTTTCACCCCGCCCCTCCCGGCACCACCTCCGCGGGGCGGAGCGGAGCTGGGCGCTCGGGCGGCGGCGGCGATGTGCGGGCGGACGGCCTGCTCCCTGGGGGCACCACTGCTCCACACCGGGCAGGCCCACCAGCATGCCACACGGCCCGGGCCATCTCCC
>JAOWBP010004220.1:8325026-8343464 GCA_028571105.1 Tragopan temminckii
GGAGGACAAAGTACCATAATTGAGGGGTGAGTTACGTTGGTGCTAAAGGGTATAAGAGAACCAGAGTGAGCATCCTAATAGAGCTCACTGTGCTGGGGCTGCTGCTTGGGCTGTATAAAACACAGCTTCTAAAAAAGGAACTGGCAGGACAGAGCTGCGGAGGGACTCAGCATTGTCCCAATAAAGTGGAGCAGAGCTGAGAAAAGGGAGACACTAATTACTTGCTACCACACATGAACAAATCTCTCCTTTCTGAGTGAGGATCTCAGCAGGCAGCTGGATGCAAAATCCTCTTTGTTTTATCCCTGCCAACAGCCTGGAGCATCATGGCAAAGGGAACAGCATTGCCTCAGGGGGAGCGAGGGCAGAGCACATGAAGCAGCCAGCTCTCTCCTTGGGAGCACACAGAGGGGAGGAGGATGTCCTGTGGGCAGTGACTCTGAGTTGCCTGCTCTCCTTCTCTCACTGGTTCCTGCACCCACAGCGTTCCCTGCTTTCGCTGGCACAGGGCAGTGTCCAGAGCCAGCTCTACCCGCTGGACGTTGTGGCCTTGTCCCTGGGACCTCCCTGTGCTAAAGGAACAGACCAGGCAAGCACCTCCATCAGCCCCTGTAGGACTTGCCGTTCCCTGCTCACGAGCTCTGTTGCTGCTGCTGCCCTACAGGGATGGCTGCTTGCAGCCGGCCCTAGATGCTGCACATAAACCAAACCCTGTTACAATCCCACCCCGAGCTCCCACGGCACAGTCACGCAGCTCCCGCGCAGCCCCAGGGACCTTCTTGCCCCGCAGTGAGGCTGGCAGCCACCAGGTGTCCCTGCAAGCCCACGCTTGGGTTACCTCATTCGGAAGGGATGGGGATCGGGCCGGGCAGAGGTGACCGTCGCCCTGCAGAAAGAAGGGCTGGAGGAAAGCACGGCTGGGCCCACTGGCACTGATGGAGCAAATCCATGGAGCAAATCCCCCCGCTCCCCGCAAGGGCTGGGGACTGCGGGGATCTTGGGGAAGCAGGCAAACCTGGCCTAGGCAGAGTCCCGCAGAGATGTGCAGTGATGTGAGGCTTCAGGCAGCAAGCACTGCCGATGGTATTACTCAGGCCTGTCTGGAGGGCATGTCCCCCACCTGCAGAGGTGGGACATCGATGGGACATGTGCTGGCTGCACACCCTTTGTCCCCTCCTCTCTCCATGAAGGCTGCAGGGGGTGGTGCAGACCTACAGATGCAGCAATACTGGGAAAAGCAGCATCAGTCCCCCACATGCTCCAGTATCTGTTTGAGCACTGTCTGCCTTAGTTTCCTCCCCTCTGACAATCAGACATTAATCTCTCTCTCCTCGCTGTCCTGGTCACGTTCATTTTTATCACAGTTCCGTTAGTGCCAGGCTGAGCTTTCCGGGCGCTGGCGGGGCCCTGGGGTGCTCCTTGTGCCAAACCCCACCATCCTCACAGCCAGCAGCCACCCTGCTGAGCTCCTCACCACATCAGGATACAGAGCCCTGCAACCAATTCCGGACAGGCTTATTTCAGCCTTCTGGTCAACCGCAAGCACGGGGGGTTTCACAAACACGGTGTGCCAGCCAGGGTGCACTGGGGCCTGGCCCTACAGCCCAACCGATGCTCCGGATGTCCTGTGGGACCACAACAGCAGTGAGATGCCCCCCAGGCTCCCAAGAACCAGAGGTGCTGCTACTGGATGCCTGAGGTGTGCTGTATCTCTCCACCTCCCAGCCTGGCTTGCAGCATTGCAGTTCTTGCAGTGGGCTAGGCAGTGAGTTTCCACCTTCCCCCAGCAGCTTGTGTGTACCCACAGTCCAGCACAGCACTGCTACACTGGGCACAGCCATGCACAGGCCAGCTCCAAGCCCGTGGGTTACCCACAGTGGAAGAGTTGAATGATGACATGCACTCGTGTTCCCCATGGCTTCACTCTCTATCACAGCTCACAAGTTATCACAGGGGAACAGAGGCTGTTGTTGCGTGCCACAGGGCAAAGCTGTGGTTTCAGCTAGACCTGGGCAATCACTGCAGCTCACTGGCATGGTGGCTCCCCAGGCTGCAGTTAACACCCCTGGCTCTCTCTTACCACCCCCCACAGCTTGGGTGCATCTCTCTGTTCAGTTATATTTGGCTCTTAGCAATACAGGTTTCAGCAAAACTCAGAAGCAGGAGCATTGCTGCTGGAGGGACTGAAGGGACACGAAAGGGCTTCTCCTCCCTCCTTCCCCTTTTCCTCTTTACAGAAACAATCTCAAACCAGTTTCAGACACCCACCGCACAACCTATGTGCAGGAACCAGCTGCAGAGGGGGAGGCGCATCCTCATACAGAAGTGCTGTCTGTAGCACAGGCATCATTCTCCTGTGCCAAGAGTCTGAGCCCAGACACCAAACTCTGGGAAATCCCATGTAAGGCACACAGGACTTGGAGCATCACCCTGCACCCTGAGGAAGCAGCTGTACTCCAGCCTCATCAGGAGGCCTGGGCCCACCATTCATGCCCAAGGAAGACATGTATTTGGGCAGGAGGTGCCACCTAACAGCTGACTGCTCAAGTCCCCATGTGACCTCACTCTACAGCTGCACCAGAGGAGATGATGCAGATCCCAGGATGCGGGAGAACTCTGGGGAGCAGAGCCACATAGCAAGGCAGGGTCTTTGTCACCTCTTTCCAGGCTCTCTAGGTTTTACCTGCTAATTACAAATTACCACTCTCATGCATATATTATCTGTTTACCTGCACACCCCTATTTTCCCAGACATTGCACCCATCCCTCCCCACCATGCCCTACTTCTCCTCTCCCCATGCTCTAAAAGAGCATGTGCCTCTGAGCCCACCCTGCAGCCCAGTGGTGCTGGGATACATGGGGAAGCGTTCCCTGGCAGAGTGGAACACAAAGCAGCACCACCTGCAGTGAGTGCATCCCGTGTGCGTCAGGAGGCAGAGGCTGCTGAGAGATGTGCCTCTCACCTGTCATCAGTGCAGCTTCTTCTCTTCAAGGTCCTATTGTGCCCCTTGCAGAATACTGGGAAGCTTTGCCAGACTAATCCTGCCAAGTATCCACCCCATCTGGACTGGGGAAAACAATACAAGCCCTTAATTTCCTAATCCTGGGAGCTTCCAGGCTTTGCTTTGATAGCAGCTCTGCCTCAGCCCATCTGCAGGGCAGGGCTGGAACCTCTGTCCTCGTGTCCTGACAGTTCCAGGAGGCATCTCTCACCACTGTGTGCCTGCGGACAGGCTGGCACAGCCAGCTGGAGGGAGCCCATCTCCTCCCCCTGCCCCAGCAAAACAAGGAGCTAACCCTTACATCCCTGCAGCACCAAAGGCTGTGACTTGGAGGCTTACAAGTTGTTGCTCAGACTCTGACAGGAGCTGGTTGACACTCAGTGTTCTCCCTCCTGCCCAGTGACCTGCACAGCCCCTGGGGACATGTGGAGCAGGGACCAAGCTTCCCGCATGGCCCAGCATCACCCCACAGTGCAAATGAGCTTGCAGGGTTGGGATCTGCGAGAGCCTGCCTGCTGGGTAGCGGCAGGATGGAACACAAACAGGAAAGCTGGCAGGGACCCAGCCCTTCCCAGCTGGGACAGGAAAGAGACGCTCTGTCCATGCTCAGGGCACGAACAGCAGGGGTGTGTGAGCACTGAGCATAACCCACCGCAGGCTGCCCATCCCGAGAGGCTCCTCTGGGACCATCCCATCCTTTCGTGCCCCACCTGAAGCTCCCCGAACCTCTTTGTCACCTCCCAGCCCCGGGGTCCCGGCGGTTATCCAGCACGAGCGCAGCCCACGGGACGCGGATGGGGCTGACCTCAGAGCCCCAGAGCCGTCTCCTCCCCTGGGCACTGCGAGCATCCCGGCCTGGATGCAGCTCCGCTCGTGGACGCGGCTCGCAGCCGGACTGCTGTGCCGCGGGAGGGCACCATCGGCCAAGCTTCGCCCGTTGAAGTTCGGCGATGGCACCAGTTTCTCCTACAGTGACAGAAAACAGATTGGCCAAGGTGCATCCCAGCAAGCACTACCTGGATGCCTGCTTTGAGTGCTGGAGAGACGGGAGAGAGAACTACCCATGTTCCTCCATCCCCTCGGCACAGCACCATCCCCAGGCGCAGTGATCACCTTCCCCCCCGCCAGGGGCACCGTCTCCCAGCTGTCAGCACCCGGCCTCCCCACAGGTGTGAGGACAGGACGGCCCTTTGTGTGCCAGCCTCCCGGCCACCCGCTCCCCAGGGCAGGTTTTCAGCGGAGCTGGCACAGCTCCCCAGCTTTTCAGCACCTCCCATCTCATTGCCACAAAGGGCAGCCCTGTCCCTGAGAGCCCAGCGCATCTCCTCTGTAAAGGATGGGGAGAAATGGGGAGTGGGTCACCTCTCCGGAGAGCAGGAATGGGGCACATAGCCAAGAAAGGAGGTGTTTGGGAACGCAGATCTCGGTCACCCTCCGCAGAGATCTGCCGTATCCTTCTCTTTGCAGCTCTTCCTACAATAGCAAATAAAAAGTAAAAAGAATCTGCTCACAGCCCCTGAGCTGGCACGTGTCAAAGCCTGCATGTTTGTACAGCGGCCTTGGGATTGACACCTGGCCGGCAGGGTGGGCAGTGAGCCCTTCAATCCCTGCAGAGCATCAGCCAGTGACCGCATGGTCCTGGCTGCGTGCCCCACTCCAGTCAGGAAATCCTGCTTGCTGTGCCCCAGGCTGCAGGTGCTCCCAGCCTTGGCAGATCCCTCACTAGTGCCCACAGCTCCAGCACAAGTGACCATGTGCCCTCCCAGATGGGGTGATGGGCAGGTGCATCACTCCTGCCCTGGCTAGTGGCCTTGGATGCTTGGCAAACAGGCTTTTCCCTCCCCTCTTGAGCCTGCAGCACTTAGAGGGACCTTTAAATCACATTTAGCCCTTTCGTTTTCCCTGTGCTGTTTCCTTGTTCTGTGCTGCACATCACTGCACAGCCCTACCCTGATACAGATCACGGACAGAGTACCGCTCAGGCAGGGGGAACAACACTAGGCCACAGCAGCCAGGAGGCAGCAGGATGAAGTGCACAGGGTTAAAGCTTTCTCTATTCCCCCACTGAGTCTCCCCTCTCTCCAAAAACAAACCGTGTGGTTCCCTGCACGCAGCCCCCTGCTGTGCTCACCACTTTCCAAAGCCCGTGCCAGCACATCCCTCCGTGCCTTCCCTCCTCTGCAGGGATCACGCTGAGTGCTGGCCCTTCCTGCCCTCTGTCTCTCAGATCATTAACTAGCTCCACTCTCGCTCTCTCTCTCTTTTTTTTTTCTTCTTCCCTTTTGAACATATCAGCCTAATGGAATCAAAGAGGCATTTCAGTGACTCAGGCGTTTCCCATTGCCCTATTCCAGCATCCTCTACTCTTAACGCTGAGAGCTTTTCACGTCCTATTTGGAACTGATAGGAAGCCCTTTCATTGTTTCACTACATGGATATTAACACTGATGAAGGAAATGCTCCATCTGATAACAGAACCGTTGAAAAGAGCACCATTTCCAAATGAGCAGACTCTGAGACAGTGCACGACTGCTGCTCACATTGCTTTGCACACTCCCTCGGGCATGGCTGGCACCACCTCCCTGTGAGCCACATCCATGCCAGCCGGGATATTGCCTTCTGACCTCCACAGAATGGCCTCTTTCTTGTCACAAGCATGTGATGTTGCACAGATTTATTCTGGAGGTCACCTCTGTGTCTTTCAGGCTGCAAGGGAGAACTGCCATTGCTCTGAGATGCTGACTTGGGTAGCCCAATGGCCAACAGCAAGGTCAACCTTGGTGACAGGGCAAGAGGTAATGGCCTTAAGTTGTACTTACAGGGGAAGTTCAGGTTGGATGTTAGGATAAACTTCTCTGAAAGAGTGGTAATGCATTGGAACAGGCTGCCCAGGGAGCTGGTGGAGTCACCATCCCTGGAGATGTTCACTAAAAGGGTAGATGTCACTGAGTGACACGGCCTAGAGTGATCAGAGACGTGGGTTGATGATTGGACTAGATGATCTTAGTGATCCTTCCAACCTTAATTATTCTGTGAACCCATGGCTGGAGGGAATGGGTTCTGCTCAAGAAGCTGTGGAATAAAATCATCCCATCTATGAAGACGTTGAGCAGATTTTGGGGCATTCTCTGAACCCTTCAGTGAATTAAAACTGAGAAATTCAAGCTTCTAAGTGGAGCTCAGAAAAGACAGAAAGACCCACAAGGTCAGCTATGAAGAGCCAAGAGCTGTCTCCTGCCCTAGCATCATGCACAGCCACCAATATTTGATGGTGGCAGCTCTGTCCTACCAGCAGGCTCTGCGAGCAGCACAGATATCTTATGACTTCTCTTCAGGCCATACCCAAATCAGGAACAACCCACAGAAACATCTCTTTCTCAAGCCTTTTGATCATCTGGGGACTTTCTGTTCTCCCTGACACCTCTCCAAAGCTGGCTGGCACTTCTGAAAGTCATTTCCTCCTGCTGTTGCCGCCCTAATCAATTAGCCACCTATAAATAGCCTCTCTGATTTCATGGTGTCATCTGGAATGCATCATCACCACCAGCTTCCCCCTCTACCTGGGAGTGGTCTCTTTCCAGTGCACAGGGTGGGATCACCACATGTCTGCCCTGCCTCTGTGGTGTTTCCCACTGCCCACTGACTTTCTGTTCTGCCAGCCCACCCCTGCCCCGTGCCACTGGACCAGTTCAGGTCTCAGCGGTTTGATGCTTTGGCTCAGCACAGAAAGGTCCCAGTCACAAGGCTCAGTTCAGATCAGCGGCCATCCCTGCACGGTCCCTCCGTGTGGAGGTTATCCCACCCCTCCCATGCTGACCCTGGGGATGGTCCAGATTCCAGAAACAAAGCCCAACATTGGCCTTGTTTGCAAGCAAACCTCCTGGTTCACTAGAAGGAGTGAAAAACACCTTAGGAAGTTTTGGATGTCACCAGCCCAGGGTGAGGCAGCACAGGGACCTGTAGAATCATAAGGGCTGGAAAAGACCACTGAGATCATCTGGTCCAACCTCAACCCACACCCACCATGCCCGTAACCACGTCCCTCGGTGCCACATCTCCATGGTCCTTGAACACCTCCAGGGACAGTGACTCCACCACTCCCTGAGCAGCCTCTGCCACTGCATCACACTCTTTCTGAAAATAATTTTTTCCTAATATCCAACTTGAACTTCCCCCGTGGGTGCAGCCCAGCCTGGCAGCACTTACCTGAGGTGATCTCTTCCCACACTGGTGGCACTCCCCGTGCACCAGCAGGAGGGCTTCATGTGGTGCTGCAGAACAGCCACTGTTAAATATTTCTTTCCTTGTCCGAGGAAAAACAGTTACATTACACACTAACAACCAAAACATTCATGGAAAGAAACATGGGAGGAATGGGGAGTTGTTGCCGGCTGGCAGGGATCCCTGTTTTTACTATCATTTCTTCCCCAACAGATGTGCAAAGCACAAACCCAAGGAGCCCATGATGGTTTTGTGGGAATTCACATTTTTAAAATGTGCTTCTGCAGAAAAGGGGAAGTTCAAAATCATCCATCAGGTTTTTAGTTTTTTTAAATCTTTTTAGGAAAATCTCTTTGCCTGTGCTGTCAGAGGGAGCAGAGGCTGAGCAGTTAACAATCTCTTCCCTTGCATCTCGCCTCTGCAGCGCAGCCCCTGGCACCACCAGAGGAAGTCACCAGCGGTGCATTCCCGTAAGCTGCCCCTTTGATCAGCTGTGATTTTCGCGGATCAAATGGCTCTGAGGACATAACAGCGAGCCCCGGGGCACGCGATGATGGGCAGGGAAGCAGTGCCTCCAGCAAGACCTGGCCAAGCCCTGGGTGTGACAGCCGGGAAGCAGCAACCACCAGACCCTAGGTGGGCACCTCCAAATCCCACAGCAGCTGGGGGTTTGGTTCTGGCAGAGCTCCTGTGACAAGGTTATATGCCAAAAATCTTGTCCTGCTGTGTTCGTGTGGTTTTCCCTGTATAAAAGGCAAAGGGCCAGGAGATAAGTACTTAGTTCCTTGGGAGGGATCCTATTGGTGTCACCATCTGGATGGCCCTACCCATTAACACCTACCACCCCATTGTGGCCTTCTGCCTTGAGGGCACATTGTTCTGGGAGCAGCCACCCTACCTAGCCAGCTTCTTACTGCTTTGTGCCACAAAACACAGCTCCTGCATGGAGTCTCTGCTGGCTATAATAAGGGCCAGCAAGTTTTTTAAATTTCTAATTAGGGACAGGGTTCCATAAATCCCCAGCTGCTGGAGTCGGGTGTTTTGCTGTTCAGTTGTGGTTTATGTTTTTTTAATAGAAGCACAAGCTTCATAGACCTTGGGATTACAGATAAATATCTCTCTGTCTCCCCAAAAAGCAGCAGGCAGGTGAAAATAACACCCCAAATTATTCATCTTCATCAAATTTCTCAACTTTGGTCATTCACATCAGCGACAGGCTTGGAGCAGGCACAGACTGAACCCCCATGGACCAGTGCAGGGGCTGGGCAGGGAAATGGGATTCTCACCTTGGATAAACCCCTATACAGGCACAAGGCATCTGGGTCAGAGGATGAGACCTCTCTGTGCAGTGGGGCGGTCAGGGCAGCAGGCAGGGATGCTGCGTGCCCCAGGGATGCTCAGGCAGGGACTTGTGGGCTCTTCGTGGACCAGCTCTAAGTGTAATTCCACACAGCTGGAGGGAAACCCCAGCTGCAGTCCTGAAAAATAACAAATAATAAAAGTGGCTGCGAGCAGCAGCGGGGCTAGCAGGAAACATTCCCAGTAGCAGCTGCTTCCTGAGCGCGACATTTATTTGATCCCCTGGCACCATCTGGGCCATGCCCCACTCTTTGTTTTCATTAAGAGTTTAGAAAAACAATTCAGCTTTGACTAATTGCTCTTTAAGGTCCCAGGCTCACCCTTTCTCCTCCCCCCACATTTCCTCTCCCCCCACCCCATACGTTCCATCCCCACTGCCCAGCCCCTGGCTCTCCCCTTGACCCAAACCATGCGGTCTGCCTCGTCCCCATGTTCCCAGGTACCTGTTGTCCCCCAGAACCAGGTGAGCTATCTTCACGTGTTGACTTCTACGAGCATCTTCCCTTCCCAGGTAATCATAGGGTACCATGATGAGCCCAGGGATCCCAATGTTCCGATGATGCACTGGGATGTAGCAGTCTGAGTGCTGTAAATTCTCAGCCAAGCAGATGGGGCTGGATCCCGCATGTGGGCACCTCTCAAATCCTGACAGTGCCCTGCCCAGGCCTCTTGCTGTCTTCTTTCCATCCCGAACGTGAGTGTGCTGCCCTGGGGGAAGCAGCCCTCCGACCCTGACTGTTTTGTCTGACGCGTACTTTCCACCCTGGAATAATCAGTGAGAAAAGTGTCAAGCCTTGATGTGAAATCCTTGCCTCTCCAGGAGGGGGTTGTTATTGCATAGGACTTTCTTGTTCCCCCTCACCTGATGGCTTTAGCAGAATCCACAGCAAGGACAAGGAACTGGAGGAATTCCGGCCCCCTAATTACACTTGCTGGGAGGAATTTGCTTTTGCAATATCCCTGCTGAGTTAACCTAACAGGCATGGCAACGAGCCTTTCTTTATTTAATTAGCAGCTCCACCGTGAAGTTCCCTCCACAGCACGCACACACGGGCTGCCCCCTCCTTGAGCTCTGCGGCGGTGTTTGTCCCTCTCCCTTCACCCTTTGCCCTCTGCAATCCTCTGCCAAAGCTCAAAGCACTTTTACACCTTCCTACTCCCACTTTCCGGTCCTCAAAAGTTTGCTTGTGTTGGGGCAGAGGCTCCATTTCCTCGCTCCTTCCTAACAAGCGTTTCCTGCTCCTTGCTGCCTGCCATTCTTTGGAGCTCATGAAGCACTGGGATTTCCTTCCCTGGGAACTCCGCCGGCTCTGCTGTGCTCAGAGCTCTGGATAACTCATCCCCACGTCGGCACCCCGCGGTGTGCATTGTAGCCCCATCAACAAGGCAATGGCAGTGGGGACGGCGGCCGCATGGGAAACCGCAGTCACCAGCTGTGATCCCGCTTCCTATGGGGTGGGTTTCTGTGCAGTCTGGGGTCGCTGCTGGACAAGGCAGGGACATTGGCATCACTAGCACGTGTTGGCTGTGAGCTGCTTTGGAGCCATCAAAGCCTGTAACAACACTCAAAGGGCACAGAGAAGCTCATGAGTAGAGGTGGGCTCTTGAGAGAGGCCAGGTTGCTTCCAGGTGTTGTGAGCAGCAGCAGTGTTGTAATCAACAGCAGAACAGTGAGGCCAGGATGTGATCCTCGGATGGGCTTTTCTGTGCAAGCCAACCAGGTAAACAATAGAGAATCATAGAAACACCAAGACTGGAAAAAAAACACTAAGATATTCCAATCCAACCACTGACCCACCATCGTGCCCAATAAAACTACATCCCTCAGTGTCACATCTCCATAGTTCTGGAACACGTCCAGGGACAGGGACTCCACCACCTCCTCAGACAGCCTGTGCCAATGCCTAAACACTCTTTCAGAGAAGAAATGTTTTCTAATATCCAACTTGAACCTCCCCAGAGGCATCTTAAGGCCATCCCCTCTCATTCTATTGCTGTTACTTAGGAGTAGAGGGCGACCCCCACCTCACCACCACCTCCTTTCAGGCAGTTGTAGAGAGCAATGAGGTCTCCCCTGATCCTCCTCCAGACTGAACAATCTCAGTTCTCTCAGCTGCTTGCTATAGACTTCTGCTCCAGACCCTTCACAGCTCTGTTGCCCTTCTCTGGACATGCTCCAGGCCCTCAATATCTTGTAGCGAGGGCCCAAAAACTGAATGATCACTAATACAATAAAAATAAACAAGCAAAGAAACAGAAACAATAATGTGAGCAAACTTGGACATTTGTAACTTGTAGAAGATTGAGCTCACCCAATGGGCTATTGGAGGAGAACAAATCTGAAAACCTCTCAGTGATGCATTGTAGAGGCAGTGCATTGCCCAGGTTCAGCTAAATGGCGTGTCGATAAATTAAGCAGTCTGTGGCCACAAGCAAATGGGGTTCGCAGATACCTAGAAGGAAAACAAACAGAAACTACAATGAGAGCCAGCTGAGATCTTACCAGCGTTAAAGCAGAAGGACCTTAAAGGAAATAACCCAAAGATGGGCACAGAAGAGGGTTGGGGAGAAGATCCCAAGGGTGCAACCTGAGGGAAGCATAGAAGGAGGCTGTCCTGTTAGCCATGACCCCATTGATGTAAGTGAGTGGAGGAGAGGAAACAACTTGTACAGGCAGGACCATTGCCAGCTGTTGCCGTGCATGCTGGTTGGGTTTCTCCAGGATCCAAACTGAGGAAGAGGAGAGCAGAGATGTGCATGGAGATGGGACCTGAGAACAGGAGGTTGCGTGGCATGGAGGAGATGCACCTCAGCTCCCCTGAGCATACTCCCTGCTATGCTGCAACCACCAGAAGGTCTGCAACTGGAGTCTGAGCACTTAAGGGTGGATCAGAGCGCCCGAGCATCCCTTTGCTCCCATTCCCAAGCAGAACAGCAGGGCCGCATCCAGCCGGGTACTGCTCAGGGCGTTGGAGCTCCAGGCAGGCTGCAGGAAGCGTGACTCGGCTTTCCAGCACGCAGGAATGCAGGACAGCACAGCAGCAGCTTCCTGCCTCCCGCCGCACGCTTCCTGCCCCAGCACAGGGCTTACTGGAAACCCCAGCACTGCCCAGTGCGGCCACCAGCATTTTCCAGGTGTCACCGGGCTGGTGTGAGCCTCTGCCTCGCTGTCCTCCTTCCTACTGGCTCATGCTGTTGCTGATGGAGTGGGACTGTTCTCTTTCTGTAAGAGTATAAAGGTCAGAGAGAGGAGCAGAAAGTGAGCAGAGGATTTGTCCCTGCAGGGTTTGGGCTCCCAGGCAGCACTGGCTGTGTGGTGGGCTCTTCTTTGGCTGTGTGGTGGGCTCTTCTTCCAACTCCGCTACAGGCTCGGGGCAGTGCGGCTGGCAAGCTGCATGGAGGAAAAGGATCTGGAGGTTAGGTGACAGATGGCTGAACATGAGCCAGGTGGACAAGAAGACCAATGGCATCCTGGCTTGTATCAGCAGTAGTGCAGCCAGCAGGAGCAGGAGGTGATTGCCTCTCTGTACTCAGCTCTGGTGAGGCACTGGTTCAGTTTTGGGCCCCTTGAGGCCCTCAATCTTGTTCAGAGTAGGGCAAAGGAGCTGTGAAGGGTCTGGAGCACAAAACTTACAGAGAGCAGCTGAGGGAACTGGGATGATTCAGTCTGGAGAAGAGGAGGCTCAAGGGAGATCTCATCATTCTGTAGAACTGCCTGAAAGGAGGTGGTGGCAAGGTGGGGGTAGACCTCTTCTCCCAGGTAACAGCAATAGGATGACAGGTGATGGTCTTAAGTTGCCCTGTGGAGATTCAAGTCAGATATTAGGAAACATTTCTTCTTCGAAAGAGTGGTCAGGCATTGGAACAGGCTGCCAGGGAGAGAGTGGAGTCCCTGTCCCTGGAGCTGTTCCAGAGCTGTGGAGATGTGGCACTGAGGAATGTGGTTTATTGGGCATGGTGGTGGGTTGACAGTTGGACTAAATAATCTTAGAGGTCTTTTCCAATCATTATGATTCCACGAAATCTCACCACTTCTAGCTCCTCACGCACCACCTGGTCTCTCATCTTGTCTCCAGCTCCTCAAAGATGTTTTGCCATTGGGTTCCCTCCTGGGAACTCAATGCCAACACAGGTGCCGTCCACACAGGGCAGACCTGTGCCTCCTCGCTCCTTCCACACCACTCTGAGGGCAAGGACTCATCTCTCTTCTCTTTTGAGTTTCCCTGGTACTGTGGGCAGATGGCAGCCCCACACTCAGTCCCCACCACAGACATCACCTGGTCAGATCGCAGCCACCCAGCTCCACCGCAGCACAGAGGGGATGCAGCCTCTAGGCTGGCACAAATCAGTGTCACTTGCAGCATGTCCCAGCTGGTTGAGTAGGATCCTGCCCTGCACTGGCAGCCACCTAATCTCCCCAGAGACAGTCCTTCAAGGCTGCTCCTGTTCCGACACAGATAAAAATCTGACCAAAATGTTTTCAACAGTAAGCCGGGTGTGATTACAAAGCAACCGTCCCCTACCGTCCAGCTGGGAAAGCTCAGCTGGGAGATTTCTTTCAGAAATAAATGGATTTTTAATTTCTATTCCCCCCTCCCCTTTTTCCGTGTGTGTGCCAATGAAAAATGTTGGTGGGGCAGCCCTAAACCTGGCTGTCTAGATGGACCAGAAGCAAGGCAGAGCCCTGCTGTTCTCCTGCCACCAGGAGCTGGCCTCAGTGATCCTTATGGTTCCCTTCCAATTTTGGATATTTAATCATTTATGGAGCCCCACCCACAGAGGTGTGCAGGACATAGCTGGGATGAAGCACCAGTGATCCCCTGCCAGCAGACCTCAGTTACAGCATCATCCCAGCACAATCCTGCATGATTTACCTATCCAGCTCTGCACTGACACAAGTCCCCCATTAATTAAAGAAACACCACCAACAGGGAGGAAAAAAGAACAGCTATCACAGATAAAGTATTTGGCACATGGGTTGAGGAGACAGTATTTTTGGCTTCTCTCTTTAGAGCTGCCAACCTGCAGCACAAATGTGTCAGAGCATGAAAACCATTCTGTGAAATTCAGCAGGCTCATTAGCCAAAGGCATTAAGGGTGAAAATTGACCAAAACATTCTGGAAAAAAAATCATATCTTTAAAAAAAAAAAAAGTCTTGGATAATGGCACATATCACAGCAAGACCCCAAGGGGAGCAGAGTCAGCCCAGCGCTGGGTCACAAAGACCCCAACAGCCCCATCCCTGCCATAGAGTTTGGCTTAACCCCAGGGCTGAGCCCAGTGCATGTCAAGGTCTGAGGGAATAAGGGATTTTATTAGCACTTCAGTGAGCAGCGAGGGCATTGCCAGTTGATCCTGGGGAGCAACAGGTACTTCGAAAAAAAAGAAAACCCACGGCAACACTTCTGAATTCTGAATCCTCAGAGCTATAGGGAAATTACAAACCAGTCACTTCATGATCGGAGGAAAATTAAAAGTCCAACTTCAGTGACAACAAAAACAACGCAAAGCCACGACGTGCAATAAACAGCACGGGGAGCAGCAGGCTCTTTGAACAGGTTTTTTAATCTCCTCTCCCCTCTGCTCATAATATCGCCTTTATTATTTTCTGATGTGGAGCCTGATTCTCACGAGGGAAACAGATGCTGACAGCAGAGTAATGGAGCACCAGCAATTTTGGCCGGGCAGCCCTCGGGGATTAATGTGGCTGCAGAGAGGGAGAGGTGTCACGCAATAAAGCTGCCAGGTTGAGAGGGGTCCATCAGCAACGGGTGCTCATACCAACACCGAGTCCCTTCCCAATGCCCTGTGAAGTCTGACACTGGGGCTGGAGGAAAGGTGCCCCAAGGACAGGGATGGATGGGATTGGTGAGATCCACATCCTCCAGCTCAGGTTTGCCTGTGGCTGAAGGTGGCCCCACAGCCCTTGGCGTGCACACTGGGAGCTGGTGTCAATCCAGATCTCGCATCCTGCCCATTCCTGCAATAGAGCACCCACTGCAAGGGAAAGCTCTCTTGGTGCCTACAGCCTGCCTGTGCCCTCCTGCCTGACAGCCGGACACGTGACTGTGGCTGGAGTGATGGATGGGGCTGGAGTTTCTCTTTAATAGGATCTCACAGTGGTTTCCGTAAGTTGATGGAGATTGCACAACACTACCAACTGCCATGACGGATATATTTTGCAACCAGGGGTTTTATGCCACATCTGTAGGATGATATGCCAGGGCTTTCTGAGGAGGCCTGGGGAAGTCTGAACACAGGAAGAAAAAAAAAGAAAGAAAAAGGAAAGGAAAATAAAAAAGTCAACAAACTTCTTTCCATAGCAGCTATTTTGGTGGGGCACCCTGGGGTGAGGGGAGCCAGCACCAGCCCAGCAGCTCTAGGCAGCTCTGCCCCAGCACAGCACCCAGCACAAATCCCTCTCCCATGGGTGTGTGGCAGTGCACTTTGTAATGCCTGGCTGGAGCTGCAGGGATGGTCCAGGCTCTCCGAGACGTAGCTGCGAGACAGGGCTTGAGGTGGCACCAAGCTCCCAGAGAAGAATTGCTGCTGAAGCATAGTGGAGCTTCTAGGGGTTGCTGTGGGCTGTCCCACTTTATGGCCCTGAGAAATGCCATCCCTATCCCCCCCCAAACTGGTGGCTCGTGCCAGAGCAACCTTCCATGTCCTGAGCCAACACCATATACTGTCTGATCAGTATATCTCTCTAAATGGGGAAATAAAGGAGCCCAGGATATATGGACTCCTTGTTTGGCAGATGTTGGTGAAGACATTCAAAGACACACGAGAACCTCATGTTTCCCAGACACCAATTCCAGCAGCTCTGTGGTAGAAGCCTACAACAATGATCTAAGGAAACACTGACTTTCAGCATCAATCCATAAACTATCATCATATCTTTCAATCCTCAACAACCTTGAAATATACAACGGAGTCCCAAATGCAGACAAATCAGCACATCCCAAAGTAGTAGCCCCAAAATATTACTTTTGTAATATCTTTGGGCCCTGTCAGAGTTGTCATGTTGACTCCATCAGATTAAGGAGGCCGAGAAAAGAATTCCAGGATTGCTGAGTTCCTGGGCTTGCATGCAGCTATCAGATACCAGTTTAGGAAGAAAGACATTCTCTGACATGAAGGTCTCTACAGACTAAACAAACCATGTTTGCCATGGGAAAAGGAATCAGATGAGCCAGCACCTGTAAGATGCAAACCATGGTTCTTGTCTATGATCCACATCCAAAGAGTCAGAAAGGGGCATTCTGCACAAATATTCCGTCACATCAATGCATAAAGCAAGACAAAACTCTGCCCTTCCAAGACAGGCACCCGTTACCAACTCCAAATTCCCCTGGAGATGTTGCTGCAACAGAGCTGCACCTTGCAGAGCAGGACACCGCTGATGCGGGATGCCTCCCCTGTGCAAGGGCCACTCATCAGCAGGGAGGTGAGGATGCAGAAAGCAGCATGGAACCAAGGCTTCAGAGATGCTCAGGGCTTAAGTGACTGAAAATAAAAGCACTGGGACGCTTTTTCACCCTGCACTTGACAGTGGGGATGTGATAACATCAGAGATGCTGAGCAGAGAGCATCTCTTCTGGAAGATTGATTATGCCAGCGAGGAACCAAGCCAAAAACATCACATCAGCCTCTGTCCCCTTCTAGCTGAGCCCTGCAGCAAACTGACTGCTGCAGGGCCAACACCAGCAAGCCAGACCCAGCACTGTCTGTGCCATCCCACTGCCCTATTCCGGGCTTCCCTGCTCCAGCCAAGGACTGGCCCAGCCAGGGAGCAGACAGCTCTTTGTCCCCAAATCCAATGGGCTGAAGACACTTCACATTCCAACTAGATCTCTTTGGTACTAAGGAAACCTTTTAAAAAACCCAGTAGGACATGACCCAGTGGTAGATCTGCTAAAGACTCCTCTCAGCTCACCCATTTTCTCCATCTTTGCCAACACGTCTGAGTCCAACCTGGCCCAGACCTGTGAACAACTGTGGCCTGAGCATAACCAAGGAGCAGAGGTTATCATACAGAGGGGTCTCACTGCTATGAGATGGGGAAGGTCTCACTGAATTGACTCTCTCCACAAGGAGAAAATGTGCAAGGAGCCACTTCCCACGTCGACACAAAGTTAAGGATGTACTGCAGTGCATTTTCCAGTGGCTAACCCAGCAATTGCCTAAACTCCTCCTGGCAGCTGCTCCTCTCCTTTCAGGCAACTGGAAGCAATTCCCTTTTCCAAATAGAGTCTGGACCCCCAAATTGCTCACACCAAGCAATGGGTTCACCTGCTGCCTTACTTCTACCTCTTCCATTGCCTCCTGCTAGTTTGCAGCATAACAAGGAAAGAACAGCTTTTCAATTTCCAGCCCCGCTCTTGGGAAAAAAAAAATAATAAAAAGGAATGGGAAAAAATAAAAGTATCCTTTTCAGAGCAAGGATGTGGTGAGGGCCAGACAGCTTCCCCCGACATGCGAGCCAGGATATGGAGACACAGCCTTTCTCAGGCGGAAAGGAGGGACTCTGCCATCTCCTCTGTTTAATGAGGAATTTGCTCAGCTTTAGTAGTGCCACATCCCCTGGCCTCCTTCCCTGCTGCAGAAGAGACAGGCAGCATACCCTCTGCCTCAGTTTCCCCACCTGGAAATCAGTCCAATGCTCATCAGTGGCACAGCTGGGAGGTGAGGTTTAGTCTGTATCTGCAAAACCCTTGGAAACCTCACACCTTCCACCATCCATCATCATCTGAAAGGTGAATATGAAGTTCTTGCAGTGCAAAGAGCAGGTCCCAGGAATCTGCCCTTGTCCGTTCCCTTCCTCCAGCAGCACACTCCTTCCCCTTGGCTCCTTCCTGCACCAGCCAGAAACAGAGCCAAGCTCATAATTCAGATGACAGAATTAAACCGATCCTGATTAGAAAAAGCCCTTACCCCAAAGAGAGCAAAACCTGGCTCCAAGCTGCCCTGTAATCCAATAGTCTCCCACGGCCGCTGTGGCGAACCCAAAACCTGCCTGCAGGCAAAGACACTTTGTCTTGAAACAAGGGAAGTCAAATGTGTCTTAATGGGAATTTTGACACGTTTTGCTTTGATTTCACTAATGTTACAGAAGTAACATTACAACAAGCTGCTAGGAAATATTTCAGCCCCCCTGTACGGGGCCAGACCCTTTGGAGAGAGATCACGGGGAGAGGCGGCAGCACTCCATCCCCCCGCTCTTCCCTGGGTGTAAGGACTTCATTTCAGTAATGGCAGTGAGGCACTGGCACAGGCTGCCCGGAGAGGTGGTGGATTCCTGGAGACAATCAAGGTCAGACTGGATGGCTCTGAGCACCTGACAGAGCTGTGGGCATCCCTGTTCATTGCAGTGGAACCAGGTGGCCTTTGATGGTCCCTTCCAACTCAAACTAGTCTATGATTTTGAGGTCCACTGGGGAGCCAAGTGCTTGATTTGCTCTATATTATATGCACACCACTGATATTTCTGGTGCATTTGACCCCAAAGCACCTGGGACATCACCGAGACAGCAGGGAGACACCTCTCACAACAAGGCACCACCATTTTGGTAAAAATCCTCAGGCAGCACTTCTGTCCCACTTGTGGGAGCTCCTTCCCACACCCATTGGCACTGCATCCCTGATGGATGTGCTCTGGGTCTGGGCTGCATCCCAATGAGATGCACCACATCACTGCTGGCCCCAGGCGCTCAGTAGGGAAGCAGAAGCATCTCAGAATCTAAGCAGAGTCATACTTAGTTCATTGATGGAATACCTCCTGGGGATACTGGACACTGAAGGCCTTGCTTTTATTGGTTGGACCTGATGGTCTTAGAGGCCTTTTCCAACCATAAT
>JAOWBP010004220.1:8356215-8387292 GCA_028571105.1 Tragopan temminckii
TGAGCCCCCAGCCGAGCTTCTGCACGGCCAGGCCAGCGGGAGATCGGGTATCCGTCTCCCCGTTTATCCTCAGATGACAGCTTTTAATTTAATTCCTCATTCATTTGGCCTCTTGGGACGTTTTGGGAGCGAAAGGGTTATGAGCGTGAATGTTCTCCACCGTGTGCTAAAAAAAAAAAAAAAAAAAAAAAAAGTTCCAGCTCCAAAAAGCAAAACAAATCAGATGAGTCAAAGCTACTGCTCCCTACTTAATAATTATTTGTATAAAAGCCATGAAGTAATTTTCACTCTTATATTCTCTGGCAATACTAATATTGGTTCCCTCCTCAGACAATCCCCTACTGTTTAAAAAAAAAAAAAATCCTATTATTTTTCCATGGAGTCACCTATACTTTGTATTTTCATTTGAGCCATTTAAAAAAAATGTCCTTTCTGAGCTCCTGGTAGTAGTTTCCTATCCGGATATCTGTACGTTAAAGATAAGGAAACTTTGTGTATCTGTTTCCTGACTCTAAAAGCTTTAGAGAGTTTCTATAGGCGAGCCTTGCCAGTCATGCTCGCTGTTTTGAAATTTCTAATACACTCTATTCCACAAATAAGGCGTAAAATGCTAAGAATAATAAATATATTTTTTTGGAGCTTTGTGATTTATGGTGCCTAAGTCCCTCAGCTACTCGTGGGCACGTTTCAATGAGGTTTGGAGAGCAGAAAATTGGCACCGCTGCTCTGACGCTGGGATGAGATGCAGAAGATTTGTCGTGAGTCAGAATTTCAGCTATGCAGGCTGCTTAGTGACTGACACACAGAAAAATGTTAAGACAACAGTGTAACATTATCGTCTCCCAGGCTCAAGTACTTTGCAGTCTGAATGGGACAGGCCATAGAGCCCAGCAGTATCAGCGAGCTGCGTCCCGTCCACAAACACAGCGCTCCACCTTCCCCTGTGCTGGGAGAGGGTTGCACTTCTCTGTACTCACGTTCTCTGTACTTACCCCCACCGCAAGCAGCCAGAAAGCTTTTCTCTTCGTTTGGTTGTTTGTTGTTGTTGTTTTAATTGATTTACAGCTTTGTTTATTGCCCCTTTTTCCACTGTAGTTTGCTTGTTTGCAGAAGAGAGATGGCCATCTTTGGGAATGCGTTCATCTGACATGCAATAGCAAAGCCATCATTAATGTCAGTGCTCAGAGGTCTGGCATTAATTGTGTTTGGGTTGCATGAGCGTACTTGCAGTAGGGGGTACCCCTTCTCTCTGCCTTCGGCCTGTTCTCACAAGTGAGCAGGGGCTGAAATATACAAGTCCCAGAGGGCTGATTCCTGCTTTAAGCTGTTAAGCCGTCCATCACTTTGGGAAAGTTACAGAGCCGGAGTGTAAAATCAGCAGTGAGTGCCTACAAACCCAGCGCTGCCCTTCTGCGAGCCGGGTCAGTCAGTGCCCAGCGTTCTCATTTGGAAAAGGCCAAATGCTGGGACACCGCTGTCGGCTCGCAGAGGTGCTCAGTGCTTAATGCAAACCTTGCTGCCGCTTCACCGCGTGGTTCTCGTGGCTAATTGCAGGAATACCTAGAGAGCAAGGCCCTGGGGAAATTAACGCCATTTATGTGCGTTAGTAAGCAAACTGCGCTAATTTAAGAAAAGAAAATATCGAGTCCTCTCCTTTAATCCAATCGCACAAATTGAATTGTGTTTCGCCTGCTTCCGGAGGCAGAGCTGCAGCTTTCTTATATAAAATTATTTCCCCAAATTTGGGGTGCCATTGACAAGTCCACAGCGCTTCCAACCAGCGAGCAGCGTGTTATTGTAGGGCCTGCTAGAGAAGGGCCCATCCAGGAATCACCCGCTGCCTGCTGTTCTGCTCTTCCTGCTCTTGTTTTGGGAGGTGGGTGAATGTTTGGGATATTTTTGCCCCCCCCTCCGCCCTGGTTTCAGCAGAACAATGCTGTTTAAATGATCCTTTTATATTTTTTTAAAGATGGTTGGCTGAGGGCTTGTCAGCCCAGAGACTGAGTAGGGACAGAGGCGGCAGCTGGGTCAGCGCAATCATTGCTGCGAGGCATGAAATTTGGTTTGCTAAATATTTAAAGAAAGTTGGAGCCAGTTTTGTTTTCTCCCTTTCACTTGTAAATGGAAACTGAATTTTCAGTGATGGCTCTGATAAATACTGCACCCAGCTAAGCAATGCGGTTGGTTTTCTTTTGTGGACATCTTTAAAGGGACAGAGGAGGTGAAGAGAAAAAAAAATCACATTCTTTAAGATCATTACCTCTTTTCAAGCCCTACACTGGCACTGACTTAAGTTGGTCACTTAAGGAAAAGGGGGGGGGGGAGAGAAAGAAAAATACATTTTCCTGACACATTCTAGAATCCTGCAAAGGGAAACCTTGAACAAATCCAACACCGATTTCCCCCTCCTAAAATTTTTTGTTCGGGGAGTTGAAGAGACGCATTGTTTCCTCTGCACACATGGTGCCATGGGGCTCAGTGCTGCAGCCTGCATAGGAGAATACGTGCATTAAACAAAAACCCAACGGCCACAGCATGCAAAACTGACAGGAGCTTTCGTTCAGCCCCAACGCTCTGCAAAACCTCGGTATAGATCTATCCAACCTAAATATCGAGCTCAAGTTGACCTTTCTCATGATCCCCCCCCTCCTCCTGCTGATAGATTTTTAATTTTCTCTCTCTTTTGGTTAGTCAGCGGCCAGGAGAGCAGGGACGTGTTGTGCCAACTGTCAGACAACCACCACGACCTTATGGCGACGCAATGCCAACGGGGACCCGGTTTGTAATGCCTGCGGACTCTACTATAAACTGCACAATGTGAGTATTTGCTCATCTCATGTGTCGCGGGGATTGATGTCTTAACTGCACGCTGTACACTGGGCTTTTATTGGTTTTGGGGGGTTTGGTTGTTGTTTTATTCCTTCCCTCATCTCTAAGGTTCCCCTGGGGAGTGACAGCCATTCTTTGTCGGCATAGTGATGCTAAGTTCGGTGACATTACAATGTATGAGCTTGGCTTCTAACGCTTGGGCAAAGCAGGCAAAATTGAGCATGACACTTGGTTTTAACTAAGTGTGTTTTGTGCATCTTTTGGCCATCGGAAATAGGCTCTGTGCAAGAATTGATCCCAGTGGAGCATCTTCATTTTGATTTCAAAATAATAATGCACCTAAGGCTTTGTGTTACTGTCATTTTTTTTTAAAAAAGAAATTTGTTCTAAGCAGGAATCAGTTGTTCTGTTGTAAAGTTATTTAAACTACAGGTAACTGAGGTTACCGGTGTTGGGTTGTTCACATCTTAGGACTGAATTTAGGTCAACGTGTGCCTCCTGGTTTGATCTCATTCTCTTAGGAAATGAATGACTGAGGGCAAGCCTACGGGAAAGAGAGTCATCGGCTGCCAAATTCAGTTCAATTTGTTTTTCATGTCTAGGGTTTTTTTGTGTGTGTGGTTTTATTAAACAAACCAATATAAACAAGTTCTGTAGAGAGAAACACCATTTTTTTTTCTTTTTTTCTAGCCAGAAAAAGGTCTCCATCCAGGAAAAACACATGGGGGCTGTCCAAATATTTTCATTTTTGCACAATAAAGTCATTTTGTCGGCATGAGCCTGATTTTCTCATTCCTTGCAGGTGAACAGGCCTCTGACCATGAAAAAGGAAGGAATTCAGACCAGGAATAGGAAAATGTCCAACAAATCAAAGAAAAGCAAGAAAGGCTCTGAGTGTTTTGAGGAACTGTCCAAGTGCATGCAAGAGAAATCGTCTCCTTTCAGCGCTGCTGCCCTTGCTAGTCACATGGCACCCATGGGGCATTTGCCACCTTTCAGCCACTCTGGACACATCCTACCAACACCAACCCCCATCCACCCATCTTCCAGCATCTCATTTGGACATCCGCACCCATCCAGCATGGTTACAGCCATGGGATAAAACCTGACGACCAAGAGACCCACCCAGAGATTGAGAACATGGGGCTTTACCTAAGATGACACCAAGTAAGAAAATGTTCTGCCAAGAGGAGAATGTAAGGATGGCAAAAAAGGGGATCTGTGCTCCCGTGTGGTATAACTCTTCATGCTGGACTAAAGCCTTGCAAATGATGGGTCTTCTGCAGAAACGTGTAGTGGTGCCTGTAATGCACTTTGCCCCCTCAGGTATAAGGAAAAGAAGAACTCACCTGGTCGATATTCAGTTGTCTAGCAGAAAGCAAAAGGTGGCAGAAGCAGAAAGAAGAGGCTGGAACTGGCTTTCCTTTCTCTCTTTGTTATTACTGTGAATATTGTGAAGAGATATAAGCAGCCTCCCAGGATGGAATCGGCTCACTGGAAGCCACACATGCTGGTTTTCTTTTGTGGACTCTGTTTGGGGCGGGGAAAGAAAGGAAAAAAAAAAAAAAAAAAAAAAAAGGATGTCTTTATAAAAACTTAATTTTTAAAATGAAATCAGACACAAAGTCATATTTATTTTGCTCTTGTTTTCCACAAAAAGCCTCAACCCCTCTGAGTGCATGTTTTTGTGCTGTTGGTTGCAATGGCTACCCCGTATGAAAATCTGCCTTCGTAAATATGGGGAGGGACAATATTCAGTGGCCCTCCTGGATTTGCTCCATCTATCTTCCATACCAAAATATCCCCTAGGAAGGGAAGAAAGAGAGGGTGGGCAAAGCAAGAGCTGTAGCCGCAGTATGGGATTTCAAAGCGCCCAAGACGATGATTATTTTTGACACAGTTTCTTCTTTCATGTTAGGGAAAAGAATGACTTATTTTAAAAAACAACAACAAAAAAACCCACACAACAGCCCCCCTCCCAGCTACCATATTATTCCTTGAACCAGACAGCTCCATCAGACTAACTGGTGGGAAGACGCTCCCGGAAGGCAGTCCTGCACTAGTGAGGGGTAAAATACCAAATCGCTGCAGCTAACATGCAGCAAAACAACAAGAAAAAAAAATGGCAGGGCATAAACCCATCCAACTCACAGACTGCAGAGGATGAAGCATTTTGTTCTGTTGTGTTGGCAGCTGTTGCTTAAAAAATGCAGCTCAGCTTCCTGGGTAAACTTAGGGCAGCGCGGCAGCGGGTCCGCACACAGCAAGGCAGCGCGTGCTGTCTCAGGCATCCAGTCCCCGTGGACTTCGCAGGGAGGAAGGGCAGAAATGAGGTTGAGATCACTGGAGAGGGGAAAGGGAGAGACAATCAGTTTGAGCTTCACACATCCGTCAAATCCCAGACGCAGCGACAGCTGATGAGATGAGGGAAAGCGCCGTACGGCCGCCTTCCGTAGTGCGTTTTGTAAGAAAAAAGGAAAAAAAAAAGAAAAAAAAGAAAAAAAAATTTAGAGCTCCCATTATTAAACCACGTTGTACGTAAATGATCGAAAACAAAGCTATTGCCAATGTGAAGTGTATTCTATTGATTGTTATGATCTGATGCCTCTCGTGAACACAAGCTCCAGTATAACATACAGTGTACATATTTAGCTATACTTCTGATGAAAATGCCCCAATGAGCAGAGGGGTTTGATAATGTAAACCATGTAAGCTTAACTCTGTGACAAGCTTCTTTCTTTTCTTTTTTTTTTTCCTTTTTTTTTTTTTTTTAAACTTTTAACTTTTTTGTTGTTGATGGGTTGTTTTTTTTTTTTATTTTGGATCAAGCCAATTGTATCTTTACTGCAACAATCCTGCTTTAAAGAAAGAACACAACGAAACAAATAAAAACAGATGTATGTTAATTTTCTTTTTCTAACCATGTAATTCGAAAATTTGGTAATGAATTAAGAACCAGGCAGACATGGAAAATCCTGCTTGCATCCTTTTCCTGGTCTGCATAGGCATATAGGTGCACTTTGTAAAGAAGTGGAAACGAACGGGAAAACAAAAGCAGTTGGGAGAAATCACAAACCTTCTTAATCTACTGAGGGAAAAAAAGAATCGGATCCTTTTTACTTTCTACCTTTTACAATGGTACAGTTGTACATTATTTGTACCCGACTCAAATTTCGGTAGGATTTGTGCAGGGGGTGGGGAAGGGACGTGGGTGGAAGACAGGGATTACTGATACAGTTGACAAAGTGCAATATATTGTCGGTCACTGCAGCATAGACAATGGCAGTTGAGATTTAAATTATTTTGTACTTGTATCAGCATATTAAAAAAAAAAAATCTGCAGTATTTTCTGTTTTTATTTTAATTTTTTTATTTTGCTTATTTTTGGATTAGTGAACTAAGTTATTGTTAATTATGTACAACATGTTTATATATTGTCTGTAAAAAGCGTATGCTTTCCTCATATTCCTTCAAGGTGAATATTGCTAAGAATAATAAAATACCTTTTTTGTGAAATGACCTGTGCCCAGTTTTCTGTCACACGGGCTGCTTTCAGCAAGGAAATGTTAAGTTGGCAAAGTTGCACTGTAGATGTGGAAAAGCATCCCAATGGGTTTCAGAGCAGAGCCTTTGTTAGACCAGGCACAGCTCGCTGTAGGCTCCCACTCTGGTGTGACAGTCAACACCACGAACACAGAAATCTGTTTCTTACCATTTGGTGTCATGCATGGCATGAAAGGAGCAAGGGGAGACAGCCAGCCCGGAGCCCCTCTGCTGTCTGTGTTCGTGGGGATGAGGGTTCACCACCGGACAGCTTTCCCATGGCCAACACTTGTGGTGCTTTCATCACGTGCTCTGGTCTGACCGACACGAGGAACTCTTGGGGCCGTACAAAGCAAAACAAAGCCCTGCGAGTGTCCCTGCCATGTGCAGGGGTGAGCGCTGCTGCCACTAAAACAATGTTTGCAAGAAAACTGCTAATGAACTTTGGGTTTCCTTCTTTGACCCCCTGGGAGTTGCAGATCACTTCTGTGGAAGCCAGCCTGGGATAACTCCTTGCTTATTAAGAAAAGAAAAAAAAAACACCAGTTCCTTTTTCAGTGAACATGTGCAAATTCCAACCTTTCATACCACTGCTTCTTAGCGGCGCAGCCTCCTCCCCGTCCCCGTTTGCAGGCCCAGCTAGCAAGCAGACGACACGGGGCCACAGCAGCTCTGGATGTGCTGCACAAAGCCCACACGGCCAGGACAAGGCCTTCCTGTGCCATTTCACACGAGTTAATCATCTCTCTAAACTTGTTTAGCGAGGCTTAGTGCAAACACCCATTAAAAAAAAACAGCAATTTATGGCATACCATGCAAGCTTCATTTACGAAGAAACACGTTCATCCTCAGACGGGTTTAAAATGGGGTTATAAGTAAAGTCACCCACCCTTACTCCATAGTTGAATGCCAGACACACTCTCGGGAGGAGAGAACAGGAGCAGCACCAACCACATCATTTAAAAAAAAAAAACTTAGAATAATCCAACCACTTGCTTTGGTTGCACATCACACACCCAAGCCCAGGCTTTGATGAAGATTCACCGTGGTGTTGCCTTTCTGTAGGCATCTCATGGGGTCTGTGCTATCTGCTGGCAGCACTGGGGCCGTGCTCCATCCCCATGTTAGGATGGACCCGGTTCCTGCAGCACAGGTAACAAACAGTGCCACGATCATTGGGTGCCACTAAGCAGCGGAAGGTCAAACCACCCCTCTGCAACGTGTGGGTCGTGTTTGTCTCCAGACATTTTGCAAAGCAGAAGGAAAACAAACAGCAGGGAATGGAAATGGAGCAAGCGTGTAAAGTTCAACACAAAGTGGAAGCACAGAGCTGGTACAGAGACAACAAATTGGGACTGACGGTCCTTTCACTAATGCCAAATACTAGGGGACAGACTTGTTGTGAGGAGGGAACCCTGACATCACTTGCCTTTGGTTCCCGTTGTTGGGATTATTGTTTTAAGCTGTGCTTAATTGTCATGTCTCCACAGCCACATCAAAAGCTGAGAAGATTAGGTTACAGGGAGTGTTTGATGTCAAAATACAAAATAAATAAAAGGAAAGCTGAAAAGGTAGCCTATTTTCCATGATGTCTAGTGAGGCTTTTGCCTCAATTTTATTTTTATTTTTATTTTTTGCAAAGGTTGCACTTCTTTAGTGGCGAGACTTCATTTACTACCAAACAACTCCACCGCTTTCCTGCAACAGCTCAAAGGGTTAATAGCCCCCCTTTGATGGCAAACATGGTATAATTAACGCAAACTTCTTAAGTATCCTGGTGACCTGTAGATGGCCACATGAGAATTTTGTTATTTACTGACTTGCCAAACGTTTATTGCTTATAGCAGGACAAGTGGGAAGCAAGCATTAATTCTGAGGCTGTTATCTGTGATTGTGTGTAAAGTTCATAGCAGAGCGTGCCTATATGTCAACTGCAATTAAACATTTCCCAATTTTTTTAAATGAATTTCACATTGGTAGAGGGGATTGGACTGGCAGCCTTGCAAACTGAAATGCTGCCCATGGCAGAGGCACAACACAGCACAACTTCCCCTTACCTGCAGGCTGAAAAAGAAAACGGTTTGGCACCGTGGAGCATTTGATCCTTGGCTTCTCCACTGAAATGGTCAAATCAGTACTGACAATGGCATGGCACAGAGGGAGATTTTGTGATGTGACATCCCCATTTGGAAACCAGCCTGAAAAATACCAAAAACAGAGCCAAAAGTGGCTATCAGGTGAATATGTTCATTTATTACCAACCTGGGCTGGATTAGAACACATGACCTAGAAGTAAAACGTTTCATTTAGCCCAACTCCCTGGGCCATCTGGTCCTCACAAGTAAACATTTCTAAGTGAGATTAAGTGACTGTTCTTTAAGCATGGTGATCTGAGTGCAAACCAGGCTGCTCTGGATCTAACAGATCAAACCCCAGCAGCCGGCTGGTGCCGATTCAGAAACACCCTTTGCTTGAATGGCGCTGGGTGCAATTCTCTGCAGTGATTCTTGGTTCAGTCTGAGTGTCACTTTCAGATCCAAAAAAAAAAAAAAAAAAAAGAATAAAATTAACCACCAGGTAACACAATAGAGAATCAACCCCTCCTGCAAGGGAAGGTTTCTACATACCGCAGAGGGAGGGAACTGCTACTGTTTGGTCTATAAAAACTGCATCAGGGAAGTATAACGTTAACCCAGCCTATGCAGCAATGCCAAGGAGAAACCAGCTACCTGCCTACATCCTGCTCCCATGTCCGTATGGTTCTGCGCTCTGGGCTGCAGGGAGTTACTTGCAGGAAAGCTGGCACTGGCTCATGAGGGCCAATGGCATCCATAAATCATTTGAAGTTGGGCCTGTCAATGGCAGAGCATGAGCATGGACTTGTTTCTTCTGAACACTTCAGTGCTTCACCAAAGTCTTCCTCAGTTGCTTTGTTTTCCTAGAGGGCTCGACTCCTTGTGCCCACCCTCCATCACAAGAGAGGATGCAGCAGATTTCTTTCCTTGGGACATAAGAGTAAAAGAACATTTATGCTGACTGTTTTGATTATGATTATCTTCCATTCACTCCCACCTACCCACACTGGCATTTTGGTAGCAGGTTATACTGCTGGAGGGATTTTTGGGTGTCTCTGGAAACTCCTAAAGGATTTTACTGTAAAATTTACATTCATTTACCACCTCCTACTGTAATTCAGTTGTTTCTCTAATCTTTTTCTTTCCCCTCTCCCCCCCACCTTTTTGTAGCCCCAAGTAAAAGTACCCCATTTTGACAGTTGACCTGTTAGAAGAGAAGGGAGCAGACAGACCCACATCACTCAGGTAACCGCTGTGCCCACAGGCACTCTGTGACACTGCAGCTCTCCAGCTGAGCACAGATCCAGCACAGGGAACACATTCCTGGTGACGACGCATCCCAGGAGACAGAGCACTGCTCTCCTGGCGCCAGGGCTCACCGCGATCCTCCCACGCTCGCTTTCTGATAACAAGCAAAGGTGCACGACTCCGTGCCTCAGTTTCCCCTCTGTGAAACAGGCGTCTCAAAGACACAACCTGCCCTATCAACTGCCTGCGAGTGCTGACTTGCTCATCCCAGCAGACTTCTGGGCAAGTCGGAACAAAGCTCGGCGTGTGGTGTGTGCTGCTAGGCATCGAGGAAGGGTACAGCACTCCTCTCTCCAGGTTAGAGGCTCCTCCCTGCCCCCTCCATGCAGCTGTGTGCAGGGCAAAAGTGACACATCGGAGGAATTAGTCATTGCTCTGTGCTGCCCGGCTGCTCCCTGTGCTGCACACAGCCAGTCCGTTGTGAAGCCACACTGTCTCCATCTCCCATGCTGTTAGCTGCTGGCCTTCCTTTCACGTGCTCTGATGGTCGCTAGAAAACTGAGACAACGCAGTCACCGTATGAAATAGCACTGATCTGTCTCCAGGCCTTTCCCCTTCTCCGCCCGCCGTGTTCTCTCGCTACTTAACGCTTAAACCAGCTGAAGTTTACAACAAATCAAAGCCTCCCTATAGGCTCAGATTGTCTAAATACAGAAAACAGGAAGTGAGTAACCTTCAACGGGAAATTGTTCATCCGATGGAGGCCAAGACCCAAGGCCTGGCGCTCCTCGGTCCTGCCCTGCAGAGGCAGCACGGCGGTGCTGAGCGACACGGCGCAACGCGGGAGGAGCAGCTCAGCCAAACTTCCAATATGGTCAATTTGCAGCCACTTTGAACGAGGAGATGGTGTAGGACGGCAGATGGGCGGCTGGGAGGGTTGTTTTTAAGGAGATTGGGGATGAGATGGAGAAAAAGCCACGGGTGGAAAGAGGAAACAGAAACGATGCATGAATCCAAACCTCCTCGGAAGCTGAAGGTGGTAAGAGTGTTGTGAACACTTCCAGCACAGAAGGGAGGGAGGAGATGCGTGACAGCCCACTTGGTGATGGAAGGGAGAACACTTCATTTCCTAGGCAGAGCGAATAATGATTTATTTTTGTAGAGTAACTTGCCTGCTTTGCCCCCTAAGGAAAGATCCCAAATTATTTTACCGGCTGTTTATCTAAGTGTTATATTATTCACTACTCAATTGCAGCCATTACTGGGGTGGAACACAGCAGCTTTTTAAAAACTAAAAAAAATGCCCCCCCCCCCTTTTTTTTTTTAAAAAAAAAAAAAAAAAAAAAAAGGAAGGTCATATTAAAATCCTTTCTAACTGAAGGTGAACTTCTTGTTACATGCTGCATCCAGAGAAATAAAGCTTTGCTCACATTTATACTTCTGCCAGAATCCCCCAAACTCTAAAAAACCAGCGTACACAAACACATCCAGCCATGCCTCAACTCTTCCACCCTAGCTCTGAACAGGACCAATGCACTGTGTGACACAGAGCAGCCCTGGACCATAGATAGGTTTCTTCTGACCCCTTGGAGCCTGTTTATCCTACAGGCTTTTTTCCACAATGGCTTCACCAGATTTCTTACGGTTTATACAAGAGAGTAAAACTGGATTCATGGCATTTGCCTCACAGAGGCTCTCTCTCTTGCACAGAGGTGAAGCTTAGTTAGATGCTTTGCTAACAAACCAGCTGGCTAGCAGAAAGATGCTCTTAATTAAACAGCCTCTCTGGGGAGAACTCTGTCTTTTTTCCCATCGCAACAGGTTTCCTCTTTGTCCTTTGGTGGGCAGGTGTTGTCCCATTGGGACATGGAAAAGGGCAGGCTCTGATCCCACTAAAGATAGTCCCATTGGTAACAGATCAGCAGGGGCATCCCTAGATTGTGGGAGAGTATGCCTATCTTGCTTCACTGGCTGGTGCATAATAGAGCTGGCTCCCAGTGATACATCCATGGCTTTTAACGAGAGTCCTGTTCTCCAGAGGGGTAATGAAAGGGAAAGGAACCTGGAGGGCAATGTCTGTGTCTGCCATTGCCAGAAACCACAGCTGGTCCTGCAAGTGATGGGAACAGAGACAGCGCTTCTATCCAGGAAAGATGCAAAGAAATGCTTTCCCACTGCATTATCTGCTCGCTTTAATCTTTTTCTCCACCACTTTCACACCAGGAAGCGAATTTTGCTCCAGTGGAAGGTGAGGTGCAGATAATCTCAGGGAAGGAAACAATACTTACTGTAACCCCTGGTCTCAGCCAGCCTTTGGTTCTTTCATGTTGATGGTTGCAGCAGCTCTGCCCTGACTCCTTGGGATTGGGTGTGCAGGCCAAAAGAGGTTAGCAAGCTCCAGCCACATCCCTGGCCTGGCTGACCAGGGAACAACGGTTGTGACCTGCCCAGCAGAGCCTGTCTGCCTGCAGTCCAGACATAGCAGGGAGCAACTTTTCCTCTACTGACCTTGCACTCACAAGGATAAAGATAATATTAGCAGGGATCTCTAGTACATTTCCTTCTGTGCTTTCCAAAGTGATCCAGGAAGCAATCTGTCCAGAAGTATGGACTCCAGAAATCTACAATGAGCTCTACACCATCTGATCCAGGTGGCGTAGTGCCTCTACTCACTCTGGTAAGGTAGGATTTACCACCCTCACAAAGCATTGTGACAGTGCATTAAAGAATGAATGCATAAAGCTGAAAATGTGCTGCAGCCAAAGAATGCAGCTGTGACTGCAAACCATGCCATAGGCACATTCACAGAGTGTACACCACGTTTGTCCAGTGAAGGAAATTCTCTAACAGGCACTGTTCAGACATAGGCTCTTTGAATTTCCTGTCCATGGTGAGACTCCTTTGGTCAGTGTTATTTCAGCTCCAGCAAAGCTGCCCACAAGGGACCCATGCCTCCTCAGCAAGGGTCCTGAATCCTTTTAAGAGTTAACTGTGAGCTCCTGACTCAGTGCACAGGAATTCAGCCACCTCAGGTGGAGTCTCACCAGAGCCAGCTTTGAGCACCACACCGCCTTCGTGGGAGCCCATACAACTCTGAATGCAACAGCAACCACATTATGTTGCGTGAGGATCAGCAGGAACTGACATGGGACCAGCATGGGACCAGATGCTCCCATTTTAAATCTCATTTCACTTTTTTCCCCCACTGTGTTATTCCTTAGTATCCCACGGAGACTGTGCTCCTTTGGCCCAAGCTCTCTGCACCAGCTGTGCATCTTTTCACCTGCACCCTCTTTCTCAGAGCTCTCTTTCCAATGTCTCTCACATTTACACCCTTGCAGAATTTACCTTTGTGGTTCACAAACCAGCCATGTTCCTTTACTTCTGCTCCATTAGTGTCTATTGGGCCTGGGAAGACCAGCCATTCTCCTTGTGATGCCATTGCTGCATGCCACTGTGTGATCCATCCCTGTCAATCTATAGCTCTGCCTGACATCACTGCCCTGCTGGTGTTCCTACAGCCTGCTTTCACTTTTAGTCCCAATGCTGAACAAACCCAGCTCTTTTCTTCATGTATGCATACGTATGTATTTATACAAATACACCCCACCACAAAAAGAGACCTATTTTCAAGGTTTAATATGCTCCAAGTTCTGCTGTGGGCTCTTCCTCTTTTGTTGCAGCTGTGGTTTATAGGGCAAGCTTTGTGGGTTTGCAAGAGTCCTTGGATGCCTTGGGAAATGTTCTGCAAAAGCGAGCTTTCTCTCCTTGTGTTCTGCACTCCAGCCACCAGGTCCTGAAATCTCTGTGCACAGGATTTCCCCTATTAAAATGGAGACAACGCCTACTTGCCTTTCAGGCAGAGCTTCTGATTGATACAAGTTGTTTATAACTGCAGTATCAGGCACAGAAACAAGAGTGCCAGCTAGACTCTCTCCTACATCATCTCCTCTGTGCAAGCCACAGCATAATACCAGGATGCTCTGAACAGGCTCAGAAACACCACTTCACAGCCACAGAAGCCCTGGCTACCTGATGTAAGCTGCTTTGCCACAGCTCTGCAGAGTAAGACTTTAGCCACTGCCTTAAACATCTCCATGCATGACATGAGACAAGCAATACCAACTACCTTGTAGAAATAAGGGAGAGCCTACAAGCACTAAACAACCGTGAAACAATGAAGGCTACACCCTCTGCCTCCCCTGTGCTCGTCCTAGTTTCTCACAAGAGAAAGTAACTGGCTTAAAAGAGTTGAGGATTAACCCAACACACCTGGGTACCACCTGCTGCTTTACTGGCTCCAGCTCACAGTTCTGTGACAAGCTGGGCGCTTGACAGCAACATCCCTTTGAAATACCAGATTTGCTAAGGGTTTGGAAAAGCCTTGCTCTAGCACAAGGTAATTGGCAATATGCATGAAGACAAGCCTCCTGGGGCTGGCTGGCAGCAAGGAGGGGATAACTTAGGGAAAGAAAACGCTACAAGCACAGCACAAGGCACGCTCTTCATAACCAAACAGCGGCTTAGCCTTGTAGAGTTAGAACAGTATTAAGGTTTCTCTGAGAGGCAAAGCACACAAATGCTGAAAAGAACAAAAAACCACTCCACAAAGCGACAGAAAGTTGTCTCAAGGTGAAAAGCACATTTGTCCAGCCTTGCCTACTTGTAGCCTGACGGAGAGGGAGGTGAGATATGAGGCTGAGCAATTTGCAGCCTTCTAGTTCCCCCTCTCCCACCTCCTCCTCTCGTGGGAAATGAAAGAGACCTCTTTTGTGGAAGGAGGGAAGTAGGTGTGCAGCGAGAGCGTGTGCTGGGAGCAGCCCGGCCTCGTGGGAAGGATCCCAGCGTGCGAGCATGTGTGCAGGGCTGCGTGCTCACACACACACGCGTGTGCACAGTTATGCTGAAGTGCTTGGGGCCAGCCCAGGGCCATTTCTCAGAAATCTCCTCATGCGTGTCTGAAAAGGTGGATCAGGCAGCGGAAGCGGTGAAACCACTACCATGCCCAGGCCCCAAATGACTGCCTTTTCTCTCTCTTTTTTTTTTTCTTCTTCTTTTTTTTTCAGCTCCCCCCACTCCTTCCTCCTTCCCTCCCCACCCTGCCCTGCTGAACCGCAGCACCAGAGCGGCAGAACCTGATGCTGGAGGAGAGTGAAGGAGGCAGCCAACACCAGCCATCATCCAGCTCCCTCCTCCCTGCTGCCATCCCACTGTTCTATGTGAAGGCTCAGGCCTGGGGGAGCATGGCAGGAAGGGCAAAATGAGCTGATGGTAGGATAAAAACAGTTTGGTTTTCTTTCTTCCCTCTTCAAAGCATGGCTAGCTTGTTGTCTTCTTCCTGGGTGAGCTGCACGGGCTGTGAGGCTGAAGAGAAGATGGAGGCTTGGATGAGAGCCTCTTAGGGGACAACTTCAGCTGCAACTCTCCTCCAATCAATATCACTCCATCAGGTCTCTTTTAGCCTATTTCCACTATAATGGGGACAAAAAAAGGGTGTGTGTCACCGTTCCCACCCACCACATCGGGCAGGGAGAGGAGAAGCATGGCTGGAGCCCTCACTTCTGTTTACTGTTCTCTGTTAGCAGCAAAGTTTTCCTCTTGCCATGCTTCCTGATAGCAGTGGGCCAAGCAGCGAGACTGTAGCCTGAGAGCCTGAGCCCCCTCCATCTGCAGCCTAAAATGGCGGTCGAGACAGGCCTCAGCCCTGTGATGGCGGACAGCCCTCCGCCATCCTCACACAAGCTCTCACCACCCCAGCACCTTTCCCTGAGGGAAATATACTGGATCTGCACCATGTGCTGCAAATTTCCTCCTCCCATTGAGGAAGAAACGCTGGAAAGTTATAAAGGACCAAACTCTAAAGGCAGTTTTGGCAACAATGTTGGAGATCTGCTTGATAGAGCACATTCAGCTCTTCTAATTTTGGGGCACTGCTGGGTCAAAAATAAACCTTACAGAAAGTAAAACAAGACAGTTTTTACTTTGCACGTTTTCTGTATAACAAAAGGTATTGAATGAAAGAAGGGAACATGGGAATCTACAACTTGGAAGGGTGGAAGGGACAAATTGAACACTGCAAAAAAAAAAAAAAAAAAAAAGAAAAAGTGTAGTGCCAAAGGAAAAAGAAAAATAGAAAAATGCATTGAAAGGAATTAAGAAATTGAGATGTCACCTGAGGTTGTCCTGAACTCTACCTGGGTTTGAGGAAGATGCAGTCCTTGTGTGGCACAAAAACTAAAGGAAGATAGAAAAAAGGAGTAAATAAAGAAGGCAAGAAATGAGAGCGTGCAAAAGCCCACTCAGAGATCTAAGGATTAAAAAGAAAACCTTTAGTAGAAATGGAAAACAGGGAGGCAACCAAACAAGAATATTCAGTCAGTTAAGGCTTGCAGGGAAAAGATAAGGGCAGCAAAAATGCAGAATGAGTTAATTATAGCCAAAGGGATTAAGGAGAATAAGAGGCCTTTTACAAATATATCAGGGGAAACAGAAGCACTAGGTAGAAGGTGGGTCTGTTAATAATAGGTCAGAGTAGGGAAGGAAAATAATGAAACAAGGGGACAAATCATGCCAAGAGCTATGTGGGCATCTTCCTGCTACCAGACAGCCTGGGACCTCCATAACTGAGGTAGGGTTCAACCCAGAGACTCTCATCCACAAGGACACATCTGAGCTGGGTATGGAGATGTGCCACGAAGCTCTGTGCAACACCTGACAGCTTCCCTGAAGAAATCAAGATGAATATTTTCAGTGATGTAACTGCCTCAGTTAAGGCAGGCTCATACAAAAAAACAGCAGGGGCTGATGGAGGAGAAACTGCCTGGATTTTTGTGGTGTAGGAAGCTGAAAGAGTTAAGGTTATCCATGTATGTGGTGCAGTGGCCTCAGAAGAAGACCCAGCTAAAACATGTCCAAATATCTATGGGCCTTTCTTTGACTCGTGTGGCCTTAGCTAGGTTATTTCTTCTTTGTCTGCCTTGGTCAGCCCCACAGAAAGCAACCAAGGGTAACACCCAGCAAATCCCTTAGGGCTGGAAGCAGGGATTGGCAAGTATTAGGACTCTGTAAAACTTGCATTTCACTGACTCGTGAGCCAAATTCTAACCTTTTAAGAAAGTTTGCGCAAGGATTTGAGGCATTTCAGATATGCACACATTCCTGCCATCAGGATTTTGGCTTTCTCCCGCTCCAGAAATAAAATTTGGCTCCAAATCCCAGGTTTCCCTCTCAGTTCCTATATAAACACGAGGCTCAGCTAGGAAAATGACAGAGTATTTATATTTTGTCAAAGTTAAAAAAAACACAACAACATATCAGAGGAGATAGAAACTATTTTGCCCAGCTCTTTCATAGGGGGGAGTTCAGAGCTGTCCTGCCTTTGGGCTGCTGGAGGCTTTCCCCAAACCAGACCCCTCAGGCACCCTCCAGCCCCCATCTGCCAGGCAGGAAACAAAGGGCCAGCGCCTTCCTGGCAGGAGACAAGGTGCCAACCTGCCTGTCTCTGTTTACCAAAGGGAGGGATGTTAGCTGGGTGCGAATGGGGGCTGGGACCATGGCTGGGCGGGGGCCATTTGTCCTCCATTCCTGACTCTCCCTTCCGCTGCTCTGGCTGTATCCCTCTGATTTTCAGTTCTTTTAAGTGCTTTAGATAGTTAGCAGGCTGAGTAGAAAATAAAAACTACGTTTTAAAATAAGACTATTTCTGCAAGGGAAAACGGGACAGCCTAAACTCTTGCGAGCCAGTTCCCCACAGCACCATCCACCAAAGATACAGGGTGCTTTGGCCCACGGGTCAGCCATGCAAAACACATGGGTGTTACACAGGGCTGAACATGTGGCTCTGTAGGCTCTGTAGGCACTAACACTGGAGGCTCATTCCACACCCATCCACTCAAGTCCCCACCGATGACAAAACCACTGCTGACTCCCTTCCATTTTACCTGTGTTGTGCATTGCAGGGTGAAGTCAGCGCTCTCCATCTCCCTGTTGCCTCTTTGCACTTTCCACCCGAGTATGTAAAACTACAGGAGGAAAGAGAGGTTAAAATAACAGCAGTCAATAATTAAAGACAGAGAATACACTGACATTTATAGGTCTTCCCCTTCCACCAGTTGTGCTTTTACTAACATGATCTCTATTGGGTGTTATGTTAGTGGACTCTCCAAAGAGTCACCAAGCAGGAGATTAGAAGAGCTATAACAAAAACAGTTATATGCCATCACTTGGAACTAGATCGTCTCTGAGGTCCTATCCATCCCAAGCCATTCTGTGTTTCTACAATTCTGTGATTTGGTACTGAACCCTAAACTGAGGAGTGACACACGGGTGATGCTGAATGCTGAATTTATAGGCAAGTATACATGCTCCTTCACCTCTGTCCCTCCTAGAGGCTGGAGGAGGGACAGAGTTTGGTGGCTCCTAGCTTTCTCCTGCCCTGCACGGAGCCATGCTTCTGCAGAAATAACCCCCTTTATTCCTCTTTTCCTTCTGAGCACCCCTTCCATCTCTCCCAGCTGCCCAGGAATCGGTTTGTAAAATCCAGCCAGCAGGAGAGGTGTTGTCACAGGAGGGAAAAGGAGCAAGGAGCCAAGAAGCTTCAGCACTGAAAGGAGCAGCTGTGGCGGAAGGCAGCACTTGGAGTGATCTCATGAATCAGCCATGACATTATCTGCAGTGAAATGCCTGGGAAGGGGTTTCCCATGTCCTACCCTGACCTGCAAGGTTGACTCCATGGGGGCCTGAAGGGCATTTTGATTGCCAAAGACAAAGGCTAGATCAGGAGGAAATGATATTTTATTTAACCTCTGCGTCGAGGTGGGGGCCCGAGGGGAGGGCAGAAGCAGGGGGGAGGTGACAGAGGCGTGGGGATAATGCTGGGGGATTCACAGCAGATAACTCTGTAACATATGGGCTTTCACTAAAGCACATGTCCCACCAAAAAGCCAATTTCCCTCAGTGTGCTGTCAGTTGCTGCCAGGGCAGCTTGCTCTGTCAGGGCTGTACTCTGCCATACAACGCCCCGTTCGGTGCCAATATGGAATTTCCTTTTGGGAAAGGGTTGCAATAATTGTCTCTCCTATTTACACAGTGCTTTCCAGACAACGTGCCAGAGCCTGGAGCCCTTATACAGGCAAAGCTCCTAGGGACACCCTGACTTGGCTCCAGTGTCAGCTCTGAGCACTCAGCATGGTGTATGATCAGGCAGGGGACTGCAGACCTGTTGGTGCAGGGAGCAGCTATCCCCAAAGTGCCCCATTCCCAAAGTGCTCATAAAAGAAATCGGCATCAAAAGCACTCTGGAGTGGTAGTGTGGGGTGAACTTACCTCCTATTTAGAAAGCATTAGATCTACAAAGGCTTTAAATATCTTCCTGATGTGACATGCCTGTAGGAAGTTGCTGTAGATGTCCTTAGGACCCGTGTGATCTAAGGGTGGGAGGGTAAGCCTGGAGGGATGGGAGCACAGGGGAATGCAAGAGTGCCTGGGAGGGAGGGTGGTGGGCTTTATGCAATCGAGCCCTGGAGGAGAGGTGGGGGGTCACAGTGGTACAACCTGCAGTGCCAGCAAGGTGAGGCCACGGTGGTGGAGTTCATTCTGGTCTTCCTCTGATGAGCCTGAGAGCTCCACTCACGGCACACGGAAGGTAACGTGTGGTTCTGAACAGTTCCAGTTTTGCTGATCCTCTCTGTTTTCAGCTGACACAGAAACACCAGTGAGGTAGACCAGAGGTGTGAGAAAGGGTAAAGGCCTTCCTTCACTGCAGATCGTTTTCTCATCAGATCAAGTGGGCATACAGTGGCATTTCATTACTTCCTTTGGAAGGCAGTTTCCATACTTCTTGTACACGCATACATACAACCCAGGATGTATTTTGCCAGATTTCTGTTTTCACCATTAAGTAGAAAGCAGTCATGGCTGTCAGTATGAATTCTTACAAGTGCAAAGGACATAAAAGTGGCACCCCCTCCCATCTTCCCCCAGTACCAAAATATCACGTGTCAAAGATGCTCCTGCTGAGAGAGGAATTCCCCCTTCATGCAAAGTTCGGGGACTGAGGGTTGTTCCAAGTGTTTCTATTTCAGACACTTGGTCTTTGACCAACTCATTGCATTTCAGGCTTGTGCTGAAGACCTGAGGACCATATTTGTTTGTATTCCCCCTGCACTCAGGGCCCCGATTGCATCCCCCTGTGCAAAACTGCAGCCTGTCCTAAGCACGTTCCCCAGATATGTGGTTCCTTAGAGGTCCTGGGTAATGTGGGGCAGGTCAGGCACACACCAGCTCTCCAGCTCTGCTGTGCAGGGAACCCACAGCACAAACTGACCCACGGGGAGCGTGACCCAAAGTGTCAAAACAGGGCCTTTTACATTTTCCACTGCCACCAAACCTGTTTGACTGAATTGCAGGTTAAAAAGGCATTGTGTCTGTAATTGTTGGGCTTTAGAGAGCATGTCTTTTCCTTTAATGAAATACCTCGCTCATTCCATTCGAAAAGGAACCAAAGACTTCTCAGGTTTATGATAAAGTTGTAAAAATTTTATTTACCCCATATTTCCTGCTGGGTTATTTATGAGGCATTTTGTCAGCTCTCATAAAACTGCCTAGTAAAATATATTTTCTTACCAAAAAAATAAAATCATTTGTGTGGGACATCTTGAGAGCAGTGAGGACAGAGTTAATGGGATACACACACGTTCCGACCCTGGGAGAAAACAAAACAGAACAAAAGCCAGGCATTGTTGTGCTGTATTAGTTAATAATAGATTTAGAGCTGAAATCCTGCTCCCACTGATGTTACTGGAAGTTGGTCCTTAATAGAAAATAATCAGAGAACCAGCTGCCATGAAATGCTGAGCCCCAAAGTGAACCTGAAGTGCATCAGAGCGCCTCAAAAACACATTTCTCCTGTTGGAATTTCACAACAAAGAGCAGCTCGGCAACTTTTTACTTCAAATGCGGTGGCTTCAATTTATTTAACTCTGGGAGAGATTCAAATTGCCACTCAGAGCTTGAACCCAAGGTCAGCTGTTTGTTAATAAAATCACTTTTACCTAGATAAGCTTCAAGCTGCACAAAGTGAAGCTCCTTAACACGAAGATGAAGGAAATCCCATCGTGGCAGCTGCTGTCAACTAACCCAGGCACAGGAAAAGCACAACCCACCCACTCCAGGCACAGCTGGGGGAAATTTGCCTCTCTTGGAGCACTGCTTCTCAGTTGTGTGTCACATGTTTGCATCTGCTCCGTTCTCCGTGATCTGAACTCTCCCATTTTCTTTCTCCCCAGCAGTGCTTATGTTCCCTAATCCCAGTGGGAAGCTTGGAACACTGTGTCTGTAGCTCTGCATTCCCCCTAACACCCTCATTTCAGCCCTTGCATCACTTACCACGTGCAGATGGGTTGGACTCAGGTAAATCTCCTTTTTTTTCCACCCAGGAGCTCAGCAAAGGTATTCTAGCTGGGAGGCAGCAGACATATAAAGGAAGCAAGGAAACAATGAATAAAAGGCAAAAGAAAATAGCCAAGGAGAGTTGTTTTTAAAATAATAGCAGCTAGATGCTGGGAAGCGGTCAGAGAGCTTTTGTTTGGTGCCTGCACTGTGCTTGGCACAACACAGCCTCTATGCAGCTGAGCTCCTTACTCCCGCTGCCGTGCAAAAGTAAAGCAGCAACAGCAGAGCATGGGAAACAGGCAAGCAGCCAGGTTTGGAAAGGTATTTAAGTGTCTAAAGGCACTTTATTTACAGATGCTGGTACAGGTCCTGTTTCCTACGGGAACCGTGGGGCATTAGGCTCACAGTGCCAGTGCTTTATTGGTGCCACCAGGTGTTATCTGTGCCTTTAGGTACATGTAGAGCTGCTTTACCTCTTGGCAAAGGCTTGTTTATAAACACTGCTCATACTGTGGGGTTGCTCTCCTGTGTGCCTGCACCGTGCTTCTGCATGCAGGCTCAGAAGGAAGCGGGGAGCTGCCTGCTTCCCTCTGGGGAAAGCACAGAGCATGTCCGTAATGTGGGATGTGCCAGGCCTGAGCGCTAGTGGATGGCTGGGGAACAGGCTGTGGTTTAAACAAACTGGACCAAACTCCAGCTCAGTCCTGCCAGAAATGCCTGATACTGATACAACAGAAAATGAATTCTATGACGACTCTATTCCCCTAGGCAGTATTCTCCCTAGGCTAAGCTTTACAGTGACCCAGTGAGTACACTGGAGGCAGACCCACCTGGAATGTTTGTCAGCTGTCAGCAAGATGCAGAGGAACTCCGACACAGAGGACAGGGCAGATGTGTCTGCAGGCTCTCTGGATGTGGCTCTGAGTGCTGAGTAGGTGGAGATGGAGACGGAAAGCCATTTCTATTCCAGATATCAAACAAGCTCTCAGGGAAATTCCTTCTACAGCTTAATTCATTTAAAAAGAAAACACCTTTGCCTCCCAGCTTTCAGGGGGTTTTGGCATCCCTTACAACCAGTGCAGTCAGTCGTTCCAGAATCAACAGCTTTTGGTCAATGACTGACAAGGAAGGGCTGCTTTGCCTCAGTGCAGCGGGGAGAAACCAGCAGACATGTGGCAGACGCCGTGTTTGCACTGGTGGGAATAATGCTTTCGACTCAGCTTACGAAAGGTGAGCTGGCAGGATGTTAGCATACCGCACGCTTTGACAAACCCCTGGTGATGAGAGAGCTGCTGCCCGCCGGAGAGACCTGGCCCAGGGGAAGGTTCCTGCCTGTCCCACCGGCCTGTTGCTAACAGTGGGGCACATTCCAAAACTAAAGCTACAAAATGCTTCTCCCTGCACTCTAGGCTGGCACTGGAACGTATGGTGCTTAGGCTCGAAACCTGGCACTGGGGTAATCCCTAGGAGAGGAACATAAGTGGAGGCAGATAGCAGGGATGTGCAGTAGCCCTCGTGGAGGTCTCTGTAAAGCTGCCATTGACTGGAGTCCTTGTCAAATGGCAGACACGAGGCTTATAGCTGCTTTTTTTCCTCTTTGCAATGGGCTGTGTTATTTCTCTTCCCCACTGCCAACTGGCGTCAGTGACTGATTCATTCGCACCAAACACAAAGATATGGGCTCTCAGAAGCCAAGCAGGACTCTCACCTAGGGAACGCGCTGGAGCTTTTTAATAAAGTTTAGAGAAGCATTCAGGCTTTTCCACCATAGTTGGAGAAGATGAAATTCTTTAATTGTTTGTGTTTGGTAGAACTCATATAAAAAGAGGATTTGGGATTTTGGGGAAGCTTTAGAGCTGAGTCTGACCTTAAGCTGTGTTTCTGCACAGCACTGCACGCTCTCACACTGTGCTCCCAGCACCCACCCTGGGAACAGCCCTCACTTGCATCCCCCAGTCTTCAGCACATGGAGTGATTCAGGGAGGCAGCAGTTGTTTTATCCCATTGTTAGAACAAGATCTTTAGGAGCCTGTGCAATATAAAAGCGGTGCTGTCATGCACAAACGCTGTGTCTCATCACAGACCAACAAGGTCTGTCCTGCTTGAGGTCCAACGCAAGCTTAGAACTAACAGTGACAACACGAGATCTAGGAATACAAACACAGCAGCCAACAGCCCAGATGTGCACTGGTGATGGCACGTGAAGCATCTGAATCTGAATTTCCTACACCACAGATAACCTCACTAATACTGCAGTCAGCCTGTGTGGCATCTCTCAATCTTGATAAAAAGAAACTAGTTTGATTTTAATTGATAGATAAGGGGAACACTGGGGGCTGTTTTGATTTTTCAAATCTTGAAAATCCTTTCTGGGTGGGAACTCTGCCCTCCACCTCCTTCACCTTACATTCCCAAGTCACTCACACATGATAGGATGCTTCTCCCTTTCGGGCTCCATGTGTTTCACACAGATGATATGATGCTTCTCCCTTTTGAGCTCCATGTGTTTCACTGCCATTCTAGGTATTGGAGCATTGAGCAGGAAACAATGCCAGAGCTGTGGCACAAGCACAGGCTTGAAGGTGAAGTGCAGAGCAATTCCTTTGGCTGAAAGATGCCCAGATGCTCGGCCCCAAATGCCATCTGGCACAAAGTCTCACTGAGAAGTAGACCATCTTTCAGGACACGACTGATGGGTAAACTCTTTTCCCAGTATTATCCTGAATGGCAGAAATGTTCAGCAGTCAGCGTGGCATAGGCTGGTTCAATTTTTCATGCAACAGTTGCTTTTACCACTATTAAATCACACGGCTCTGCAAGGACCAACCAAGATCTTCAAATCAGCAACAGCTATGACTCAGTAGTCAAAATTTGGCTCAGCCCGCCAACCTGGAGATGAGAATGAATGACTTTCACCTCCTGGAACCTCAGGAGTGTGGGGCCTGACCTAACACTGCAGGAGTGTAGGGGTGCCCAGCTGTTAATGGTGCACGTTTGAATCAGGCTAAGCAGATGAACCTGCAGCTTTTCAGGGCAAGCTGGCAGAAGGCAGAACTATCTGCAAACTGAGAAATGCAAACAAGGAGGAAAAAAGTTCAGTTTTGCATCCTGAAAGAAAATGCAAATCTTGGTTGGTTGGTTTTTTTTTTTCCTTTTTTTTTTTTTTTTTTTGAACGTCAGTGCCAGTCTTCTCTCTCTGATTTCTACACCTTTTGGCACAGGAATGAAACCAGTCTAATCTCAGTCACTGGCTGAGGAATGCTCAGGCTTTCTGAAGTCCCAGCCCACTTGGATAGCTGTATTTCTGAGACAGAGAAACAGCAATCTTTCTCCTTTTAACATCAATAACACCAGTTATTCTCCCAAAGAATTATTATCAACAATTCCTTTGCTATATTTACAAAGAAGCGGGGCTATTCTTAGAGAAAACACTAAAAAAGCCATTTTATTCAGCTTTCTTGGCAGTTATACAAAAATGTAAGGAATGTAGTCAGTTAAAAACATCAAATCCCCAGCACGAGTCTATAAGAGCTTCCCTAATGCATATTTACAGTATAGAAAGCAACCGCTTTCCTGTTTTGTAGAACAAACAGGGAACCTTCTCTTTTCCTCCGAGCTGTTCCTGAAGACCAAACATTAAGTTTGACACAGAATGCTGCTTTTAGTGGTGCAGACTGTAAAATTTAATGCCTAGAAAATGGAACTTTATACTACAGCCTTCTTTTCCTAAAAAGGAATCGGAGGCGAATTTTACTGCGGGTTTCAGGCAAGTTCTGAACTGGCAGCCCAGGGTATCAGAATAAACCTTCAGCCACAGCTCAGTTTGCCATGGCAGTGCTCACTTGTTCCATGCTACTCCTCATCCTGACAAGGACGTGCAGCCCTGGGAGGGGGGAATCATAAGTAGGGCTCCTTGCCACTGTCCCCATATGTACAGCAGCATCTCGGGGCTTTGCTCCAGCCTCTGTGTGCCATCAAGAAACATCTCTTTCTGAGGGCATCACGTACTGCTCAGGAAGGAGGCTGAGTGGCTCATCTGGGTCACAGCTTTCCTGGTGATGCTGAAAACAAAAGAAAGATGTGGGTTATTGCTCCAGGTTTGGTTAATGGGTTTGACTCTTACCTGGTGAAAATGGACAGATGCTTCCAATGTTGCTTATATTGCACAAACACCAAATGGTTTCCAAATGGACATGACAATAGCTCCTTTAAAGAACAGTCTATTCCATAGGGAAATAAAGACATTCGAACTCTTGGGGTTTCATAAATCGACTGGTATAGACAACATACTGTGAGAAACACTGATAGGGACACAGGTATTCAGCTTCTCCCTCTTTCTCAGCTCTAACTCAAAACTCCATTTTTGGCTTCTCTAAGTCTGCCCATGTTGGAGGTCTCTGGAGCCAGCTTGAAACTAAAGATCTGGAAAGGCTCCGGATCCCATTTCCAGCACCTCAAATGCTCTCAGGTGTCCCAGGCCGTAGGGATACTGGAAACCTCCTCCTCCAACCCCATGCTGTATCAACATTTCCTTTATTTTGCCGCTTGCAGACCTGCTGTTTAGGACCTGTTTTTGGCATGTCCTTCCTAGTTTAAGTTGCATACGTGCTTGGCTCAGGCAGGTGACAAAGCTGTCTTTGCAGCATGCTTCAAGCCTTTGTTTTTGCAAACAACCCTACCACAATGTGCTGTGCCATGGGGCTGAATTTGGCCACAGTCATCCTTCAGGGACTCCTTTGGGCAGGTGATGCAACTCTGAGCAGATTTCTATAGGCTTTTGTGATTTGTGCTGAAACCATTGGCTTTTCTTTCTGTTTCAGAGCCATCAGAAGCCAGCAAACCATCATCCCGAGTAAGCCAGGCAAGAAAACAACCACACTTGAAGGAAGAGAGAGGAAATGAGGGATTCGTCCAGGCCTCTGGCTCCCATTTGCTGTCATGTAACAGTTTCATCATTGTACGAAGTGTCAATAAGATACCAACAGGGTAAACAATTGTCAGACAGATTTTCACAGAGCCAGTTGACTGGACCATGGCTGCTTTGTACACAATGCCAATGTAGTGTCATTTCTAATGGGGGAATTTATACAGTGTAATTATGTCAGAATTTGCTCCAGGCTACACACTGTTGCATTATAAACCTGGCCATTGCCATGCGATTAGTCAGAGCCTTAAATAACACTGAAAGTAATTATATCAAGCAAGTAGTTGTCAAAGGCTGACAAAGAAAAGTGGTGAATTCCAGTGCTTGCCACATACCGGCCCTGGAGGAGGTTAGCTAATGATGATGGCCTTCATTGCTGGAGGGTTGGGTACCTGAGGCCACGTCCCCATCAGCTGACTCACAAAGCGTTTAAGGACCCGCTCGTGGGGCCCTGTAATTACACAGCAGAGAGGACTTCTTTACGTGAGTTCCATTAAGATTCCCAGATGACTGGATTTAGATGCATGTGATTGAAATGCAAAAAGCGGGGAGCTGCCTCACATGGGAGCGTAGGGCCAAAGGGGCTTTGCATCAAAGAGATGGCCCTGCATGGTTGCAGGGGTAGGTGGGTGACTGCGTTTCCCTCCTGCCCCTGCAGCCCTGCACGAAAACACCATCACAACACCATTACTCTACAAAAGTGAGGAGTCCATTCAGGAGGGGCAGAAGAAGAAGGATCAGAAATGACTGCTGGATTAAGGGCAACAGATAGCCGGGCTGTGCAGTGCTCCTATTTTGCACTTTCCAACAGAAGAGTTCCAATCTGCTGGCATCCTTGGATTCCCATTTCCCAGAGAGAAGAACACAAATCCTCTGCTTTCCAAGTCATGCTGAGCTTCAGGCCTGTGAGGGGGACAAAGCTGGCTGCTATCTCCCTTGCTCTGGCCCTGGTCCCTCAGGGCTGTTACAAACTATTCCAGTTTGTAGCCGATCTCCTGAGGGCTACAATAATGGCTGGGAATTACTGTCACGCAGCACCGCTTGGCCTCGCTCAGCCCTGAGTCACATCGGCTGCTCCCCCTTTGCTTTGCCTTTGCTTTTCCAGTAAATGCTCAGTTGGACACAGAGTAATGCATGCAGGCTTCATCCCTCAAGAGTTCATGGTATCTGAGGCATCTGCGGCGCTGCAACAAAATCACAGCCAGAAACACTGCTGCTGCTGGTGCCTTGCAGTATCTGAGGCTGAGGCACTCGAGCAACTGTACAGACACACTTTTAGAAACAGGGTGGATAATTCATGAGAAATCCCCACTACTTCTGCTTCTACCTGGCCTGAAAAGCTACAGAGACCAACAGCAACTTGTGGTATCCTGACATTTCTGCTTTTGTCTGGGATGGGAATTGAACCAGGCACTAGACCGACAACAGAAATTACAGAATGGGAGAAGATGAGGCCAATATTTTCAAACTGCAGCAATAATAATAATAATAATAATAATAATAATTCCTCCCTTTGGTTTTATGAGCAGACATTCAGAATAGTTTTCACTTGCTCCAGCCCCTTCCACTGACCTGGTGAGATGGCGACAGGAGGCCCGGGCCGTGCATCCTGTTCCAGCTCCATGAAGAGGTGCCTGTCTGCAGCTGCTGCTCATGGATCCCATCCAGAGGTTGCCACCTCTGCTGCTCTGCCAGCAGAACTATTTGTGTCATCAGCTATTTGTGTCATCACTTCTCCCGCTCCATCAAAATAGTCCTGCCTAGAGAAGTTCTGAATTAAATTGGCTTTAAAATACAAAGGCCACATAAGTCTTTGGTAGGATAGGACTAAATGAAGAGCTGTTGTTAACCAGCACTGTCAGGTCAATGCCTTGAGCAAGAATCAGCACAAAAACACAAATGAGATACATACACCAACATTAACAAACTGTCCTCCATTATCCCCACTTTCTACCCTATTTCTTCATCTGACCCTGCAGAGAATTGCCTCCGTGTCTTGGGCTGGCATAAATCTAACCCAACCAAAAATGACTTTATAAATGACTTTTTTTATTATTATTCATGTTATTATTTGCTGCTGAGTATCCTGAGCTGGCTCAGCGCAGCATCCATGGAAGCCAAAACTCAGATACAACGTTATAACAAGGTGAGTGTCTTTTGAGGTCTTAGTCTCAAAATCTGCATCGCCAGGCTACTATGAAAATAAAAGATGCTGTGGGCAACAGAGTAGGAATTGGACAGAGGTAAATTTGAGTTTCAAATGAGAGAAAGAAGGGGGTGGGGTGAAGAATGAAGGGTGATGAGAAAAGAGATGCCTTTTAGGAACAATGCACCACTGTTTTATGGGACAGGATTTCTCTTGAGTTTCTTGAAGTCTGATAATTTTACATCCACTTCTGGATGTTAATTCCTGGTCATTTTAGCTCATGTCATCAGCTGTTCTAATAGAGCCAACTCTGTAAAGCTGCTGCTGAATTTATCAAATGTGCAGTCACATATGTGCATACATTGTGTGCATCGACTGTGAAAAAGGAAGTCAAAACCAATACTCCAATCAAATTTTCCATCTGAGGTGTTTTGCCTCGCTAAGTAAGATAAAAGAAGCAAATCTTAGGGGAAAGGTAATCCGATAATGTGGCTGGTTGGCTTGCTGTGATTTATCCTTGGTGCCACTGTGCTCTGGAATACCTGGATGTTCACCTCAGTTTTTGTATTTAACTGGGGTTTTGGCAGCAGGGGTGCTTTTTTTTTGCTAAGGTGTCCAAGTTGTTTGTTTTCAGGTTTGTCAGGTGAGTGGGAATATCGCTCAGCACTGGGAGCATACAAGAGCCAGTTTTGGCTAGCATTGGCCATGGCCATTCTGGCCACCGAGATGGTGAACAAGCAGATGTGGTCCATAGCAGCCATGCATTTGGCTGCCTTTTACCAAAGCAGAGCAATGAGAGGTGCCATTGGCTGACCATCAATCAGTAGTGTCCCACCAGGATATCCAGCAACGGGCGCTCACAGAGGAGGTCTCACCAGAAAATTGGGTAAACCTGGCCCAAGTGAGGCTTCCACTGAGCTCCTTACCTGTGTGTGGGATGCTTGTGTCCCAAGCTGTGCTGCTGGACTTTGGCTCTGCTGGCCTTCAGGCCGGTCCAGTCCCTCTCCTGAGACAGCTCCTGGAAGATATCAGGGCTCTCCCCACTTCTTCCAGCTCCCCCTGCTTGAAGAAGAAAGAGAAGTAACTTTTCTTTCATCTTCAGAATTCTAATAATAGTTGCAGAAGTTGCCGTGCTACAACAGCCCACGGCAAAGTGAAGCTCTGCTGCACAGGTCCCTCGCTGGCAAGAGCAGGTAGAAAACAAGAAGAGTCGTAACTGTGGAGCACACAGGTGCTCCATATCACAGCCCTGTATGCCTTTTCCAAACAAGTGAGGTGTTGGTGAATGTGGCTCCCAGGTGAGAGGGAGCCTGGATCCTGCTGTGGTCAGTATCTCTGGACTCAATGATTCTGCCCCAGGGAAGGACCCCAAGACCTGACCAGGCTGCACCCAACCCTGTAGGCTGCTGGGATTTCTCTGAACCCAAGTCGCTCCGGCTCCTCCAGCAGCGAATGGCCCCAGCACAGCTTTGCAGGGAACGAGCAAGGCCATCCAGCCTCCTGTTCCAGGATGTGCCAAATTATGTTGTCCCCTTTGCCATGGAGATGGAGGGAACAGATCCCTGTAAAGCTAAGGGAGCATCAGTTGGTGACAGGTGGGGACTTAGGGGCCTTAATCCCCAGAGTAATAAGACCCCATCATGGACTGTACAGAAAAGATGGATTCAGACAGCTTCACTTTTGGTTTCCACTCTTCAGCCATCTCTCTCACCTCTGCAACACTACATCTCTTGTATTGCAGAGACGCCACATTTTGGAAGGAGATCCCCTTAGCCCAGCAAAACCAATCTTAGCGAAGTGGGAGGATTTTTGACTTGAAAACTGAGGGGGAGAGGGAGGAGAGGGTACACTAGAGAAAAGGGATGAGAGATGGGTGGGAAGGAGGAGATGAGTGGCACAGCATCCTGGGAAGCACAGCCAGCACGGCTGCTCCCGGCCCCCAGCCTGGTGCAACTGCAGCAACATCTGTTCCACTTGAGCTCTGCTCGGTTAGTGGCATGTTTGTTTAATTGTGGGCCCGGTTTGTTATTTTGCTTCCCATTAGGAAGCTGAAGAAAGGAGGAGGAGGCTGTTTTCATTCTGGCGAGCATTTCACCAGCACAATGAGGTTTCTTTCCATGGCGCTGGGTAGTCAGAACTCGCTGTACAAGGCAGACGCCTCCGAAGCCCATTGTTCAACCTGGTGCATTAAGGGCTCACACTTGTAATTTTGGCGCTGATCCCCTTCTCCCATTGTGTGAGCAGAATGGGCTGAAAAAGGAGAGCCTGTCCTCTTTATCTGGCAGCAAGGGAAGGAGGCAGCGGCTGCGCTGCCCGCCAGGGCTCGATGCTCATATGGCAGTGGGGGGATGCTGTGGACGCGTCCCTGCCCACTGCTGGGAAAGTCACCTAACTTTGGGGGGATGCTGTGGACGCGTCCCTGCCCACTGCTGGGAAAGTCACCTAACTTTCACTCTGCTGCAGCTCCTTGGCCTCCCTCCAGCTTTCCCAAATTCACCACTGATTATTTTGGAAAAAAGAGGACTTCCTGCCTGGTCGTTCAGTCTTTTTGTTTGTTTGTTTTAATTAAAAAAAAAAAGAGCATTGTTAAAAAGTGTTTTTTTTTTTTTTTTTTTTAATTGCTGGACAAACAGCCCTGCAGCTCTTTGCACAGTAGTCAGAGTATGGAGAGCAAAATCCCTTTTGTGCCATGCCCTACCAGTGAGGGATAACCATATCAGACCAAGGCAGCACTATCGGAGGACTTCCATGACATGGGCATCTCCAGGATGAGTCTTTGGGAAGTATTTGGGCTTGGAGGAGTTGCTGTGAGATGCAGGCGTGCCTTGTGCTTGTCCTGTTGGAAGCCAGCATGGAGCACAGAGCTGTACAACGGTCTGACAATCTGTGTGCAACATAGTTCTCATTCTCCATCACTGCTC
>JAOWBP010004220.1:8387392-8408246 GCA_028571105.1 Tragopan temminckii
AGTCTTTGGGAAGTATTTGGGCTTGGAGGAGTTGCTGTGAGATGCAGGCGTGCCTTGTGCTTGTCCTGTTGGAAGCCTGCTGAGCCAGCATGGAGCACAGAGCTGTACAACGGTCTGACAATCTGTGTGCAACATAGTTCTCATTCTCCATCACTGCTCAAAACTGGAGCCCCCAACTCAAACCATTGGACTCACCGTGTATTTACCGCAGCGAGGCACCGAGCCCACCAGGAGCGTTTCAGACATCCGCCTGAAAACAAAACAAATACCTTTCCTTAATGCAATAGATGGATTTAAAAAATGAACTGAACATCAGAAGCTTAAATATAAACTTAGATTAGTGAACAGGCAATACAAACAGAGCCCTGACTCTGCAAACATTTACGTATGCAAGAATCCTGGGCACTCGAGCCGAAGGGGAAGGATCGTGTATCTGAACACACTCATGAGGATGGTGTCTTTGCCTTGCTGGAGCTGCAAGCAGACCGATTGACACCGAGCTCCCACCAGCAGGGCAGAAGTGCAGCCATAGCTTTGCCAGCCACGCTCTCTCGATTTTCTGTACGACACAAGGTGCAATTTGCTAACCCAGCCTGCGGGTGCTGCCTGCGTGGATGCTCCGATCCCAGCTGGCGGGATGAGGGCCAACACCGGCGCCACAGCGCAGCTCAGGGGGCTGACAGCACTGTGACTTCGCTCGGTTTAAGGTCCGCACGGAGCAAATACCAACACGAGGTCTCCGCGCTGCAGGGCGAGCGGAGCTGGGAGGCTCTGTTACAGAACAACTGTCCATTAGCGCGGGAGGCAGCGCAGATGCTATCTGGCTGTGGTATTATCCCTCACTGCTATAACTTCACTTTGGACAGTTAAGATCTTGATGACATTATGAGTGGGGCTAGGGGCAAACCGTGGCCGCAGCCAGATTAATAGCCTTTGCTCAATACCTTTGCTCAATACCGAAGCGAGTGCTGCTTTGCTCCCGAACTTCCCCGTTCCTCCCCATAGCCAAACTCGCAACCGGCGCACCGGAACGAGGTGGATTTAAGCACGACTCCCTAAGCCGACGCGTGGCCGTGGGATCGCCAAGCGACGCTCGCACCGAACACGAAGCAGCGATGCTCACTGCATCCCCGCACGGAGCTGGGATAGCAGAAGCCCTTTCCCAGCCTAGGTCTCCCAGCACAAACCTCTCCCACCCCACGCCTCGCCCACCCGCCGCTCAGCCGCCAGCCCAGGGGCGTGCGGTGTTTGCTTAAGCCGGGGCTGGTTTCACGTTTTCGCAGTGATATGATAATTGCGTTTAGATAGCCCTGTCTCTCTCTGCTGGGCTTTTCACAGGGCTCTCCTGGCCCCCAGCAGGGCTCATTTAAAAGCGGCTCCGCTCTCAATGACACGCCGCAATGTTTTCAAAAAGAAACAAGCAGCGAGCGGCTCGTTGGAAAAATAACAAAGGGACCCAATTACAAGCAAATGTGTTGAAGGGTCCCAGGGCCGTCTGTGGGCAAATTAGGGCCAATTAAAGGTCAAAATGATTTAAGGTATAAGGACAAGAGAGGGAAGAGAAACAATTGGCCGGATTCCTGCGCAGAATAAGCGTCTGCTGCTCAGTTTGAAAAGGTTTTAGCGCCCAAATGATGGAGAAACTTCAGAGCTGAGGTTTTGCCCGATGTTTAAAGTGGGTGTTCGTGCCTGAGAAAGCGGCGCAGAGGGCTGTCTGGGGGAGATGCGCTGCCAAGCTTTGCATATGCCTTCCTGCAAAGGCAGCTTGGAGCCATAGACCCGAGGTCTGGAGGTTGAGAGGCCGTGCTTGGCCACATCATTTTTTTTCATTGTTAGAAGTCACTTCGGTTTTGATGGTTAGGAGGTGTTTAAAAAGTCACTCAGCTGATGTAGCATAGCCCTCCTGCATCAATACACCTTGTCTCCTGCCCTGTGTACATTCGTGCACAGGGAAAAGCATCCCTCCCTGACCTCAGCTCCTGGGTAAGCTCACCGTAACCCACCTGCAAAATCTGAAATCTCGCCCAGAAGCAGCCCAACATCTGCAAAGCAGGCTGGGGATTTCACACGGGGTTTCCTTCCAGGCTCAGTCCTTCCACCCGCAGCCAGCTCAAACCCCAGCAATGCTGCAATGAAAATAGAGTGATAAATACTGTCACCAGTGCTATTTAAAACCAGAGAACATGTTCACCCCGCTGCTTTCTGTTGGATTTCAAATGAAGATTTTGGAGGAGATGGCTTTCTCATTGTCATTTTTATCCAGAAACAAAGAAGCCTGGAGAAGGCCTGAACTTCTGCTGGCTCCCTGCATCTCCCCTGCTTTGCCACGGGTGGTTCAGCAGCTCAACCACGCTCAGAGAGCTGCAGAGCTGAGCGAGCAGCTCACTGCGTGGCAGAGGGAAGGCAGGGAATGGTGGAACCCCAACGCAGCAGTGTGGGCACCATGTGGTTTGGGTGAACAAACCCACACAGGTGGATTCAGGTCTCATTTCAGGCTCATCCTCCTGCCACTGTCACATTTTAATAATGGACAGAAAAGTAAAGAAATCACAGAATAGAATCTCAGAGTCAGAATCATTAAGGCTGGAAAGACCACTGAGATCATCTAGCCCAACCATCAACCCATCACCACCATACCACTAAGTAGTATTGCTCACTGTGACATCTACCCTTCAAAGCCTCCAAGGACAGCATCCCCACCACTCCCTGGGCAGCCCGTTCCAGTACCTCACCACTCATTCGGAGAGGAAATTTTCCCTAACATCTAGCCTGAATTTCCCCTGCACAACTTCAGGCCGTTACCTCTCATCCTACCAAGAAGCACTTTTTTCTTTTTTTCCCAGAATTTCATTTTATACATTTCTAGGTGAAGAAATACTGAAACTCAGGGGGAAGGTTTGGGGCAAAAGAAATGCAGACATAATATTCCAAAGAGCCCGTGCTGCTGGCTGGCTTTTTATAAGAAGGCAGATAAAGCCACCTGGGACAAGATGGCACAACCAATGCTTCCACCCAATTATTCATCATCTGTGACATCTTCAGCATTGCCTACACGGACTGTTTGGAGACAGCCCGTTGTTGGCTACACATTTTCTTACAGTCTTGCTCATTAAAAACAATCGAACAAACACAAAAACAACCTTTAAAAAACAACCCAACAGTTTAAACCCGTTTTACAAATGGCTTTAAAACACGCAGCCGTGTCCCATCTCATCCTGTCCCTTCCTACCATCTCCAGCTGGAAAAAAAAAAAAAAAAAAGAGGCCATAAAGCAGTTCTGTGCAGTCACATGTAAATCCCCTGTCTCTGTTAAGGCGAGAGATTAGCCTGTTAACAAAGTTACCTTGTCACCTACCCTGCTTAATCCTTGCATTTCAAAGTGTAATTTTATTGAGCGCCTCGGAGCTGAAATCTGGTGTGTGTTATTTATTTATGCCGTTTAATCGGTCCCTACTTTTTTTCTTTTCTTCCTTTCTTTCCTCTTTTTTAATTCACCTGGACCTCAAAAAAAAAAATATATATATATATACACACATATATATATGTGCATATATATTTTTAACTGTGCCAAAAGCAGTGGATTTTGGAGAGGCGGCACCTCTGCGTGTGCATTAATTTCCATGTCTTTCTTTAACCCTTTGGGAGCCGGGGAAATGCAAAGCCCCCATCCCCACCCCGCCGCTCGCTGAGCCGGCAGCTGTCGGCCCCTGCGTGCTGCACGGCCGGGCTGCAGTGGGGTATCCCAGCCATAAATCTGTCAATACAAAAAGAACGACGCACACGCAAAAAAATGCGGTTAAACCCAAGAAAAGCAGCATAATTACAGGTTCATTACGGCAAACAAAAGCGTCCCCCGATCCCACCCCTTTGGCAGGGACGGAGGGATTCCAAGAGGCTCATTATGTAGTTACCTCGGTAGGGTCAGAGCACAGCGTTGCGGCCCCACTCCCTGCCCAACCGGGATGTGCCCATTGGGGCACCCCGTGTCCACCCGGCCTCGTCTCAAACCTTTCTTTGGGTTCATTTAAAGTGTGTTTGGCCACATGAAAGGCGCTGGGTGGCAGCCTGAGGACCAAAGGCTTTCTGTTGATCTGCCAAGGGAATGGAAAGGGGAGGCTGGGTGCAGGAAAAGGGACAGCAGTCCCATCTCTATGGCCTGCTCAGTGCCAGCTTTGCATTCCAAACCCTCCTGGGTGCCAGCTGGCCAAGACACAAGGCTACCATGGCCCATCCAGCCATCTCCTCTCTGCTTGCTAATGGCTCCGACCCAACCTGGGTTGAAAGATCACAGTAACCCAACTTATACCAAATTTCCCAGAAGCTGGGAAACTCAACACACTAAACCTTTTCCCCAAGACACCTCCAGCCCTGTGCAAGCCCTGCAAGGGATGCAGCCGGTGCTTTTCAGCTGTTTCCAACCCATAGCTCCCTTTCTCACCGAGTGTGAAGTCCCCTCCGACACCACATGCCCCTTCCAGAGCCACAGCTTCCCTCTCCGTCCGACAAAGAATTGAGGAACTCCAACGGCACCGCCAAATATTCAGGGAACCTGGCAGCCCCCTTCCCTTCCACCCGCAGTGGCGGTGAGCGCTGCCAGCACGCCCACACTGAGCCTGCCTCCATCTGTAACCCAAACGTCAAAACATTTCCTCCTGCAGCCCCGTTTTGCTCATGGTAGCCCTGACCCCGGGTCTGAGCCACATTGCTTTTGGGGTCTGCCTCGCTGAACCATTACTGTCACTGCCCCACTGTGCGCAGATAAGAATAGGCTGCTTCTTCTGACTCATTTAGCTAAAACAATGGAGCCACCAGAGGCCAAATTAATCCCTGGTGACTTCAGCAAAGTTCCACCAGGCTAAATTTGGTCCCAAGTGTACAATTAGCACAGAGGAGAGTACGGTGTCATGACAGCCTCTTGGCTCTTCCCTTGGGCTCCCTTCGTCAGCCCTGTGGCTGAGTGTTCCCCTGCCATTTCTGGGCACGGGGAAGGGCCCCCTGCTGGGGACAGGCAGCCCATCACTGGCTGGGGAAGGACAGATCCCATTTCCCTTGGAGCTGCCTTGGAGCCCCATCCCCTGCTGCCCACAGGCATCCCCACAATACTGTCTTCAGCTGGTCTAGGTCTCCCATCCAGTCCCTTTAATGGCCATGCAAGGGAGCCATGGGCTGGAAACAGCTGAAAAGCACAGGCTGCATGGAGACTCAGCCCTCATCAGCCTCTGTGCAGTAACTTTGTGGCCACCAGATTCCCTCTAGTAACAGCTAAACCACCAAACCACATTTTTTCAGCACATTTGTGTTTCAGATGTAGAAGAATGGGTCAGAAATCGCTACAGGAATTGTCTCGGGTGACTCTTAGCTGACCCAGGGGCAGAGGCTTTGCTCAGCAACTCCCACAGCCACACAGAAGTGTCGTGTGTGAAAAATAGAAGGTGCAGAAATAAATTATAAAATAAGTATTAAAAAAAAAAGAAGAAGAAGGTAACCAGACCTTTTCAAACTCCAGAAGTACTTCCTCAAACACATGGTTTTGTGCATCAGGCACAGGCAGAGTCTGGATGGCAGTGCTGATCCTGCTCCGCAACACAGTGCACGCAGCAACGGCTCATGTAGGATGGGGTTTGCTCTGAGAACAATCTCACTAACCTCAGAGTGCCTGCGCATTGGAAAAAAACAAGCAATGTGAAAGCCTCAAATAATTGAAAAAAAAAAAATATATATATATATAAAAGGGGAACAAAGAGCAGAATGTGGGAGTCGGGGAGGTCTGTGCTTGGAGTCTCCCTCCCATGCTCCCCTGCCCCTCCTGCCCCACAACCCGGAGCAGTTTCAGCTTCTCATTCCACTGACAATTCTTCAAAGGCTCCAGGATTTGAGGGAGCTTCCTGTTTCACCGCAAAACCTCGTGTCCTTTTGCTCTGTCAGGCTATTAAAACTGTGCCAATGAAACTGCATTGAATGCATGCCCATTGACCCCCTGCCTTGTGCCTGACACTGAAGCTGCATTGCTCAACGTGGTTTGGTTCCTACATCCCCTCTCCATATATTTCCCCTCTTGCAAGCACACAGTGGTTGCTCCAGCATTGCATGGGGTTGCGTGTGTTATTTTGTTATTGCACGGTTGCTGGTGACAACTGATCTGCACGCACTGCTTTGTTTTTGTAGGGTTGCTTTAAAATCCTAGGCTCCTGGTATTAGTTCCATTTATTTATTTTAGGAAAGGGTAGTTTTAAGTCTTGAAAAATAAACATGCTTAAAGACATACCAAGTTATGGGGAGGAGATGGTGCGTCCCAACACTCCGCTCTTCTGGGCAGGACTGGCTGTTGGTGTTTGGTGTTTTGGCAGCTCATGTTGGTGTCACTGTGAAAACAGCACGTTATTAATGATTCTCCAAGGCTAGAGTTACTGCAGAAAGCTTCACCAGACACAGGGTTTAAAAGTTCAGATGAAGGAAGAGGTGTAAGGAGAAGAGGAAAAGCTCTGGCGTGGCTGATGAGGGCTTTCAGCATCATCCTGTGCCAGGCTGCTGATGGGCAATCAGGCAGTGAAAAGGGCTCTGTAAGGCACAAATACATCCCAGCTCACTACAGCACATCCCCAGAGCCTCCCAAAGCCCACACTCTGGGAACACAGGCCCAGTCCTCACCTGGCCTCAGCACTGTGTCCAGGACTCATTTTCGCTACGGGAAAGAGGAAACAGCATTACTGGGAAGGAGAAGAAAACACAGTAAGACACACTGCCCAGCTCTGCTGTGAAAGGGGAGACCGAGAAGACAATGAAATTAAGGAGAGAGACTTCTGTCAAGTGAAATAATTAAGTCTCAGGGTATGTAATTGATGCGCTCTTGATGTGGACCCTAAATCATTTACAAAGCCTCACCTGGCACAAGCAACTCCTGCACCAAGGCAGTGGAGGATGAACATCCTCAGCAGTGTGATGAAGCAGGCAGTGGGAGCAGCTCCAAAGCAGGTCTCAACAGTATGAATTTCCCCATGGGGCTCTGATGTTCCTCCTGCCTTGTCCTCCCCTTGCCCCAGCTGCTGGGAGTGGATTGCTCACCACTGTGCCTTGGTGGGCACATGAGTAACTCCAGCACCCCAAATGGGAGATTCTCATAGCTGGACATGGCTACGAGCTGAAGATGCTGCTCTCCTTCACTGCTGACATTTTTCAATTGAACCCAACATCAGCTCAATCCTAAGCACCAGTATGGGCTACTGAGAAGCATCTCTAACACACCACAGTGTTTTCTGGGCATCAAACATCCTTGGCCATCACCATTTGGGAACAGATTTCAAACTGCTTCTCTCCCCACAGTTACTCTGCTCTGTGCTCCTAACCCACAGCAATGGAGCAATCAGCAAACAAACAAACTGCCGGACAAAACGAGGCCCTTGGGGAGCAGATGCTCTCCAGGGCTCCACCATCCAGGCTGAGGTGGAGGAATCCAACCCTGCAGCTGGCTGCACTATCCCGTAAGAAAGACATCAATCTTGAGGACATTTTCCACTATCAGTCATTCTCAGTGCTTTTTCCTGCCCCATCAGCTGCAGCAGTCAGATGGCACCAACATCCCTATTCTATCCCCATCCTAGTGTTGTGACAGTCTGCTCCATAGACTGAGTGTCAGCACAGCCACCCCAAGCCCCCACCAGCTTCTCTCTGCCCGGGGCATGCGCCATCCTCCCGACACTGCCTACAAACTCTATTAGCTTTGTAATTAAAAACAGCTGTAATCTGATCAGGTGGAGATCACGGTTACAAAATGAAGGAAGCCATTAGCAGGAAATGTTGTGGTTCAGGCAGACATCAAATCAGTTTAAAGAGATTGGATTTCATTGTTTTTATACAGTTACTCCATTACTATAATGCACTGGGTCCATTTAAGCGGCTGGCTCAGAGGAGTGCTTATAAGGCAGTAGTGACATCTATGTGAAATGAACGGCATAAACGGTGAGCGGTGAGGAGATAGCACGGAATTTACACCCCTCACTCTGCACTGAATATCAATACACCGGAGTGGGGTTTGCAGGGGTGTCCTGCTTTTCCAGGCCCCCCTCATGTTTCCAGGCCTTCTGTAGGGCTGGGGGAGCCCCCCAGAGCAGCTTGGCTCAGAGTACCTTTCCTCTCCTAAGCCACTGTCCTGGCTTCTGGGCAGTGAGATGGAGTGAGAAGCGAAACCGCAGCAGTCACACCACTCTGCTTCCTCCTGCTGAACAGCAGTGGGCAGAGCCTGGGCACCTCTTCTCACTGGGGGTGTTGCTTTTTTCCTCAGTTTCCTCTCCCTGAAAACAAAACAAAAGAAACTTCCAAATAATAATAATTAAAAAAAATAAAAGGGAGGTGTGGGGGGGGAGGGGAGGAGGAGATCAACTTGTGCTGGGAAGCATCAGCCTTTGGCCCAGTGCTCATATTGAAAGGTGCAGGATGTAATCCAAAAGCAATATCGTTGGGAGGGGCTGTTTGCAAAATCTGTCAGCTCCCACTTTGCTTCAGGATGGGATCCAGCTCCTATACCTACAGAAAGTCCTACACTGAGCAGCACGTGGCTGAGGCCAGTCGCTGGAGGAGCGAAACGGGCAGGAGTGGGGAGGCACAGGGTTTTGGGGTCTGTAGTCTGAGAACTCAGAAACCTCTCCAGGCAGCGCAGAGCACAGGCAGAGCCTCCCCTCCTTCCCAATCTACTCATCAGAGCGGGAGATAAGAAGGGGCCTGCAGACAAACGCCTGCTGCCTCCCACCCGCTGTGAGGAGCCCCCCCAGGCAGCACCTTGTGGTTAGCAGAGGGCTCTGGCACCTTCCAACCCATCCTGGGCAACCTCCCTCCCCCCCGCCTCTCACCCCAACCTGTATCAAATGCATCAAAGCCTGAGTAAATTATGTTCCCCTTGACCTGCTGGCAGCAAGTTCAGGCACAGGACATTAAAAGAGTAGAGGCTGAGGTTTCATGGTCAGCAGAGGTGGAGGAGGAACTGCATTGCTTTTGCCTTTAGAAGTGATGTTTTTAGTCACGTTCAGCATCGGGCAAAGCTGAGGTGGGGCTCAGGTGGAGTTGGCTGGGAGCTGGGGAGGGGATTTCAGAACAGCCCCCTGCTGTGTCATGTGGCAATTTCATATGGCATGGGCTTTGCCTGGATGAGACCACCAGACAGTAAACACAAAACAATCACAGAAGGTTGGATTGGAAAGGACCTCAAAGATCACCCAGTTCCAGCCTTGGGCTACAGGCAAGATTGCCAACCACTAAATCAGGCACAAGACCAGGTTGCCCAGGGCTCCATCCATCCTGGCCTTGAACATCTCCAGGAATGGGGCACCCAAAAGATAGCAAAGTGCACCTATGTCCTCATAGACCTGGTGGCACACAGGCCTGGCAGCATGGAGGTCCAAGAGCACATAGACCCAGTGGCTGCCTCCTGGCACTGCCACAGCTCTGGATGTGGCACAGGATGGAGCAATCTGCTCCCAAATCACTGTGCCAGTCCCTGAATAGACGGCATCAAATCTGGAGCCTGTGAAGCCACTGCCAGCAAAATAAATATTCGGGCATATTTTTAGCATGGTCTCGTTCAGAGAGAATTTCTTTGTGTCCTTCTGAGGAGCTCGCCGGATCTTTCATCAGTTTGTTTTTCTCATTAGCCGGCATAAGCTTTGTTCTTATTTAATAAAGATTAGGATCTGCTGCCTCCAGCCCTCTCTTTTTGCTCCTCTGTCAGGCCCGTGGGGGCTCAGGCTGCAGCGACGCGTTTGATGTCGGCCACGGAAGTTGAAATGCGGGACAGAAGCTGGGGTTTGTTTCCCCAAAAACTCCCGTGCCTGTTCAGCCCTTGCATGTCCCCCACAGAAGGGCAGACACGGCACAGCAATGGAAAGCTACTGCCTGGGCACGAAGGTTTCCAGGTCTGCTAGTGCATGCTTTGCAGGGCGATCTGAGCTGCCAAGAGAGAGCATGGAAAGAGAACAGTGAGCTGACCCGTTCATATGCCTCACAAAACAGACATCACACAGATGGGAACTACTTCTTCCAGCCTTGGGGTCAGGGAAAGACAAAGGAGCTCCTATTCCTTTATATACCATCAGATTCTCCTTGTGAGCACGGGGAATAAAATAGCTGCTTGCCTTTCTGGAGCTGAGTCATTCCTTGAAAAGAGATGGGTTAAAATGACAGTCGTGAACCAGAATGAATGCAATGAACTCCCAGCAGAAGGCAGTGGGATCTCCTGAGCTCTGAAAACTTGATCCCAACTGACAGCTGCTGGGTTGGACCAGCACCATGTCCTGCCAGGACGAGGGTGTGAGGGGGCAAGGGACTGGGATGTCCCCAAGGTACAAACTGCATGCCCCAGCTTATTTTCTTCACTGTCAACTGCATGGACCAGACAGGTCTTTGCTGTGCAGCTTGGTTTGGCCATTCCCAGACCAAGATAGTACTTACCTCTTGAGAAATACCGTGGTTGTTTGTCTGCACTAACATAGACGAGGTCCACACATCTACCACTATTAATAGTGCTATTTGTTAATATAGTTTTACTTTCTTAGACATTTAATCATAGAATGGCTTGGGTTGGAGGGGACCTCAAAGCTCATTTAGTTTCAACCCCCCTGCCGCAGGCAGAGTTGCCTACTGCTGGATCAAGCAATAAATCAGGTTTTTATTTCTTAAAAATGAAATAAAATCATTGAGCTCTTACATGAAGAAGGCTCCCATTTCTAGCAAGAAACATATTTAGCATATGCGCACCTTTGGAGGGATGCATAGCTCCACGGCCAATAACACTTATCGCTTCACCTCACGTAGGGAGATAAGGGCAAAGGCACGCAGGGCTGCGGGGCAGGAGCTGTTTGCCGAATGGGGCCTGGAAGGAATCCAGTCCCCACCCCAATGCAGCCTTACCTGCGCCCAGGTGTGCGCCGGCGCCGGTCCCCACGTGCTGTACTGCCAGTGCCAGCCTTGCCCTCGGAGCTCATGTATCTGGGAGGGAGAGCAGGGAAGGCAGATTTTACACATACTTCTTTTTTTTTTCTTTTTTTTTTCTTTTCTTTTCTTTAACAGTCACTGCTGTAAATGAACTCGCCCTCGCCTTGCCTTGTTTGTGTCACTCGTGTTTGCTGCCTGGGGCAATGTGAGAGTGCAAGTTTTCCTGGCATGACTGCTCTTGGAAAATCAGCTTCAAATCCATATATGATAGTATTCATGGAAACCACAACTCTAATTCACATGCACTGATTTCCGTGCCAGAAAGCATGCTTCCATCCAACCCTGGGATAGAAACATCACCCTGTGACTTCCTTGCCCAATCACGACCAACTGATGCTCTTCAAAACTCAAATATTTTCCAGGGAATGTTTGCAACCCACAGTCTAAAAAAAGAAAATCTTCCCCACATTCATGCAGTGGCTCAGTGTCATAGCTGTATTCAAGGAAGATTCCTGATAGGTATTTCCCAAGCCAGACTACTCCTCTCCCAAAGAAAACAAAATGAAATGAAAAGCATTGAGAACCAACTATTTCGGATACACAGATACTTCATTCAAAATTTCTTCCTTGTTTTCCAAGTGCTTTACTCTGTGCTACAGAGATGTACGCACAGCTCACCAGCATAGAGGGAAGGACTCGACCCTTGTAAGCCCACCCTTCCCAGTACCAATGAGAGATGCTCCCAGCCACTGCTGTGCTCAGTGCAATGGGACAAAGGTTGGGGAGGTGGAGGGAGAGCCCTCACTGAAGATAAAATCTATTTCTGATGTCTATAAAAACCAAACCCGAATTCCCAGTTACTTCAATGTGAGCAGTGGATGCAGGGTAATGGAGAATGGAGTTATTTATTAATAGAAGGGCATTTCAATAGAGATCTGAGGAGATGATATGGATCAAATGGAGGTATTTACAGAAATAATGCTCAGGAGGTTTTACCTGGTGTGCCCAGGTGTCTTAGCACCGTGTCGTGGGGAGGGCCATCTCCAGTTCTCAGGAAAAGTGTTTTTGGGGGCTGCATAGAATGGCCTAGGTTGAAAAGGACCACAATGATCATCTAGTTTCAACCCCCCTGTCACAGATAGGGTCATCAACCACTAGACCATGCTGTCCAGAGCCACATCCAGGCTGGCCTTGACTGCATCCAGGGATGCAGCAGAGCCAGAAGAGCAAGTGTGGAGGGGAGATGCGTGTCGAGGAGTACTGTTCTTGCTGCGCTTTTGGGGCAGTGGAGGAGCCCCACCTCCAAGGCCTCCAAATCCACATTAGACTCCACTCCAATTCCTACCACTATATCACACAAAACACAAAATTCACCTTCCTGAATTCCTCGCTTACTCCTTTATAATCAACACCTCTACTCTCACTTGGCAGGGAAGCAGCAGCACAATTCCCACCCATCTCTCCTTTGCAACCCCTTCTGGAGGGGCTCATTACCCATGCAAATAAATAACACTCCAACAGCCGATCCCCTCCCAGCACACACACACAATTCATGGGAGTCTTTGGGGAGCAGGGACAGCGGGAGGGAGGAGCATGGTGCTGCGTGGCTGCATGTGGCAATCAAGCTTTCCCACCGCTGTATGCCCCTGGGGAGCAGCCCCTCTCCCGTTGGCAGAAGCCGCGTCTCTCCACCTTGCTAATCCCAATCCTCTGCGCCCCGACCCCTGGGAGCCCTGGGAACGCAGTGCTGGTCCACGCTGCCCGATCTCCCCTCCGCAAAATGGAGTGGGGAGGGAGGGGAAGGGGAAATGTGTTCTTCCTTAATTGATTTTTGGTGAAAAAGGCAGGCAACCGCGACACAGTCAAATTAATTAGTTCCTGAGCTATTTGCAGTTATGAGCCACGTAAGATTAGTGGTCATTGCGACTGGGTGCTGGGAAGTGGAGGTAGGAGGAAGGTTGTAAAAATGCTTTTTTTGCTCCTCTTGATAAACACAGAGAAAATAAGAAAGGAGACTCCATGGCTGTCTTCCCAGCACACTGTGCACAGATTCACCTGGACAGCCCAATTTATGGGGTGAAATGACTGTTTTGGCCCATCCTGCACTGCCCACGTTGACCCAAGCGAGCGCTCTCTCCAGGTCCTCTGCTCACCCCACTGTTGTCCCACCAAAGTGTGGGGACAACGCCAGCTCCCGCACCCCAGTGAGTGACATCTGTATCCCCTCTTGTCCTTCCAGCCAGGGAAGCTGTGGGAGAGGCTTTGAGAGCCCCACGCAGGCTCAAGGGCTGTGATCCCAATGAGAAGGGGATCAAGCTTTGCCTGCTGCAACCTGATAACGCAGCAGCATCCCAAGGGGCGGCTGCAGCCGTGCTGCCCAGCCCAGGGGCACCCGCTGCCTCCAGAGATACAGCTATGCAGACATGCTCCCATCTGGGTATTGATAAGCGTGCCTGTTTGTGCATAAACACAGCACAACATGCAGCCACATACCTCTGCATTCCTCTTCCCCTCCCTCACTTCTCCCTTCCCCCTCCCTCCTTATTCCTTTATCTCCTTCTCATCTGCTCTTGCCTGTTAAATGTTATTTCTGCTCCTCGTTAGAATCGAGGCCCAAGAAACGGCAGTTGCTGTTAGTTACACAAACTGGCACTGCAGCAATGAGGGATGATGAATATTTGGAGTGAATCTGAAAAGTTTTCAAGAGTTTGGGTGGAAGAAAGCAAAAAGAGAAGGTCCCAAACCCAAACACTGCCAGACTGACTTCAGCCAGGGAAGGAGCACTGAGTCCATCCCCTCTGCACTTACTGCATGCTGTCCGATTCACCTGATTTTGTCTGTCTCTTCTTGCTCACACTGTGGTCACAAGCTCTGCTCCCAGCAGGATAGCAAGGTTGGCACTGAATATTGCATTCTTACCTCTGATTCCATTACAGCTTACAGCCCAGTATCTGCATCCCTGGTGTGGACCAGAGTAATCCTAGAGGCAGAATGGTTTCTAACTCTCCATCATTCCTGGAAAAACAAGGAAAAGACATAATAGCCAAGTGTTAACACCTAAGCAAGTTATTAAAGGTACTGGACAAACTCAATGACAATCATACCCAGCTGTAGAAACCCCATAACAACTCACCCCAAAAGTAGTGTGGCACGTTCACCACTCCTCCACAAAGCCCTCCTCATCCCTCTGCTCTCAGGGGTCACCTGGCTCCACGAAGGGGGACACGAGCATAATTAGTAAAAAACTGGTGGAAGAACCTGTGGATTAGTAGAAACGTTCATCTTTCCCACTCTGGCATTCAAACAGGTAATGCTGCTTCAGTAGATTCCAGGGAGGGGTGACCACCCTTCCAGACGGACTCTTTAGAGAGCTTGGGTTTGAGCACAGGGCAGCTTGTGAGCCCAAGGCAGCATGGCTGCACTGCTCACTGGCTCTCTGGAATGGGGTTGTATACTGAATTTATGAGCTCTTAAGTCATCACATTTACAATTTATATTCTCCAGTCTTTTAATCTCAGCAATAAACTTGGAGTAAACCTTTGCTGAGGCAGTGTGGAAATTTCAGTGTTCCCGGCAGCCTCGTCTATGAGTCCACAGGCAGGATCAGAACCAAAACTTGTCTCCTGACATCTTCATTGTGCGGTCAACCCCAGTTCTCCACTCCCAGAAACAGTTACAACACATTGGCAAATACTGGGGGGTGAATGCTAGCAATGATCCCCTATGATCTTTCCTGCCTTCTAGATGAGGATGCTGCTTCCCTTAATGATGTGCACCAGTTCTATGTGCACATAGCAATCAAATACTGCAGGACTCTGGACCTTGCCATCCCCTGCAAATCAGCCTCAGAGGTGCGTTTTTACTCCCCTAGAGCTGCTTTACTTCAGCAGAAGAACCATCTTCAGAAGGCTTCCTGCTGGAGTGGTGGCTTTTGACAGGAACCGGTCTCCAAAGTGGGCACCTCCTCTGCAAACCTAAAATTGAGATAGAATTGGCAATGGTAAAGCTACTAAGGGAGGCAGGCCCTCCCTGCTTTCACGAACTCCATGCTTTCAGAAGAGGGTGGCATCATTTCTGCAGAATGCTTCAGTGGCCTCAAATAACACACTGAACTGTCAGGCACAAACCCAAGCGATGGCGTGAGCCAGCTCTGAAATAATGAGAAGCTGATCTACAGCTTTTCCCCTCTGGTTTATTAAATGAATGCTCCACATGCCACTTCCCACTGACTGGAGACAGAGCAAAAATCCCAGGACAGTAACTCATCATCCTTTCTTCCCCTGAGAAGATTCAAGGCTGTGGCTATGTATGGATGTTGCAAAGTGATAAAGTTGCTGCGGCTTCGCGAGTTACCACGCACCGGCTGAGCCGCGCTGCCTGACCGCGCACACGCTGCTGGCTCCCTGCGACTGGGTGGTAAAACATGTTCACTCACGATGGGGCTGGAGCAGGTACACCGGCAGCGGGCTCCAGATAAGCACGCTCTGCTGATAAGCAGCGCCTCATTAAGCCCCGGGACTCAACCGCTTGCAGAGCAATCCTTGGCCCAGATGTTCCTCTTCTTTTCAAGTCGTAGACCTCAGTCACGGAACTGGCAATGGGACGGCGCTCTGGGAAAGCGGTCAATATTGAATTAATCCTTGTATGTAGAATGGAGAGGAAGAAGGGCCCAGGACTGTGCCAGAGAGCAGGAATAGAGAAGGATCAGCCAACTGTATTGCTGAGTACATGCAGAGCCATGCCTGGGTGAGGATGTTGCAGATGACACATGGAGATGACCCAGGCAATGAAACTGGAGTGTTCTGAATTCTCCTGGGATCAGAGTCCGTGGAGAGAAGTTTCATCACCGTTTGTGCTTTCCAAGACTGGAGCAAGGTCTTGCCCTGGGCATGATCTAACATAAAAAACATGCCAGGCCCCTTGACTCCAGTAAGCAGGACCAGGCCTTCTCTTTGGCTTTATACCTCAAAAAAAAATAGTGTTTCTTTGGAGGTCCTGCTCCTTGCCACCACCCAGAAGCCGAGTGCCCTCTTGCCTGAACCTTGGTTTGGCCTCAAGGCTCAGAAAACTGGATCCAGATGTAGCTCTCCAGGACCTCCTCCAGCTCCATCTTCCATCTCCCATCCCACCACAAGCCTCTGCATTGAGGGGACAAAATTTCCACTTATTTTCAGTCCTCATGCTGAAGGCAATCAGGCCACTCTGCCACTCAACAGGAGGTCAGGCTTACATGCTCATCTGTAGTTGTCTTTGGGATCACGGCTTGGGGAGCAAGCAGGGGACAAGCACAGATGCCTTAAGGGGAAGCATCCGATGACAGCTTGAGTGGTGGGACAAAGTGTGATGCTTGTTTGTTTAGATAGCCAAAGGACTTGGAATAAATGTCTGTGGCTCATGTTTTAGATAAAAGGAAACCAGACTTGTCAAGGTATCAGGGAGGATGGTGAGAAAATGCTTATCAAGAATCCCTTGGCCCCCAGACCCTTTTATAATAGAATCAACTATAATAAAGGGAATAATAACAACAACAGAAGAAAGTTTTCACATCTCAGAGATACTCACTTCTTTCTGGACCAGGACATTTTTGGGATGCCAGGAGCAAGATCAGTGATAGGGGCTACAAATCTGGGGTCACCTGTGGTCCATGAATCAAAATCTTGGGGCGTTTTGCCCCTGAGTGCCCTGTGTTTTGCTCCTCATCTCCCACCTGGCCCACCACTGCTGCCTGGCTGGGAGGGAAGAGTGGGACATGGTGGTGCCGAGGGATCAGGGACTGCCGCATCCGCATCCATCTGGCATACTGAAGCAGAGACTGAAGGAAAAGGAAGGAGGGGGTGGGTAAAAGAGAAAATCCCAAAGATCCTCGGATAATAAGCACCATTAAGGTTAGTCTGTCTCATGATTGTTTCTTATTAAAAAGAGACTGTACTTTATCTGTGCAGGATATGCTGTTTGGATGAGGGAATTAGCAGAGTGACTGCCTCCATATCATCTAATTAGCAAAAATGTTGATAAGCAGATACAATCACATATGATTAGGATCCTTTTAAAAAGCCACTCCATTAATTAAATAGACAGAAAGGCCGCCTCCAGCCCTCGCGTGCCACTGATTAGAATACAAATATTTACACTAATCTCACCTCCATCAGCCGTGGGACACTTTTGAGTATTTTTAGTGACATCAGATTACTATTGATTTCCATCCCCAATGTCAGACCATTTTGTTAGTATCTGAAAGTGCTGCCTTCAGTTTCGGATGCTTTAAATCATGTTAAGGGTTTATCTTAATGACGCTGCTGATAACCACTGTTCAGGTCACTCGTACTTTCTCTTCAAAGAACACAGTCTGGGCTGGTTTTTATTGTTTGTACTTGAGATTTGAGATATGAAAAACATTTCTCATTTCAAAGCCTTGGTTTCTAGGGATGGGGCTGCCAGGCTAGTTTGGGTCTAGTTACTTGAAGTGTTCATGCCTCTCCCATTTTCCTTTCTCCCCATCCCTCCTCGACCCTCTCTTTTTTCCTTGCAAACCCTTCTGGCTCACAACTGTGGCCTCTGTTGAATGACTGCTAATCTCTGATGCCTGCTGCAGGCAGCAGACAAACAGGCAGTGAGTGTCCCCCGCTACAGGATGACAGGAGAAAAACACTCCCTATGTTTTAGATGGGTAGGACACACTAAATCCAGGACAGATAATCCACTGCGCCAGCAAGTCTGTGATAGGCACTCTGCAGCAAAAGCAAGTCCTGGAGGAGATGTTTTGCAGAGACAGCCCAAGGCAGGGCCACCTCCTTCCTTCCGTGCGCAGCAGATAACAAGCCTGGGAGCTTCCAATAGGGCTCTTTCACCTGTTTCTGACATCTCATTTTCACTTCTGGGTAGGAAAGAGCAGGAACAGCAATTGCTCCTGAAGTTTCTGCCAAGCATCTATGAAGAGATCACAGTGGCAGAGGATAGGAGAATGCTGCACCTTTTGGTGGCTTGTGGGTGGGAACCTTGGATCATCCTCAAGTCCAGTGTACAGTCAGCCGCCAGACCAGCACTGCACTGCCTAATGGCAGCCTCTATCACAGGGCCAGAATACAGTGAGTACCTCCATAGTGCTGCCCCATCACTGACCAAAGAGGAAACCAGCCCAACAAAGCTCTTCCTCAGTGGCCATCATCTCCAACACTTCTCCCTCCTCCACCATATTGCCGTCTACAGGCTGACATGGCTTCCTCTTGGCTTCATTGCTCCACACTTACAATGTGTGTTAGAGCAGCAGCGGGCTCATGTGCTGTGCATACACTCCTTGGTATGATCAGCTGTTTACTCCTTCCCAAAGTGTGGGATAATGGAAATGAGGGCAGTGATCTGCAACCCACACTGCCATTAGTAGGTGTTTATGACAGGGTTACAGACAGCTGAGTTCTCATTGTTGGCACTTCCTTGGAGACCTCCTTCATGCAATGATTCCCTGCAAAGATATTGCATTTCCCACAGGAATGACAAAACCAGGGAATAGAAACAGATGCAGGATAACCTCACACTGGATCAGGGAGTTCAGCTCCTCAGACTGAACTTGTCAGTATGGAGCTTATGCAGCATCCCTATTGTACCTGGGCCAACTATCCCAAAGAACATGTAGAAAAGAAGCTAAGGCTGTTCATGAGCTTCATTTTGGGCATTTATTTTGGTGCTATCATGAGAGCTAAGTTCTTGTAGAGGCATTAGGTTTGGGCATAAATTTACATTATGGTCATCTAATCATTATTTTAGGTAAAAGGTTCACTTTGGGTTTAAAAATGGACACACAAGGAGGTTCTAGTAATTCACTACCTTCACTGTGTAGGATATGCAACACATTTGGAGTTTTAACTTGCTAGTGCCACCTTCCAACTGCTTTTCCTGAGAGTCTGAAGACCTCTGTACCATCACATCTCTTTCCATGCAGGTTCTTACAGGATATGATGAAGGTGTTGAACTTCCTCTTAATACCAAGAATATTTCCTGAGTATCTCACTCCAGAGCGTGTTTTCCACACCCCTAATCACATCTTAGGGATCCTTCCTGTGCCTTCTCCAACTTATCAGCACTCTCCCTGAATAACAAACAGCTTTCCCGTAGCTGCTGCTGTAGGGTAATATGTCCTATAGAATTAACATGACCTGATGACATTACACTTCTCTGGACTGCACATAGATCTATAGTCAGTATCTAAGAATCCCGCTTTTGGGCAGGCACATACAAAAACTGATCTGACAAAGCCACATATCAGAGCTATGATATTACAGCTACTTTGGGCAACTACATCATTTAACCAACATTTGAGAACATAAGGCCAATGGCAACGTAAGGCCAATGACAACCAACTCCGCCCCAGAATGCGGTTTGATCACCTGAGCAACAACTGGTTGAACCCACTCTGAGGTCACAATCTCACGATCTGGGAACAGCAGGATTCAAAAGAAACAACCTTGTAACACGGGACTCAGCTTCCCATGTGGCCCTGTAACACCGAAGGACAAAGCAGAGCAAGGGATGAACTGAGTCTGTCCCCGAGCAGCGCAGTGGCAGTGGGTGTCCAGGAGCCTCTGGGTGCTGGACATCTCCAGGCTTCATACCTGTGGTGAGAGAGAGGTGCCAGGCTACTTCCAAGCAGTCTCAGCTAAGTCCTGAGATGGTGGATTATTACAAAGTCCTTGAACTGCAAAAAAGTGCCTCCCAGGATGATATCAGGAAATCCTACCACAGACTAGCACTAAAATGGCATCCTGATAAGAATCTCACCAACAAGGAGGAAGCCGAAAATAAATTCAAAGCTGTCACTGAGGCATACAAAATTTTGTCTGACCCCCAGAAACGATCGCTCTATGACAGATCTGTCAAGGAGAGCCGATCCCATAGAGGAAGAAGTGCCACGGGGGACCATAACAACTTCTTTGATATCGCTTACATGTTCCAAGACCCCGAAGATATCTTTAGGGAAGTCTTTGGAGGGATGGATCTCTTCAACAACATCAGAAACAGTGGAAGAGGAAGCAGCTCCAGTTTGTTTTCTGGATTGATGCAGTCCTTTATGCCATTTACTTCATTCGGTCACAATGGGCAGACCATCTTCTCCTTCGTTGAGGAAACAGCTGGGCCGTGCAGTTTCAGATCAGTCTTAACCACTACTGAAGTGATCAACGGCAAGAGGATCACCACCCGGAAGATCAATGAAAATGGGCAGGAGAAGATAGAAATTGAAGAAGATGGCCGGTTGAGGTCTGTGTCAATAAATGGAAAAGACCACCTCAAGCTATAACGTCCCCCAGCACACACATCAGATGCAAGGTGTGGGATGTGCTCTCATTGCTCAATGAATGGAATCTACTGTGAGCAGTGTTAATAAAAGCTGAGTTCGTGGCACAACTGATGCCAGCTTCTCAACAGCCTGGAACAAATTATTGACAGGTAGAGATAAGGAGTTATGCTAAACTAAGGAGAGGAACTATACTGATTCTATGTAAGGTGATATATAGTGTTTGTTCTGGAAATACATAGTAAATATACAGTAAATACACACAAAAGCTACCTTGCTTGTTTGTCAGAGACCAAGTTAGTTAGTACAGCAAAAGGATGGTTGATGAACAGGTATGAGGGCTCTATGACAAGCTGGAGGCTCTCTTCCCACCCTCAGAAATTGACCCCTTTTAAATGTCCAATCCTGCTAGCCAGAAGAATAAAGGCTCTTGTCTGACTGTCATACACAGTCCTGAGGCTGAGTGAAGGATGTCCTGCCTTTTGGTACTGGAATACAAGATACATTCATTGAAACATTTTTTGAACACTCGCAAGAAAGTAGGGGAAGTTCAGGGGTGATGAAGAGCCCTCTCCCCCCTCCTCTTTATCTAGTGAGGATGTATCAAGCTGTAGCCCAATATGTAGTAAGGAGAGGGACTGCCATGGG
>JAOWBP010004220.1:8408346-8456900 GCA_028571105.1 Tragopan temminckii
GAGTTGTTCAGACAAAGCCAACTAAATTCAAGCCATGAGCAAATAGAATCCAGGGGGCTGAATTTAGCTCCCTCTTTGTGCAAAGCTGAACATGGGGAGCTCGATGGTGCTTTACCATCTTCATTGTCTTGCTCACAGCTGCTAGAGCCAGCTCACAATGCATTTCTTGCACAGCCTGGCAGCATGCTGCTTTCGTCCTCCACTGAGCTGAGGAACACGCTCCCCATGCTTCTGCCCTCCCCTTGTGCTGACATGAACCACAGAGCCTTGTTTCTTGCTTGGCCAGATCACCTTAGGCATTTAAAATCTCACACGCTTTATTTTCAGTTCTACACTACATTCCCTCGAGTTTCCCAGCTTGCCCTGCCCACTGATGTCTCCCTGGAGGGTGGAACTGGTTTTCAGGGACATTTTCACTCTAATCCAGATTGCAATTGCTGCCTGCATTTGGGCAGGTCTTTGCATCTGTTTCCTCTGCAATGAAATGGGAATAGCAGGCTCCTGTGCTTTGAAGGAGACTGAAAAGTAGTGATATACATAAAGATCTCCCAACGCTAAGTTAAATTAGCCAGAATACTGCAGCCACTTTACAGAAACCTTTTACTTCTGAAAGGAAAAACACAGCACAAATTGCTAGCCTTTGCAAACTGATGCCATGCCCAGCTTGAAAAAGAAACAGAACAAAACTGAATTTGCTGTGTCAAGGCCCCTTCAGTCCCTGTGAGAGTCCCTGTCCCATAAGAAAAGGACACAGCACTGAGAGGCAAGTGGATGCCTAAGGACTTGCTGGGTTTGTAGAAGGAAGCCAGCAGTGATGGGAGTAGGGACAGCCAGTGGTACAATCCCTGTCTGCTGCTCCTCCATGGTTTGGAAGCCAGAAGGAGCCCTGTAGGCACTGGAGCCCCGGGGATTGCAAAGAATTTGCCAGTTTTACAAATTGGCAAAGATTATTATTTTGTGAAGAGCAAACACAAATACGTATTTCTACCAATATTCTCTGTGCTCACTACATTAGATGGCCATTTGAATTTACCTTACATTACTTTGGAGGAAGCTCAAGGGTTTATTAAAAAAAAAAAAAAGCACATTTTGGATTGGAAACTGAAATGGTCTTTGATCAAAATAGCATGTTTTGAAATCTGGACCAGAGTTGAATTCCCAGCCCCTAACATTTTCAGCTTGCTGGGCTAAAACTTTGCTTCAGTCTTGTCCCTAGTCTGATATTTTTGTGCATGTCCATCAAGATGTTTTGATCTGTGATCAATTTATACCTATCCTCGACCCAGTCTGCTTGGGATGTTGTATCACTACTTAAGACAGCATCCAAGAGAGAGCACTTCCTTTTCTCATCCCTCACTCAGAACATTTCTATCACCTCTTGCAGCAGCAGAGAGCTCCTGTAGCAGCTCTGGCAGCTGCACACACCAAAACTTGCTCTTTGGATTATGGGAACATGGACTGGGAAAAGACCCATTTTGCTCACCCAGTAAGCGCTGGGTCCAGGAGGAATGCAGATCTTCTTCCACAACTCCTTGTGCTCTGCAGGGCACACAGCAGCTCTCAGCACTTCCTGCAAGTAAAAGAGTAGAGATTAAAAAAATGATAAAAGAAAGGAAAAAAAAAAAGAGAGAGAGAAAGAGACAGCCGTAAATGGTTGGTGGTAAGAAAGCAGGTCGGTCTGCACTTGCAATGGCCCACATTGCTGCAATAGTGAGAAATCTGCCAGGTGTGTCCAAACCACCCGTGGAAATGGGTTGTGCCTGTGTTACAAAAATAAATCTCAGCCAGTGTTGCCAATATGGCCTTGGAAGAAATCATTTGCTTGTGCAAGGGACAGGCTCTCCCAGAACTGCATTGTCCCTGTAAAAAGCCATGTTTTGGGACTCTCCCTGGTGAGCTTGCACACAGAGCTGGTTCACAAGGAGAACCACAAGCTGTGACAGCAGAGCTCAGCTGGTAATGCGCTGGTTGAGAACGAGCTCTGCTTGAATGCAGCGTATGGTGGCAGTTTGCAGTCTCCTGCTGTAGGGCTGGAGCAATGGGAAGAGCACATAGCAGAGGCGGCTTGAGCCCGGCCAGCAGCCGGCTCAGAGAGGCTGAGTCATTATTTTATTAGCAGGCCCCACAACTACTTTAATGTGGGCTTAGACTGCAAAAACAAAAACATACATAAAAGCATTTGGAATTACTTCATAAAATACTAAATCACAATATTAACCAACTGACCTTTGCTCTATGCAGACCTGCTAATTTTAGCAATTACAGCCAACAACTTGAACATATCAAGTGGGCAACTGTTTAACAATAATGACATCTGCTTGGAAAATCCAATTATGTCTAAACATCTTTAAATCCCCACTAGGGGATACCTGCTTTCTTTTTGCAACTGTTAGTCTCTGCCTAATAGGATTTTAAACTCACAGCCTGCTGCACACTGCGGTGGCGGTGGCCCCTCTCCCTGGAGTGGCAACAACAGGACTGCGATCACATTAAGCGGGGAGTGAGTCTCTCTCCTCAGACAGTGATGGAAGTGGTTGGGTTTTCTGACAGCCTAATCTGATGGACGGGTGCATTAGCTGGATCCCCTCACTCTCATGTGCCCCCAGCTCTGAGCTGGACTCTGCAGTCATCAGAGCCTTTTGTGGGGTCACCAAATGAGTTTTTCTCCTGCAAGGTTTTGTCTTCTGGGCTGACTTCTACTTCTCTCCTCTCCCTGTCTCTTTTCTCCCTTCTTCCCTCCTCCTATCCCCAGCTACTTAAATCCCCTCGCTGCTGTTTCTTGCTTTTCTTCTCCATAACAGGAACCCCTAAAGACAACAGCTATGCATAGGCTTTTGCAGCCATATTTCTGGCCTGAAGGTGGTTCTTGCAAGAAGAGTGATGTTAGACAAAACAGGGACCAGTACGGAAGAGTGAGCATGAGACCACCCAACTCTCCAACAGAGCACCCCAATGCAGAGCAGCATCCTCCAGCACAAAGCCAAAGGTCCATATTCAGCCTCCAGTTATATTCTGCAGCCCCCTGATCTGGCAGCAGCTCCGTGGCCCCACTCCTGATCACTCAGCACCCCAGGGCTGCAAAGCTATTGTCAGACATTTGAATCAAGATACAAGAACTGAATATTTCCGTCCCTTCTCCTCCCTCCCTGGCCAGCCTGGCTCTCTTCTGATGGAGCGTGCAACAAAATCACAATCACATGTTTGCAGCAGTAGGAGGCCATTGGCATGGAAGCGGCTGTGATGTCACTACAAACATTTCCACCCTATCCTATTTCTCCAGAACAGTCTCCGTTTTTATGACCCCATCCTGAGATCTGCAGGAAATCAAATTGTCCTGATGCTATTTTGAGCACTGGTGTCATGGCATCAATATATAATGATGCGGTGTCAAGCTGGAGAGGCTCGAGCGCGCTGCGGCGGTGTCACAGCCGGTTTGTTTTGTGCAGCTCCACGAGCCTGGATTGCAGCCCTGCAGATGCCAGGCTCGTGCTGGGACCGCTGGGGACACGCACGCCATGCTGATGGGATGGGCTCTGTGGGCAGGATGTAGAGCAGCGCTGACTCTCAGCCCTTTGCACACTACTGGGGATCAGCAACTCACGCACAGCAGTGCGTGGGGCAGAGTGGTTCCTACAGGTGCCAGCCAGGGAGGAAGAGAAAAGTGTGATTGCAAAGCACTTGTGCAGGGCAATGGGGGATGGACAAGGGAAAGAGATTTGAGGGCAGACATTCACTAGCAAGGTAAGCCCAGGGCAAGAAGCCCCAGCTATTTGGGTGGCGGTTGTCTGACCGAAGCAAGAAGCAATGCCCAGCTTCCACAAACTCTTGTCTAATCTAGGATTAACTTCTAAACAAAATGGAACTTAGGTTGAACATCCCCTGAGATTCAGTAAGAGGTTTAGAGCTCACTCTGCTCTTGAAATACTTCTCCCATGCTCTCTACTAATATGTGAGCCTCTTCAGGCTGGAGCTCTCCCCTGAGCCTGCATCTCACAGGGAAGGATCCGGCCCTAAGATATCTCCTGGCAATTAAGGTGCAGCAGCATCTCTACCTGACTTATCTCCTGCACCCAAATCTTATCTGTTCCCCAAAGAACATCAGATGTAATGCAAGGCATACACAAAATGTTCCTGAATTGAGCTCTCCAGCAGAAGCAACATCTGCAGCAAAATTTTATCTGTTGGCCAGAAGACTTATCCTGGAAGAACTTAAGACAGCCTGCAGAGTCCCCTGCAGCACAGCAGGAAAAGGCACTGGTTGGACTGAAAAAGCAGTGGGAGGGATGTGGTGGTGGCCCAGAGCTCCTAGCAAGCAGGAGAGCATGAAGTACTTATCAGGAAGAAGTGGGAAGACCTCAATTATTTCTCTTAACAGGATAGTCCCATATATGCAGAGATTCTGCAGATCAGAAGGGCACAGATTTGAATCCTATGTTAAGATCAGAGCTCTTCCAGGAGACGCATCTTTTGCTCGTGTGTGGTTGCTCTCCACAGTACCAGAAAATGTGCACGTTGTAACTCCAGATAGAAAAAGCACTTTGTTTCTGATGAAACTCCTCCAAGACTGGACGTGGCCCTTTATTTACCTTTAGTCATTACTACTAAACTCCCTTCCTCTACAAGAGTCAGCACTGAGACCAGACAACCACTTTCTAAACTCCTGCGTGGGTAATTGGAGATAGCAGCCCGGCGACTCGCAGCCCGAGACACCGCGTCAGTTCCCACGAAATGGCTGGGCCATTAGTCATCTCCTCTCTGCAGCTTTCATTTTCAAGCCCTCCTTTATCTTTGGCTATGATTAGCACTCAATTGCGTTCACCTTTGGTCACCCTCCAGAAGGCACCAGGCAAAAGAGCTCACGGGTCTTGAATACCACCCACTTCTGAAGCGTTCAAGAAAGTTCCTTACTGTTTGACTCCGGTATCTGCTTTCCCATCTTCCATGGAGCTATGCCCTGTAACTTTCTCTTCGTGGCTGGCAACAGCTTTGCACCCTTCCTTCCCCAGGCTCAGACCTCCCTGGTGCCATTTCAGACAGCTCCTCACTTTCCCATGCCCTTGATCACTCAACATCTTGGCTCGCCGATGCCATCCGCCCTCTCCAGCTGCTCCACTTCCCTGTGTTATCCTGAATTCCCCTCGCCTCCCTCCTCCACTGCCCTCCAGGAGCTGCTTGCTAATGCTTTTCTTCCTACTTGGGATGCCGCACCCCATTAATAAATAGTTGCTCCAGTGGCTCAGCTGAGAAACCGACCTGTCCCCACCACCCATGACAAGAAGAAAACTCTCAACAGTGTTTAAACAGCCACAGGATTAGGCCCAGCAGCTCCGGTGACATCAGTGTTACAGAGACAAACACACCGCTGTGGTCAGAGTGAGGAGCCCATGTGGGGTGATAACATAAAAAAAAAAACAAAAAAAAACCTTATATATATTTTTTAAGTTTTATTATTCCCTCTCTTGTGGTTCCTTCTGCTCCCGGAATGAACAGGGGGTTTTATTGCTGGGGTTAAAAAACACGAATTTGCATTACATCCTGGCTCCCGCTGTAATACTTCAGTCTTGTTTCTCTCTCGTCCCCTCTCCAGAACAACTGATGCTATCACAGCCTGATTTAATTTCAAAGACGGATTGTGATTTGGCAGTCGGGGGAAAAAAAAAAAAGCCAAGCTAATCAAAAGTCACCATCTGCTGCGTTGCCATGGGGATATTCCTCCCCAATAAATGTGCTCTTTGCCAAAATCACAGATAACAGCACTATAAAGGGTGGGAGGTGGAGGGGGGGAATCAAAGAAAGAAGTTCCGACACTAGGGGGGAAAAACGAAAGAGAGAGAAAGGAGGGAAAAACAAGAGACAGAAGAAGTCGGAGAGAAAGGAGGATGGACTACTGAGAGAAAACGACGAATGGACCAACTAGGGAGAAGGAGGAGGAAAGTAGGGACCAGCATCAGGGTGACAAAGTGGTGGAGGGAGACAGACTACTGGAAATGAGGAAGGAGGAGAAAGACCTCAAGACACTGTGCTGAGTAAGATGCCCACGCTGGGCACCGGGCAAGGCTGTTACCCAGAGAGAAATGGGGTCACCTAACCTGGAATGAGTAAAAGCTGTCAGATTTCAGGTCGCAATGTGCTGGCTGCCCCCTGACCTTGTTTAGAGCCTGCATGTGTGTGTTGAATGCCCCTATTAACCCCCTGCAGCTAACGGAGATACGGGAGACGTCCTGCTCTCCTCCCCAGCCTGAGCGGGAGCTAAGCAAAGGGGTCGCTTAGCACCCAGCAAGGAGGATGGGATGAATTATTCACTACAGAGGCATCACCGGTCTTTTTCTTCCCCCCTACTGGAGAATAAACCCAGAACAGATCACAGGTTGTGCGAATTCTTTGCTAAAAAAAAAAAAGAAAAAAAAAAAGCAAATGGAATGACTTCTGCATGAACTTGTTTTGCAATTCAGCTCCAGAGCTGATAAGAAACGGTCGCTGTGTGTTAACTGTAGGAGCACAACATCACACTGCCCATCTCCAACAGGAAAAATTTATGATCGGCTCTTCCCTCTGCTCCCACCTCCTCCTCCCTTCAAGAGGTAGTGTAAAAATCACAAGCCTTAAAAAACTGCATTGGATGTTTGTGTAAGCACTTCAGAGCACTGGGGTCACATGTGCATCCTTCTCGGCAAAACTGTGCAAATGTTTTCTTTTGAAGGAAAGCTAAAGAACCTCCCATTGCATGATTCCAGGAATCTGGGGTTTAAGAGTGTACACTATAGAATCACAGAATCATCAAGGTTGGAAAAGACCACTAAGATCATCCATTAACCCAACCCCACCGTGCCCAGTGAACCATGTCACTCAAAGCACACGTCCTACATGAGCATCAATGCTTGTTGAACCTATGTGCATGAAAAGAGGTAGGGAGTTGGGGTGAATTCATTGAAAAATTAGAATGGGAGCTGTTGAGTACTATTTTTCAGAGTAGTTTTATTGAAGACTAAAGTCATTGGGTCTTCTGAGCTCAGGTGGCCTCACCTGTGTGAACGGAGACAGCAGCATTGTCACTGCACTAGACCCAGTCCTCCCTAATGCCCCTGTTTCCAGGAGCCCTTAAGCACCTCTCTCAAAGTAGGCAACATCTGGGCAAGCAGAGATGACAAACAGTAACAGGGTTGCCCCAGACTCTGTGCCTTCCCTCCATTGGTGTGGTGGTACTCACCCAGGGTGGTGCTAAGAGATCCAAAACCTCTTTGTCCTTGCGTTCTCCATGGCTGCAGGATCATGCCCCTGGGGTCGTTCTCCACATGGGATGGCTCTATTGCTTGGGACAAGGATAGCTCCAGACACGTCACTCTCCCCAGCAGGTTCCCTGTGCAGGAACAAGAGAAGAAATTAAATGAAAGAACTTTAAAGACAGAAGAGAGAAGATATTAGATTGAGACCTGGAGAATTTGGATTAAAACAAACATATACAAAACCAAGTGAAATAAAAGAGAAAAACTCAAGTAATGCAAATGGGAGAAGGAAGAAAGCCCTCAAGAACAGGCAGGAAATGGAACAAAACTTCCGAACGGCATAAGCATCAGTTGCACAAACACCCCGATTTAGCCCACAGTAAATAGGATGGGGAAACCGAACGGCAGATTGATGGAGCTAAGAAAGTCTCTGGGAGGAATATCCCTTTGAAAGCAACCTGGGAGATGAAAAGCTGGAACCCAGCTCCACTGCACGAGGGCTTGGTCCCAGATCAGCTCCTTGGAATGACAGGAGCAATGACGAGCACAGCAAAGGGCTAAGCCAAGCAGAACAGCAAGAATGGAGCCCTCATCTCCTGCCTCCCCACTTCTCTCTTTGCAGTGCAGGAGGGAGGGTGTCTCCAGCAAGAGGAGTGACAAAAATGAGGAAGCAATGGAGATTTGTTTAAAATTAGCGGATTTTGTTAAACAAAATATTTTCCTATTCAGTCAGCCTCTCACTACTTTTCCTCACCCCCACCCCGCCCCTAAATTAAACAGCAAATTATACTTATCAAAGAAAAGAAGGTAAAGAGAAATCAGAAAGGCTGTGAGAAACCTTTAATTATTAGTATAGTGGCATGAAAAACTGTTGAGCCCCTTAGAAACGTACATGGCCAATTATCAAAAAATATAAGAGATGCAGAAAGAAAGGTTTGTCTAATAAGTATGAATCGCAGGGCCATTTAGAACATCAGTGTTAAAGCATTAGAGTTAAATGGAAAAGTAAAAAGGGGCTGATGGTTTTAACTATTTCACAGGAGGACAAGAGGTTGATACTGATAAGACAAGCAGTATAGTGAAGTTAATTATCTGTGGCCCTTGGTGCACAAAGCTTTTTGAGCTGGTGATTAATAGAGATAAACCATTCAAACTCCACATTTCTAAGGTGAATGAAGATGGCAGAGGAACCGCACAGCCCCAGCATACTAACTAACCTGCAGCAGTGGAGGGTGCTGGTGGCTTCATTGCACCCCATCAGCTCCTATCCACCAACAGCGAGGGTGGCTGGGAGACATGGAGAAGGGGTGACCCAACATCACCAGCACCTCTGGGTCTTCACATTGTTGGAGGTGTTGGTGGCAGCTTCACCCAACAATTAGTAAAAAAAAATATATTCCAGTGTATTCCAGTGTTAGTTCTCAGAGTAAAGCAACCTGGGGGAGGCAACATCTGCAAGTATTTTATACCATGTTGATCAGTGCCTATGTGAACTCCTTTCTGCACTGCACTAACTGTTGGCCTCAGGCCTCCTTGCTACTAGGTATGTGCAAAGGATCTCACCTTTATCTTCTCATCCCACCACTTAACTCAGGTAGAGGCACGGCACATCCCTGGATCAGGGCTAATGGTTTGGGACATGGTTTAGTGGGCAATATCAGTGGAAGATGGATGGTTGGACTGGATAATCTTAGAGGTCTTTTCCAACTTTGATGATTCTATGACTCCAGAGCTCACTGTGATAAATGGGTGGTGAAGGGTTAAAAGTGCTCAAAGAAAGTCCATGTCCTAGACATGAATTTTGTTTTATAATCACAGAGTACCTGCACAGATAATGGGAATAAATTAAGTGGTCTGGTGCTTTTGTGGGAGCTGGGAAACAAAGATGTGAATGCAGAAGGATTGACTCAGCCCTTCATCTTTCTGAGACAGATTAATCAGGCACCATGAGGTTTATCACACTCAAGTTGGACAGATAAGACCCGAAAAATGGAAGGCTTGGATGGACAATCAAGAGGGACAGATCCTGATCTTACAAGATCTCCAGACCAAAGCTATTTAAAGGTGCTGCCATGAGTTCTAACCTCCACTCCAGAATTTGGATCAGACGTTTCTTCAAAACTTCTGGAACTGAAGAATTTCCCGACAATATCTGATGCTTCCTGCTGCTCCTGCTGGATGCTGCGAGTGCTGGGTGTCCTCTTCCAACGTTTCTGCTTAGAGCCCAACTAGAACAATGAATTTCAGAGACAGAAATGAAAATTAAAGAAATAAAAAAATGGATTCGATTTCTGAGCTTCACAAACGATTTGGTGCTTAGGTTTGCAATTCAACTTGAATTCTAGGATGACTTTGGGGTTGGCTGTTATTTACTCCAAAACGGTTCCCTTGTCCTTGATAAGTTTGGAAAGGCATCTCAACTTCAGCATCTGCAAACAAAAGAATCTTATATTTTTGGCCAAACTAAATTGAATAAATTTTGTGTTTGTTAATTGCATCCAGGCCAACCTAGTACGGGGCCAAGTTTCAGCCCAGTGGGATTTGCACATGGCCTGGATACAAGCTATTGTAAATGGGGATCCCTGAAGGAAAAGCTGACAGATGGTGATTCTAAAAATGTTTGTCAGAGCCAGCCTTTGTGACACATAAAACCCATAGCCAAGGGGGTCCCTGAGTTTGGAGATGGTTCTGAACTATATGTAAGGCCGGGGAAGTTTGTTGGTACTGGTGGAATTTACTGGACTGCTCTCATTGTTGGCCAAACCCATTTCTGTTAAATCCATACTCTCTAAGATTCACTCATTTGGATGAAACAAAAACTGGATCCATGCTGCACCTGGTTTTCCAAATGCATATTCCAAAACCACTCTGATTTCCATGTTACAGAGTGGGGCCAAAGATGAACACAGTTTATCCAAGCTACATGGAAATGCTCCTCAACCATTCCTACAAGTAGCGTTCCAATTTTGTGCTTCAGTATTCTAGTGATGGGATCAACACCAAGACGCATTGGCCCACCTCCTTATTAGTACCATCTTCTTCTAACTGAATGGTTGCATTCAAAGTCTGGACTGGGAAAGGTCTCATGATACAGCACCAGTGCTTCCTTCCCAGCCAAGAAAAGAGCAGCTTCCTAAAAAAACATATTTCTGCATCACATTCCTCATCTCTATAACTCTAACCAAACTGCTAGACAAGCCCAGACATCCTGTTAGCCCCACCAACAACCGGACTAATCATTTGGATCAAATTATTTATTTAATGAATTTTGTTTTCACCCTGCAAACAGCCAGTAAGGACTTTGCAATGGCTTTGGATTTTTTTTTTTTTTTTTTTTAATTCTCTGCAACTAATTTTTGTTACTGGCATCACTCATTGCAGCATTTGTCATCTGAAAAACAGAAATTACATCTTTCATCTAGCTTTAAGTGAGTGTACCTGTCAGATGACTGTGTATACCTTGTTAGTCGACCAAAATTTTAGAGAAAGACATTAAAAGAGAGCTTGAAACCAACCCCTACCCCTGACCATTTTCTACCGTTAGTTGCGTGTATCTGTTGCCAGCCATATTCCTATATATACTCATCTGTATGTGTGCCAGGAAATTCATGGAAAGTCAATACAAACAGGAAACAGGCAGAGCAAATACATTTACCATAAGTTCATGTCAAATGATTATTTCATGAAAATGCATGTTCCTTCTCTTACATCCCCATAACTGTAAAATAGAAAACACAAGAAACAAGAACTTACCTGAAAGATATCCTCCGCAGTAGTAAAAAAACAAGGTTCACAAAATATTTCAGACAGACAAACTTTTTAAGGGGAAAAAAAATAAATATGAGAGATGGAACATTCAAATCTTTAAGCTCAAAGTCAGATTAAACAAGAAAACAAATCTTTCTGTTAAATTTCTATTTGACATAAGGCTCTGTGTAATCCTTTGGTTCCTGTCATATTGTAAGACCTTGCAAAAAACCATATTTCCCCAAAATTAATCAGAATTCATCATGGGAGGAGAGATTTTCTTTCTCCAAGAAGAATAAAAAGATTTTCCAGAAGCTTTTGTTTAAACTTTTTTCTGCACAAGACATCTACTTCGGAGTCTTTTCAAGGAATGCTAGATGTGTGCAGCCCTGCGGCAATGCTCACTGCTGAATTTGTGCCATGTGCAGGATCTGACCCTGCAGAAGAGAAGGACACCCCAAGTTCAAGGAGATGCATTTAGACCAGAGCATTTTATTTGAAGCAAGAATAACTAAACACCGTGATTTTGGTGGATTGGCAATGAAAATACATGTAAAGGTAATGGGAAAGAGCTGGATGGAGCATCCAGCAGAGCCATTCTGCCCCAAATACCAAAGAGATTTTTATCGAGGATAACACAAGCCCTCCAAAAAAATCCAGTGTTGCAAGTTTGTTCCTATCTAGCTGACTGCCCGGTTATGCCCTGCGGGAAGGACACAGCTCCTGAGCAAACTCTTGCCTCACCTATCATTTTTTGGTGGGTTTGACTTGATCACACTATTGCAAAGGTCACTTATTAGCTCTACTCCTTGCCCCAAGTACGTGCTCTGTTATGGCTGATGGCACTCCCCAGGCAGCCATGAAAAACATCCCAATCACCTTATGCCCCATTATGGGAAGGTCTTGCACTTCCACTGCCATATCTGGAGAGGAAATGATATAACGCAGTGGTGACGTTTCCATGAAGATAAAGCGTTACTCAAAGTATACTAAGGCCGCTTCATGTTTCTGCTGTTTATCTCCCCTGCTAGCCATTCGTTAGGAATTTATGCATGGTCTTTAGTCACTGTTGACTCACCTTCTCTCAGCTGCCTTTAATCACTCTTCTTACAGCACAAGAAAGGTGAAGCTCTACTCGCAATGAGAGCAAAATTGGTTAGGAAAGCAAACTGGTTGGGAAAACAAACTGGTTAGAAAAATACCGCTGTGCCACTGGGTGCATCCTCCTTAGCAGGACTGTAGACACAACGGGAAAGCCTTCATCTCCCTCTCCCACCTCTATTTTCTAATGACTTGTTACTGTAGTACAACAGGGCAGCATTATGCAACAGGGGCTTTCCTGTTTTTCAAAACAGGACAGTCCCTGTCCCGAAGTACTAAAGCAGCCTAGAGAAACCCTACCTAGGTGTGCTCCTGCTACCATAAAACCCGGTGGTTCAAAGGAGTGACTCGTACACCCGAAGGGCAGGATCCAAGCACCCTGCCTCACATCAGGCTCTGTGGCTGTCCAGCACCTTCCAGGATGAAAGGCTTTCGGAGAACAATTCATAGTTGTTTTTAGAAGGGCCAGAATTATGGAATGTTGTAAATTAGCAAGCAAATAAAAGACACACAAAAAGCCCACTCTGCTACAAAGCCTTTGCAATGGATTTTTTTTTTCTGAGTTGTATTTTAGTGCAACTACTGATGATAACTCATTATAAAGCCCTAATAAATTTACTGAATGACATTTTTTTAACATAGAAATCATGTAGCCATATGCTTAAATCCACTTCTCACATAAGTACATTTAGGCACGTACATGGCATTTCCAGACTGCAGGTCTGAATTCAGACATGACAAAATACGAATGTGCATGTAACTGCAGAAAAGGATAAGCAGCTGGTAGGAAGAGGGAAGGTGGACATCAAACAGATTATACAGTTATTTTATGAAAACAGAGAGAGAGCCTGATGAATTTTTACATACGGAGGAAAAGAAAGTCACAGCTCACTTGGATATTTTACTAAAAAGAATAAAGTTCTCCCATTTCTAAACATATTTTTTCCCCTCTCAATGGAGGTGAGCACGACTGTTACTCTGGGCAGGTTATAAAACACACAGATTGGAAAGATGTGGATCACAGCATGAATGGTTTTCAAGTTAATGGCGGGTTTCAGGTTATAATAGAGATTCACTTAGCTGCTATTTGGAAAAGAGTTGATGGGATCACTTGAAACTGTAATGATGAACTGTTTGATTATTTCTGAAGTACCTAAAGACAAATTATTTTTTGCTCCAGGTCTTCATTTTCTGTGATGTTAGAATGATCAAATTTCTCGTACTTCACTATCGCTAAAAACCAAAGCATCTTCTCAGCCTGTAATAAAGCTAATTTGCTTCTTGATACAACACCATGAGCTTGCATCGAATCACACAAAATGGATGAATTTGATCATATCTGCACGGCACTCCTAACTATTCCCTCTCTCACATGTTGTCATAAACACTGTTTTACCTACATGTATGCAAAGAACATATGCTTGCATACCCAAACCAGGTAGGTGGCTGGTTGAATTCTAATAGGTTCTGCTTGCAAACTTTTCCCATAAGATCAGGCAACGCATTTCAAAATAAGAGACAAAAGTAGAGACAAAGGAGAGAGAGAAAAACCAGCACTGCTGAATGTATATGGAGCCTGGACTACCTCATTTCTGTGTGTTGAAACTAATTTGTTGCATTATGTTTCTATCTCTTGCATGTCCACATTGCCACAAGGTCTTATTTTTACAAAACAGACCCATCATTCTTTCCCACAGGATGAAAACATGGTTAAATACTTGCTGTAAAAAAACCATTATGTGATGTGCTAGCCAAATGATACACTAATACTCCGACGTAAGTGCTTTTTTGGCAACTACTCAAAGGAGAAAAATCACATCGTTTTCAACCCCAGTGATGATAAGATTACACAAAAGAAAGCAAAATATACAAAACGGATTGATGATAAATATTGTACAATAAATGGAGAAGAAGCCGGTTTTCTTGCTGTCACACCCCTTGCAGTTTTCTGTAATTTTTCCATCACTTGAGGCAGCCACGCCAATTATTTCCATCATATTGGGTGTCCCCGAAAGAAAAAAAAACTGACAAAAATAAGGATTTGAAAGATTCCTTTTCAGGAACTTCCTCCACCAACTATTTCCTCCTTTTCAAATGGGGCTTTCAGAAAGGAAGTGGTGGCCAGCACTAACATTCCCCATGGGAGGGACCCATCTTCCCTTCACATGTGGAGAAGCAAGAATATCCTCTTATGAGGCAAAGCAGGAAAAGAAATCATCCTTTCATTGGCGGTGTATTCCGACCGGATAGGTGTCTGGTGCTGTGTCCAAGATGGTACCTTCTGAAGAGTCATTTCCAATTGGCTTCAAGCCCCACGTTGCAGACAGACAGTGTAGGGCCCATTGGCTTATCCTCTATCCAACTTCTTTCAGTTGGAAACAAATCAAGTCATTAACAGAAAAAAAAATAGCAACCCTTAATCTTCACCCAGATCCTCCTTCACTGCAGTGGAAAGATTTTCTTACATCCTCAGCGAGGCGCTCAAATATTTCTCCTGTTGCTAGCAGGCGGAGGGTTGGTGGAAATATTTCTTGCAGCCTTTCACCTTTTTTTCCCCAGTTTGCAAACCCAATTTCCTGCCTTCTGCAGATTGCCTTGCTCCTTGCTGTATGCAGGACAGTGGAAGGAACGATCTGGAAGGTGTCTGAGAGCCATTTAGCGGAAGCTGGATGACTATTTATCGTTTTCAAAGGGAGATGAGATCGGCTGTTAGTGCTTGCAGGATCAAATGGGTAAATGAGAGGCAGAGAAGATCGCCATTCAGGCTAATGGGATTTACACTCTCAAATCAAGTTATGTGGATGCATTATAGGGAGTTCACATTGAGGGGAGCCAATTACCCCATTAGCACTAATAGGAATTGCACTAAGGCATCATGTGAGAAGACGCATGCAAGAAGATCGCAGCTTTCCCTTGCTTATTAGGGATTGTTTTCCTAAACAAGGCAATAACTGATGGTTCTGGATATTTAGCCTTGCCTTCACCAAGCCATTCCATTCATAAAGCTGGAGAGGGACCTTCTTCCCAAAGGGCTGCTATGGGGACTCAGCTCCTCTATACCCACCACAGCCTCTCTTATGCAAACAAGGGCATACAGCAGGTAGGCCTTCTGCTGCTGAGAAAGCTACGGATCAAGATGTACATGCCTTTTATCTGCAGTTCCTGCTGCCTCTCAGAAGTTGCATGCTGGCTTTGTCTCTGGGTGCTGTTGTTTACAGCCATCTCCTCACTGGCAAGTGCCCAGCGGACACATTTATTCCCTGTGCAGCACACAGAGGCATCTTAAACAGATACCTGTAACCCTAATGACGCTTCTTTAATGAAGAAAAGGCAGCAAAATTAAATGCAAGCACCACATTACCACACTTGTTTTAAATTGATATTTAATTAAAAAGTTAATTATTAATTAAGTTTATCAATTGCACATCAGTTGTTCAATAGAAAAGGGCTCATTCATTTAATTATCTGCGTGCAACCGATAGTATATGCTTTTTAGCCAGGCAAGGTTATCTCTGCATCTCTTCTAATTTAGATCAGTTTAGCTTCTAATCTATCGAGAGTGCTTCCTTCTGCGAGCTTTTGATTTGATCTATAAATGTTTACTTACAGAACTGTTAGGTATTAGAAGCTGATCAAATAAAGGGAAGAGCTGCACTGCGCTCACTGAAGGGCGCTGGTGGTGCTTGCCTGCAAGGAGCTTCGAAGAGTTTGCTTTAACAATGCGCCTGCTGTAAAAGTTTCAAAAAAGATAAACATCCACCCCGAAAGTATGTTAATAGCCCAAACAATGGGGAATCTTCAAAGGGCGAGAGAGGCCGGGGAGAAGAACACAGTGGCAGATAGCAGCACTGCTGGGCGAGGACTGCAGGGCATGGGATGTGGCAATGGCATGAGGTCTGCTGGGCGGTGGGAGCACGCTGCTCTCCCAGGGCCCTGATCAAAGCCTCAGCCTAAGGCTCCTGCTCTTCTTTCTCCCTCGCATGGTTCCTATGTGCAAATCAACAGCTGTTTATGGAGGGGTTTTGGATGACACGTAGTAAACCATACCGTAAACACCTCCAGTACTTGGATAGTATAGTGGAGGAAAATGTCTTGCAGAGGCTGTGACTCTAAGAGTGTCTTCTAATAAACTGCTTTGTATTTATTTTAACCACAAATCACGGTCCTGTTCAATTTCTAATAAAACAGCACTGAACACAGAATCATAGAATCGTTAAGGTTGGTAAAGACCTCTAAGATCATCTAGTCCGACCATTCACCTATCACCAACACTGCCCACTAAACCACGTCCATAAGTACCACATCTCCACGATTCTTAAACATCTCCAGGGAAGGTGACTGCACCACCCCTCTGGGCAGCCTGTTGCAGTGTCCAACATATACACATATATACTTAAGAAGTTAAAGGACTTTGGCACATTAATATCCAGGGACCAGACCAGCCTGGACCTGGTGTCCAAGATGCTGAATGACCACCAGTGAAGACAAGAGACCAAACTGCTCAATCAGACCTTGGAGCATCATAGGATGCTATAGAGAGGCACTACATAACTACTTAGAATAGATTGCAGCACTCTGTCTCCCTAAATATTTCTCACGTCCATTGCACGATAGGAGCCCTTCATGGACAATCACCACAACACGCTCCCTATCCCAGGACTCCCCTGTGTAACACAGATCATGAACATATGATAAAAAAACTGTAGCAGACCATAGAGGATCAGGCAAGGGAAAGGTGGGAGAAAAAGATGTGACAGAGGGCTGATGGACTGCCTTGAGGGGGCAATGCTGAAGCAGATGTGTCCTCTCAGAGCTTAGTCAATCAAGAAAAGGAAATGTATCACAACAAGTAAATAGCTATGGCAGAAGTTCATGTAATTCAGGTGAATACTCAGTCTGCAGCTTGTATTTGATCTGAAGACAGCAAGCCCAGGGCTGTCTCCCATCTCTTGAATGAAAAGCACTAAGGGGAGAGGGCTTTTAAAAGGAGGGTAATTTACAATGCAATATTGCCGGGGGTGGTGGCGGTGGTGTGTTTGTACAACTGGAAAGAGGATAAAAGAAATCTCCATGAATAGTAACTCTATGTTTATAGATGGGTGCTTCGTTGCCAACTCTGCATGCAATGAGCATTCATCTTCACCAGATATTCAAGTGGCAGGACTTTTTCAAGCAACAGTGTTTATAGAAAATGACTGTTTTGAAGCTCTACACACTAGAATTTGAGGAAACTTAAAATTTACATTTACAAACATCATCAGTCACTCTATCTGACAAATCAGAGCAGAGGAATCTGGCTAACTACTATAGATGTGCAGCAAACAGCAGTTGGTTTCTCCAGAGATTTGCTACATCAGTTAAAATGAGAAATTTATCATGCATCTACTCCCAGATAGTCTGAAAGAAGCCAAACATATCAAAGCACTCATTTGTGAGGAATTATTTACACCAGTCCTCTTTCTAGTCTAGAGGACAAAACTGGAAAGTTTCCTTTCTGTTGTATCACCCCATCCAATGTGGCTCTAAGCCAGGGGATATTCCTTTCCTTCAGAAATGAGACTAAAGAGGAGATACAGAAGAGCTTCCATATGCACATAAGATATCAATGAAGATGTCACATAAGCAAGAAGTTCTGAGAGACAGGGAACAAATAAAACCAGTTTGTTTGTTTTTCAAGGTGCCACTGCACAATGAGATGGCTGATAAAGTGAGAGTTTTAACTGGAGCTTCTCCACAGCTGGGGAAGATCAGAAAGCCCTTTGGCTCCCCTTGACCCAGCCTCTGCTGAGGATCCTCTGCTGTTTGTTAAGGAATTAATTAACACTACAACACTACTTTTTGCAATAGAGGTGCTAATTTAGTCTGTCATCTCCATTCAACCATCTTCTCATAAAACCTGTAAGAATTTCGTATCTCTGAGCTCTCTTGACTTTGTGGCTAAGTGCTGTTGAAAAAGTTGCTTGGGGAAGGATTCAGAGAGATGCTGGGCTGTTGTAGGACCTCATACTACTTGTCTTTGGATTTTTCGGCTGAAAAAAAAAAAAAACAAACCAACAACACTGGTTAATTTGAACAATTTCCACATGGACCAAGCAATAGGGACTGGGAGGGTGGGGGTCGGAGGGGATGAGGCTATTTCTTTGCAAGGTACAAGGAAGCAACCAACTCTTCCTTCCATCCCCAGTGGATTCAAAACCCAATATAAAATAACTGGGTTCCTCTAGTCTTATGGCCCAGGAAAGGTCAACACTTGCCTCACTGAGTGCTGCCGCTGGGCTTCTGCCCCAAAGAATGAACCATTCCAGCTGTCAGCAAGCAAGCCATCTATCAGTCAAGGACTGGACCGTCCAAGCAATGCTTTGATTAAACCTTTGGCTTCCAAGCTGAATCTTCTGTGCCCATCAGTAGTCCCAAGCTCCCCTGGCAAATAAACACAGAAGTGCTACTGGGTAAAGCATGTTTGTGTGAGATTTCCAACCCAATTTTGCAGACTCAGATGTTAGGCAGTTTAGATAAGAGGATGATTAGAGGTCTAAGCCTTAGGTTTGAAATACCCAGACATCCTGGAACCACCGGTGCAAATCCCAGCAGGGCTGACTCAGCCCTACAACCTCTTGATGAAGATAAAGTGAGCTCCATGCAGAAGTGTGACTTGTCAATCTTTACCAGCAAGACCCAACTGGAGCTGAGATAACGATGGTGGTGCCTACAGCGTACAAGAGGATTTGTTATGTAGCAGAGGTGTAGTATCCTAAGTCTGTCCATGCTACAGCTGTCACTCTTGGGCTTCACCAGCAGTGATTTATAGACCCTAAACTTTTCTAGAGTTTTGCTCCAGCATGTTCAGCATGCATGTCCAGAGTTTTTCAGTGCTTCTGGCTAAGCGGCAGCCCCCCTTATCTGTCTGTAGTGCTACATATTGACCACTTTGGAAGAGCTTGGGAGTCACCCTTAGAGAAAAGCCTCAACAGAAGCATACAAAGTTTTTCTATCAGTTGGTGGAACGATCCAATCATTTTTGTTTAAAAAATAAATAAATCAAAGCCCCAGATCTCTGGAATAACTTTCAAACTAACATTTGGTTTGCCAAGCACAGCTACCCAAAAGTTATCAGCAAACAACTTCTAAAAAATAATCTGAACTAATGGAGTTAGTCTTTCTTTTCCCATTTGCTACTGGACAATTAGCCAGCATGACATTAAATTCCTGCACGCATTTCCTCTTCCAAGTTATCCATAATATTTTTCTTGAATAATTCACAGGGTACTTGCAGTGAAAGCTTGCAATTTATTCTTTTGTGCTGCATTCTGAAAATTAAGTCAAGTGATCAGGGTCTCTTGTGGAAGAAATGCTAAGAAAAACCACCCAACTTCTGTAACTATTAAATACAGCAGTGATGACTGATTTCACAATGAAATATATGATTTGAAGTGCACTTTAAGAAAGTATGGAAACAGCAGAACTAATTAAACCTTTGGTTTCCACGAGTATTAATTACAAGTCAAATATTCAAAAGATGCACATATGCCAGTATTTTCAAGGGAAACTCTACAAATGGACACTGGTACAAACCCAGTAGCACATAATCAATCCTCATCCTATACTAAGACCTACAGATAATCAAATCAAGCCGGGGCAACAGATATTCAGTTCTATTACTCAGTTCAACATAAGGAAAGTGGTAGGAAAATTACAGCTCATCCTCTCTCCTCCTGTTCACACTGTGGCCAACTGGATGATGACCCATTGGCACCTCCACCCCAAAATGCTCTCCTGCGGAGGCGGAGGATGCGGTGCTCATTCACATTCTTTAAGCCAAAAGAAGAATCCCCAGACTGCTGTCCAGCAAATTCATATGAACAAATTAAAATAAAATTAAAATTGAAGTAGTAACTTTAAGAGAGGTGGAAGCATGGATCCTGTTTTCCTGGACTTTGTGTTCCCATGGTTGAATTATCCTGCATCTTAAAGGGTACAACTCTCGTGTACATGCTGTGATGGAAATTTTCTCCAATTGGCTGCAGCTGCAATGACTGCAAGAAAACATCTATCCCTCTCCATCTCTCTCTCAGATTTTTTGAAGATTAGTAATACTGCTTCTGCACAAGGAGAAGCTTTTATTTCAGTTGAAATAAATGGTTTGTCTCTCTCCTACCTGACTTTTTATTTTCAACAAACGCAAGACATCCACCCCACTGCCACCTTTCACTGAACCTTGCAGATAGGCTCTGAAGTTACTGCAGGAAGCAGTGAGACCTATTTCTTTTAAGGAGAAGCTAAAAATGGCTATAGAAGCCATGCGTATAGACAAGAAAATCTAAATAGCTTAATGGAAGTCTTGGCTTTCCAAGTAAAAGTGCTCATCTTCTGGCTTTTAATACCAGGCAGCCAGCATTTTCATTCTGCTTTAGTCTGACTTAAATTGCAACTCCCCTTGGGGCAGCATCTTTGCTTTTCTATTTGCTTTTAAAATGCCCTGCATGCCCAGCAGCTACAAGGAAAAAACAATCTCTGGTGCTGCAAGGAGGAAAGTCTCCACTAAGACGCGCCTGAGTTTTGTAATGAAATTGTCTTCATGTTGAGATGTCCCGGTGCACAAACTTTTCCTCGACAGGGTTTCACTAGAACAAATACTTGTCTTTTGTTGTATGAATACACAAGGAGACTGCATCTGGGCTTGGGTAAGCATTCACATCAGAAAGGTCTTTGTAAGTGAAACTCCCCTGCTCAGAGAAGAGAAAGAGTGATTTTCTTGACCCATCCCAATTTGGCAATAAAATTCAAATGTGGCAAACCAGACTGTCCAGACTTTTATTTTTCCTTTCTTTCTTTCATTTCTCCACCCCCCTGCCTCTCCCTTCTTTTCAAAGTAACAAACATTTTGTTGAATTGTCCTAAATAATGATGTTTGAAACCACTTCAGTCTGTTTAAGATCTCAGGGGGAAAATTTGGTGAATAAATGACTTGGGATAAATCAAATCATTCTGTTCTAACAACTGTTTCTTTCACTCTCCTCATCTTGATTGCTGTCCCTAATTCTGGATGCCCCCATACCTCCATGGCCAACTTCAGGGTTTCAACCCTTCATTGCAGCCACCCTCTCCACCCCTGTCTCCAGTGCTTGGCCCTGGTGGTCCTTGACCCAGCTCCTCTCACAAAGCTGTTAGGCTTCTCCTGGTTTGTCTTCTATTGCAATTTTTCTCTATGCAGTTCCCAACCTCCCTCCACAGCCCCACACACCCCGCTGCCAGGCGTCTCCTCTCACCACGCTTTTCATCAAGGCCAATGTGCGCTGTACAGTTCTATCCGGCAAGGAGCCTTGGCTCCTTTCAGCTCTCCATTCCTCTTCTCCCCTGAAAAAGAAACTTCTCACACAAGCACTGTCTCACCATCTACACCAGAGCCTGGTGCCTCTCTGCACCTCGCTGCAAAACCAGCTTAGCACCCACTTCTCCCTTCCCATGCAATCGTTTGACACGGTAGCTGTATAATTTACAGCAGTCCTTTCCGATGGCCTTTGGATAGGATTTGCATAGGAAACATGGCCCAGCACTGTGCCGAGGAGTCAGGAGAGGTCAACCGTTGGCTTGACCTCCTAAGCCCATCTGCCTTGGCGCAGGCAGAAAGACATGCTCTTAACATGTATTATCTGTTCAGGACATTTGTTTCGGGAGCAAGTTGCGTTAAGCAAAGGTACGTCAATTGATAATAAACCTGCTCCACGCTGTCATCTGTGGGTGATTTGAAGAAAAACAGACCTCGTAATCAGGTCTAAGGGGTCCCTAATACCAGAGACGCTGGTGCTGTCAGCTATAGAAAATAATTAGAGCGTTATCCCTGTGGCAAGGAGAATGTAAATACATCTAAAATACGACATAATGACATTCTCCTCTGTAAGCCAGGGGATCTGCTTCAAATAAAAGGGCCATTAACACAACAATTAAAGCCGAGGGGGCTGGTGAAGCAGGGAGCCGGCCTGGTGCAGGGCGAGGCGAGCAAGCGCCCAGCGTAAATCTTTCGCCATCCCAGCCAGGAATGTGACTATTAGCCCTCTCATGACCCGAGGGCTTCCCAATAATGCATCTGCTCTCTGTCAGGGCCAGGATTTCGTAACGTTCTCCAGCCCAAGAGGAGGGCCAACTCCACGGTGCGGCGCCAAAGACAGAGCCGGCGGAGCGGGGTGGCTCCAGGCCGGACCTTGGCCCCGGTTCAGCGAAGCACTTAAGTGCTCGCCGAGGGGACACGTCTGGTCCCGGCAATTTGCGTGCTCAGAGGGAAACACGGGTGGGCTTTTCTGAATCAGGCCCAGCCAGACTCACCCAGGGCAAAGCCGGACCCATTTTCATCTTCGTTTCTCGATTTTCTTTGGAGGATGAGCACCGTGGAGGTCCCAAGCTGCTCTGGGGATGTCCTTGTTGTGAAATGCCAGCCTACGGAACCTGGGAGACCCAAAGCATGGAGAGCACTGCAGAAATTCAGACAATTCCGAGGATGCGATGTCCCTCTTTCCACTGTCCTTGCAGCAGAGGGCAGATGCTTCGAGCATAGAATCACAGAATCGTTTGAGTTGGAAGGGACCTTAAGGCCATCTGGTCCAGCTCCCTGCAATGAACAGGGACACCCACAGCCCCATCAGGTGCTCAGAAGCTCATCCAGCCTGACCTTGGCTGTCTCTAGGGATGGGACATCAACCACTTCACGCTCCAGACAACACACGCTTAATATTTCTCAGATGCCCTATAAAAAACTTACAGAAATTATGGGTGAATGCTTGGAGAGAATACCAATTGCCACTTCTCTTTCACTCATTGAAAGAGGAGTAGGTGAAGGTAAGAGCCCAAACACATCAGGAACTTTGATTTTGGGCAAAACAAACCTGACATGCCCCCATAGGACCTGTCTCTGATTTTGAAAACTCTTACACAAAAAAATAAATAAAACTGAGCTGGAAAATTAAGCTTCCTCATTTACATAAGGCTCAGATATGGGAATTGGACTAGATGGCCTTTAAGATTCTCTCTTCCAATGATTCTACGATTCTAGGATCGTAAGATTTCTTAAGAGGAAGCTGATGGGTTAGGTAACAAGCAGATTTTTTTTTTCATACATAAAGGCCTCATCAAGTTGAAAGTACTTTTAATATTTACCGTTGCTGTTGTTGTTAAAATTAGATAATTTTTTGTGGTAAATGTAAAGTTTTATGTGTCCAGTGGAAGTTTGTGAATGTCAGAAAACAGGAAACGATACTGACTTGCTTGGTTGTGATGCTCAGAAAGAGAACAGTCCTGAATTCAGCTCTTTGGAATGATTTGTCAAAAGGCAGTTTTATTATATCAGTCCTCTTTTTCAGTTCTACCAGCCCTTCTAAGAGAACTACCTAGCAGACACGTCAAAACAAAAACAAAGGAAAAAAAAAAAAAAGCCTCAGATTTTTACTTTTCAGCCACGTTTCAAAACACCAAGGTAACATGCTGCCTGCACCCTGCTTTGAGCATGTGAAAATTAATCCTTTCCCCAGCAGTAAGTTTAATTAGTTGTGGGATATACAGAAACACTAGTAGTTATTTAAAGGTGACATTTAATTTTTTTTTAAAAAAGAGGACAACTCATATCCTCTCAACATTTATGGGTAACGAAGATCATAGAATTGTCTGAGTTGGAAGGGACCCTTAAGTGCCACCTGGTTCAACTCCCCTGCAATGAACAGAGACACCCACAGCTCCATCAGGTGCTCAGTCTGTTCAGCCTGACCTTGGCTGTCTCCAAGGACAGGGCACCCAATACCTCTCTGGGCAACCTATGCCTCGCTACCCTAGTTGTAAAAAACTTCTAACATCCAGCCTAAATTTCCCTTGTTTTATTTTGAAGGCATTTCCCCTTGTCCTATTACAACAGACCCTGCTGAAGACCCCTTCCTTCTTATGGCCTCCCTGACTTGCACCTGATCTAAAGAGCAAACTAGATTTGCTGAAGTAGAACAACCATCACAGCAATATCTGGGTACAGAAAGAATTATGTAAGCAAAAAGTCAGCTACATGTCCAATATAGAATAATCTTTGAAGATTCTCATTACAAGTAAACACAAGGATAATAACTAGTGGATAAGCTAATTAGTCATGCAAATCTGATGGATTTTCGCTGCCTCCTTCCAGCCACTTACTTCTTTAGAAGGCATTTCTGTTTCTGAGTAGTGCATAGTTGTGCCTAGTTCAGCATCCAATTCATGTTAGTTGGGCAAAAAAGACATTCCTTTAATCTTCTGACACTTTGGTCCTCAGTGTGAAGTGCATGGAAAGTTTCCAACAGAGAAACAATGAGAGTGATAATATAAAAGAAAATATTAGCAAAAACTCCCATGGAACAAAACGAGGTGGTGTTCTCTGGGAAATCTCATGCCTGAGCATTGTGGACAACAGTAACTTAGAACCTGTGAACAGAAGGACAGCAACCAACACATTTGTCTCTTACGATTATGCAAGCTGCCTTATACATAATAGAGCTAGTAAAAATGATCTGAAATAAACAACATCCAGCCTTTACAACTAAGGTCATGCTGGCCAAAAGGACTGTGAGTGTTCCAGAACACTAGGAACAAGTTTCTAGACAGCTGGAGACATTTTGAGCAAGCATGGGCCAAATTAAACCGACGTGGGAAGCCAAAGTGAAACCAGTAAAAGCTTGCCTACTCAGATGACTTTTGTTTGAGCTGGCAGCTAAATTCAAACAAAATTCCTAGGATGATACTGCTTCAACCGCAACAGCAGTCACCTGAGTCATGTGATAAGCGCTTTGCTTTAAGTCTGAGCATGTCACTCCTGAGAGCACTTGCACATCAGATCCATGGGAAGTAAAAAGGAGGGGGAAAAAATGGAAAATAAAAGCTTTTGTACAAAACCTGTGAACCAAGTCCCCTCTGTCTCTTTCCTTCCAGACATTTCTGAAAAAACAGCTCACTGGAACCACAAAGAACAACAACAACAGAGCAGCATTCTAATACGGGACATCCTGCCTGACCAGCTAGAGCCAAAAGAAAAAAGCATGCCACAAAATCGGAACTCAAATGGGATGTACAAAACCAAAGTCTTACATTTGGGGGCATTTTTTTCATTTAAACTAATCTAATCAATTGGTCACCATACCAGAGGATTCAAGCAGCTGGCTTAGTTAAGTCTGTCTGTGACGAACCTTGGAACCAAAGCCATGTGTTCAAATGCATGCACATCTGCATCAACTATCATGTCTTAAAATATCTACTGTTGACTTTGTGCATCACCATTAGTAAGTATCATAACACACAGTATAGTCTAAGTGTTGTTTGTGAAGCATCCAATCCCTAGAAATACACACTTAAGTCCCAAGGACGGATTTCCTCTCATATTGACACACAAACCACGGGTGAAAGTTTATCAGGAATCATTGCATTGTGTTGATGACCCTGTCTTGGAAATGGCTGCAGATTAGAGAGCACCAGAAATAATATGAAATGATGTTAAGAGAGGAAGACCATAAAACAAGATAGGATCCTGGGAAGAGTGCATTTTTTTCCAGGAAACAGTAAATATCTGGAAAATTGGAAGACACGTTAATTACTAAAAGAATTCCTTAAAAGCAGAATGCTTAAAAGAAGACAATTGGCAAAGCTTTTAAGTATGGTAATAGCCAGTTATCACCTTCACCTACAAGCTGCTATCTATTTTCCATTCTTCCCACCAGCCAGGGAATAAGATCTCATGTCTTTCCTGAGTAGAGTAGGGGCACGATGTGATGTATGGCACTGGTTCCCTCTGGCCCATCAATATGGAAAGAAAAGACTATGGGGATGATGCACAACTAAGCCCAGTTCCAGCATGGTGTCAGATCTCAGCTGGACTGCGACTCCCAGCACGGAGTCCAGCTTGGACACAGGAGCTGGAAAATGCTCCTTGGCCCCTTTTCAGTCTCTGGGATATATTCCAGAAATGAACCAGCTCCAGAGCCAAGGTCTGATAAAGTGGAGCCTGGGACTGGACCAGGCTGGGTTGTTTTTTTTTTAATCCATAACCCCCAAAATCCAACAGTCAGGAGTCTACAAATCCAACGCTGTATCTGACAAGTTGGGTCATTGAAGGCACCAGGCATCTGCAGTCCATGTTTGACTGCACCTCACATTTCAGTATAGTGCAACTTTCCCTTTTTTGGTCATTTACATAATATGGAAATTACACACACTCAGTTTTTCTAGCTCAGACCTGTCTCTGACTTTGCTCTACTCTTCACTGCCACCATCTTATTTTGTATTTTGCAGCCACACAGAGATAAACTCAGAGAGTAAATGGCCAAGGGATGTTGAGGTTGCTGTGAGTACAAAACCAACAGCTGTCTTTCTTTTTATCTAGTAAGGCAAAGGCTTAAATTCTCCTAAGAATAAACTGGTTTTTATTGCAAAAGAAAGAAAAATTCCTAGCAACAACAACAAAAGAGAGAAACGTCCTATGAGAATATCATGGAACTGTGCTAAATTACTTTAAAATAAGAAAACCAGGGTGAAGGGGAAACTCCCCAGAAGTGAACAAGTGCTCTTCAGATTTTAAACAAGGGATGGATTATTTTTTTTCCTTTCTTTCTCCCTTTCTTTCCAGCAGCTAGAAGTCCCATCTGGTTCCTGTTTCTATTCGTCTGATCTCCCAGAAACTTCTAAAAGCCATAAGCATCAGCCAAAAATTCCCCAGGCATGGACTCCTTTCCAAAATAGCCCACAAAATGGCATTTTTTAGGTGGGTTGGTTTGGAAGGAGTGGAGGGGGGGATGTTGGTTTCTGTGACATTCCTAGGAATTTCTTGCATCTATTCTCCCCTCTAGAATTTCTCCTCTGCCTGAATCCCCCTTCTACTTTCCACTGGAACATCAGCCAGCAGAGGGACTACCCACTCCCGTGCAGAGGGATTCAGACCTTCTTATGAGAGCTCATGAGCTGCTGAGAGGTTTTCATCTCCAAGAAAGGCAAATGAACTTGCAGTTCACTCACAGATGAGGTTGTCTCCATTGGGCTGGTGGCTGTTTAGTCCAGAGGCTGCATAACTGGACATTTTCCTCTGTGATGGCAAGGTCAGGGCAGGAGTTCTGTTAAGGCAAGGTCAAGGCGAGACTTTCAGAAATAGAGACTTAGTATAAATGGGTAAGATAGATGAGGCAAAAGGGCTTGGATCACCTCTACAGCCTCTTATGGCCAAAGGGAAGGAAGTCTTTTCCTGCATGAGAACAGCTGGGGTGAAGGCAAGCTGAAACAGTGACCCTGAGTTCCTTCATGATGGTTTTGCTCCCCAGACATGTGGCTGATCAATGACTGGTCCCTCTGAAATGCAACTAGTGTGTCCAATTTCTGTACACGGGGGATCTAATTCAAGTAAGCTTTGATAAAGATGGTTAACTCACTGAACTTCAGCATGTGCCTCAAAGCTTCCCTGGACACTTTACTAAGTTAAGACTATATAAAACATCAAACAAAAGCAGCCCCCTATTTTTCTTTTAATACACCTCTTGGTTACACCCATGATTCTTATCAAGGTGCCCAGACCTGTCATGGAGACTCCAAGCACACTGGTCTCTGCATTTGAAGCCCCATAACCCTTCACTGGAGCTTGAAAGTGCAATCTTTCAGGCAGTAATTCAGAGACACAGGGAGAGCAGAACAGCTCCAGAGACAAGAGATGGCCTGAAGAGATTTAACCTACCACCATGCCAGAAGAAAGCAGTACAGGTCACTCATTACTAAAGGCTGCTAATTTTAGACATTCGAATTAATGAGATTAATTTAGCCTCACAAAAATTTGTGGGAGAAAACAAAATAATCTAAAAGGCCACAGCCTTATCTCCACATCCTTCACTCATGTGTGTTGACCAAAATCACTGCTTGGGTAAACCAGCCTGGCCAAAGTTTAAGTGTGCTGACCAGAGACTTTCTCTTCTGCTGCTGAACACGTCCTCTCATCTAGTCTTGGCATCTTCCTAGGATGTAGTGAGAAGAAACCAGTGATTTCTTCAAAACTGCTGGCACAATTGTGGCAAATCAGAGAACTTCAAGAAATCCTGGCATCCCCGTGCCCTTCCCAGCCATGAAGCAGGTGATTTGATCGAGCAGAGTGATCGCACCAAAGACCAAGCAGCTTTTCTAGTCAATGCACAGCTACAAACATCTCTCAAATCCTCACAGCAATTAAATACTTCATCAATAAAAAATAAACACACTTCATTTTCTATTTATAAAAGAATCTCTCCCTCCTCCCCCCAATGTTTTATTTTAGCAAGTGCACTCAACCATGTTCTCAATCTGCACTTCATTTCCTGCTATTCAGCTTTCTGTGGTTCACAGACAAAAATACCTGGGGGGGAAAAAAAGCACAATACCAGATCCCAAGGGGCTCTGACTTACCGCAGGAAAAAAATGTGGCACGCTGCATAACAGGAGCCCATGCCCATTCTGGGAGCAAGGAGGTACAATGGGCAGAGCAGAGTACATTAACTCAGATGTTATGGTGCCAAGAGCTTCCTATCACTCCTCCAGCCATGAGAGCAGTGAGCCACTCTGTCTCCATCATCTGCCATTGGTTCCTCAGGAGCAGTTGGAGGAAAAGCAGCGTGCTGGGCAATCCTTCAGCTCCAAAGCAAGAGTAATCAAGAGTTTGAGTCCCAAGAAAAGGCTCCTGGGAGATCTGTGAGCGGCGTTTCAGTATCTAAAGGGGGACTGTAAGAAAGAAGGGGACAGACTCTTTAGCAGGGTCTATTGTGACAGAACAAGGGGAAATGGTTTCAAACTAAAAGAGGGAAGATTTAGATTGCATATAAGGAAGAAGTTTTTTACAATAAGGACAGTGAGGCACTGGCACAGGTTGTCTAGAGATGTGGCAGATGCCCCGTCCCTGGAGACACTCAAGGTCACGCTGGATGGGCTCTGAGCACCTGATGGAGCTGTAGGTGTTCCTGTCCATTGCGGGGGGGCTGGACCAGGACGCCTTTAAGGGTCCCTTCCAACCTAAATGATTTTATAATTCTATGATTTCTGCAGCCATTCCAGTCCACAAGGATTCTAGAAGAACTGTGGCTGGCACAATGTATGAGAGCATAGGATCATAGAATTGTTAAGGTTGGAAAAGACCACTAGGATCATCCAGTCCAATTGTCCTCCAGTGTTGCCTACTAACCACATCCCTCAGTACCATATTCTCCACATTTCTTGAACATCTCCAGGGATGGTGACTCCACCACTCCCTGGGCAGCCTGTGTCAATGCCTGACCACTCCTTTGGAAAAGATTTTCCTAACATCCAACCTGAACCTCCACTGGCACAACTTGAAACCATTCCTTCTCATCCTAAATCAGACTTAATCTAGCAGCAAATTGCAAAGGGATTTATGAACCAAGATATATAGGGTATCCTCAGGTAGGATGTGGCCGTTTGTGATTTGGATAGAAGGACGAGGTTTTGGAAGAGGGTTGAAAATGAGGTTTTATGTTTTTGGTGATGAAGTTTTCCTCACCTGCTGGATCACACCCTCTCTTTACCCTGAACTTGCTTCTAGTGATGCTCCCTGCCAGAGAGAAAACATGGGACACAAGTGAGATGAGCCCGACAAAGAATCCACCAAAAGAGACTTGGCAGATCTACCTCCGTCACAGCCAAGGGAGAACAAGTGAGGCTGGGGATGGAGCCATGGCAGTCCAAACAAGACAGTCCCACACTGGCTGCTCCACTGGTGGCAGAGATGATGGAAACAACAGCAGGGAGCTCACTCATTCATTTTTATCAAGTCCCTTCACCCCAAGTAATGCGAAACAAGATACTAAATAGGTGACACAGTCTTAGAAACAGTCTGTGCTCCAGCTTCCTCTGCTATCCCCAGTGGAGAGTTGCAGCTACAGGGTTTGTTGGGGTTGATTTAGCAAAGGGAAAGGAGAGAGGGAATGGAGCCAGGCTAGAGAGGGAGAAAAAAGAGGGAGAAAGGAACGTCCAGGGAAGGAGCGAGCTTGGGGCTAAACGTAAGTGTTAGGGAACACAGAAGAGTTTGTAAGCACAGAGATGGGAAGGCAGAGAAGGAGAGCCAAGGATAAATTGTTTTGATGAGTGCTCCAACCCTGAAATAAATATAACCACCCAAGGGGGCTGTGTGACTCAGTCTGACATTTTGGCTATTTTTTTCATGCCACCAGATGTAATCAATTTAGTTGGGGGTTGGGGGGGAAGCACACACGTTTTTATTGCGTTCTAATGTCCACCAAAAAAAGATGTATTTTGTTTTGTTTTCTACTTGGAGTGTATGGCACTTCATGCAATGAGCAGAACTTCCACCTGCCCTTTGCCATCACAGAAATAAGAGTTTGGGGGTATAGGGGCAGATGGATCTGTTTAGGGGTAGCCAGAGCAGCCCCCTCATCTCCACTGCAGCGGGAAGAAAATCTCCAAGCCAGAGGAGAACGTAAAGGAAAACTGTGCAACTTCGTTCGCATTCACTTCAATATGCACGAGGGAACAAATATGGCCAATAACATCCTAAGATATTGTCGTGCTGAAATTCTTTGTTTACCAAGAAACGACATGTTGAAAGCCCTTGGCATCTACAAAGCAGATGATTTCTATTCATTTATTTGAAGCATTTTGCTGTACTTACCCAGACGCTTGGAGTGATTATCTTGCCAGATCTCATGTGGAGGATTGGGTCAGATGGGCGAGCTCCAGCAAGTCTCCCAGTGTCCTAAAGGAAGCGGTGTGGTACTCAGGCAGGTAGCACTCACCCTGCAAACCCATCCCATACCAAGAGTGTCCGTCCAGCTCACTGCTTTCGGTTGTAGGCTCAATTGGGCATACAAACCTTCAACTCCTGTCCAAACCTGTGGGGAAATGTTTCTGCGCATTGTTAAACAGCTCCTGCATTCAACCCAGAGGCTGATGCTGTTCTGTGGTAGGTGAAAAATTCTTATATTTACTCTCTGCAAAATATTTTGGACTCTGGAGACTTCTTGCTCAGGCAGACTCCTCCTGAATTAATAACAGCTTTGCCTGAGCAGCAGTTAAGAAACGAGAAGAAAGTGCCATGGAAATCAGGGTATTTTTTTAATTCGTCCTGGTGATGGACTCTGCAAATAAACGTGCCATTGGGAAACACCCATTTCCCTTTCTGCCATGCAGCTGTCCACTTCTAGCTTCTGCCCATTTATCTGCAGAAAGGTTGTAGGGAGTTAGCCCAGCACAGGGCCTGAGAACACACATGCTCAAACTAAGCAAAACTGCCCACTGAACTGGTCACCGGCTCTCCAATACCACACCATGTCTAACATTTACAGTACCATCCACCCTGTATTTTCCCTTAAAATCCGTAGAGGTAGCTTCTCCGCGGTTACTTTCGCCATGGCTAGATCTTTGAATGCCCTCTGCTTGCGTGACTGTCGGCACGGAAAAGAAGCCCAAGTTCCCTTGTAGTGTCTTCTTTTTGCCAGCTCTGTTTTAATTAGCCCTGTTCCCATCTCCTAGGAAGCTCCAAGTGGAAGGCAATTAGGAATAAGGATCCATGTGAGGTCACTTAATTTCTTAAGATGATACACAGTACTTCTTCATTTTCAACTCTGAGTGCATCTTCCTTCTCTCTTGAACACATCTCCAGAATCTTAAACCCTACTTCAAAATCAAATACATTGCATTTATTTAAAGTGTCACAGTTACTCTTATCTGTCATGTTAATTATAAAATATTTTTCCCCTTTAAGTGAGTCGTTTGAAACATACATAAATGATTTTAGAGCAAGAATTTCTTATCACCTATCTTAATGTTTCAAATCAAACCATTCACCATGATACATTCTGAGGATTTTGCAAATGCACTGTGCATTCAAGGAACCACTTCATGTGTGCTCAGTACACAGACTACGCCAATTTCATATGTATGTGTGTGTGTCTGGAAGTACCAAATTAATATTTACATTCATACGCTTGTGGAGACAATTTCCAGACATTCAGGAAGTTGTCCTGACATGATGGGGTGGAGAAGGGAGTGGAGAAAATTCTACATTTGTGTGATGACCTTGTGTTAACTTTGTAATGCCACAAATCCTTGGACTGGAACTCGCTAGCTTTTGAAGATTTAATTAGTTAGGCTTACTATTTGGTTATCCTGACTTTCTAAGAAAAAGAAGGCTGTCAAAGGAAAACAATCTTTAAATTTGAAAATCCAAAGAAAAATGTGCATTAAACCACAAAATTCCTGTCAATAATAAATTCAACCCTAGAATCACTGCTACAGAAACATAATGAATGGAGGTTTCTCTGTGCCAAGATGTAATTTTTGCTGCTTCAGTTCTAAACAGATTTTTCTGTGTTTGACTTGCCCTTTCTTTCTTTCTTTCTTTTTCTTTTTTTAAGAAATAAAATTAAAAAAGAAAATGCTAGCAAACCAAAAGCCTCCTACCAGGGATACTCATAACTGAGTTAACACCGGGCTTTTAAGACCAGCGTCCTCAATCCAGATAGGAAGAAAAGCAAGCTGCAAATCCAGTACACGCACGAAGATACCCATTTTAAATTTCCACAACTTTCTAACTGATAAAATACTTTTCCTCAACCTGAGAAATTTTTTTAGCCCCTTCACTAAGGGGACGGAATTGAAGTAACTCTAAAAAAGTGTTGATATATTAGATGCTAGAAGTGGAGATATTTGCCCTTATATTTTTGAATCGTCCTTTAAAAGTAGAGCAGATCAAAGACTAATAATCCATTTTTTTTTTTTTTTCAACAGAAAGCATGGTTTTCACAAAATCTGAATGTTCCATGGAAAAACTTCAATTTTGCCAGACCTTTGCAGCTTTCCACTTGGGGAGATCTAAATAATTGATTTCCTTTTATGTTCCAGTTGATGGAAATGTAAACTTTTAAGTCATTTTTCAAAACAAATAAACAAGTAAATAAATCAGAATCCATCATCTGAAGATTTTCTTCAGCTTGACGTCTCCTTGGGCACGAAAGATGAACTTTCACCATTGGTGAGGAGCTCCGCAAAGGGGACTCCAACCAGCACAGTCCATACCTTCAGCAAAAACTTGTCACTGAGCTTGGATGAAGCATGGAAAATTCCAAAAGGAATGAGTTTGAGAAAGACACAAGCACAAGTGAAGGAGGAGAGGCAGGAATAGCAGTTGGAGCTCAACCTCTGTTCCAGCAGCTCTTGCCAATGGCTGTGAGTGCTAATAAGGAACAGTCCCCCTGTGCATGCCACATGCAGCCAAAGCAAGATGGATGCATTCATTTCTGCTATTGAGCAGTCCAGACCAGATACTGGCTATGGGTGTGTTAGTAGAGACCCTTACCAGCAATCCTCCACCCTGAGGAAACATTTCTTGGGATGCAGCACATTAATGCAGTGCAATGCTGAGCCTCCTTTTATCCATTGCTGTGGCTGCAGGTTGGGTACCACCAGCCCATGTGCGTCTCCAGGGCAGCTCAGCTTTTTCTGCATGTCCTGCTTGAGCACTGAGGCATTTGCAGCATTGCCATGACTTCAGATGGCTGGCAGGGAGGGGACCTGGAGACGATAGGTCCCTGGGGACACCTAAGGTCAGGATGGACGGGCTGTGAGAACTTGATGGAGCTGTAGGTGTCCCTGATCATTGCGGAGGGGTTGGACCAGATGACTTTTAAGGGTCCCTTCCATCTCAAACGATTCTATGATTCAGTTGCCTTTCTCACCTCTCTACTTGCCAAGGCTGCTTATGGCAACTGAGACCTCTCCTGTTGCAGAGGGAGATGTCGCTCCTATAGCTCCTATAGGACGAAGGGTTTCTTGGAGCCTTTCTTCCATGTGCCCAGCTTCTCCCTGCCTGAGAGCAACCAGAGGCATTTGCAACCTGAGTCCCGTCCCAGCCCCAAGAGTCCCACACACAGCTTCTCCCCACACACATCTCTGCTCTTCCTCCTTCAGAGTAGGACAGCTGTCCCCAGAAGGCAGCTCTCAGGACAGTTTTTAAACAATCCAATATAAATGGAGTTTGCAAACCTATTTCTTCACAGTTTCTTCCTGCCCTGAAGCACCTTTTCCCTCCCTGCTGGGGCTAGCGAAATGGGAGGTGTTTTCTTTTTCTCTGGAAAAAAGGGAAGAAAAAACAAAAAAATCAGTATTGCCAACTCTTGCAATTTCAGTCCCACAGTACTTAATGCTTTTCTTCACCCCCTCCCCAGCTCCATGCTCTGGTGGATTATGCAAAAATCTCACATTTCATCTCAAAAAGAAAAGAAAAAGGAGCAGGCAGTCCACAGGCCTCCAGGTTCTAGAGAAAAGCTGAGAAATGCAAGCCCAGTACATGTTAAAGCATCTCCTCAACTCTGGAATCAAGTAATGTGGAAACAACTTATTTTTTTTTCTTCTTTTTGAAAGATTTCTTATTTTCTTCTTCCTTTTCTTAAAGGAAAATATCTCTCATGGTTTTGGTCTATTCTCATGTCCTGAAGGACCCAATTGAGTTACATGAAGTCTCAGATAATTCCATGGGTACCACCTACGGCCCATGTCAGCCAGATTTCAGCTCCCGGTGTAACCACACGAAGATGAGGATGGCATTGCCCCGGTACTTTCAGAGCTACACACTGTCCTGCTCATACACACCAGTGCAGGGCCACAAATATCTGTGTAGGGTCTGGAACACATCTGACGGGAACAGCTGAGGGAACTGGGATGGTTCAGTCTGGACAAGAGAAGGCTCAGGGAAGACCTTATCACTCTTTGCAACACCCTGAAAGGAGGTTGTGGTGAGGTGGAGATTGGCCTTTGCTCCCAGGTAACAACAATAAAATGAGAGGTGATGGCCTCAAGTTGTGCCAGGAGAGGTTCAGGCTGCACAGGGAGTGGTGGAGTCACTGTCCCTGGAGGTGTTCAAGAACTGTGGATACGTGGCACTGAGCGATGTGGTTGTGGGCATGGTGAGGGTGGGTTGGTGGTTGGACTAGATAATCTTAGAGGTATTTCCAACCTTAACAATTCTATGATTCGGTAGTCTAGCCATGCCCACAGCTCTCAGAGGCTCAAGGGCAACTTGACACTGCTGATTCCTTTGTGTCCTGAGCTCACAAGCACCACCACCTCCCACAGCCTGATCAGGGCTTCTCCCTGGCTCTGAAGGATGCCTGCTGTGGGATCTAATGGACACCTGGTTGAGACAGAAAGCATGAGGGCACTGGGACAGATCTAGCTGTTAAATCAGTGCCTTGAGGGGACATGCCTATCCTCTCACTGCAAGCCTCTTCCAGTGTGGAAAACCTTGCAGAGCAAGGTATGCTCAGCTAAGGACAGTAACTTTGAACCAGTTGGTGGTTTTACTTTTCTTCTTTTTTAACATTTTATTTCTAAAATACAACTCATCCAACCTGAAATGTTGTGGCTGCTGTTTATATATGGAAAATACTTGATAGCTCAAGTCAGAAAATATAAAATTCAGACTGAAGGGCAATCCAAAACTCCTAGGGTCCTCAAAATCAGACTAAAAATACCATGAGAACAGACTCCCTTGGACCAGACACCAATTTTCTGCAGCAGCGTGAAGGAATTAAAGCTGTCCTAAAGCACCAGCTGGGACTTGCCCTGACATTTTCATGTCATCTGCTCTCTGGACCTCTTGTGTAGGCCATGTAGGGGTGGACTGGAGCCTTTCTGGGCCCTGCTGTAATCCAGCAAACCTTGGCTGGTAGAAGCGGCCCCAGAAGAGATTCCAGCTGGCTTAAGTTAGTGCAGCCACGGGGCTGCTCTAACTTAAACCACCTGCCGGTTCAGTCCTGGGCCAGCGCTAGGATCTGGGAGGTATAAGTGTGGCCGAAAGCCAACTTTGCCTGCTGTCTTCCTCATCTGTCCAAATAGGAGCCAGAGGTCCAACCCCTACTTAGAAAGGGCTCTAGAACAGGGCTTCAGAGGGACACTTTGGAGCTCCTGCTTGCATTTAAAAATCCAGGAGTGGGGATCCCACCACTTAGCCCCATCTTCCATCTCTTTTCTCACCAGATGCTCCTAATCACGATATTGAAGCCCAGACACGAGGAAATGTGCAAGGACAGGTTCTTTCCTGGAAAGGCTGATGCCTTCTGCCCTCATTTGACTTCCCAGGCAGCCTCTCCCCTGCAGCTCTGGCGTCTCCACTCCTGTAGGGAACCAAGAAATACAGACCCTGCAGCTCTTTTTGAAGAGTGGAAAATAGAATAAAATAATAATAAAAATGATAGTTAAAAAAAAGGCAAAAAAAAAAAAAAAAAAAAAAAATAACTTTTCCCAGACATGTCCAGAACTCTTGACTCTTATTTGAGCTTTAACCATAAGATCACAACCAATTTACACAGCCGTGATTCAACCGCATTTAGAGAGAGAGACACATAATCATGTGTGATGGTAGGAATTACCCTGATAATTCAGCCTGGATTGTCCTGCCCCTGCCCTTCCTACTTGCTTTTCACCCTGCAGCTTCCAAAGATAATGAGTAACAGTGATATTAAACAGGGATTTTGGTTTTTTTTCTTTTTTTTTTTTTTTTACCTTTTTTTTTTCTTTTTTTTTTTCTCCCAGAAAGTGGATAACATGCTACAGTAGATAGAAAAATCCATCCGACTTTATTTAACTGTAACATTTATTAAGAGCAGTGAAAAGGTCAGTGCGGATCTCTCAGTGTATGGGCTAAACTCCTCTCCCCAGCCTTGAATGCGACAAGAAAGCAGATCCTTTAAGATGCAACTATCTTAAGCTCCCCTCCGATGGTTAAACTCTTAGTAATTCTAGGTTTTGGAGACAAACGTCAAAGCAGAGGGCTCTTCCCTTCATTATTCAAGTAAAGGCCCCATCAATATTATCTGTAATAAGAATCTACTGTTGACATGGCTCACCCCGCAGTTCCTGTTCCAGGCAGTAGTCCCTGTCAATAGGATTAAAGTGGAGGAATGCCTTTGACAAGTCCACCGGCTGTTGATTCATTGCTGCCATCAGGCTGCAGTCTGGGAAAGGCACTGGACACCATTGGTGAGCCCGCTACATCCAGATGGGGCACACAGCCTGCAGGCTTTGATTTCTGGTGCTGGAGGACAGCAGGTTGAGATGGGGAGGAGAACATGGGGAGAGGGAGAGTCTGAGTGGCTCGCATTGCTCCTGTCCTACAGCTGCACCTTTGGGTAGGGTATGGCAAGGAAGTTGGGTGCCAACTCCACTTTTTCCTGGAGCACAGCCATGTTTTGTTGGTGATGGGGATGAAGGGTTTTGCTAAAGGATCCAGAAGTACCACAGTCAAAATGAAATAATGCGGTAAATGCCCTGGAAGGAAGGCTCTGGGCACCCAGAGCTGCAGATTGCTGGCATACAGTTGGGCAGACCTAAACCTTGACAACCTTTTGCTGTCTTGTGTCATGAAGCTCTTGATACAATGGCTGTCATCACTCATTGACTTGTGTGGGTTCTGTTTGCAAATGATCAGCTCCCCATCCCTGAAAGCAGGTGATCGAGGAGGGACCAGTGGGTCCATGGAGTCATATGGATACAGCAGTGCTGAAAAACCAGCTCTGAACTGCCCAGAGAGGTGGTGGTACCCCATCCCTGGAGACACCTAGGGTCAGGCTGGACAGGCTCTGAGCACCTGATGGAGCTGTGGGTGTCCCTGTTCATTGCAGAGGTGTCATACCAGATGACCTTTAACAGTCCCTTCTAACTCAAACAATTCTATGGGTCTATAATTCTATGATTTTAAGTAAGGAAAAAAGTCAGGGGAAAATCATGGCCTCCTAACCTTCTGCCCTTCGACATTTTGAACACATGGGACACATGCGTGCACCAACACCATCATCTTTTCCAGTGACTAAGTCCCTGCCTAATCTGTTCTGTTCCTGTCCCCTCAGGTGCAGAGGCCAGGTCAGGAAGCAGGCAGCCCAGAGTAAATAGATTAGCTCTTTTTAAAATAAAACCTCTATTCTTATCCCAAGGAAAAAAAAATAACAACCCTCATTTTCAGGAATTGTTACATTTAATTAGGCTGCAGGTTCCACTGGGCTCTACGTACGGAGCCAAGAAAGCACGAATGTCAAAATATTCTGCACGCGAGATGAAAAGCCCTGAGCTGGGCGATCCGGTGAAAGGGAGCCCTGTCAGCTGGCTGTCAGCTCAGCAGTAAGTTTTTCAAACCTAATTAAAATGATTGTTAAAAAGAGAGGGGGGGAAAAATTAACGAAATACATTTTTCCTTTTTTCCCTCTCTCTTTTTTTTTTTTTTTTTTAGAAAAAAACGTTTTTAATCAGCCTGATTTCCTGTGTTGAGTTTGCCAGGAGAAAAGTGAAATGGAGACACGGGGACCCAGATGTGCACCCAGGGGTGGGACATAGGGGGAAGGAGTCAGCCCTGGCAGGAAGAACGGGGCACCGGGCTCTGTCCTCGCCTGTTTCCTGCCACCTTCAGGGGGAATGGGACCTTTTGGGCTCTCTGTAAATAAACAGGAGCGCATCAAAGGGACACCTGAGTGCTGCACCCATTTCTGGCATACTTAGAGTGCCTCGCAGGCTCTTGGATTTTGGGCTGACAGCTCAGACCAAAAGGGCTTTTACCACTCTGGAATGAGCAGCTCTGGTGCTTTGGAGCTGATAGAGGAAGGGAGTTTGCAAATCCCAAAACAGGAGCTTTAGAGGACAGCTTTAACTACCAATGTGTTCATATCCATGCTTACCTTCATGGGGTCATCACTCCTTCCTCTCCATGGGTTCACTGTTCGTATGTGCAAGGCTGATTTCAGGGCTGTGCTCCATAGGGTCCTGAAGCAAAACAGGAGGTTGGGAGGCAAAGCGCAGAGCGAGTACTGAGAACTGCAACAAAACGGGCATAAACACAGACAAAGGGATTTCAGTCATGAAACTCCAATGTTTAAAAAGACATTGGGCCAATAGGTGCATAAACAAAGTGCTTCCCCTACCACCTCCCTGCCCTACTGTCTCCAAGAAATGTATTTGCTTACTTAAACAATCTCTTTTTTTTCCAGCCTGGTTTCCTAAAGAAACAACTCTTTTGTGACCGTGCCGTGGGTGTGTCTGTCTCTCTGTCCCTAATAAACCTTGTGAACTCGCTGGCCAATTTCAACCAAGTTTGCCAGAAGGGCAGAGTCCTCGAAGAACCCCACTGCTTATGAGCCTTCCCAGGGCCAGGCAGATGAGAGAAAGGCAAACCCAGGCTGGGAGAAAGGCTGCAGCGTGTGCTTGCTTGATACAAAACATCAGAGCATCCAACCTTGAGCTGTCTCATATGCTTCTCTGCAGGAAGCTGAGCTCAGTGCTCCATAGAAGCAGCAGCATCTGATATCCCCTCTTCCTGAGAAATATCAGTAAATAGAGTGGGATCAGCAAGAGAAGCTGTCCCAGCTGGGTAAATGAGGTATTTGCAGCCATAAGGTAGCACTGGCACCAGAATCATCGTTTTTCAGCCCTGACCTATACTTTAAAACCAGGTTGGGAATGGTCTGCCAGTGTCTCTTTCCTAACAGTGTGGGGATGCTTCTGGCTGGGGAGAGAGCACAGCGGCTGAGTCAACAGCCCCCCAGGGACGGTCACTGCCAGCACAGGCAACAATTCAGAGTCAGAAGTCTTTTTTTTCGGGTTGAGTTTAACGCTGGGTGCAATCAATGAAGGAAAAAAATCCAAGGGAGCTGCTGAGGGTTTGGATGGGCAGTGAGTGTCTGTTGCCCAAGCCAATGGAACAGGCAGAGGAGTAAGAATTAAAAAGTATATTTCAAAAGCAGTATCTCTATTTCAAAGTCTTACTCCCACTCCCACGTTATTTAAATTTGGGAATCTCTAGAAAACATCTCAACCATCCATTTCACTGCAACGTCCTGGCATCTCCTCATCCCTTCTCACCAACCCGTTGCTATCTCATCTCTCACCCTGCCAAAACACGAAACAAAACCCAGAGTTCTCCTGGAGCAACCCAACACCTTGAAGGCAGCCCAGCAGGTTTTCCCGTGACATTGCTGAGGGAAAATTCCCCTTGCTGACCTTCAGCTGGGCAGGGCCATGCAGAGCAGAGCCTCAGCCTTGCGCAAGGTGCTGCTGGGGACACGGATGGGTGGCTTTGCCCTCCGGTGACCAAGCTACTGGTTTTGCGTGCCTAGGAATCATGTCCACAGGGGAATAGCTGGAGCTGGCATTTTCAGGCCCCTGTGACCGGTCGCCCAGCAGGTCATTTAGCAGAGGGAGAGTAGATAATTTCCTGCTGGACTAGTCTGCTGAAGGGCCAATCCCCTCCGGGGTGCTGGTGGCTGTGCGGCCAAGCCTGAAGGCTCAGGAGCAGAGTGTGCTCCATGCCTTTATAGCTGGGCTGCATCACCACTGGGGCGGGCAGGGCCATAGGACATTGCAGGCTCTCCCCCGCAGAGGGTAAAAAGTCAAAAGGGTATTAAGCTGTCATATTGGGGCAATTTATGTGCATAATCAGAGCCCTGTTTTGCTGATCTATGCCCTGATAGTGCACGGCCCACAGGTAACGAAGGCAGCACATCCCCACGTCTGTTGCTGTAAGCAGTTGGGATTGACTGACCCATAAAACTGTGGGGCCTGAAGTTATCGGTCTTCATATCTACATACACACACGCAAAGAGCCCCAGCCAGCGAGTGCTCGTGGAATAACACCATATAAGCAATAAACGTTTTCCCCCAGCAAAAGTTAGGAGGGAGATTAGATAAGATGGCTAAAACAAACTTTAATCACCACGATGAGAGATCAGCCAGCCTGTCCTTTCGTTTGGCTGGGTATCATAGAATCATTAAGGCTGGAAAGACCATGAAGAACTTCTAGCCCAATCACCAACCCATCCCCACCATGCTCACTCATACAATCATAAAGGTTGGAAAAAATCACTTAGTCCATCTAGTTCAACCATCAACCCATGTCTGTGACCATTCTAGACCATGTCACTCAATGCCATGTTGCGGCACGCAGCACTGGATGCCAATGGCCCAAGTCACCCCAAGACATTTTTTTTTCTAGGGAAAAAATATCAGGGTTGCCTGATCCTATGCTTCATCCTTCCCAACAACAAGAAAGCAGGTTGTTCCCAAGCACCAGAACCCATGGGTGGGACCAAGGGGGCATGGGCTGGTGCCTGTCCCTAGCCATCGCCATAGGGCAGCACTTGCTTCCCACCATTGCTACTCCTGCCTTCAGTATCATTGTGCCACTGTGGGGCTGTGAGCGGATGCTGCATTCCTTCTCTGTCCAGCAGATTTCAGAGTCAATTGCATGCTTTGGGCAAAAATAACAATTGGAAAAAATAATTGCATTTATCATGTTGTCAACTCAGCCAGCTACATAAGAATGCTACATAGAAAAACCACAGAGTTCAGCCTGTTTCCAAGCAGGCAGCAGAACAATGACTGGCAGGAATCCCCTGACATCAGACACTCGTGTTCAACTCAAACAACTTTTCTCCCAACATCTCCAGTCCACCAACCTGGGATGCTGCAGGAGCCCAGCCAACAGGTGACCCCGGAGATGATGAAGATAGTGCTGACCAGAGGACAACTTCCAACAGCAGCCACCACACCAGGCTTGTTCTCAACTATTTTGTCAGCAGAAGCTTGGAAAAAATGTAAAATTAAAGCTTGCAAATGATTCGCAGGAAATTAAACTTCCCCTGCTGCAGGCAGCAACGATGGGTGACAGATTATTGAAGAGGCAATAGATGGAGATGGGTCTTCCAGTGTCACCGTGAGCCAGACTGATAGCTGAATTGCAGCTGTGCCGATAGCAGTGACTTTCCACCCCATGCAGCACTGTGAGGTTTTATTTCAGTTTAGGCTTGTCTTCTTTGCTTAGCCTAACTCTGCTCGTGTGTAACCTGGCTACCAGACATATATGCTGCTTTCCTGAGTAGCTCAGCTCATTAAGGCATCACAAGCATGCTGTTAACCTGTTTTTCTGTGTGTAGGGGGATTTGACCTATGACAGGATGGGAGGGAATGACCTCTAGTTGCCCCATGGGAGGTTCTGGCAATAGCCTGTTCATCTCACCAAATCTTGAACTGCTTTCAATATTATTTATCAAGCAACACTAACACAGAGAAACACCAGCTTAAACATGCTTAACTCAGCCCTAAGAGCAGATTCATGCTGGAAATACAGGTTGTTGTGAACATCCCTCTCCTCTGGATTGTGTTGTGCTAGGTGATGCTCTGACCATGAGATGCACATTGCCACCCCTCTGATGGATATAAGCCTTTCCAAGTCAAGATGGATAAGAACCACATACCACTGGAAGCCTGTGGGTAAGGTAATGTGTCAGCTAGCACAGCTGCTGCAGATTGAACCTCTTTCTAGAGCCCTGGAGTTGCAAGTGACACACCATGCAGGAGTTTTAAATTAATTTTGAAGCTTACATCTAGGAACTTGTAATACACTGGTTTAAAAATAACTTCTGGCTTGTTTCACCATTGTGCGTAGACCAGGGTAAAAAGTTCCTAAGAACACTCATGGAAGTTCCACCTCCTCCAAACCACTGGGATTTTTGATACTGACCCCGCTGTGAGCAGGACTTCAGCTTTTCCCTACATGTAGATGCCAGTCACCAATCTGTATTGGATCAGTCCTGCTGAGATGCTCTGTAAGGAGGCAGACCATACATTACCAAGCCTAGCCAAAGCTCGCAGATGACTTTTGCCCACACCCCAGATGTTTCTTCAGCATCCTGGAGCACTTGTCCTAGAAAAGCAGCTTTAACCTTCGTTCTTGCGTTCACCTGTATCACCATATTTGTTGTTTGCTGGAGCCTGGCTCCCCATACGATCCGTATTTCTCCATGTCAGCGACCTCTCCTCCTCATTATTTACCACTTCCTGGCTCATTACGCCATCAGTAGACCACATCAGTGGTGATTTTACATTTTCTTCCATGTCATTGATAAAGATATTAACTGCAAGAATACTGGAGGGACCTCGCTACAAACACAGCTGGCGGATGATTTACAGTTACATTTGGAAAGCTGTCAGGGAGCCAGGTTTTAATCCATTTAACGCACACCCTCTTGATTTTATGCTGCTCTAGATCCTTAATCAAAATGTCATGTGGTACCCAGTCAAACATCTCACAGAACCCTTGTACACTACTACCACTTTTATCAACCAAACCAAAGAGAGACATCACATTCTATTTTCCATGAACTCATGCTGATTGGCATTAATTACAATTTTTCTTCTTTAATGGACTCCCACAAACAAGGACTTACTTGTACCACCCAGCACACCACTCACAGCGTCCCTCTGACTCATCCTTGGCCTCAGAGTGTGTGTGCTCTGGGAGCAGTCATTTCACAAAACCCAAAGTTGGAGCTGAGCACAGGCACAGTTATGAGGACCACTATGACACAGTTGTGGTCCTTTTTAGGGCTTTCCTTCTTCCAGAGGGCTGGGAGAGCAGATGAGCTGCTCCTGTCTTGGGTGCCACCTCCACTCCCCCTCACCTCTCCAAGGACAAAGCCTAGAAATAGTCAGGAGTCTTTTTTTCACGAGCAAATAAATGATACGTAGTACTCAGATCATTGCAAAAGAGGTCAAAGTCGTTTGTTCAGTATGTAGATGAGACTGAAGTATGGCTTCTAGCAATAACAATCTTGCTATCACTGCTATTTGGTTTTCTTCCTTGAAGGTTGGAAGTAATTCACCAGCTCATACCTGAGTCAACGCCTTTGGTTCCTTCAGCTCTCCAAGTGGAATCTAGAGCAATTCTCAGCACCTGCCCCAATATTGGAACCTCTTTAACCTTGAGATTCTGTTTGTTTGTTTTCAATCTGCAAATCATTGTCCAGGTGGCTCAATTGGAAGTAGTTTTTTCTTTGAGGAACTACAGATAATAAAAGGAAACAAGAATTCTCCTTCAAACACCTAAAACAGATTGGTTTTCATTTTGATGTAATCAGTATTTCTCAAAAATTTGGAGCAGAGCAAGAAGTTTAGCTCAACTCAGCTATTTCTTGAGGGAGGTACTATTTGTTTTACTTTTAATGGCTTAAATAAAACCAAAGGAAATTTCTAAGGAACAAATGCTTCATGCTGTGTGGGAGAGGGACAGAATTCAGCCACATTCAGATGAAGTCACTAAGCTTAAACATCACTGTAACTGCATTCATTTATTTTCTACAAATGTTTTAGCTGAGAGTTTTTTGCCATCTCCAGACCTGGAGAAATACTACAGCTGTCTCTTTTCAGGTGTGCTAGCTTCAGTTAAGATTAACCACTTAGAGCAGAGATGATGGTTTAGTGGTCAAGATTGGTCACGGGTGGACAGTTGGATGGGATAATCTTAGAGGTCTTTTCCAACCTTAATGATTTTATGATGATCACCTCACTGCTACCACAAAAATAATTCCAGATAAGATCTGCTTGGAAGATGTTACCTGGGAACAGATGCATTTATATAACTATCAAAAAAGCCCTTTTGAAAATTGAGTTTTGCCAGTCCTTCAAGTTCAGGCATCAAAGCAGAGGAGGGTGGGAAGACTGCATCTTCCTGGACAGGACCATCATCTGAGCTTCCCCTTCATGATTCTGCACTTGTCCCACTATGAAGAAAATGACTTCTGGGTGGCAGAGGCGTTTCCCTGCTCAGTGCTGTCCCGAGGAGCAACGGAGCAGACAGCGGTTTTCAGCTGTAAGAAAATCTCTGGCCCTGCATTTTTCATCCTTCCTCTGCTTAAGGCAAAACCTTGGCAAGACACGCTGGAAAAACACAAAGGGTATCATAATCTCAGGGTTAATGGCTGTACTGCTGAAAACTTTGAGCCTTTGACTTATTAGTGAGCCCCAGAGCCGCTCTGGCATTAGATGTCACCTATGCATTTGAAACAATCCCCAACATCAATAAATCTCACCAACATCCCCTCACCACAACCCAAGCGCCTGCAAGGGTGCTAATCCCCAGCCAACATTCCCTTCACTGAATTATTTTTAAAAGATGATGCAGTTAATGCTTCTTATTCCAAGAGAATCCTGCATTGTTTTCCTTGCAAATTGCTCCTCCAACAGGATAAAAGCTACAGCCTCTCAATTTCCCACTCCAAAATAGCCCTTCTTTGCTGAAGCAGAGGGCTGCAAATGAAATGAGTCCCAGCTTGCAGCTGTGCCCAGGTCTGATATCACCTTGGTGTGACAACTTGGTGGCTGTGCCTGTGTCTAGCTATGGCTGTGTTGGCACTGGTAGCCTCAGCAGTAGGAGCAGTGCCATACAGGAGTCAGCAGCATGGAAGGGCTCTGTGTTGGCAGAACAATGGGTTTGCTCCAGGCACAGCTACTGATTTTTAACAGCTCCGTGCCAGGAACCCCATACAGGATTGCATCATGGAAAATCCTAGTGGAAAGCCAGGAACAAAGGAAAGATGTCACACTGCTTTTGAAAAGAATGAGTTCTCCAGTCCCTTTGGTGGGAAGGCACAGCCCAAGGAACCTGGGCTCCCTGGAAGACTCGAGGCAAACCCCAAGACATACAGCAGACGTGAGTGGAGAAAAGGGCACTGCTCAGGAGGCTCCATCCCGCTCTGCATCACTCGTTCATTGTCTGGGAATGGAGAGCACACGTCTTTGTGGGAAAAATTCCTGCACTGCATCCCTTTATTGAATTGTCCCATGGTCCCCAAAGAGCCCAGAGTGCCCATCAAGACAGATGATGTGACAATGCCCATAAGCTACCGAGCTCTCATCTCAGATCCAACATCCCCAGAAAGGGAGTCAGGCAAGGGCTGTGTCCCTGGGAGCCAGGGCTGGGGACACTGGCTGGGCTCTGGCCAGGCTCTGCTAGCTGGAACACACCCAGGGCTGCTTGCTTATGTAATTACACGTTACCATCCTCAGGCAGAGCCTAGGCAGGAGGGTCTGGGCATGGGAAGCTCTGCTCTTCCACATGGAAGTACAGCAAAAGTTGCAAACACAATTCTTGTGTGATTTCTGCTCTGACGCAGTGTCTTAACGCAAATACAAACCTGCTTCTTTCTTGCTTTTCTAATGCTAAACTACTCTTCTGTGTCCTTCGGCACTTGGAAGAACAGTCTGGAAGGCTTCAATTCCCCCTTTGCTGCAGCTTTCCCAGCTCTGCCACCCAAGTACTTTGGTCCTCACCTGCAACAAGGACAATCCCACAAGCCAGTGTGACACGTGTAGGTCTCATGGCAGAAGAAAAGCACCTCGTTACCATGCACAGAAAGGATGCAGCGAAGGTTGCAAGCCAGCCTGGAAAAGCAGCACATTTGCATTCTCATTAGTTATATGGGAAACAGTGAGGAAGATTTTTTGGCAATGAAGCTAGCCATTGATTTGCTCACTTGGCTGAAAGACTGATGCCAAGGAGCAGCAAAGCAAAGCAAGAGAACTGGCCCGGAACCAGGGGATTTTGCAGAGCTCTCATTTTGCATTCATTGCCCTTAGTCTGGGGGTCTTAAGTGTTGTCAGTTTAAGGGCACGAGTGAGAAACTGGATTGCAAAAGGAACTCTTCCCTGTTTGCATACAGACCTCTCTGCCATCCCCTTCCACTCCAGCCTTGGCCAAACGGTGTGGAATTTGGATAGGAAAGGCTTAGAGGTGGCCACCTATCATGGAAACTATTTTCCTGCTAATTGTCCATTCAAATGAACACCTTAAATTTGCTCCGGTTTCATTCGTATGCTTTTTATGTTTGCTTTACCAAGAATATTCTAACAAAGGTATTTACTACCGGGAACATTTATAGAAATGGCAAATAATAGAGACCTCATAAACGTGGCAATTCAGACCAGAATCTGGTTCTGAAAGTCACGTACTGCTGTTCAAAAGAAGAAACAATGCCGTGTGAACATTCGCCCCAGCCAAAGTCACCAGCACAGCTGAGATTTCAGCCATTCAGTAGCAATGGGTTCATTATCAAGATATATTGCCTGAATTATTTCTAGATGTTATTCAGAGAATTATTTCAAATAATTGATATATGTAAGAAAATAACTGGCTCTGAGCAGAGGAATTAAACTTGTCACATTAGAGCTGAATAAATGCCCTGCCACTATTCACTGGTCTACTTTTGGATACACTAATTGCCCCAGATCCGATCTTTAACCCCATTGGGGATGAAGAAAGCATTCTCCTGGGGCTCGGTGTGCGGTGGTTTGGGACACAATCCCTGCGGCCACAGTCCTGCTCTCTGCAGGGGGACTGCAGCCTTATCTCTAGGGCTCCCCATTGTATTTGAGGAGGGAGACTCAGCAGTTTCACCTTTCACTCACCCCGGGGTAATTCCTGCGGTCTTCAGCAGAGCCGCAGTTCCACCTCCGCGTGCAGGAGGAGAATGGTGCCAGGTTTAATCTTGTCCCCGGTCATTGTTCTGACATGGTGGGGAGGTATGGGAAGCATGGCCAGGGAGGCCATTGGGCTTTTGTTGTGATTATTTGTAATCCCAACATTACCTCATGGACATCAGAAACCACTGCATCTCTCGATGCCCACAGAGAAACACTATTCCATCAACCATGGTTGATTTGTGTCCCACGGGTGCTGTTTTACAACCCACCTCCATAGCTGTGTGAGCAGTCTTGGCCGTGGGATCGCTACACGTACGCAGTGCAACCCAAGGAGTCGAGGTCAGGCTCAGGCTGCATACAGAGAAGAAGAGAAGACATATATACACATCAGATACAGACATCTTCAAGGTCCCTTCCAACCTTAGCCGTTCTACGATTCTGTGATTAGGCTAGTGGAATAACCAAGCAAAGAGGCACATTGACATGTAAGTTGACAAATAGGTGACTTGCTAGCTGCACTGTGCCCAGGCCATTTAATGTTCTTTGTCCTGTTAGCACAGCTTGAACCCATCTCATGCAACCCCACAGAGGCTCAACCTTACCGAGGACCACCGAGCAGCTCTGGGGTTTACTTGGCCGCAGGGATCACTTTGGGGAAGGGGTCCACACAAATAGGGTCTGAAGAAGGATTTGAGTAAGGAAGGGTCCGGGGGGTCATTGGAGCAGACCTGATCCATGCAGCTCACAGCCTGGGGGTGTCTGATGTCCCAAAACCAAGCAAAGCACCAAGAGCCGGGACAACTTTTCAGACATCAATAGGACCAAATAAGTAACGGCAGTAACTGGGAGGATCTGAAAGAGGTCCTTCGCTGTCCCCCCACCTCCCCTCCCTTTTTTATTTGCCTGAGTGACAGAGGATTTAAATGCAAAGTGGATCTAATGCACACCCTGAAGTCGGCTGGCAGTATGCAAATGACCTGTCAGATTAAAATCTGAATGAAAGAGATAACAAGCTTATCTTCATAACAAAAGACTCTTACGGGCAAACTATTTGACGCAGTGTTGATGTTTGTTTTAACCCGTGGACTTTGGACAGTGCAATATTTCTGGGGCTCCGGTCCCCAACGCTTTGCTCCCTGGGCTGCACGCGTGTGTGTTTGCATTGCGCTGCAACAAAAGGAGAGTGCCGTGATAATAAGAAAGGGGGGGCTGGGGGTG
>JAOWBP010004220.1:8471419-8499255 GCA_028571105.1 Tragopan temminckii
ACACTTGGGGGTCCCGGCCCCACACTTATGGGGCTGCCCCCACTTGGACCCCCAGCCCCTCAGCTGCACCAGGGCGGACAATCGACCCATTGAGCCCCAGCTTCAAACAGCTTAATCGCTCCTAATAGCTCATTTACCAGATAAATGCAACTTCCCTTCCTGCATGCAGATACCCATGACCAGGCTGCGGCTCCCTCCATTTCTCATTGTTGGGAAATACTAAGAGCAGGGAGGGTTTTTTCTGTCGTTTTTTTTTCCTTTCTGCAGACTTTCAGTTTGTTGCTCACTGTGCTCAGCACCGCTGGGGCATCACTCTGACTCGGAGTGGACAGTCCGAGTGCTGCTGTTCTCAAAGCAGTGAAAAGCTGAACTATAGGGAACATACGCAAACAATGTCATCGGGGCTGCAGCCAATTCATTTTTTTCAGTTCTAGGTAATACCTTCAGATTTCTCTCTTGGCATCGTTCCCCAGCTCCTACCCGAATATCTGATGTCCACGGCTTCCTACAACGTGGTGGCAGATGCCATTCCGCTAGGAGAACAGCAATTCCTTCCTGACCCAGAAGGTTACATCATACCTCTGAAATGCGAGATCAGATCCAGTCCAGCTACCTGTCCGTCTCCAGGCTGCCTATCAATTAGCATTAGACACTAATTTGATTAAATCAGCACGCTGAAATTTTATTTGGTTCCACCTAAGGAGGATAATTCCCCCTGCGTGGTCTTTGGAACCCACTAATTTTCCAATGCAATGGGAAACACAGGTTGGGATTTGGAGGCTCTTTCTTCTACTTGTTAACATGTGAGCTGAAAACCGCAGTAAAAAATAAATCCATGCAACTTGGTAGAATGGGACTTGCCAGCTGAAGAGAAAGCAGCTTTTTACGGAATAGCCCAGATGGAAAAAAATGTATACATTTAACTCTGAAACCTGAAGTGTTCTTTGAGGGAAAACGAATACGTTTTAGCCTTAAAGGGATCACAGACTGCAATTATATAATTCTTGTCAACTGATGTTAAAGATAGGCTGGAAAGAATGTATGCTGAGGCCCTGCAATAAAACGAGCTCCTTTACTCCTTTCAAATGTTTGCAAGCCTTGGAGGTTATCCAAAGGTCGAATACAGGAAAAGTCTTGGTGAACAGAAAACATAATCATGAGCTTTTTTAATATGGGCTCTTTTTGTAATAAAATAAAATTATTGTAAGGGAAGGGGGGGCGGGCTCTGTCTTCTCAGATCTAGGGCCAGGGGGCTGAGCTCTGATCAGAGGTTTCTGTTCTCCCCTCCCCGGCTGTCACTGCCCCAGAGCGAAGGCAGCACCGGTGCTGGGTGCACTGGGAAGGGCACTGAAACCCCTTTGACGTCACTGCAGGAGAAGGGTGCATTTCCCACTTCACTGCAGGCATCACACTGTGATCATTCTTCATAGGAGAATCTGGGGGATGTGCACCAAGCCTTTCTTGGTTCTGATCCCACATTCCATACCGTCTTGTCGCCAGTTTGCTTCCTGTGGCGACTGCTCCATCACCCAAACTTACCTACACCTCACAGGCTGAGAAAATAACCTTAGAAGAAACCATATTTCCCTCTCAAAATCGTGACGCCAGTTGTAATGACAATCTGCACTGCCTGGGGAGTGTGCCATTCATGCTGATAATACCACCGTAGGTATTGATTCCAATTTCTTGACTTTCTTACGGGCTTTTTCTTTCTTTTCACTATTATCAGTCTGCATGGAGAGGTCTTTCCCATTACTTTCACCAGATAAGTAACCAAAATTAGAAAAACAAAACAGAAAAGTGATCATACTTACCAGTCCTACCCAGACAAGAAATGCTTCAGAGCTGGAGCACGCTGGATAGGCTGCTGGAACTGCACCTGCTCTGCTGGGACGTGAAACTAATTCGCATTAGCAGTCCTCCTGCAGATCATGGCTCGGCCTACAGGGCATGGCAACTTGACCTGACATTTAAAATTATTTCTTTTTTATACCATTTCATGCCAGCAACACATTTTCCATCACAATCAGCTCCTTGCCCTCCCTCATGATGGAGGAGCTGGTACGGAGCTGTCATTTCACAAAGCCAGGAGACAAGGGCCTTCAAACAAGTGAATGATAGTGCACGTGGAATGTGGCATATCTTTATTTTTAATAGCGGGGCACTTACAAAGGGGATGTAATGGGAATGCTCAGGGTATGAGCCTCACTTTGGGTATGAACCAACCTTCACCTCACATCACCTCACTCTTCTCCAAGTCCTCCTCCTGTTGGGTGGTGTTCTTTGGCTTTAACCACGCGCTCCTCCTCATCTCCTAGAGCTGAAAAGTCAAGAGTAAATGCATGAAACACTGGAAAAACCATAGGAAAACACACCACGGATATTTATAAATAAATTATAAATAAAGGCCCCTCTGCACATTCTGATTTAAGGAATTGTTTCAGCATGTGCCTAAGTCCAGCTGATCTCCATGAGACATAAAAGGACACTGAAACACACGCCAAAGTGCCCATCCTGAGCGAAGCTACTTCCAGAACCAGGGGTAAATTAAAGGAAGATGTCCTCCAGCAAAGACATGCACTCAGGGCAGCGCTGGGGCCCAGGAAATGGTGACGGCAGCAAGCTGACCCTGCAAACTCAAAATGAAATCAGAGCCTGGGGAGATGAGATCCAGATTTTCCTGCACGCAGTCCTTAGAGCTGAAGGTGGATGCTCAGTGGTGCACAGGCTACAAATGAGCTCCGCACATGGGAACAAACACGTCCAAGGGCCTCACACCCAACAGGGAGCTGCTGGTTGCCGAACATCTGACAATCTGGCTCCGAGAGCGGGCACTGAGCCCTGGCAAATCCTGCTCCCAGCCCTGCTGAAAATCTGTCGCCACATCATCAATGTTAAAAGACAGGTTTTTCAAATGGGAAAAGCGCGTTTATCACACTCGGCAAACTCACGGACAACACAAGGCATAATTGCTCAAATGTCAAATAAAAATTCTTGGCTGAGTAAACACTGTGCGTGGACCCTTTTTGATCCCCAAATATGAATGCTTCAGAACAGGATGAGCATGTGGCTAGCGGGGCTGTAATGGAGAGCGCTCTGTATCCTTAGCTCTACCAGGCCTGATAAAGTGCCCGCTATCGTGGAAAAAAAGCTCATCTGAAAGACAGAGGGAAACCAGATGGGAAAAGAGTGCAAACCCTCAGTGGGGATTTCCAAGAATTTTTTTTCCTTTTTTTTTTTTTTTTTTTAAATAATTCCCAAAATAACACACTCTCCCATAGCTCCAGGAGAAGTCTCATCCACCTGAGGCATTCAGAGGGCAGGGTTGCAAGGCCAGGTTTTGCCCTGGGTGCATGAACCTAACCCAAGGGGCACCAAGTGGGCATCGCTGCTGCAGGGCCTCTACCTCAGCTATTGCTGACTGCAGCACTTTGGCCACTTCAGATTTTGCTATTCATTCTGCTGCTCGGATAATTTCAGCAACTCCTTCTGCCTCTGGGTTTTCTGCTGCTTCCACCACTGCTCCATCGGGGTTGGCCACATCCAGACTTTCCATCTCTTTCGTTGCTGCTGTTTCTTCTAAGGCTGGTGATGCTGTCACATCCTTCTCTGCACCCCTTGGCAGCAGCGTTTCTGTGTCCCGTGCACGGTCCCCAGCGGAAAGGGCAGCAACGAGATCCATCCCAGGGGATGCTCAGAGCCTGGAACCTGTTGGTAGAAATGCAGAGTGAAGCAGGACGACCACGAACAAGCCCAGAGCCATTAAAAGAGGTTGGTGTCGAGACCTGGAACTGCAGGAGCTGCCTCTCAGCAGCTGTTTGCTCTGTGCAGATGCTGGGATGCAGAGCACTGTGCAGGAGCACAGCTGTGGCTCTCACATCCCTGCTCCGTGCTCTCCTGGGGGTGGCAGACATTTCTGTAGCCTGAATGGAGGCCAAAGACAAAACTGTACCCCAAAACGTCTTCATTGCCCCTTATCAGGTGGGTTGTGTAGCAATCAGAGACTAAAGGGAGGCTTGCTCTTTCCCAAGATATGTTTGCTTAAAATCCCAGAAAAAATAATAAATATGTTTTCTCTACCAGAAGTGGAGAAACACACAAGTGGGCAACAGCAGGCTCCAGCCAGGCGTAGTGCACCTTCTCCCAGATTTCTGCACCAACATATCTCACTTCTGACCTGTAGCATCCTTAGGGCTGCATTCTGTGCTCCCAAAGTGCAGCCAGGCCATTCTGCTGTGCTACTGGTTCACAAGTCTTGCACTGGGATTTCATCCAGTTCCACGGGCCAACCATCAGCTCAAACAGGTGACATTTTGACAATGAAAGGATAATTTCTGGTACATACAAAAGGAACACTGGCAGAGGAGATGCATAACGTTGTCTGATACATAAGTCAGCTTTTTTGTATTACAGAGATCCCTTGTCAAATATTACCCCATCGATGGGTTAAAAGGCAGGTAACAGTGATGCCAGCAAGTAGCAGTTATCACAGCAGACTTGGAGGAGTCTCATACCACAGATGCTGCTCCTCATTAGCAGTACCTACTCTAGCACAAGCCAAAGAGGTGACACGAGATGGAATAAGTTTCATGAACTGAGAGCATGAAATCAAGAGCCAGAAATAGCCAACGGGTTTGTCCACACACACCAGGTTGGGCAAAGACTTCACACTTCGTTTACTCCCCTGTGTTCTTTCTCTTCTTTTGCATGGAGACCAGCACAGCACAGGCACAGCAGACAACTAGCTTTTGGGCACATGACGACCCAGCAGTACAAAGGGATTCCTGCAGCATGGAGACACATCCACATTGTAAGCCTGCCAGCACAACACTGGGGTTTGCCCACATCCCTGAGGACACAAGGCAGTCACTCACTCTTGCCACCGAACAAGCTACCTGCATATCTGCTTCATTAACTAGTAACCCCGTAGGCCTGCTGACAAGAACATACTTCTCTCTCCTCTGGTAATTAGCCCTGAAGGCTGGTCATGCTCACTGGCCATGAAACGCTGCAACAAGCAGCCTTTTCATGCTGCCAGCCTTACCTTTGTCCCTGCCCATTCCCATTGGCTGTGGAAGGCCGGCACAATGCCTGCACTACCCCCGTGGGCATCTCTCAGCAGGGCAGAAATGAGCTGGCCGGGATGGTTGGATGGCATCTGCAGAGATTGGGAACCTCTTCCTTTCACTCAGGAAAAAGACGACTAGCTTCAGGAGAAGGGATGGGACCAGCTTGAGTTGTGCTGGGAAGAGGAAAGGTCTTACGAGGCTCCAGAGATGCTGGAGAGGAAGCACAGGGCTTTGTGCAAGGAACTAACAGGAACTTTGCTGGAAGTAGGACTTTGCTGCCTGCTGCACATGCCAGGCTCTGGTCCCAGTTAGCAGTAGTGTCATGAAAGTAATAAAAGACCTAAATCTACTTGAATGAAAGTGAAACACCTCCCAGAGTTCCTGAAATGTGGGCTGAGTTAAGCTAACGCTGACATGGATGCAGCATAAGGGATTAAAATGTTATTTTTAAAATTACTCTCCTTGTCAGAAAACAAAGGAGGCAGGTTAGCAACACTCACCCCCATCAAAGTTGTTATGGCTCTGAAATGAAGCATGCATAGCCCAAAGATCCAGCTTTATGATTGCATTTCCCCTCCAAAGTATTTTTGAGACAAATTCCAGGCACTTCAGCAAGTAGAACGGCTCAGAGATTAAAAGCAAACGTATTCCCAGCAACTCTGGGCAGCCTGCTCCAGCAGCACGACCACAAACCTGGGAATGAACTGCGCTCTGACTTGAGATATGACCTCAAAGAAGTCACATCTGCCTCTGTCCTGGGCCCCTCATCCACAGTGCTCTGCTGCAGCCATGGCTGAGAATTAGCAAAGGTTGCTCCCAATTTTCTGCTCCCTGAGGTCTGGTCACCACAAGGATGATCTTTCAAGGAGCTTGCTGCCTGCACAGTTTTTCTTTAAGTATACATTAGCATTTTGACCCACATTTGCACGGGGACTAATTCAACCTCACAACCTCCAGTTTAACCTCACAAATTGCCCCTGAACCACCAGAAGATTACCCCATGTCCCCAGGAGCACAGGTGGCTCTCAGATCACAGCACATCACTGAAGCCCACTACCTGCCTGGAGAGCTCCAACACCAAGGCTGCATTCCCAACCTGAGCACTCTCATGCCTTGCTCAGGATTATGCAATTCCAGCACCTCCTATTTGCTGCACACCCCTGCTTCCTCTCCTCAGAGCTCTGTTCTCTGCTCAGTGACAGTTTCATAGAATTGTTTGAGTCAGAAGGGACCCTTAGGGGTCATGTGGTCCAACCCCCCCTGCACTGAACAGGGACACCCACAGCTCCATCAGGTGCTCAGAGCCCATCCAGCCTGACCTTGGCTGTCTGCAGGGATGGGGCACCACCACCTCTCTGGGCAGCCTGTGCCAGCGCCTCATCACACTTAGTGCAAAAACCTTTTCCTTCTATCCATCCTAATTTCCTTCTCTTGGGGGCATCGGCTCGCGAGGCCCTTGTTATGATCTCCCCCACCACTTGGCAGCTGTGCAGTTTGCCCCCAGCCCATTTGTTTATGTCTGACTAATGCTCATTGCTTCAAAATGAGTTTGAAGCTAATGCTGTGTCTCCCAATTAAATGTTTGATAGAATGACATCAAAAGCAGAACAGACAGAAAAAATGATTTCCCATTGATAGGCTGACCACGTTGTACAGAATTATAAGGCTCCAGTTGCTTAGAATTTCACTTTAATCTTTCAAATTAAAGCTTTCCATGCTGCTTGTCTGCCCCAGCTGGGATTTGGGTGAAAGTTTCAGTTAATACAGTTTATCCAATGTAGGAAAACTTTTAACCCAAGTTAAAAAGAAATAAACTGCTATCTCTTCCAAGCATTTGGTCAAACAGTCTCAGCACGATAGTTTGCAACACTGCTTTCATTTTGGAAGGAAGGTCACAATGGTGCCAGAGAATAATATTCTTATAGTCCATGGGGAGCAACACACCTTTGGCCAAGCTGTGAGTCCCTGAAAAATGACAGTTTGCACACACACCAGACCCATTTGTGATAGTTTAGCAGTGAAAACATTTTTCAAAGTTCCAGCTTTGTAACCTGAATATTCTTTTTGTGCAGTTTTGGTGTTCTTTAATGTAATCTGTAAAAATAGCCAGTGACCTTTAGTGACATATAACAGGCTCCTGGTTTCCTTCCATGGTTTGAAGACTTAAACAATAGCCCCAAAGAAGTGACTCATTACTACACTCACACACATGCTCGATGCCTGGGAAACTGCTGGCTGTCGATCAGTAGGAGCAAGAAGGAGATTCACAGAGTTCCACAGTGCAATGGACTCCAGCAGTTTGGGGACTCGTGCATGAAAAGCCTACATTGCAAACTGCCAAACTCCCACCAGCCATTGCTACAAACACTAACAGGGAGGGGATGCGCAACAAGTTTTGTGTGGGAGACATCTGGGGAAAGGTCACTCTGGGTTGCCAGGGGACTCAGTGCCTGCACTCACTGAGCTCTCAGCATGCTTTCCGTGCTCTGAGCCTCCTGACATCTTAGCAACCTTTCAGCATGGCAGAGTGGAGGATCCGTTCCCCAAACAGCATATTCCTTTAGGTAGGCCAGGAGCATCAAGTTACCCTCATTCTTACAGGGGGAGGAAAACTTCATAATCCTATTAGGCTGCATTCACTTGACACCAGCTTTTAACACGTGTCCTGTAACCTCAGCCAGAAAGAAACCTTCAACAGCTCAGCTGGTGGAACTGTTGCCTTTAGACCACAAGCAACATGCTTGAAATCTGAGAGAGGAAATCTGCAGGTTTCTGAATAAATCAGGATTCTGGAAGTGGGGTCAACCTCCGGGCTGACAGTCACAATATGACAACTGCCAGCATTCAGGGAAAGCAGACAGCTTGCAATGAGTTATGTTGTCGCTCTCAAATCCCTGTCTCCTGAGAACTTCTACACGGCCGCCAGTGCTGCTATTTGCCCAGCACAGCCATAGCATTTGGGTCATTAAACAATACTGATGGCAACGCCCAGAGAACTCCAAGCACCTATTGTAGTATCACTGAATTCCTCCTTTGATCACCGTGGTCAGAAATACCTGATTTTTATCACTCCTTAATAGCTCCCAATCAACTTTAAGAAGTTACCACAATGCTCGTGGTAGAACCTTTGTCAGGCCGGGATAATCATTGACAAAACCAGAAGAGCAGATCTCACCAGCTCAGCACTGTCAGCCATTTGTGACCTCCTGCGTGGCCTCGCTACCCCAGGGACAAGGTTTCAGCTTCCACCTGGAAGTCTGGTCTGTGTTAGAGCAAAAAAGGCTGCAAATGTAAAAGCCAAATTCCCAGGTTCCAGCCTGCAGAGATTAAAAAAGGGAAGAAAACGTGAAGCACACGAGTCATTTCTTGGGGACACACAGTCCCCTAAGCATATAGTAGGAGCTTACATGACCATATGCTCTTATGGGCTGCTCAAGAGAAACAAATCTGTCCTGTACTTAAGATACAGAAGCTGTCATCCTTTCTGTGTCCCAAATAAACCAGAATACACCAATACTTACTATGTTTTTCCTTCCAAAGCTCTAATTGACGACTATCTAACTGAACCCTGAGCAGCTGCTAATTCAGCATTACAAGCTTCTGTTTCAGGCTTGAAGAAGGACTCAATGCTTCCAAGTTTACCTAAGCTCTCCAGCCATCCCAGTTTGTCTAAGATATTATCTCTACCCGTAAGCCTTGTCCAGCAGCAAGCAGAAAAGCACATTTTTTGTTTCCAGTATCTCTCTGTTAAAGGGAAATGAAAACTCAGCACTCCTTTGAATGCTTCTGAAATCAAAATGGTCAAGAGTCATTTGAATGAAGTTTATAAATGACAAGAAATTATAGAAGTTAATATCATTTTACAAATGTATGTTTTCCTGTAGGTTGATGTGTGGCTCCCAAGAGGCTTGAAAACGCCTAGCAAACTCTTAAGAGCCAAAAACATTGAAAATGAGCTTTAAGAGCAAGACTTCATGGACTTCTCCGAGAGGAGGAGAGACATCAGAACCCATGACAGCTTATAACTTACAAGTTACAACTACAGCAACCCATCTCTTAAACGTGTGGTCATAACCCTGTGTTTAGATACGAATAATAATAAATAAATAAATAAAAATAAACCCTGTGTTTATTTCATTTATTACCTGATGTACCCATTTGGAATTTTTGGATGGGCACTAAAACACAAGGCATTAGCTTGAAACAGCGGAGCAGATTTGATGGGTATCTGCATGGTTCATCTGTCAACTCAGGTAACTTTCTAAAAGGTGAAATGATACTTGGGATTTACAAGACTTGCATGTTCTTGAGGAGAAAAAATGGCAATTTCACATACTTGCAATTGAAGTACTTCCAATAGGCAGGTTGGCACAAGAAACGTAGGAAAGACGAATGAATTAAAATAAAAAAACAATTTATGCGTTTAGCCTTAAGTACCAGCTGTGTCTGATGGAAGTGGTGTTTTCCTTCCTCCGATATATGCACGCATTCACATCCCTCAGGTACAGATCACAAACTTATTAGTCCAGTTACTTCATCTTGGATAGTTTATTAAATCGTAAGGGCTTTCATTCTCTGCTGCATCTGGGGAATTTTGTAGGCTTTCAGTGCTCCTCCTCAGGTCAGCCATGCAACCAGATGATTAAACTAAATTCCCTTAAAGAAAATCTTTGTTTAATATTAAAACAAAAACATTAAGCTGTAAAACATTAAAGTGTTATTTAATGACCATTGTGGCTATATGAGAGCCAGATGGAAGCTGCTCTGCGCTGTCCAAGCTCAGCTTCCCAGGAGCGATGCTCCGTGCGATGCACACCCTCTGAGCAGCACAGCAAACACACGGAGCAGCTCCACCACGCCAGGCTGTTCACTGGAGGTCAAATCCTCAACCCAGTGTACAGCCAAGGAGACACCTGTCTCCTCTTGCTCTGGGTGGGACAGAGGGATCGAAACTCTTCCTCATTAACTCCTTAACAAAGCAGCAACTTATGGAATCACACTGCATCTGCTCCCAGAGCTGCTCCCGGGCTCTATCTCACAGGATCATTAAGGTTGGAAAAGACCACTAAGATCATCCAATCCATCAGCCCACCCCCACCATGCCCACTGACCACATCCCTCAGTACCAGATCTCCATGGTTCTTGAACACCTGCAGGGATGGTGACTCCACCACCTCCCTGGGCAGCCTGCACCAATACTCTTGTCAGTATCTTTCCCAAAGAAGCCAGTGGATATCTTGCTATGCGGCAAACGGGAAAAGGCTTGGACTGGACATACACTGTATGGTAGCACAGCCCATACAGAGCATGTGCAAAGAATAATAATTGAACCTCTTCCAGAAAGCAGCTGTCCTGGTATGTGAAAGTAATGTCTGTTCACTATCTAGCCAATGAAACAACTTAAAAATAATACAGGATAAGCTTCCATTCTCAGAAAAATCTCTATGAATCAATAACCACATTTGTAGCAAGCATTCTATTCAGCGAGCTCTGATTATCAAGAAATCCAGAAGAGCAAGCAGCCAGATCACTCGCAGCAACAACCAAACAGCTCTCCTCTAATTGCAGCATTGGGCCAGGGAAGCAGAGTTGGAAAAATTCAAGCAAATCCCCACTGGAATCTTTAAGGAGGCTCTAATCCCACTCCTACTGTCAAATGAGAAATTCTGTTCTTGCAGGAAAAGGATCTTCCTCCCAATCGCAGAAACTTCCTCCAGCATCTGAGCTGAGCCAACTGCAAATGAAATCTTGAACCTCTGCCCAGCATGATCATCAAGAACTGAAACTTCTGAATTAGAATGATATAAAAAGATGCCAATAAAAATTTCTCTTCTGCAAGCTCTACTCTGCTGTCTGAATCTTGCTCCATTTCCCTTCCAGCCCAGTTAAAACCTGGGCTGTGCCAAATCCCAGGGCAGACCCCACTCACAGCATTTCTGACACAAGCCAGGGAGCAGTCGAAATTACAAAAGACAGCTCTCATGAGAACCCCAGATCAAAGAAATCCACCTCCATTTGCATGAACTTTTAGATAAACATCCAAAAAAGTTTAAAGTTCACTGGGGGACTGACCCTTTTCTGCAGTCACCCTCACACAAATACAAACCCTGCATTTGCCATTTCTCTTTATGGGTGGTAAGGTCTTTGGGGCAGGCACCAGGACTTCCTATGCACTAGGGAAGAGCCAGCACCATCACCCTCTGGTTCTAAATGGAGACTGTGTGTCTTGCCACAGTGTAAATAATACTTGTAAACAGTCCAGCTCTAACATGACTTCATTGTGACCCTCCACTCATCTGTCCACACTATGATACTGAGGTCAAATTCAGGGAGATTTGATGTGAACACGAAGCATGCATGGTACATCCAAATGATCACAGTTTGGAAACAAGCCCAAAAAATATAACAAAGCTCATCTGTGCATCTCTCATTTCTCCTTTGCTCTAACCACCAGATGCTCTCCATTCAGCTACCTGTTACATTCTGAGCTTAGACTGCACATAGACTTCAATAGATGATCACAGCATGGACCATCATACCAGGTATCTACTTTTACCTTGGTATCCTATGTCTGGTAAAAGATATAAAATTTAAAAAGAAGCAAAAGTCCTGTGACAGTAAGTGAGGTTCAGGCACCCTAACCATGGGCTCAAAAAATCTCACTTTTCCCCTTTATAAAAGGGAGCAGTTTCACAAAGACTCAAACAATAGATTATCTTCAGGGTTATTGTGACGTGACTATGAGGCTTTCTCGTCAAGCTGCCAGTGGGGAGGAAAAAAAAAGCTTTCTGAATCAGGCTCTTATCATTTATACCACATTACAATCCAAAATGAAAAATGACTTGCTCCAGATTTGATAGAATAAAGCATCTTGAGATGCCACAGAAGTACCCAATTTTCAATAAAGACATTAAACCTAAGCTTCAAAAAAAAAAAAAAAAAGGGAATAATTACATCGTTTTTTGCTTTGAGTTTTAATGTTAAAAGTGTCAATTTATAAAACTAGGTGAACATCCACAATTCCTAAGCAGACTGTAGCTAATTAGACCTCTTTTGATCTTTTATTTTGCCCAGAAGCTTATTTAACAACTTTACACAAAACTCAAGGTTTTGACACAGTAGTGGACTGGGGGAGGGGGGAAGACTGCAGAAGAGAAAAATTCTCTCTGCATTTTGCTAAGGTGGAGGCTCATCACCCTCCCAGGCACACATTCTGTCAGCAGAATGCTTTTTAGCAACGAGCTGGACTACCTCTCATCAGAGCTATCAGCATGGAGACAGTATAGAGAACAACGTATTCCCACCCAAGCAGCATCTGCTCTCGTTGCAAAGGGTTGTGCAGAGGGGTCTGGGTGGAAGTGGGGCAGACAGAGTTGGTCCAAGGAAAGAGTAGAGCCCACACTTTGCTGTCCTGCACCAAAACTCACCTTAAGTGAGTTGGCTCCATCCTGGAGCAGTGGAAGAGATAGGACAGTTCCTCCTGGTTCCTTACACCTCTCTTTTCTGCAAAGAACTGACATGAAAATAACTGTGGGGCCAGATAACACAGAAGCCACTAAGACTTGGCCATTTGTCATTTCTGTGACCACACGATGAGTTGATGCTTGAACTTGATGATCTTAGTGGCCTTTTCCAGAATTTTATGATTCCGTTGATTCTATGACATCAGCTCTCTCCTTAATGAGGTATTCCCTCCTCTGGGACCTTCACATCTCTCAGGAGGTCACAGCAGTGAAGGATTGCTAAGGGCAGGAATTGCCTTACCTTGTCCTGAAATGGAACATCTCAGGGCTCACACATACAGACTCCAAGGAGCAGGCAGCCAGCCTGATCCAAGAACAGCTGTTGGGAAGGGAGCAATAGGAGGAGGAGACAGGATGGGGAATTAACAGCTTCTAACAGCACAGCACAGCTGAGTCTGCAGTAAAATGCTCCTGTCTGCAAGCAGTTCCCTTCTGACGGGAAGCTGGATGGATTAGGAACAACCACAGCCATTTGGACGTGCAGCTTTATGTTCTGCCTATGTTAATCTCTGTCTAAAGGGAACCTAGGACCTAGCCTAAACCTCAGTAACAACAGCTCTCCACTCCTGTCCCTTTGCTCCCTAATTTAACTATCTTCAGTCTCAAGTAGGAAGAGTTTGAGCTCACCCGGTAGCTGAGATCATTTAAGATGCACTGTTCAAGCAGGAATAAGCATGCTGAATGCAGCTCTCAGCCCCCACAGAACACATCCACATACCCACCCAGTGGACCCCAAGCACCAGCTCTGGACTGTGCTCTGTCCCCCCTGCCCTACATTCACAGCTACTAGGAAAGCTTAAAAAGTTGTCACCAATTTGTTGAAAAAATCAGTCTCTCTCACCCAGTTCCAAGGCCATCCTGGCTTGCAATTTTACTTCCTTTCCTCCTCGCTCTCCTTGAGGTGCATCAGCTGAATGTGGCTTCCACAACAAAGGGAGAAAGAAGGAAGCGATCACAGACTGCACCCACACAGCAGCAGCAGAGATATTTCACCTCTCGTGCTGCGCATCACAGCAGTAATGATTTCCAAGAATACCACTGACAAACTTAAAAGCTTAATGTAGTAACAAAAATCAATACTGTGCTCAAGAAAATCCCCTGATGCTGGAGCATCACTCAGGTAGATGGCACTGGGGCATCCCTTCGCTAACAGCAGCTGGCAGCCCATTAGAGAGGGGAGGCTGCTTTAATTTATTCCCTTTGTCGTTCTCGTATAGATCTTCCCCTTTTCAAGTGCTCTTCGTACCTTCATACTGCAATTTGGGTTCATAAATAGAACGAGTTCTGAAAGCTGGGATCAATATATGCTGCGTTCCCTTTCAGACAGGACGCAGCAAAAAGGAGAGAGCCAAGTGCCCTGCTGGCACAAACAGCAGTTCCTTTGTGTGCAGTTCTATCATTAAAATATGAATCCAAATATGGACTTAAAGTTAGTTAACTCATGGAAACAAAAAATAATTACAAGTCATGCTTGCATCCCAAGAGCAATTCCCTAGGCATAAATCCACACCTTTGACACTCAAAGAAGAGCTATCTAACCACACTGAAGGTGCTGAAGATGACGCCTGGAAGATGACAAGTGACAGGTCAGAGCACAAGGCTGTGAAGTGCTGGGTCATCTCTTGGTGCTTCAGGGTGTCCTTGTACCCCAGCAGCATTCATGCAACCTGACAGAACATGTAGCATTACACTGGTGAAACTAGTCTAATTTTTTTTTTCCAGGCATAATTGATAGTGTTGACTTAATTTGACATTGTTCTAGGGGACGGATCATAGAATGGCTTGGGCTGGAAGGGACCCCAAGGATCATCAAGTTCCAACCCCCCCCTGCCACAGGTGGGGCCACCAACCTCTAGATCTGGTACTAGACTAGGTTGTCCAGTGCCCCATCCAATACCTTATCCTGACCACTCTCTGCTTCCATTAAATACACTTACCAGATCCATAGAGCTCACAAAGAAATCCCAAAGGATTCCACTTGTTTTCAATCAGAAGCTTTAGCAAATGAAAAGCAAACCTTCTCCTGCCACCTCTTCAACACGCACACAAAGCTCTACCAAAACACACTGCACTGATGCTTTGCAGTAACACCTGCTTAACACCAAACAAAAGCACGTCTAAGTCACTGAGTCGGTAAAATCCAATGCGGTACGTCAAAATATTTCAGTTTCACTCAAACACTCCTCAGTGGTTAGTGCTAAAAATTTGTTTCATCTCTTCATTCTCCTTCCAGGCCTTTTGCAAGAAAACAAAGCTCAGTAACACATCTAAGACCAGAGGACTGCTGCTTGAACCAAAACAGTAACTAACATCTCATCCCTTGGCCCGTCCTCCTCTGAAGAATGAAGCCCTTCCACCTCTGTGCGTTTCACCTTGGCTTTTATCTACAGCTTATTGCTCTTATTTCCTCTCTCCTATAACGCAAATAAATCTGTGTGGTGCTAGTTATAAAGCAAGTAGTGAGAGAAAGGCATTTCATCCCTATTGACCAAAGAGCTCAGGGCAGAGCCACCTGGGTGATGTTGGGGGGCAGAGCCCCCCAGCTTCCAAAGGAAGGCATTCTGCAGCCCACAGCTGCTTCAGCACTGGTTGGGGCTGTGCCTTGCTGCACTCTGGCTTTGCTCAGCCCCTCGTCCCTTCCACCTCTGCAGCTGAGTTGCACCATGGCTCATCAGCATATGTTTACAAAGTGATGGCTGAGAGCTTGGCCAGAAAGCTCTCTGAGCACAAGTGCTGTTGTTTTTACAAGGAGACAAATCCACAAGGCTGGGAGAAGTAGGAAGGAACATCTGCTTGCACACATCAGTGCAGGCACAAGCTGCAGCTGTGAAGCCCCTCTCGCTCCCTGGTGCTGCCTGCTAACTGCTGGCATAAATACAGCAACAGCATTGCACATGTGGCAGGCTGTTTAATTTTAGAAATCAAAACTATCCAGTGATTAAGTTAGTCATCCTTCCTCAATTTGGGATCAACACAACAGTACCAGAGGCAGCGGTCAGAACCACTGTGGTTTGCAAGAGGGTAAGTGAATGTGTGCATGAGCACCAGGAGCCCTGCTCTGCTCTGCCCAGCCTCACTTTGCAAAGGGAAACACTCCAAGGAAGGCTCCAAATGAAACCTGAGTGCCTGCATGGATCCTGTGATGCAGGAGGCTGCAACCCTGCAAAGCCCAGAGGTATCTTCCCCTCCCAGTGAAAACCAGCGAAGGAAGAAAGCAAACAAGTCATGGAGGGATTTTCTGTTTCTCTAGACAAACATGCTAAGAGCAGTTCAAAAGAGGCTAATTAAATTCTAAAATCCCTGTGCAAATACATTAATAATGATTTAGAAATGAGCAGTTAACCAAGGAAGTTTTCAAGGTGGGAAGTGTTTGATACAGAAGAGCTGCTAAGCGTTCGTTGCAGACAATCTCTCTGGATAGCACACGTGTTTGGAGGCTGAGCAAATGCTCGTGGGCCCAGGAAAGCAGCATCCTCCTGCAGGCAATCCCCATTGCCCCCACCACCAGGCAAGCCAAGGCAGCACCAAGTGATGTGGCTGCAAGCCTGAAGGACCGCTGTGCAGCCCCATCAAGGACCTCTTCTGACCTGTCTCCAGGGCAGAGGAAAAGCAAAGATGTTTATTCTCTCCTGTTGCTGCTATGGGAACTTTCTAAATGCCAAATAAATCTTTTTCATCTTCCGAGTCAAAGGAAAGAATCAGCAACTTGTAACAGATGAGTTATGGCTATTTGTGAGGACGGGGTTAGCTCATATCCATAAAGAACTTTTGCACAACCAATGGAAAATGTGTATGAAATATTGCTATCCTAATAGGCACCAAAATCTTCCCCTTCATGCACGAAGCATGCAATGGTGAGAAATCAATAATTTCTTATAATTGCTGATATGGTGGGGTGGAAAATCTGACAATGTTGTGTGATCTCCACTCCCACGGATCAGACAATCTCTCAACTTGAAATGCCATCTTGCCCACAAGCCAAGCAACCATTGCTCTAATGGTGCAGTCTTCATTTAACAATGGCAAACCAAGGTGCAGAGAAAAGCAGCAATGCGCCCTTGGGAAGCCTTTGGCAGAGCACAGAATTACACCCACTGGCTGAGGCCCTGTCCTGCTCAGTCCCCCAGCTGCAGTCACTAGATCACCCCTCCCATTCTTTTCCCCTATTCTCTTCATGCCCTTGCTCCTGAAGTACATTTTTTTTTTCCAGGCAAGATCTCATGAGATATTGATTCATATGCTTGTTAAAATCCAGATCCATTATATCTCCCTTTTTGCTTTCATTCACTAATTTTATTGTCCTATAAAACAAGAAGATTTTCAGAGGAGATATATTCACCATGCCGCCACTACTGCTCAAGGCACACAGCTGCCAGCATCTTCCGGAAACATGTTTGTTTAGTTCATAAATCCTACTTTCAGTATTTTGCTAGATACAAAAATTACGCACACAGGACAATAAATTCCAGGATCACTCTTCCTTTGGACATGACAAACAGGACTGCAGTTATTTCCCCAGCCCTGAAGTACCTCTCAAAGAGCAGTCAGCAGTCTCATAACTTGAGATAAACCATTTAATTTCCAGAAGGAGCCTTGTTTGTATGGAGACACAAGTTATTGTCTGCTGGGTGCTCTCTGATTGCTCCGTGTTGGGAAGCAGATGTTTGGGCTGAGCATGTTCCTGGCACACAAAATCTCCTCATTCAAAACTGAAGGATCTCTTTAGCGGTCCATAAGAGGATATATTCACTTTCCTCAGCATGCTAACTATGCTCTTCTGCAGTTTCAGCAACTAGGGGGACAGGCCCAAAATTCTTTTACGCTGTATTATCAGTAGATACTTAAGAGAGAAAGTGGGGAATAAAAGCAAAATAAAAACCACTAAAAATTGGCAGGAATCGATTCAGGAGGGAAAACAGTGGATAGGAAAAGCTATCCAGACTTGACTCATGATTAAATGCTCATAAAAAAATAAAAAATACATTAAAAAAGAAGCATTAAGAAGTAAATCTAATTGGTAGAAACAGAGGGAAAGGAAGTTAACTGCAAAATTCAACTAGACCACCAGAAAAAGCCTCCAAGCAATTCAATTTGTTATGGCACGGTGAATCCTGCCTAGAAAAGGGTTAGAATTCGCATGGAAAAGCAGCTCAGATAAAACAAATCAGGTGTGATTAGCATTTGTAAGTGTACATAAGGTACCTTTAATCTAGGCATACTGTTAGCAGCATAACAAAAATACACCAGGGCAAGCTGCTCAGCCACATCCCAATGACTGCAGACAGAAGCAGCCCTGGCTGATGCACACTGCTGTTGTTTCTATGCAGGATTCAGAGCTCCCCCACAGACAGCTCGCCATTGGTGATATGGGGTGGGCAGCAGTACTCCCAGTGGCCCCCACATCAGCCATGGCCAAGGGATGTTTTGCCAAGGCTAATGTTTCTTTTAGCCCAGCTGAAGCTCTCTGTTAAATTGCCAATGGAGAATAAGACTCCATAAAACTCATATCTGGAATCTGGGGACTACTCATCAAGAACGTAAGTGCTCTTGGTCAAAAACGCTGCTAGATTTACTGTCTGTTCTTTTTAATGCATCCTGAAGTATGGATTTCACCACTCTCCTCATTGCTACCAGTCACACTGAGCACATGAGGAGAAATGGCCACAGACTGCAGAGATCTTACAGCCTTCTCCAAATCAAAGACTATAGGTGTGCCAGGTTAATCCTGATTAGTAACCTTCACTGTGAATATATTGATAACACTGTGCAACTGGAGAAGGCTTTTTCATGTCAGGTGGACCACATCTTATTCCCACAGCAGCTGCTGTGATGTTTAGTCACTTTGTCACCCTTTCTCTCCTGCCCACTCTTCCACATATCAGTACATTAAGAAAAAGCTAGGAAACAGACTTAGGAACTGTTATCAAAACTATAGACTTCTACCCACTATTACTGTCTCCAGCCAAGGAACCCAATCCATTGGCTCTCCCTTCTCCTAGCTGAGCTTGGAAACCCTAAGACAGCTTTAAAATCCTCCCTGTTCTATACAAATCTAGCTCATTGTTTGAATATGACGTAGCAAAAAAATATAAAAAATATGTCAAGGCTGAGCTGCTTGGACAAAGGTGCTAAGAACGAACTCAGATGCACTGCCCAGGTATTTGAATTTTATGGGCTGCTCTCAGAGACAACAACCTCTGGCTTAGTGCCACTATGCAAGTGGTGAGGGGACAGCCAGCCAGGATCATCTAGCAGAAGGTGTGAAAGTACTCAGATAGACATTGTGAGACAACACTGAAAGAAGCTGACAAATGCAAACATCAGTTATTTGGGAACAGAAACACCTCCCTTGATGGGTTAAAAGCATGCCATATCTTAGCAAACTCATTTCATAGAACCGTTTGACTTGGAAGGGATCCATAAAGGTCAGCTAGCCCAACTCCAAGGTAGCTTTCATCACATGTAATACAACAGTGTCAAACACCAATAAACATTTCATTCGCCTACAACACAAGTAAAACACAACTACTGTACAGGAACACAAAGGTTACCTGCATTAGGCACTAAGCATAAACCTCTGCATTACTCAACTGTCCTTTTTTTTTTTTTTTTTTTTTTTTGCCAGAAAAGACACAACATCAGAGTTTGGGTACTTAAAGCCAGCCAAGTCAGCGAGTGGGCCAGAGCAGCACATCCTGGCTGCCAGTCCCTGCTTGGGGGAGCAGTGTTTGGTAGTCAAAAGCAGTTGAACCAGTTGAACAAAATCTAGATTTTGTTCCTAGCTCACTGACTGACAGCACGTAACCTTGAACAAGATGCTGCACCACACTGAAATAGATGAATAGACCCGTTTGCATGTGGCTGAGAGTATGGTGCAATCGTTGCCCTATAAGGTACTCTCAGGTCACCAGCTCTAGGGTGCCAGAAAAGAGCAGAGCCCAGTTGTTGTGAGCTTATGCTACGTGATAAGAGCCTTGGCCAACGTGCATGAATTTTTTCCAGCACTCCATGAGTTCTTCTGCATAGCAAAGTTAAAGCAAGCGAGAGAAAGAGAGACATCCACATTTGATTGGCTGTGACTGGCTGCAATTAAAAACTATAATTTATTACCCTGGATTACGAGTATAATTTCAATGCAGAGAATTAAGGTTTTCTTCTGAGATGGAAATAAAGATTAATTTTTAATTTCCTTTCTCATTGCACATTTAAGAGCAATGGACTCCATAGAAAACTACAGGTCAAAATAGTTTTATGGAGGAATGACAATGTTCTGTTGTCGAATAATTTAATGCTCTTGCTGCCTTTTTAATATTTGACTGCAGCTCCCTCATGCGAAACAACGGCAGCAGACGCTGTACACATTTGCTGCAGCACTCAGGTCAATGTGACTTTGAAACAGCAAAGTTTCACTGCTCAGGGCTCAGGCAGCTCTGGGAGCTGCTTTCCATAGGAAGGGAGACACGGCTTTTCCACAGGACAAGCAGCCAGCCTGGAATGGGAAGAGCAAAATGAAAGCCTGGGGGAATAAGGCGCCAGAATGGATGGGCACAGGGGGGAATACTTACACATCGGCAGGTGTATACAGATAAAGCAGGAGAAACGTTTCCGTCTGGGAAACACTGCTGTAAGACAGCAGGGCTGGGAGGTTTTGCCTGCAGGCAGAACACGTTATTCCAATTTCCACAGCACATCAGCAGAACACAGGAAGAAACTGTGAAGCACGAGGTCACAAATACACCGAGGCCTTGGCACAGTGACTAGGTCAGTGCTTTCCAAAACAGCTCCTATGCAGTGGAGAAAACCACTGCAGAAAAGCTGGGAAATCCGCACCATTAGGCAGCACTTCTGAGCTCCCAGTATCAGAGAATTCAATGCAGCACGTGAAAGGAGGGGTCTGTGCATCCATTCCTCCTACAGACGGTCTCAGGACAGGATTTGATGTTGCTGCAGACAGCAGGAGGACACTGTCACATGCCTTAGGCCCAGCATTTGACCCTGTGCAACTGGCAGGGAAAGGAAATGTCAGTGGAATTCAGAAATGCCTTAAATCGTTGTTCTGGTAGTAGCAATTAAAAAAAAAAGGCCATATTAATGACTTGTATCCCAGCTAATTGAATAACCCTACGCTGACAGAACTGTAGCCTAGATGACATAGTAATAGGCCTTCCCACTGCAGGAATTTCTATTTAGCAATTTTCCATTGCTAAATTTTTAAAATTTATTGGTATCTTGGGCTATAAATGGGATTAGATGATGAGATGCATAAGTGATGCAATTGCTGCTCACCAGAGTTAAGCTGAGCACTCTGCAGGGTCATGGGGAGGAACATCTCTGAGGGACACAGAGGTGACAGCAATTTCAGCACACCCTTGGGATCAAATATTTTGAGGGCTCTCTCGGTGGATTTTAGGCGAAATCTGTTGGAGGCAAGGAAAGAAGGCACTGAATCTAATTTTCAGCAGCCCTTCTCCTTGCAGGATTTCTAGAAAACATTTAAAGTACCTCAATTTTCAGTGCAGAAAAACAGCAAAATTGGGCACCTTGCTTAGGACAAGTCAACACCAGTTTGTCACTGTGCAGTAACTGGAGTCCTGGTGCATAAACCAATCCTCCCCACTGCTCCCAGTGAGATGCTGGCAGCCCATTTTCCCAAACACTCCAGCGCCTTTGGAAAGTCTGGATTCCCGTTTTGGAGCAGAAGAGATGCAAAAGCACCAGCTGCTATAGAGAATCCTTCTCACAGACTTTTGATATCAGTTTTGTCTTCAGGAGCCCACCCCTGGTATAACCATCGCCTGAGTCTAAAGACTGGTATGTGTCTCCGGAAATGGAGTTTAGATGTTTGTCTTATCTGAACAAGTTCAGCAACCGAACACAGTGTGCAAAAAAGCGTGAGCAACCCTGACAAAGCAACTGCCGCCTCCTTATCACGGTCTCCAAAAGGACTAAAAAGAATCAAGCATCAGAGACTTATCTCTCGAGAGATGTTCAGTGCCCATGGCTTACTGATCAGCTCTAACTCCCTTTTTCACCGGAGTTTTGCTGCCTTGTTTTTGGCCACACAGAACAGCCTTGCCACTTCCTGAGTGTGGAGGAGTCATGAGGGGAAGGGCTGCGGAGGATGGGCCCTCTTCGCCAATGCTGTTGTCTTATATTTCTGGATAACAGGATGTTTTTGTTTTTTTTACTCATGGCAATTTTACCCTTGTGATAACCGCAACAAACGGCCATCCCAATATCACAGGGAGGCTCTGAATCTTTCATTCATCCATTGCCATCACCAAAAATATGAACAGGTTTCCTTGAAGTCACGTTAACCTTGTCTTCCTCTCTGTGTTCTCCTCATGCACTCCAGGCTCAGTTTGGGATCCTCTATCTGCAGTCCTCCACAAACTGCTTCTGCCATGAAACATACCAGATCCTTTAAGCCCTTCCCCTGCCTCCTCCATCTGCAGTCAGTCAGCATAGGACTCCCAACAGCACCAAGCCCTGCTCTAACAGCTTCCCCTGAAAACAGTGGGAAAACACCTTTTGGTTTCAGGAGAGTCTGAGTAATCCTGAATGCTGCTGAAAATACTTCACTAAAGTACAAGATGAGTAAAGCATAGAAATACTCAATTCTGGAACATGAGAGATCAGGTCAAAGTTACAGTGAGTAGGGAGGATAAGATCAATAGCTTAGACGGGACAAGACACTGAGAACAAACCATGCTTTACTCAAAGAGTAGGCTCTAGAAACCAGTATGAGCCTTCTTAGGCTACAGTGTTAACTCAGCAAGAACAGAGGTGTCACAAGGCACTCCGTGATAGTGGGACACTCAAAAAATGTAGAAATGCAAGTTGTCAGGCATCTGGAAATAACAACTTAGATCTCTACATTGGAACCTGTCTACAAGAAACAGGCTGGGGCTGGATCCCACATCAGCCATGTTTGGGATGCAGTTATGATGGCTGTAACCTTCATCTATTGTAACGTAAAGTCCCTAACACATACATTCAACGGTAATATGAAATAGATACTCACTGGTTGTTCAAATACCTCAATTCATTTGCATATTTAAATCAGCACCGATGTCTGTAAACATGCAAGGCTAAGTTAGCAACAAGCGCTATTTATGGAGAAGTCTCACTGAAGGAGCCCTGCATAGCCAATATTCTTTAATCAGATGCTCCTCCATCAGTCCCCTTCTCACAGATGCTCAACAGATACAACAGGGGTTGGAGCAGATGTTTTAGCTGGCATAACTAATCCCTGTACCTTCTTTCCATGCTGCAGAGGCTGAAGGTTCAGCACTGGTCATCGCTCCTCATTCCTCAGCACAAGGGGAAGCTCAGGCCTACTGAGCAGAGCTATGAGAAAAGGACATTTTGTTTTCAGATGCTTTCCTCTTACAGGCATTGAATGAAGAAAAAAAAAAAAGCAAAAAAAAAAAAACAACACCAAAAAAACACAAAAAAACAAGACAACCCAAGCTCTGATGAGAAAGATAAATTCTCAAAAACAGTGACAGACTCCCCAAGCAGATACCGGAGGAGAAACGCCACCAAGATCCGATTAGCCTGGTGAATCAGCGCTGCAAACAGTATCTCTAAACCAAAACACCCTTCCTTTTCCCCTTCTCACACTCCTCTTCCCACCACTGCAAAACTCTCCCAGCCCTCAGCTCTCCTGCCCACCACCCCCACACGTCGCCTGCTCAGGGTCTGACGCTGACTTATCAACACCTTCCATTGACGCTACTGAAGTCAATGCTGGCAGAGGCACCAGGCCCTCATTGCTGGGTCACTAACACGGCAGTTATCCCTTCCCCTGCATTTGGGATGATTCAAGACTGCATGGCTTGGGTTGGCAGGTAGGGAGAAATCTCATTTTTTGTGAAAGAGAAAAGCCTGCTTTTTAAATCAAAGGAGGACACAAAGCAGTCAGGTGGGTAAAGCTCTCTCGCGTTTGCAGCCCATTCTCTGCTTTGTGAACTACTTATACCAACACAACAGGTTTCCTCTAAAGGCTCATTGGAGATAAACCTCCTAGAAGACTTTTTGGTCTGGAGGATAGAGAGAAGTGGCCCATTGCCCTTCTCCAAGGATCAATCCTTGTGTGCTAATCAGTGACTGCAACTTGTGATTCTCCAATGAAGCTCTGTGAGCCAGGGGAACACCTAGATCTAGATTTCAAGCTAGCTTTGGAAAATGCATGTGGCTGCCACAGCTGAGCAGGTGCACCTCAAGTGCCTTTCATGAGTTGAAGCACCAGAGAGCAGCATCTGTGCCAAGCAGAGCTGGGCAGGCTGCTCCTGCTCTCAGCAAGTGGCCTTGGGGCCAGGTAAGAACTTGTATTGCCTGGGAGAGGGAAGGGAGACATGCAGATGTGGCACTGAGGGACATTGTTTGGTGGGCATAGTGGTGATGGGTTGACGGTTGGACTTTAAAATCTTAGAGGTCTTTTCCAACCTTACTGATTCTGCGATGTTCCCTGGAGGTGTTCAAGGCCAGGTTGGATGAGGCCCTGGGCAGCCTGGTCTGGTATTAAATGTGAAGGTTGGTAGCCCTGCCTGTGGCGGGGGGGAGGTTGGAGATTCATGATTGTTGAGGTCCCTTCCAACCCAGGCCATTCTGTGATTCTGTGAAGGGGACTGCTGGGATGCTGCTTTTCCACAGCATGGAGTTTCCTTTTTTTTCTTTCCCATAAGCAACAAATAAATAACAGCCCCACTCTCATCACAGCAACTAGAGCAGCAGACACTCTCACTAGAATAATTAACTGTGGTTCAAGAGCAAAGAGGCAGGAAGAGGAGTGGCAGAAGGATTCCGTCCTGAGCTGACAGGAATTCAGTCAGGTTTCAGCTATTTACAAACACTTTGCTGTTAGCAGACTCTTCCCAGCAGCACAACCATTACCATATGACTGCCTGTAAGCAGTGTCACATCACTTCACTGTCAGCCAGATCAGTTCATCATTTCCATACCTAATGGGTACCATTTTGGTCAATCCAAACTCAAGAGGCAAGTCCAAAGAACAGAGCCTGAAGCAGGCAAATACCACTGCCCTTCCAAATCTCTGGCCTTGCCATGTGAGCATGAAGCCAGGGGAGCTGGGGGGAGTCAGCCAAGCACCATCACAAGCACTCCCCAGCCTCCTCTCCTCTGTTCTGGGGCCAGCATCAGCCATATCTCTAAAGGAAATATGCTCCTATAGTTGCTCTGGATCCAGCAGGAGGAGCTGGCTAAACACATATTTTTGTCTTCATGTAGGGCCTAAATAAACAGTCAAATAAGAACTCAATCTAGAATACCCTATAGTTTAAAGGATTCCCTCAATTATCTGTGTTCCTTTTATTCCCATGGCAACTGATACAAGTCTGATCTTCAGTCCAAATACTTTTTTCTGCCTACTTTTCTAATATAACTAGAAACACATACACAAATTTGATGCAGACCTGTACATTTTTCACAAACACTATAACACCTCCAACCTAAGCAATAGCTGAAAGGTATTTCTTTTCTAATTACAAATATGCCAGCCTCTATTTATGTAGAAATTGAATGCTGGTCCTGTGGCTAATGTGGGAAAGGTTCAAAACACCACTCACTGCCACTTAGGAGACAGAAATAGATGGAAAGACCCTCACCTGGAAAAAATGGAAAGAAAAGACTTTGAGGAAAGGCCTTCACTTGTAGAAGATGACAAGAAAATAGATGCGGTACTTAGGGACATGGTTTAGTGGGTACGGTGGTGATGCACTGATGGTTGGACTAGATCTTGGAGGTCTTTTCCAACCTTAACTATTCAGTCATTCACTGAAATTATTTGGTTTAAACAAATGCATAAAATCATTGTCTCATGTCACAGGTGAGCAGAATGGCCATGCTGAGCCCTTTGCCTGCCTCAAGGCAACAAGGGACTTGCAGGACCAGCTCACTTACACTTTCCTATGTCTCTAGCAGGGTTTGGACCACTTTTCAAAGGATCCACAGCCCTTTTCACTGAGCTAAATATTTCCTGAGACCCTGCAAGAACTGTGCAGAAATATTTTGCCCCTCAGCACCTTCGCAGTCCTTCTGTGAGTTCCACATCCACTAAATAACAACAAAACAGCTTGCTTGAGTCACGAGCATGCTCTGTCAGAGGCCAGGAGTGAGCAGCAACGACTTTGCAAAATTGTCAGATATATGCACCTGCTTATGAGTGGATATGAGTGGATACTTTGTCCCATATTTTTGCAGTAGGAAAAGAAACCTGAGGTTTTACCTGACAGCTCCTTACAATCCAGCCAGTGTAAGGTATAATACAGTCTTTTTTTCCCTTGCTTCTCAGATCTCAGGAGCGCGTGCCAAAAGACTGTCAACTTGTTAAAAGTACATTAATGCAAATTCCAGAGCTTTCAGTTATGTTTATGCTAATAGAAAGCCTCCCGCTCTGTGACAGGCCCAAGTGAAGAGTCAGTAACAGGAAAATTAATTCCAGCTGTTGAAATTGATTTAAAACTAGCTTATTCATAATAATAATAATAATAAAAGAATTCCTGAAATAAAAATTAAAAAAAAAAAAAAAAAGGAAAATACAGAAAGCACAAAATCATGTTTACTGCATGAAAGCAGAAAGGGTTCTCCTGTTGGGAAGAAATCTTCCAAATTTAATCAAGCCTGGTTAGAAGAAAGCTCTAACTTGTTATCGGGTTGTAAGTGTAGATTAACATGAAAAGAATTAGCTATGTGCACAGCCTGATTTTGCAAAGGAAACACAAGGGTTTTGTGCATGTATTTTGTTTTATATTCCTTACGTCTAATCCACAGGCATGGAGACCAAATCCAGGCTGCAACAGGACAGGTAGTATTTCAGCTGATAATGGTTGTGTCCTGAGCATACCAGAGTTCTTGGGTGGGAACATTAGCTACCCCGGACCACTGCATTTAGTCAGTGTTTTCACATTTGTTTTTTTCTGACTTGAATTCTGAGCGATTTCCATGTTTAGACAACCCCAGTCTTGGGATCGTATATCCCAACCTTGCTGGGGTTTCGCAGTTCAAATCAAGATCTAGATGTGAAATTGCTGGCTGGCCTGCTGTTTCTAAAGTGATCTCAAATGTTCGTATCCTTCATCTAAATAACCGAATCCAACAGTGGTCCTCAGGCCTTTGACTGTCTCTACATATGGCCCTAAAATATTTCATGCCATTTCAGTGCTATCAAAAGCAGCTGAAGGAACATAACACCTTGCAAAATTCAGTTCTGAAATGGAAAGGGAGGCGTTCTTTAAAATTTGTTCAGAAATAGGCTTTCAAGCTTTCAACACCTACAGCTGGAGCCAGATCCAAAAATACCCCGCGTTCTCATTTAACCAAACAAAGGGGCTGAGTTTCCAAAACACACGATATCCACTGCTGCCATACCCTCCTAAGTACAGGATCTGTCCCTCTCCTAACGAGCTCTTCTAAAAGACCTGAAGTCGTATTTAGAGTCCTGCATAGATGCTCAGACCTATTTTTAGCCCCTATAGTATCCAGCTGCCAATATAGGAGTAATTAGCCACAATTGCATCATCTGATTAGGACCATATTCCTTGCAGCTTTGGAAGGGACCGACCCAGGGTTCACTGACATCAGCAGAACTCTCTCCATTGACTTCAGCAGATTTTGCATCCAACTTTAAGGGACACTCATGTTTCTAACTACTGAGAAGCCCTAACACCTTTGCACAGGACTTCACTGCCTGCATCTCTTATTTCCAGAGAATGAAAGCTCCCCACCTTGAATCTATTTGCACTTACCTCCATTTCAATGCTGCACAACTTCACAGGGGTGAAGACTGAGAGGTGCCATGACTTGCATGGATTTAAACCAACATATGACACAGAGGAATTCACGAGTGTGTGCGGCTGTGAGGATAAAGCGTTGGAACAGTTTCAGCAAGAACCTTGGCAGAAGCCAAGTGAAACCCAGCTTAACACAGGAAACCAATAAAGGAATCCAGTCCCAGCCCCGTAAGGAAAGAACTGGGCTGGAGGAGATTGCTTCCTTTCAAAGAGGGAAAGCGAGAAGGAGCTTTCTCTAGAATTCCCACTAGAATTTCAGAAATTTGTCCCCTTATTGTCAACTACACAGGCTCAAGATAAACTTTATAGCCTGCCAGAGCTCAGTAAAACAATGGAATGGGCAGAGTAACTGCTGGATTGGAGACACAGCCATTTCAGAGACCAGCAGTATCCCTGACTCATGCCATCAGAGGAAGGAAAGAACAACAATA
>JAOWBP010004220.1:8499355-8520128 GCA_028571105.1 Tragopan temminckii
TTAGAAAGAACAACAATAAAGAAAGCACAGGCTATTCCTCTGACTGCCCCCCATGACTTCTGCTAGCGCATGCCAGGAAAGAAGGACGCTGCACATTTTTAACCGAGGAATGTGCTGCTAGAACCATCATTTGAACTTAAAAGGGCCATTCACAGCTTTATCTACCAGCTATAGTCAATTCATGTGGGGAAACGAAGCATTGCAAATTAAATGAAAACCTGATTAGTAAGGAGGAGGGGGGGATGGCATCCTTTGCAGGACTGTGACATCTCTCCTGAAAAATGAAGTTTTATGGATGGAAGTGGGAAGGATTTTCTGAGGGCTCCTATTGCCCTCTGCCCTTGCTCACCCCATTATTTTGCAGTAGGTTCTTCACCAGGCTCAGTTTGTTGTCAAGCAAACAACCAGGTTCCAGCTTGTAATCGGATGCAGGTCAGGCTCTACCTGCCTTCGGCTCCCTTGGCCCAAAATCAGCATTGCAAACTCAGGAATTCAAATACCATCAGTTTGGGGAATGGGTGGTAGTGCTTGTTTCTAATAACAACCAGCTTTGGGTTATTTTTCTCTGCCTTCTGGATCCCAAGTCTTTTAGGCATAACCAAGTTGAATTAGGTGGGGGGAGGGAGTTTACACAAACATGAGGACTAGAAATGTGCTTTTAAAACAAAGCTAAAACTCTCACGCAACTCTTTAAATCCCAGAGACCAGGTACTAAATCACCAAAAAATGATCACTAGCCTCACCAGAAAATGGTGGTGCTGCACATCCCCTCCCTTCCATCTATTTCTTATTCACACAAAGTAAGCTCGAGAATTGAATGAAGACAAGCAGGATTGATCCCTGCTACTTACAGAAACTGTTACTATCCAAAGTCTTCAATAGACAGCAAAATCATGGGGTTCTTAATCTATTTTCTGTCCACAAATGGAGTTTGTTTGAAGCAGACAGGTAGTAAAAAAGGAAGAATGGCTATGTGTACAGGGAAGGCTGGAAGGACTCCTCTACCTGCTTTTGCAGGGCTTTGAGGCCTCCAATCTAGTCAGAACGATGGTGAAACAGAGGAATTTGAGAAAAGGGGGAAAAAAAATTTACCATCACCTCAACAGCTTCCTGGTTGCACCAGTCTGAAGTGACTCCCAAGCCTGCAGGGAAGAGCAGGGTATGCAGGATCCCACACGCACAGGGTCGAGGTCACATTCTCCACGCGCTGCCCTGTTCCACGTCCTCCTGCAGAAGGCTGGGCTAAGAAAGCAGGCACGTTTCAAACAACCTCAACATCATCCACAGCTATTCAGATGCTTCCTAAAACACGAGTTAAGCTGTGCAGCACACATACACCTCCTGCTGGATCAGGCCTTCAATTCAAAAAGGAGCTGGGCTCTTTTACAAGGCATTAAGTTTCATTTGCAATTACTTTGGATTTTATTGCACTACTGAATATAACAGGTTCATTAACTGGGCCAGCAACATTGTATCCATATGCCTTTTTAATAGAGCTTTTCTGTTATTGTTTCCTTATTGGTCTTTTCCCTTTTGCAATATGCAACTGGATTTTACTGGCACCCAGCTTTCACAATAGGCCCCAGGTGGCTCCTCCAGGACCCTTATTTGTTAATTTGATGGCTGAATTCATGCAAAAAGGAATGAAAAATACTTAATGAAATGCCCAGGACACTACTTTACAGCAGTGGCAGCAACCCAACAAACGTCCCCTAGAGAGTAAGCCCTTTGGGTTAAGCCGTGCCTTGTCCCCCTTGCCCCCAGAAGCAGGATGTTCCTTGCTGACATACCTGCTTTAATTCCAGTGGGACGGAGGAGAGCCATAAGAAACATCCCCCCATGAGCATCACGTGGAGCTGAACGCAGGGGCTCCTGCAGGTGTAAGCTTCAGAGCACCTGCAACACTCCTGGAAGGTAGTCAGCAACTGAAAGAATTGTGCCCTAAATTTGAGAAGCCACAGAGTTTCCATAGAGAACATTATTTTTATTTTTCAGGGCAAAACTTCAAGAGGGTCTGAGTTCAGTCCAACAGCTCCCACTGAGAACCTGGTGGCCAGGTTCTCAAAAGAGCTGATCTCCCACCAGCATCCACTCCTCTAAGAGCTTTCAAGAGCTTGTGCTCCTTTGAAAACCTGATTCCCTAAACAAGATACCAGCAGTTGACGGTTAAATGTGAAGGGCATGCACCGTTTTCTTGCTCTTGCCTTGTTAAATAATGCATTTCCTTCTACAGCGGATAAGCACTGAAAAGCCTCATGGAAGAAATACATCTAAAGGAGGGATTGGAACAGAGAGATAAGCCGATGGTGGAGAAGAAGGGAGTTCTACTTGCACAATTCCGTGTCAAGAATTTCTTTTATTAGACCCTCCCCACCATCAGAAATGCCAAATCATCACAAACAAAACATTGTGTGAGAAGGGTTTGATTCTGACTGGGGGAAAACAGGGAAAAGGTTTCAGGTTTTTGTTTGCTGTGAGTCCTCATTTTGAGGAATTTACACTGGTCTAGAAGCAAGCACGAGGAACATCCAACAGTGCTCCCTTTCCAGACACAGCATCTTGGAACAGTTGTTCTGCCAAGAGCATGAACAGCAGTGATCTTGCTGGGGTAACAAGCCACATCCCCCTCATGTCCCAGAGGGGAGCATCTCACACTTGCTCACCAACTGAGGACTGCTTGGGTTAAGCAGAAGACTCAGTACTAATAAACTACAGCACAGATGAGAAACATTTTCCTATCCTCAGCATTTTCCCCCCTCTTACCTCACATATCACTTTACATCATACCACAGGAAAGGCTTGATTCAAGGACGCCCTGCTGTGACCTCCCCTTCAGCCCTCCCCACAAAGCCCCTCACATAACCTCTCACGTCTCCCCCTCTCTCAAAGCCCCAGGAGCCCTTTCAGCATCTTCTCCACCGGTGTTTTCCTGGGACCCGGACACCTGAAGCAGTGCAGGTATCTCTGCACACAATCCGACACCAAATCTGAGCCCTTCAGTGCTTTCTGGAACACACAGCTATCTCCAGAATCCCAAACAAATACATTAATTGCTTTCAATTTATCAGCCTCAAATCATTCTGTCTAATTACCATTCATCTAGAGTTTGTGTTTTTAATGGTTTATGGGTATTGTTGGTAATCTTTTAATTTCTCATTAAAAACAATATCTTGTACGCACTATGTGTGAAAAGCCCTAATCCGATAAATCAAGCAAGAGTAACACAGTTAAAAGGAAATCAGTGGAACAATATTTGGGTTTATATATTTCTGCCAGTCAATTTGTAATTAAAAGTTGCTACTTTAAAAAACACAGTTGTTGCTGTGAAAGCCATTATCAGTCGGCATTTTCATATGAATACTGCTTTAATTAATTAGCAAAAGTAAATACATTATATATCAAAAACCGCTTTCCCACTGAACCCATGCGTTCCAGAACAAAAGGCTTAATAAACCACACAAAAGAGGGACAAATTAGCTGATCCCACCCTCCCTTTTCAGGTTTAGTCTTTTAAAGTTCTCCAAGGTTCCCCCCCAACACACTTGCCTTTCTTTTTTTAATACATTGTTTGTTTTTCTTTAGAAGTGTGTATGGGGGGGAGAAGATGCTACATAAACACAAAACATGCCATTCAAATTAAATGATTTGGAAATCAGTTTTGCTGGTTCTTAGAAAACAAGAGTGTTTACGATTATTAAAAACCAAATGTAATTACGATCACATACAACAAGGTCCCTTTGGAACAAATTATTTGCTCAACATTAAGGGGTTAGAATTTGATTCACAAAAGGAAACGATGTGTTTGAAAAAATTCTTTTGTCTAGGGGCTTTCCAGAGCCTGGAGACAGTAGGAGAAAGTGCTCAATAAACTGGAGAGAAAGCGTGGATGAAGAGCGTCATCTCAGCCTAAGGTCTACGACAAGAACATCAGCAGCATCTCCTATCTTCCTGGTGAACAAACACTCACTTCATCCTGGCCTCCTCTTTGCTGAATTGCCCATCGGTGAGGAGCAAGGAATGGAGCTGGCACCTTTGCTGACTGATGGCTGTGGCTGCACAGGGCAACAGGCTGGGGAGACCCGAGGGCAGGAGCACGAGTGCAGACTGAGAACCTGACCTAAACAAGAGCAACAAATAATCAACTAGCTAAGGCTGCCTGTTGGGTAAGTGGTCCCTCAATTTTATTAGACCTACCTGGAGCTGGAATTACAGCAACCTTAGCATGCTGAGCCTCACCACCCCGTCAGCAATGTCAACACATTGCTCAACAGATGAGGTCAAGAATGGCAAATACCTGGCCAAAAGAAAAATGCAGTCACCCAACGGAGAATTTAGACTTTGCATACTTCTCCAGGAGAGCATCAAAGGCTTTCCACTGAAGGGTGCCTCCAAAAATAAAGACCAACACTAGGAAGGCTGGACTGGCTATTTGTGTTACCATTAACCACCATTCAGCATGCAAATCTATACAGGAAACCCAAGGCTGTGCTCAGCCCAAGGCAGTTTGCAGTCACCAACTCCCACTCCCTCCAGCAAACTTCCATCTTGCCAGATATTTAATCTCGCCCACTCTGTCCTGACTCCAAGCCATCTCCCCATTTACACCAGATACTCAGCATGCTTCCTCTCCAAGTAGATGGCAAGCAAGCCTCCTCCTTGAATGAATTAATAAATCTTCATCCTCTATTTTGGGATGCATACAAAGACCTAATGATCAGTCCTAGTTCCACATGTTTTTTCTTAAGTTTTCTCTTCCCTTGTGCAAAGCATTTGGAGAAGAGACAATGTTTTGCCCTGACTGCCTCACACACCAGCAGTGCTCTAAGTGATCAAAATTAATACTTCAGGACGACTCAAGAACCCAAATGACTTTGAAGACTGTCCCCGTTTTCTCAGTTCCTGCAAATCGTCATGCCACAGTAGCAAATTTCTCCAGACAGGAGCTGTTCTTCACCTTTCCACCTTCTACTCTCATCCAAAGGCTTCCACGAAACCCACTTGATACCTTATGTACCAGCCTCAATCCCTCATTCCCCGGTTCTGTCTGAGATACAATTTGACAAGAGACACATCTGCTACAGGGAATGCCATAGCAAGAGGCAGTTTCCCTGAAGTCCCAGTGTGATCTAGGTGCCAAACTAATTACTGAAGAAGCCAGAATGATGCTGCTAATCAGCTGTGGGCTTCTTACATGGGCTCAGAACAGATCTGCTGTATTTACTCTTCTGCACAGCCTTGTCAGGTACCATTAATGTTAGCTAGGATCTCTCTCCAGAAAAGCCACATGTCAGCAGACACAGGAGATTCCCATGCAATACACAGGAGTTGGGCTGGGATGCCACAGAGAGCACGGCACTGGGGGATGTTCCAGCACAGAGAAGTGTGCCTCACGCAGGCCTTCACCACAGGCATTCTTTTCCCTTCACATAACTGCATTGATTGTTATCATTGTTATATTTGGTTCAACAGCCCATCTGGAAAGTTCTTGCCTCCCTTGGCCCCCATAAATAACGAAGCCCAGCTCTAACCAGAGGCAGTTGACAGAATCAGCCCCATTGCCCTTTGGCAATTCGTCCAGGAATTTTTAGGGTTTTTACCAGTCAGGAAAAGGCTTTGATGCTTTGGAATCAGGATTTTATGAAGATCATTTTGTAGGGTTCAGCCAACTCATGAAGTGTCAAGTGGGGGGCACTCTTTCATCTCATCGCTGGATGGGGAAAAAGATCCTCCCTCTTGCCGGAATGAGGACTGGAGAGGGGGGAAGCATCTTGGAGGGATGAAGGCTCATCCATAGAGGGGAGGGTTTCTTTTCTCTTGGTAGAGTCCACCCACCACATTCCCATCATACTGACTGCTGTAGTCCTGTCTGCTCTGTGGGCTGCATCAGATAAGAACTGCTTGCTCCAGTTCTGAAGCTGCTCTGCAGGGACCTCCCGCTGGCAGAGCCAGGCTCTTCCTCACCTCCTTTCTCAGCTGCTGCTTCAATGGCTGCTGCACTGCTAGGGATGCTGCCAGAAAACCTGCTGCTTGCAAAGAATCAGACAGGAACCAAGACCAGCTGAAGGAAACTTCACCTTCCACTTTGCAGTTCTAAACACTCGCTAAAAAACAAAACAAAAAACAAAGAAGTAAAAAAAAACAGGAATTCTGTTTTCTCAAAATGTACGTGCAAATTGCCATCCAAAACAAGTTGAAGGTCTGTCTGATAGCCATTCCCTGACAGTGCTCAAAGCTGTACATCTCAGAAGATAACACAAATCCAGCTCGTATCCATTCCTGCAACAACAGACTTCCTCTGCAAGGAAGAATACATCTTTCCCCAGCTAGCAATCAAGTCTGAGCTCTGCCAGCCTGGCTGCCAAGCCATTCCTTTGCTGACTGCCCATTTGCCATGACCCAGCTCTCACTGCCTTTGTGCAGAGCTGGTTCATAAGTATCCACATGGTATTTGCAAACGCCAAAGCTTCCATCAGCATTCATGCCAGTGAAAACACTGATGCTCCAACATTATACTCAGACGCAGTTCACAAGATAGCTACTCCAACCCAGAGTCCCCAGATGTGATCTGGGATAATCCCATAACTCCTGAAGTTATGGAAAGAGTTTGCAGAAGTTCAACCTGGGTTTTTTACCCAGGTTATTTTGCTGGCACACCCAGTGTTTCAAGCTACCTGCAATTCAGTATGTTAGTACACAGACACCCTTCCCATGCTCATGGAGTCTGTGATGATATGTTGGACAAAGTACTTAGCTGCTATTGATTTATTACAGAAGGAGAGCAAGTAGTGCTCCAGTAGATCTGTGGTCACCAGATACTGACATACAGATGAGAGGAGTGAAAATAACAAACAGGGTACATCCAGAGCTTCCACTGTTCCTCCTGCAAAGCAGCAGCCAAAGGCAATGTCAGCAGCAGCCCACGGGGAGACTGCAGCAAAAAGGCTCACCGAGGCACCTGCCTCACTCATGCTCCTGCTACAACCAAGCACAAGCAGCCACTTCTTGACTAACCTGCAAGCAAGTTTCACCATGAAACTGTTTTCTGCTGCTGATGCATCAAATAGGTTTCTATGCGCTGCACCTTTCGGGTCTACTGCTAAAGGTAAAAGAATGGTGTACTTGCAGTGCTGAAGCAGAACTGACCGCAGTTTCCAGCTCTGTAAATATGACCTTGAAAAAGTCATTCAACTCTTCAATGGCTGGGCTGTTAACTGCAGAATGAGGCTCCTCCAGCTTTTGGCTGTCTTGACTGTTTAGACTGTAAGCTCTTCAGGGCAGGGACTGTCTCCCATTAAGCGATCATAACTCTCTCTTAATTAAGGTCTTCTACACATCCAGGGCCCTCACAAAAATGTCATAAAACAAAAGCTTTCTAATAAATTGTGGGGAATTCCACATTCTGATCCAAAAGGGCTCAGTGGTTTTCCCTGCTGAATATGGTGCCGAATCCCTTGTTAGATTGTGTGTGGAGGGGGAGGAGGGAAGATTCTGTATAATTTAAAGAGATTGCATAAAAGACAGTTTAAGTCCTTGTGACTGTATATTTCTTTTAATTAGTTTATGCACAGTGCATTTGCATGGGAAGATGCACAGCGTGTGGACGAACTTAATTAGGAGAACAATACGTTCCCTCTTAAGATAATGACTTGAGGATTATGAAAATTATTATTCGAGATCCATCCATGGGTCATTCGAGGTTCAGTATCCAGCGAACTTTTAAAATGCATTGAGGTCAGCAGTTTGGGTACTGTCAGTAAAGTCACTTGATTTTACTGCTGCTTAAATGATTAATTATGAACAGTGGCTGCATGCATCCCCCCGTTACACAATAGCCCAAGGACTCGCTGCATTTTGCATGTGCCATCAGCTGGTCTGGAGAGACTGATGCGCTAAATGGGGCTGTGAGATTCGCTGTAGTCATCTGCCAGCAAAGTCTCCTTTGGAGCTCTCCCCTCGTCTTTCACAAGTCCTTTGCCTTTTTGTTCCTGGCTGGGGATGCAAGGAATTTCAGTCTTTGTTAAGGAATCTTTGTAGCTGAAGAACTAAGACAGTTAGGTGAGTGTTTAAGGACACAGCTCGGCATCCCGTGTGAAATGAGATACAACACATGCCATTTCACTGCAAAGTACTTGCAGGCAGCTGAACTGGAGACATCACCTAAGTGTATCAGCTTTAACTCTGGCAGTTTGGTGGGTCTTCAGAAAGGCGTCTTTTCTCTCCTTCTCTCTGAATCACTATCTACTCGTTAAGGAATGAGCAAAAATCTAAGAAGTGCTCCCACTCTTATCACACCAGACCGGGAAACAGCCCTCTTTGAAACAGCTTCCACAAGGGTTGCATTTCCCAGCCAGGTCAGCTCAAAGAATCCCAGAGCCCATCCTGCTCTCCCTCTTCAAAGAGCAGCTGCCAATAGGTGAACACCCAAGACAAAGACATTTCTACCAGCCCTGCACGTATTGCATTGCCACTGCTGTGCTCACACTTCTGGAGGGGAAACTCTGTGCCTGGTCCCCAAACTTTTGAGCGTGGCCACCCCAGTGCAGGGTGTAGCACCACCAGCTGTTTCACAGTGCCTGTCACCAGCTATCTCACAGCTGTTTTGCGGTATAACGCCAGATGATGCACACAAGAGGCAGTGCCCAGAATTCAGCATTCCCTGCCCTCTTCTTCCCCACCAACACGTGAGGCCAGAACTACACAGCAGAGCACCAAACCCTAGGCAATGGCATCCCAGTACACTTACGGTTAGAGAGCTCGGAAAAGTCCAGCTGCTATGGAGATGGGAAGCAGAGGAAAGAAATCAAAACACACTATTAATTATAGGACAAGGAAAGAACAGCTCCTTGCTCTCTGCAGGGTCAGTAGATACAGTTTGTGAGCATCGCTCATTACTCAACTGCTGTTGTTGATAACGTGGCACCCAAAGCATGCTAGGCACTGTACAGGGCAAACAAAGATGTCCCTGCCCCAAAGAGATTACAATCTAATTCAGATTTTACAGTCATATTTCAAAAGCATAGCAAGATCAAAGCCCTGCTCTCCTCCCCCAGGCTCTCATTCTCTCTAGTGGAATATATCTCGATTCATAAATCAGAGCAGCAGCACTCAGTGAATACTGCCACTGAGGACACAAAAAAAGACACAGAGATGCCAAAAAGGTACTCCTAACATCACATTTGAGCTTAGGAGAGAAACTCCGGGGGGCAGGAGAAGGGGAAAGCTTATTATTATTTTTGACCAAAGAGTAGCTTTGTCTGGGTGCCAAGCCACCAGCAGTGACACCACAGAACAACAATGCTCTAGAGCAGAAGATAAAAACAGAGACCATTCCAGAAATTCAGTGAAACTTCAGGAGGCATTAGGTGAGATGGTCTGGAAATACTATAAAACTGGGACAAACAGGATACAGTAACGTTTTATTTAGAAAAGGACACCCTGAGTTAGATTAGTAATTCCAAAGGCAAATTCCAACACTCCTGTTGGTTGGTTCATTCACAGATAGCACTAGCAGCACCAGGGCACACTTAAGCATGCAGGAGTAAAGACAGGCACATCCCAAGCATTATCTCCACTACAGCATCTATGGACTTCCCCCTTAGAAAAATCTGCAATTCAAACACTAAATTTGCCCCGAACTGCTTAATCTGCAAGCTCCAGTGATCTGCCTGCAATGGGATGCACAGGCAACAGATGTTCAGAAACCGAGCTGGCAGTTTGCATCACCTGAATGTGTGATTGGGAGCAAGACAGAAAGGATGCACGTTGCCTGGGAACATCTGATAACGCCATGCCCTTCAGAGTTTGCAGGTCGGTGAAGGGGCAGGAGCAGGGCTTAGAAATAACCAGAAGCTTCCTTCTCCTTCCATGAGTCACTCCTGCTTCAAGGAGCTGCAGCTTTGATTATTAACTGGGCTAGTCAGCTAGATATTTAAATGATTCCCAAAAGTCATTAAGAGCCCAATCAGATATGCAGTGCTTGACTCTAGCACAGGAATGCAGAGAGGGAATTATTTGCATAAACTATGCTTTAGAGAAAACCTCCATGTATTTTATATTTCAGGGTACTGGGGAATCTGATTTAACTGAGCTGAAGAAAAGGAAGCTTAAGCAATTTAAGGGACCACATTAAACACAGAAGAGTTAAAAAAATAAAAACATCAGCTAGTGCAACGATTAGGAACAACAAAATATGATGTCAAAGCATTCTTCTCTGTATTCCCTAAGCAACAGGCAGCTCCTTTAGATTTCCCCTGACTCTTCAAAGAGAAAATTCAGCCTTAAAGTCAAAGCACTGCCTGAACACACGTGGCTGACCAGATTGCACCACCTTTCTGTACTCTGTCCCAGCTCAAGATCACACAACACAGGGAAGTCATAGCAAGAAGACGTGGGGAGGGTGGACACAAAGTCCACCTTTGCCTAGAAGTAAGGTGACATTCACCCTCTGCCCTGTGCTGAGACAGAATCACTCACATAAAAAACTCAAAGTCAATCATCCATGGAATTGTTTTTATGGGAAATATGGGATGGCAAGAAGCCTACAGGGTTTAGCAGGTCCGAAGGCAACACCAGTAATACCAGTCTGCAGACCACCTTTTCAGGGACAGGCAGTGGGGTGCTTAGCTTGGGTTGCAAGCCTCCAGAAGAGCTACAGCAGTCTCACAGTGCATTACCCCCAGCAGCAGGCAGCTCCTGCATGGCCTCAGCTTTGATGGGCCTTGGGGCTTCTGTTCCAGGACAGGGCAGCAGCTCAGGCCCCTCTGTGGGGGGATCATGCCCAGCAGCACATGGCACCCTTCCCACCCTGGCTTGGAGCCATGACAAGCAAATCATCTCCATATCTGCAGCTCAGACAGAATTCATCCAAAACCAAGACTCAGGATGGCTGGAAAGCTAGATTCAGCCTGGAATTTGTGACAAAACAAGGAGGGAGGGCAAAGCGACTGTAATGAAGCAATGTGGGCACCCACCTCTCCAGCAGCAAAGAGCAATCAGCTATTCACACAAACACCCTAACCCACGTTTCAGGCAGAAAAACAGTACTCCCATCAGCACCCTTCAGAGTCCATCCGTACAATGGGGCTGAGATATTTCACCTCCTGCCTTCCTTCCCTCCAGGATGGGAGCTGGTGGATTCAACGCACTCGTGTTTACAAAGCCTTCCCCAGAAACTGCCGTGAAGAGGACAAAATTGTTACTGTTATTATGATTAGAAACCAAGGTCGTTCTGTGCAGTTATTTAATTAAACCATAAATACAAACGGATAAGTGTCTAATGAGCCAGCTCTACACTGTATGTTTATATTGCTCTGAAAAGAACAACGCTTAAACTAGTTGCAAATAATAGTGCTCTCCCCCAGCCTGCTATTCCCTGCAATCAGGAATCAGGCCGCACAGTAGTTTGCTGACAAATTGGTTCGTGTTATGAAGATAATGAAGGCATCAAATTACTTCGCTCTCTTTCCCCCTGGAAGCAGCGAGGCTCTTGCAGCAAGAGATTGCCAGGGCTTTATTTGTGTGTGTCATCTGCGACAAGATGGGCTCTGAGGCCTGGCGGCCAAAGCAGGCCGGTTCTAGCCACGCTTCTGGCACAGCCACGCTGCGGACCCCGAGCTCCATCCATGGTGCATGGGGAGAGGACAGCCCCTCAGCTCTGGGGGCCTTTCCACCTGCAGGACCCACAGAGATCCCCTGGGTATTCTGGGGGAGCTTGCCAGGGTACCACAGGCTGCTGTGTTACAGCAGGGCAGCTTTACTCCATGTTTACAGAATCATGGAATCATGTGGGTTGGAACAGACTCTTAAAGGCCATCTGGTCCAACCCCCCTGCAATGAACAGGGACGTCCACAGCTCTACCAGGTGCTCAGAGTCCGTCTAGCCTGACCTTGGCTGTCTCCAGGGATGGGCACCATCACCTCACTGGGCAGCCTGCCCTCATTGCAAAAATCATCTTCCTTATATGTGATGTGAATCTCCCCTCTTTTAGTTTGAAACTATTTCCCCTTGTCCCATCACAACAGACCCTGTTAAAGAGCCTGTCCCCTTCATGTTAACGCACTCTGCCTTCCAGGAAAAGAACCTGGAGCAGCAGATCCCACAAACTGTTGGTCCAGGGGTCGCACAAGAAAACAGAGCTTCTCCAGAAACAGAGCGCTCCGCACCGTGGCTCTGGAAGCATTCCTGCCTTTCTTTCTGCCTGTCTGCCTGGTAATGGAAGGTTTAACTCCTCCTCTGGAGGTGGTTTCTGAAATTCAGAACAGAGAGAAAAGCATTCCCACCCCGAGCTGTTATTAATAAATAATGTATTCTGAACAGGTAAGATTTCAGTAAAATGGATCCAAACAGCTTTTTAAAGCCCCTCCAGCCACTGTGAGCATCAACAAGCCCAGCAAAGCTCTTTAGTGATCATAACAAATGTGTCAGGCTTTACCCTGCGATTGATTCGCTTTTGGGAACATAAGTTAAGCTTTAAATCTATATTTCATATATAATCAAGCAGCCAAATCAGCCTTTTGATATAGAACCCAGACCAGCCACTGTGTCTTTATCTCAGAAAGCAGGAGAGCCAACAAAGCTGCAGCCGGGGAAGTGACAGTTCTTCTTTATTATCCTCCCTGCTCATGCCCATCTTCTCATCTCCCCTATCAAATTTCTGGGCCTTTTTGATAAAAAAATAATATAAGAGCGCGCTCCGCAGGAAGTGCACGAAGGTTACAGATTGAGCAATGCCTGGGAACCCCTCTTTAAAAGATGCAACCATAGAAAGGGCCTGAAACCGGAGCGGGATAACGAAGCCCCTTTTAGTGGCATAGAAAGGCACGTGGGGGTCAGACACTGCATAGGAAGGCTCTCCCCATTTGGCCACAGACACCTCTCGCTGCTGTTAAACACAAATGAGGAGTTTGGAGTCTCCCTGTCTGCACGATTGCGCACTCACTTGTTGATGCTACAAGTTCAGCAGCAGTGGGGGAGCAGGAGATTGTGTTGCATCCACCTCTGCCCTGCAGCACACAATCCTCTCTGCAGTGCTGCTTTAGTGGTGCATAGCACCCACCCAGAGGAGAACTGATGCACCTGTGCAAGAAACACGCAAAGCTAAAGCAGGATTTCTCCTGCTTGTGCAGCCAGATCAGTTCCCTGAGATGTTTTGTTGCACAGCCTTACAAGCCTATAGGGTCATCATCACAAGGGAGATGTTAGGGGTGGGAAATCCTCCAAACCATGATGGCAATGAGTGGTTTTGCAGATGAAACCATGGCCTGCCTGTGCCTCTCTTCATTCTCTGCAAGCAAATCTGAGCAGTGTCTCTAAGTCCACAATTACGTCCAATTGTAAAAACAAACAAACTAAAGCCCCTATAAACCAGACATTTTGGTGGCTAAGCCCCCAATAGGAAGTTTCAGATTTGAGCTCCCCACAGATGCCAAGGAAATTTTAGGGTTTGGTTTAGATGCATTTCAGAGACAGCCACAGAAGTGAAGGAAAGGATTCTGCTCATTTGTGAAAGACAACGTGGGATTTACGTTCAGAGTCACTGTTGAACCCCCTGTGAATGCTCCTCAAATCAGTGTGCTTTTCTCTTGCACGAATATCCCACCAATCAACACGCAACAGGAAACTCAAAGCTGAGGCTGGCACCTCCATCCATAATTCTCACTGCCGAGGGGAAAGAATAGGAGGAAAAGGCCTAAAGGACACAGTTTGCGTATCTGGAGAAAATTGGAAGGTTTCTGCCAGTCACCCACAGCCCTATCCCACCCGGACCACGTCTCTGTTACAGACCAACACACTACAGCACTCATTCTTAATGGGCTGCATTCACAAGTGCCAGCCCCTGAAAACCAGATCAGCAGAAAGACAAAGGTTTCTGAGCTTATCTCTCATGCCCCATGCCAATTTCCCACCGCTGCAATCTGCTTCCAAGCCAACACTTGGCATTTTATTACTTCCAACTTTTTACCTTAAAATAGCTCTGCAGACCTGGAGTTGGCATCTTGCCTTAAGGCGCTCGGTGACAACACTCTGATGCCCTTCCCTCTGTGTTTCAGTGTCCCACCACAAAAATAGAGAAAAATAACTTATTTCTCCTATGGGAAAAAGAGATTTAATTCCAGATGAGTACATTACAAAGGAGCTGTGTTACAGTTTGAGCTTTGCCAAATTCAGCTTGGATTCTTCACTTAAATTATTTCACAAGATGTGACAATTTCAGCACTTCCTATGCCCCAAGCAAAACTTCTGAACCTGATATTCGCAAGAGTGGAGTTGGCTGGCTGCTGCAGGTTTTAGAAGCCTTTTTTTTTCCTCCCCCTCTAAGCATACCTTCAGTTTTGTCTCAGATCTCGGGAATGGGTTATTTGGATGATGGCTCACACCTGCAAGACGAGGTTGTTCTTGCGAGATTTTTCCAGTTCAGCTTAAGTTCCTAAAAGCCACGAGACATGGCAACCACAGTTGGCAATGCACAATTTTCAGAAGGTTGCTGGGATGAAGGGAACCTGTTTTAGATAACTAATATCAGACATTTTAGAAGAACTTCATTTCTTGGAAAGGGCCAACCTCTGAAAGGCACCTTAGGCCATAAACTGGGTACCCAAAACCAATAGGCACTGCTTACAACGTCAGTCTTTACAGACAGATAGATTGCAAGGAAGATTGCTTTCCCTTCTGAACACAGTAGTACTTATGGCCCGTATCTGTATTTCCTGTGACTCTCTGCACTCACCCAATGCACCCCCGTCCTAGTCCTGCAGGATATTGCACTCTCCAAGCTCCAGTGACCTCCTCCCGCTGCACCAGCACTCTTCCAGATCAGGTTTATGCATGAAAAAGTGAAATCTTGGGAGCAATATACTGCGTTGGTTATTTTTGTTTGGTTTGATCCCCCCACCTTCACCATACCCAGTAAGGCCCATTAGCATACAAGACTCTGAAATTCACTTCAGCTGCAATTAAACAAGAGAAGTTTAACCCTGAGGCTTCTGACAGCAAAGCAGGCAGGGAAAGAAAAACAACACGGGGAAAAAAAACCAATCCTAAAAGCAAGAGACTGGCTTGTGCTCACTGTTACACATAACACACACAGGACTGTTCTGTCAGTGCCTTATCCCAAGCCTGTAAGAGCTGAGCACTCAGAATCATACATTGCTTTTGGTCCAGCCCTAATTCCTCTCCCATGCAGATGATTAAAAGGTACAAAGAGTGATTAATTAGCACCTCATGTCACGCCTTTATAACTTGTAGTCATCATCTAGCAGCAGCCAGACGGGTGCACAAACGCGCGCACATACGCAAGCAGGCATTCTCCCCCAGAACAGTCCCTCCTATGCAATTATAGCTGGGTGCCCCTAATTCTGATCTCTTGAGCATTTAATGCGTTTGCTCTGGGGTCTACACAATCCTGCTCTAATTTTGCCAGAGGCCTTTGTATCAAAGGCCTGAGCTGTGTGAAAGGTGATTTAGCAGAGATGGTGTCGGTGATTATTTTCAAAGGAACTGCTGCAGCCCCACCACGAGGGACACTGCAGCCTCCAGATAGGGGGCCCTTATCATATTTTCTATTCTCAGATAAGATTATGTTTCCTTTTTTCATCCTCCTTCCTGAATCTTCTTGATAACAATTGGGGGCCAGTTTAATCATGGAGGTTGAAATAACCAAAAGGGTTCCTATGGTGGCAGAGGGGAGGGCAGGGAACCGGGCCAGGTGGGTGGGGAGGAGGGAGAGCGCTTACTGGTCAGAAAAGTTGGGTAAGAGCAACTCAGAAATAAAGCCAGCAGAAACAGGGTTATTTCAAAGGGAACAGCTGTTAAACTGCAACCAAAGGAAAAGCACATGCAGCCAATGTTCTTGTGGTCACCCATCAAAAACAAAAACAAAACGAGTTGTTCACACACCCATTCTGTGGTCTAAACAAATTAGAGTGAAAATGGGACCGGGACAGGGAGATGGATGACCTCAAAACAATAGGGACAGACCCTTTGTGAAACAGCCCTTTCTACTGCTGGGGGGGTAGGTTTCTGAATGCTCACAATGTCTTTGCGATAAGATGAATCGCTTAAGCATGATGTGAATTAGCTCCAGGGAGCCTACCCCAAGCCCTGGGGTTTGAATCCACTTGGGGTGAGCGTCAGAGACAGGAGGGAGCAGCAAATGTCCTGCGTTTCTGCTCCCAGAAAGGGGATTCAGACCTGGAGCTGGAGATGAGTGTGTAGGAGTAGCTCTGCCCCATTCCAGAACAACACGGTCACGTTCTAGCATGGTGGCTTCCTTAGCATATTCCCAGCAGGGTAAAAGCCCAATTCGTGTCTGAATGAAAGATCTGCTAAGAAATGTCAGTCTAAGCTACTCAGCAATGACACCGTGTCCTCTGAATCCATAGAGAATCAGCACCCTAAATGTTGCATCAGACAGTGCCAGGCTTTGAGAGTGGCAGTTAAGGGGCAGGAGGTGGGCTGAGGAGATAACGCCTTTCAGATGGGCTATAAATCAGAACTGCTCATCGCCCGTTATTGTTAGGCACAACAACCCCCCTCCCATCTTTCTCGGTTGCAAAAAAAAATTGAAAAATCCCATTCTGCTTTGGCAGCACTGCCTCCAAACAAACCCTCAATCACCAGTGCGTGTTGTGTCAGTGTTAATGCTCCCACATGCCAAACCACAGGGGACTGTTGATCCATCTCTGTGTAAAAGGAAACTGCTCTGTCCTGAAGGACTGTTAACAGAGAGAAGCAAAGTGTATCTAAGACACCAAAGCAATTCCTGAGGCATGCCCTGATTTTCTGAGCTGGAAAACTTTCCCTAAGGAAAAGCCCAGAGAAGAGAAAGCCTTTGTGATATCACCCCAATATTCCACTGGCAGGGACTGGGCCAGCATGAGCCATCCCTGCCATAGTCTCCACTCAGACCTAGCAAAAAGGTCTGTGTTTCCAACAGTAACACTTGGAGGCACCCAAAGCCACCCAATGGATGAAGTCAGACATGAGGCCCTCCAGCGTCCATTCATTTTGGACATCCATGCTATGCAGGCACCAACTGACCTGCTTTCGGTTACTGAAGGTCAGAACTTCCAGTGTCTTTTGAGACTGGAACATAACCAGGACCCAAATACTTCCGCAGATGGAGCCGTCAGAGCAGGGCACTTGTCCTCGAAGACACTCGCATGTGGAGTTCAAAGCCAGGCCCGATGACTGGAAGGCAGCGGATGGCAGCTTACCACAGAGTTCTTGGTAATAAAGTCTATTTGAAGACTCTCAGTGAAAAGTGTGTTCCTAATAAAGGATAACATTTCATGGTCATTATGCGATACACTTAACTTTAAAAGGAACAAAAATGCTGAGAAAGTCATTTTCTGAAAAGGGCTCTCGGATTTCATTACTATGGGTCAAGTGCCTGGGGAGAAGAATTAAAGAAAAACACGAACTTGTGCACAAATTAATTAAAGATATTTCCACTAATAAATTGTCCCCATATCCCAAGGCAGAGCCTTCAGTTTGCAAAATGTGGTAATATTCAAGTTGTGGTTTTCTCCACCAGGCAAGAGGTTCAGCAACATTTAAAATCAAATGGACAGAGTTGGCGATGTGGAGTTTGGGAATGGGAGGGGATCACTTCCTCCTTCAGCCCATAGAAAATTTCTGTCATTTTAGCATATTTCTAAGAAAGCAAGCAAGCAAGCAAGCCTCGGTACCCCTCTGAGAGGCTAAAACCATGATGACCTTTTAACTTCTAATTTTTCCTTGATTCAGCCAATTTCCCCAAACAAGATCCCCTTCTCCACATTCTTTCACCAAAAAAATGCGGAGGACTGTTCCTTTTGATGCAAAGACAGCGCCAATTGCTGTAAGAGGAGAAAATTGTACCACAAGGGGAAAGAAAACAAAACAAAAATCCCAGAAGGAAAAACAGAATCCACTGTCAGCAGCTTTTTGAGTAGCGGGCCTGGTCCAACCCAACGGTAACGATCCCGTTCCAACCACGGGAGCAGCTGCCATGGCAGGGGCTGCATTTAAGCAACACTGGGATGACGACAGCTCAGAGCTCTGAGCTTCAGCTGTTCCAGCCTACAGCAGAAGATTTTTGGTCTTCTAGAGAGGCTTCCTACAGCCTACAAAGCCACTGCTGGGCAATGCACCTCCAGCTCCTAAGTCTGGCATTGGGATGAAGCCAGCATGCGGCGATGCACAGAAATTGCTGCTCATGAAAGGTGCTCTGCACAAGGGGTAATGGATTCACTCTCAGCCCCATTTGCTCACTGTTCTCAGCTACCACCAAAAAAAAACCTTGAAGCTGAACTTAACTTTCTTGGATATTCCCCATTTTATTGCCTGCCCGCTTGCATGCATTCAAAAGCATTTTTGGTGCTTTACATTTAGAGTAAAGGAAGGTGGGAAGATTTGCAAACCTGTAAAGATCACCGCTGCCTCACAGATCACTACTGGTTTACCCACAGAAGAGAGGAAGACCTCACTCCCCAAAGAACTGACAAATCAGAACGAACTTCTCAACACAAATATAGCTAAATAGTTCTGCTCTAGGAGCTGGGATTGTTTGGTTAGTACTGACCTGATCCCATTTGAACATCCCTGTTCTCACACTGATCAGGGGCTGAAACGGAAGGAAACTGCTTCAAACTTTTCTTTCCCTTTATTTTTTTTCCCCTCTACCCCCCACCACTTAAATTTCACAGGCACCTGAATCTGATCACAACTTCCTCTGTCCAGTGTAAAGTTTAGTCTGAGAGCGCGCACATACCACAACGCGTTGGGATAATATTAATGTATAGTATTCAAAGCCCCAGGGCCTGTATGTTTCATTAATTTCCTCCCCATTAAAGTAAAATGAGGATATCCTGTAGAGAATTGCAGTGAACCGTTCGGACTGTGAAACTCGTCCTGACCCTGCTAAGAAAAACAGACAGAAGAGGAAAGAGCAGCTGATCGCAATGTACAGCCACCCAAATGAAACACACGGGCTCCTTGCTCAGCCCTCTTTGCACTACTACCGTGCAAATATTTAGCTTAACAGGATGTGAAGAGCTGGTCAGCAAGCGTTAAAAAAATACGCACTGATTTTTATTTGTTTAAAATGCAAAACATTTCCCGTACATTCTTTGTAGTGCATTAACCTCAGGCGCAATTTCCACTCTGGGATTGAGCAAGCCAAGGGACCTGGGTTGCAAACGAAGAATTCAGATTACTGCATCTGTTTGTGTGTGGTTGGGATGTACATACCAATCCCTTCTCCATAACCCAGTGCATCTGAGCTCTGCCAAACCCCGAAGGGCTGACATCCAAGAGAAACAGCTTCTTCCAACACAACTGGTTAGTATTGACCTGATCGGTGGTGCTCACTGCCAGCCTCTGTAGAATCTTGAAGATTGGAAAAGACCTCAAAGATAACCAACTCCAACCACCCAACTATCAGCAATATTGCCCACTGATCACGTCCCTCAGTGCCACATCTCCACGGTTCTTGAACACCTCCAAGGATGGTGACTCTACCACTTTCCCTGGGCAGTCTGTTCCAGCACATCACCACTCCTTTGGATAAGACGTTTTCCCTAGTATACAACCCCAACCTCCCCTGGCATTCCCTCTTGTCCTGCTGCTGTTACCTGGGAGACAGACCCCCACCTCACCACAAACTGTCAGGTTCAGGACAGATCCAGCAGAGCCCAAGACTTTTGGAAATGCAGTGCTGTATCCTCTCCTCCTTGTCCTAGCATCTTGTCTTCGGTCTTGTTCCCCACCTCAATCCCCCTGGCCTTCTATGCCCACCCGCCCACCTCGGCTTACCTTGCAGCTTACCTTCCACCTGACTCATGCAGGGATGCACAGCTATGGTACCTGCACACAGCACTTCTGGGAAGCTGAGAGCCTAAATTGGCCTAAATTGCCCTCTGCTGACATGAGACATGCTTCAAAAATGCAGCCAGGAAATGGATGTGCCCTCTCCAGTGCTAAAGGTCCCCTTTGAAGACTTAATTTTAATTCCAAGTAATGGTTCCAAGTAATGGGATGGAAGCAGACATCATTAAATCTTGGCAGGACTGGGAAGGCATCCCCTGCCTTTTCCAAAGGAATGAGGAAACGTGTTCAAGAAATGTTTAGATGTTGTACTAAGGGACATGGCTTTGTGGGAAATGTTGGTGATAGGTGGACAGTTGGACTGGATGATCTTAGAGGTCTTTTCCAATCTTGGTGATTCTATGATTCTACGAAAATCCCTCCATGCTCCTTTCCCAGAAGCTCCCCTTGAGCTGTGCATTCCCAGAGGAGTTTTGTGTGGGTACTGAGAGCAGTGCTGGGATTCAGGTGCAGAGATGATGGAAGTGCAGCCTCCCAGACAGCAGCCACTTAAAATAATCCCCAGCTTAAAATACTTGGAAATAAAGAACACACCCCAGAATAGCTGGATAATTTAGCTATCCCCAGCATCTCACATCTTTGAATCATCATAGAATCACAGAATCAGTTGAGTTGGAAGTGACCTTTGAAGGTCATCTAGCCCAACTCCCCTGCAATAAACAGGGACACCCTCCCCACAGAAGTCTAATTCGCAATCTTTACTTCCAAAAGCTCTCATCAATGCACTTCTGTGTCAGAGGTGCATAAGAATATCCATCTGTATTTGCTTGAGCCTGAAAATGTCACACTCATCCCACATGAAGTCTTCATCTCCAAACTTCCATTTATTTCTTCTCAGCCTCCTACCAGCTCCTTCCACCTAACCCCAGCACTCTCTCATTTGACTTCACGCCTCCCAGCAGCTTC
>JAOWBP010004220.1:8520228-8544312 GCA_028571105.1 Tragopan temminckii
TCAGGTGCAGAGATGATGGAAGTGCAGCCTCCCAGACAGCAGCCACTTAAAATAATCCCCAGCTTAAAATACTTGGAGATAAAGAACACACCCCAGAATAGCTGGATAATTTATCTATCCCCCAGCATCTCACATCTTTGAATCATCATAGAATCACAGAATCAGTTGAGTTGGAAGTGACCTTGGAAGGTCATCTAGCCCAACTCCCCTCCAATGAACAGGGACACCCTCCCCACAGAAGTCTAATTCGCAATCTTTACTTCCAAAAGCTCTCATCAGTGCACTTCTGTGTCAGAGGTGCATAAGAATATCCATCTGTATTTGCTTGAGCCTGAAAACGTCACACTCATCCCACATGAAGCCTTCATCTCCAAACTTCCATTTATTTCTTTCTCAGCCTCCTACCAGCTCCTTCCACCTAACCCCAGCACTCTCTCATTTGACTTCACGCCTCCCAGCAGCTTCCTACCTCAGAAGCACCTCCCATTACCTGCTGCCCAGTTCACAATTCAAACACATCCCGTTAACCAGAGGCAGCCCAAAGGAGTGAAGGTTAAACACAGATTGGGCAATGTTTCTGTGGCATTTGGCTCCAGAGCAGCGATTTGGGTCTGCCTCTGCTTCCAGTGCCCACCAACTGCTTGAAAAATTTACCTCTGGGCATTACAGGAATGCACACAGTAATTCATCACAAAAGGCTCCAAGCACCACAATACGCCAGAAACGCCATTGCACCATTTGGATATAAAACAAGGACTTTCTGCTTGTATTTGCAGACTGCCAAGCCCCCACTGGAGGCCACATGCATATAATTCCCCCATTCTGCACAGCCCTTCGCCAGCCCTCAGCAGAACCCGGCTGGGAGCAGAGGGGAGGACACATTCATGATATAATATGCAGCAGCCTGATGATTGCTAATATTTCTTAATAAAAAAAAAAAAAAAAAAAGCATACATATATAAATAAAAAAACACAACACAGCCCCCAGCTCATGATTTGAATAAAGGGGAGGGAAGAAGGTGTGTGGGGGAAATTGTCTTAATTAAAATTCTCCCTTTCATCCTGGTAATTACATTCAAACAGGCGACAGCAGCAGCATCGCCGCTTGTCACCATGCCAAAAAAAGAAATTGATTTGATCACCGGGACATCATGTTGCATTAAATAAAATTCTTAAAAATTTTTTTTTCTTTTTTTTTTCTTTTTCTAAACTGTAATTACTTCTGGAACGCTGCAAAGAAGGAGGAAAACAGAGCAAAGAGGAGAAGAGGAGGAGGAAGGGGACCCAGTGGCAGATAATATGGCAGTAATGATGGAAACACCTGTAAGCCAGCGCAGATCTCACAGCTATCAGCTCTGGCTGCATTCCATATCCATTAGCTACAAGAGGCTGCGCGGGCTCCAGGAAAGGAGGGTGTTAGCTCTGACAACTGCTGAAAAGCTGATGAAAACATACCAAAGGGGCAGTCACGGCGCTGCCATTTGATAAAGAGGAAAAAAAAAATACAGAGAGGAAAGGGAGAAGGAAAAAAGAACCAGGAGTAAATCAGTCTAATTAATGGCTTTGCTCATTTATCAGGGGCAAATGCTAATTATTCTTTTTAATCACTTTTCTGCCGCAGTTGCTCATTCTCTCTCTCTCTTTTTTTTTTTTTTTTCTCCCCTGCCAGCTCTGCTTAGTGAGAGAGGTTGGTAGGAAAGCAATCCAAACCTCAGGCTTATAATAAGGAAAGCAGTAGAGAAAATGAAAGAAGGGGTGAAATGATTCCATGAAATCCTACCAGACTTCTACCAGCACCTCCTAGCACCCTGCCTGCTTTCCTGCCTTGGTGACCCACTGGCAGAAAACCAAAATGCAGAGAGAAAGCAAAGGCCAAAAGATTCTGCAAGACAGTTTTTCAAAAGATCTCTCCATCCTCTGAACTGCTCTCATAAACCACGTTTCTGTCCCTTATTATTCACCAACATCTGCATGAATGGCTCTTGTTCAACACCAGTCTGTAGGAAACAGCTTTCTGCTGGTAAACCAAGAGCTGGCGTGAATCTGGGCGTTTAATTTTCCTGTTTGTCCCTATCGTGAGGCTGTCAAAGGCAAGCAATGTTGGTTGCACATCTCCACACACCTGAAGAGCTTGGCTGTGAGCAGGCAGCCAATGCATTGCTTTCTCAAGCCTCTTTAAGCTGGTTACCCGTAAAAACCACTAATTACCACCATAAATCTTGCTCTCATTCATCAAGTGGTAAGCAGAAACTTGGGTTTTGGTGACCAAGGAGACCATAAACACAGGGGCTAAATCTGCAAACAAACCCACAGACTTAAAGCGATTCGACAAAACCGCTCAAATTGTTAAAAGGACGAAGAAAAAAAAAGAAGCCTAGAAGTAAAAGCAAGAGCCAGTTTGCAAACAAATCTCTACAGAAAAAAAGACTCCATTCGTGGCAGTCTATTTGGAGTAAGACGTGATGAGCAGCAGAGAAGAGATGGGATGAAACACGTCTGATGGGCTACAGACAGCACTGGGAGAGCATGGAGCAGAGCTGCTCCACCAACACAGCAGCACTGAGCACCTCTTTTTCCTTACCTTGAATCCAGCAATCCAGGAAGACACAGGAGAGCTGCTGGAGGAAACCCCAAATGCACAGCATCTTCCTTCAGTTTCAGTTTAAAGGTCTCCAGTAAGAATTTAATTCAACAATACAGTTACTGCATAGTAAATCCCTTGAGTACTAGATGTGTGTCTTTGATAGCTGCTAAACCTCAGTAAACAAGTCGTTAATCATTCGTTGGTAATTAATTAGCAAACAAGAACTAATTGCAACTAGATAGCTTCTTAGATTCAAGACAGTTGTTTTACGTTTATTAAATAGAGGTCCACAAGTTACACAGATACATTCTAACCAGCACACACGCGGGTTTCTACAATGCATTTAGTTCCTACTGGTAGAACTCCACCGTTGAAAACTGCTGAAAGGAAGTTAAATTCAGGATGGCGCAAATACTGGTGGCTGTGGATGGTGCTCACAAGCACCAATGGACACAGCTGAAAGCAGAAACACCTCCAGCATGACTACAGCCAGGGAGAAGTGAGCACCAAGCCAGAACCAAGACATCAGCACTCAGTGAAAGGCTGCAATACATGATAAAAACATGAGGATACATGAGAGTTTTAGTGGGCAGTATTGGTAGTAGGTGCATGCTTGGACTAGATCATCTTAAGAGGTCTCTTCCAACCATAATGATTCTATGAGGAATTTATACCCTACTACGTTTGTAGTCTGGTCCATGAACAGAGAGCTAAATTATTTCCTGAAAAATTATTTGCCTGGCTTTGATTCTAGCCCTGGCTGCATTATGTCTCATTTTTGGAGATTAATTTATAACCTCTTAAAAACAAGCAAAACCTCAAACTGAGCTCAAGAAATCTTACTGCAATAAGAGAAGTCTAAACCCAAATTTGGAACTGAAGACTTGCAAAATCAAATGAAAGCTCGTCTCTCTTGCTCTTCCAGGTTGACCTGAATCAGGCATTTTTAGGACCACTTTTCTCTGCCTCCAGAGACCTTGGAACCCTCCTCTCAAATGCACCTCTCATCTGCCAAGCCACATTCACAGCAGTTAAGAATGGTGCTCCAGCACCAATATATGGCCATGTTTTGTCAGACGGGGTGGGGGTTTGCAAGTGTATCTGGAGAGGGTATGATCGTTTACACTCACCTGGCTTTGTCCTGTGCCTTTCTCTAAAGCAGATCATCGATGTTCAGTTCAAGTTCACCACATGACCACAGTGTCCAACCTCCCCCCTGGACAACAAAGCCAACAGAACTTGGCTGCCCAAGCTCCTCCAAGGGATGGCACACAGCTCATTTCCAGGACAGGCAAAATCCATGCTGCACTGCAACCTCTTCCCTGCACCCATTTAGAAACATAGAATCATTAAAGTTGGAAAAGCCTTCTAAGACCTTCTGTCCAACCATCCACCTACCACCAATACTGTGCACTAAGCCACATCACCATGGATGGTGACACCATCACTCCCTGGGCAGACTGTGCCAGTGCCCGACCACTCCTTTGGAGAAGCATTTCTTAATTTCAAACCTGAACGTCCCCTGGTGCAACTGGAGGCCATCACCTCTCATCCTATCTACCAGGCAAAGTCAGATCAACTTGAGGCAGGAGAGAAAGATCTGCTTTTGCATCTCAGAAAAGGAATGCCCATTTATGGGCCTCCTCCCAAAATGCACGCAGAGTGCACATTTACCAATACACCATTTATATACATATGCCGAGCACTCACAGACAGCATGTGAGGAGAAAGATGTCAAGGAAAAACACGTCCTTCTCCACATACTGCAGGTTCCCCCGGTCTTTCCATTTTACTCTGTTTTATCTATCAAAAATATATTAACCCAAAAGCCTGTTTCCATCAAAGTCTCGATTCCATGAACATTTAAAGATAAGGCTTATCTTATTACTGGTGCATTAACAACAGAAATCTAAAGGACTACTGCCAATCATCTCCTTTTCTCTCTGTTTCTTTCACCCTTCTCAAAGCAGCTTTGCAGAAAGCACAACTGGGAACTCAGAGGTGTTCAGGAGAACCAAATGCATGCAAGCAAGCACAGGAATGCCCTCTCCTCTTCTCTGGTGATGGGTACCATGGAAAGACACACGCCCACTCTGAGGGTCTGGCCATGGTCTAGTATGAAACCAAATAAGGGTTGGATATTAGCAAAAAACTTCTCCAAAAGAATGGTAATGCATTGGCACAGGCTGCCCAGGGAGTGATGGAGTTACCAACCCTGGAATCGTGGAGATGTGGCACTGAGGGACATGTGGGGATGGGCAATATTGGGTGATAGGTGCATAGTTGGACGAGATCATAGATTGGCTTGGGTTGGAAGAGACCTCAAAGATCATCATGTTCTAACCCCCAATGATCTTAGAGGTCTTTTCTATGATTCTATAAAGGGAAACTGAGCAGTGTCAAGCAGCACTCACTCCAACCAGGAAGGAGCCCATTAGAATTTTTGCAGACACACCTTCTTCCTTCACAGCACAGACCCTTTTGGTAGATAATCGCCAAGCCATTTTCACTAAGTTGGCATGGGGGAAACAAACCATTCAAAAAATCCAAGACCCAGGGAGAATATCTAATCCAAAGACAGAGAGGTTATCTTCATTCATATTTCCATTGCATCTATTTATTATAACCTTTCCCTTGCTATTTGTAACTACTACTTTCTCCTGGTATCTTGTTCTTTTCACATCAACTGTGTAAATCTTAAATGGTTCTTATTTGAATGTTTGCATCAACTGAGGCAGTATCCAAGCATCTTGGCAGAGATGCTAGCTTGAGGTTTTGAAATTAAAAGGTTCTAGATTACATATGGAAAGCATATCTATATTGATCTCCTGCAGCAGAGCAAATCCTGCAATGGACCTGAATTGCATGTCATCAGGGCAATTAAAATATCCACCTTAATTCTGCAGCAACACTTTCTCCTTTCTTTGCATTTTTTTGGCTTTCTAATTAGAAGTTTTAATTCTGCAGCGACTGTCACTAAGACCCTAAGCCAAAAATAACATCGCCCGTTCCAAAGGCCCTTTGAAAAGCTTTTATTTTTAAAAGCCAGAACAAGGCAGATGATCCAAGAGCGATAAATCTAAGTTTTCTGAAAAGAGTTGAGGATAGCAGGAGGGCAAAGAGACAGCGAGGGCTGAACAACACGCACGATGCGTCTCGTAGTAAAAACAAACTTCTTCTCATGGACATAACTGGCAACTGTGCATGTCAGCCTCTAGTAGAAATTTTACCAGGCTTTTTTACAAGCTAAAATGGTTGTCAGTACAGATCTTCAGGCTCAAAGCCTTATCGCCTCTAACATTAGCACCTCCTGAAACGGGCTTGCTGTTTGCTTCCCCAGTGGTAGGAGAAAGCAAAAGGTTTGAGGGACTTTGCCACGAGTTGCACCTTGAGAGTAATGTGGGTGAGCACGTTTCCTCTTGCCCTGAAATGGAGTTCTTTCTGGAAGCGTGGCTCTGGGATGCTGTCACATTCCTCTACCAAAATGAGGCGAGCATGTGAGACTACCACATGTGGTCACTGACTGGCCTTCAGGTCAAAATTTTTACTGCTTAGCCTACTGCAGACAAGACAACAAGAGAAATTGTATCTCATGCTGGAGCACCATCTTGGCTTTCCATACTATTGGTCAATGCATTACTTCCATGCACGGACATCTATTATTTAGGCTCATATCATTTTTTCCCAAGAAAACAGAACTTCCAAGTCCTTTCTTTTCCAGAGCCTGAGAGTTACACAGATGGATTTTCATTACCAGATCTGCTTCCAAGCTCCTTTCAGGAGCAACGCAATGTGTTGTGAAGGCCCCCACACCCAGCTGCTTTCTGACAAGAAAGACCAAGTACAAAGCTGAACAGCTCCCAGGGAACACTGACAGCTGTTGCTTTTCTTTCAGGCTACACCAATTCCAGCATGACAACATCCGATCTTAACTGTGGATGCACAAATCTAACACCAACTCCCGGAAGCACTTTGGTTGGAGAAGTCACTGGAAGACCATCTAGCACCAGCTTTGCTGAAACCAAGGTCAACACTTACCTTGGGGCAGGTAGCTTACAGCTTTGTCCAGTTGGGTCTTCAAAAAATTTCCAAGAACAGAGATTGTAAAACTCAAATGATAGCCTGGTCCTTTCTACCTGGCTCTCTAAATTAAAGCACTGTCCTTTCCCTCTACTGTATTGAATGGGAGAGGCTGTACAAGGTTAAACTGTATAAAAAGTTTCACTGAGTCATAGAAAGGGAAAAGTGAAGTATTTCCCTAAAATACTCTTTGTTACATCACAAAAACTTGCATTCAGGCAAACTTGTCTACAGCAGAAACCAAGCCACAAGCAGCATCACAAAGTAGAAATAAAAACAGGTTATATTTTATGGATGGTCGAGAAATAGAGGAATAAACTGCAAGTCTTAAAAGAAAATTACAGCATGGGGACATGAAATTTAACCAGGAGTCCACATCAGATGTTTATACATGTTAGGTGTTTATTTTTCAACCAAGTACATGTGCCCAGATCATGACAGGATGTTTGAACTGTGCACATCAGGTCTTTTACCCACTGTTTATATGAATGTCATTCACTATCTGGCCTTTGCGGAAGATAAACAGATTGAAGAGAGATGGGGACATATCTGAGTTTTGCATTGTTTCCGCCTCCAACTCTGCTCTTTGTGCACCATAAAACCTCTTGAAGAGAAGAATGTCAGAGAAAACAGTGACGGGAGAAAGAGAATTGATCATGAAACAGGAGGCAGAGAACAGAACAAACCAAACATATCTTCCAGAACTCCCAAAGACAAGCAGTGTTAGAACAGAGTAACTCAGTTGGAAGGGACCTACAAAGAGCATCAAGTTCAACAGCAAGTCCAGCTGTCTCTCCTGGTACCACGAGGCACCCGCTGCAACTTGATGTCTGTCATTTTCAGACCAGACAAATAGTCGAAGCTCAGACCATAAAGACAAGACATCCACTTACCCAACAGACAGCATTCAACATGCATGCCTGAAAGACAACAGCCTGGTCCTTGCTAACATTGAGGTCATTGGGCTTCTTCCCTAGCCCAACGCTTCTGATGTCTCAGAATCCACAAGGCCACGCAGCAGATTTGGACCTATGCATGGTGCAGGGAGAGGACTTAAAAGCTAATTACAAACCAACAAAAGCACCTGCATGGTTTTGCTGTACCCTACTCCTGCCACCCACTCCACCACTCCAAACCTTAATTTATATTTTTCAAGCAGATTCTAGAAACTTCCATGAAAAAGGAAAGACCTCAAGCATCCCCTCATACCTCAGGCTAGCCAGAAAATCCAGGGGAGAAGCGGAAAATTTCAGGACTTCTGCATTAACCAATACGTACCAGTACCAGTACAGCACAACCACAAATCCCTTCTAGCAGGATCTGGTACTGCTCCATTCAACACACAACTACTTCGGATTATTCCTGTGCAGTGCAACACCATGGACAAATTGACGAAAAGCAGGGTCACAAGCTGTAAGCTAAGAGTATTTCTTTTTGTGCAATCATCCTTGCCCAGTTTTTGCAGAGGATTGTCCTTAGGTTTCAAACACTACTATAACCAAAACACAACATCCAAATGCATTTAATGGTCTGTGCTCGTGTGTTACCCTTCTCAGTCCTTCTCCCTTCCTAACTCCTCTATGGGAATGCCAGCATTCACTGTGTTCAAGCGGTTTATGAATAACTATCCTGGCATCAGGGAATGGCCAAGAAATAGGAGGCCCAAACCCTGCAGTTCTGGGGAAAACATCCTAATTCTGGGCATGTCCATATAGTGCAACGAAGAACTCTTCTGTAGATCACTAGTGCCACTCACACAGCTACACAGTACAGCACTGCACCAAGGGCTCTGTTGATGCAAACAGGAGATGGAACACAGGACAGACAGCAGCAAGGACAAGGTAAAGACACATGCACTGGCACAGGAAAAACTGATGAACCTACCATTCAAATATCTGCAAACTCAGAGTGGAAAGACCACTTCCCTTGTGTTTGGGTTAGTACCATCCATTTCCCTTCGCACTACGATACCATCGAAGCTCAGTCTTCCTGTGCGCTACTACACTGTCCTTTAGCTGAAATGTTGTCTCTTCAAAAAACAAAACAGAAATATCAATGTATTTTCATGTCAGTTATCCCTACTGCCAAGTATTTGAGGTGCAATTTAATCCTGTTCTACCACAGAGACATAGGCACACACACACACACTCCAGTTTTCTGCTTGGTGAGCAGCAAGAGCATCCACGCATCGTTTTAGCAGCCCTGCTTACTGCAAGGTAATGCTGCTGGACACAGGCCTGGGCATCCTGGAGCAGGCGAGAGAGGAGTACATGGTTGCCTAAGGCATTAACCAGTGGACACAGTTGAAAGGTGGATGCTTTATCAAATTGCTCCCATTGACTTCGAGTGGTCTCATGCAATCCCTGATGTTTCACATGTGCACCTCTGAGTTCACTATGTGGGGTATACATCAGCACTATGTATTCTCCATTCCTCTTAATACCTGCAGATGAGCTCCAGTCCTCACTTGTACTCGGCGTATTTCCCACATTGCCCCTGAAAACCAACCTTGTGTCGCTACTCCTCCTTGGTACAATGGCCACAGGGTAAGGGTACAGAGTCCTAGTTTCAAGCTTTTTGTTTCAGTCCCACCATTTCCCATCACCAGCAGTGTGTGGGGGGTGTAGAAGGCCGTCAGCCTGTCTGCAGAACAGGCTGGCTCTGTTTGTCCCGTGCCCCAGTGAACAGAGGTTGTCGACTTTTAATGGAGCACTCAGGTTTCCGCCGATGCCAGCTGCAGATAGAACAGCCCAGCAGCAAACAAATTCAGCTCCCTGGGGCTGCTCAGATTCCTCTTATTTGTTAGTTTACCTGTAAAATACAGTTGGGCTAATTCTTGCTTGCGTGGTTGCAAAGATACATTTCCCTCCTCTTTTTCAGTTCATAGGGGAAAAAAACGAGCAAGTGCAGTAAGGCTGATGGAGTGAAAGAGCACTTCCCAGAGCTCAGGCCATAGCAAACACGTTCCGCCAGGAACTGTTTGCCTCACACTGCACATGGGTGAAGCTGGGCTGCTCTTCATCGTAACTCATTTGTTGCATGCAAAGGTGCAGAAGGTGTCCTAATATCTACATGCTCAGATGGCCTGAAATCCAATAACTCCTCATGACGTTAACTGATTAATTTATTATGTGCATATTACAAGGCCAGAAAAGGGGGGGAAAACTTATCAAAGGTCTTCTATGATTATTAAATGTTACAAAAAAACATTTTAATTGCACCTGGTAACATCATGTTATTGAAATAGGGCAGAACACCCACCTGAAGTGAAATCCCCTATTAATTTCTACATGAAAAAGACCCTTTTTGGGATTCATCTTTGCCACCAAACCATTGCTCAACTCATCTGCAAATTTTGCAGCTTCTCAGCCACAGTTTGCTGTGATCAAGACGCGAAAGAAAAGCTGCAAGGTTGAACCCAGGCTGGGCTTGGACACTTGAGTGTCTGAGGACATCTCAGATTTAGGGTTGTGCCTATAGCACAGAAGGAGTCAATGCAGTGAAGGCAGTCTTGCAGGTCAGTACAGAACTTTTGACTACCCAAACAGGACACTGTAGGGAGAGCGTTAAGAGAAGTTATCACCAGTATGCTGTTTGGGAGGATATATTAGAAGCATGGTTCACAGAGGTCTGTCTTCAAGCTAATCTCATTCAGTACTTTCATTAATGATCTTGATGACTGGCTAGATCAGGTGTTAATGAGTATGCTGGAGGAAAGGACTGGGATTTAAGTCATCCTGACAAATTGGGTGAGTAGCTTGAAAAAATTGGAGGCTATTTAAGAGAGGACACAGTAATACATTACACAGAAATGTGTAAGTGCAGAATGGAAAAACAAACTCTTGTGCAACAGACCTGTAAAGCAGCATCACCACAGTGGCATCGCCCCGGCTCTGCAAAACCAGCTGACAGGGAAGCTGAAACTGGAAGATGGCCTGAGACAAAGCTAAAGTTAAAATCCTGCTGCCTTCAGTACTCACGAGTGGGAACAGGACAGCCTTTGGATTCCCTTCAAGCAGCGACAGCCCTGTCATTCTATACATCCAACATGTGACAACTCTGTACTGTAGTAAAGGCACAAAGAGATACTTATCAATGACAGATTCAGAAGAGATCTTTACTAGCAGATAAAACAAGAGGATCTGCTTTCTTAATTTTTTTTATATTGATCCTAAATCAGACAATCCCCCACAACTCACAGAGTTACTGGTTTTTGTTTTTGTTTTTTAAGATAACCGCTTCCCTTCTGAACATTGCTGAATCTAAATTGATGTGACAAAGCCTTAAGATTGCAGTGACCAAAAAATGGAGTTCCCACTTCACACACAACGCCACACGTCAGGATGGCTCAGGCAGCACTGCACTAACTGCTGCACTAACTGCACTCACTGTGTGCTGCTGCTCCCCGTCCCTCTAGGAAAGGCTGCACACCTGCAGTTAAGTAAGGATTTTCTCCCCCCTCATAGTGCACAGTTGCTTACCTGGATTCAGTATTTTGAGTTTGGAGTGATTAGAAACTTTGATCCTGCACGCACAAACAGCTAGATTAGCTATAAAGACACACCTAATTTGCAAGCAAGGAGCCACAGGCTGTTTACATCAGTGTCCCAGCCATAAACGTTTAATTAAATCAGCCTTTTTTCAATCACGGCATATTTTCTACACCACTGCTCAGTTTCTACTTGGTGAAAAGCCTCTCCCGGTATTCCTTTTTAAGGCACTGAAATGCAACATGGGGCAGAGACCTGGAGCAGCCTGGTGCAGGAGGGGGTGCTGGCTGTGTTAAGCTGCCTGGCTCATTCCACATGGTACCTACAGAAGTCTTTCCAGCAAAAACTCATTCCGCTGTGCTTTCTGACAGTGCTAGCTTCAAGTTCAGACAAACAATGAGCCCTTCAGTTTTCAAAGCACAAAACAGAAGCTGCTTTCACAACCAGATGAAGAACACAAGAATTTGTGCTGATGCCTGGGCCAGCTATCTGAGGGCTAGCACTGCTCTGTTCAAAGCAGACCACTATCCACTAATTACCAAGTGCTGATTCAGGTTCACGTAGCAATGTATAGCAAACAGAAAGGAGCACAATTCGAAACTATTTTAAGATTCTTTTTCCTCTTCAGTGGTTTTTGTTTGTTTTAAAAGCAGGCTGGGTACCCACTTCTACAAACTGGCATAAAAATGGTCCACTAAGGAACTGGACAATCATAAGACAACTGTTGCAATACTTAGCTGCATTACCGACTAAACCATTAAGACAGTCACATGCTAACAGAAACACTTATCTACACCATAGTCAGCTACAAAACATCACTACTTTCTTTAAATCTCAGGTTATAAATTCTCCTGGGATTACAGACTGATGAGCTTAGTTCTGCACCAGGTAAAATAGAAACACAGAAATCAAAACCAGGCTGACTGAGATACAGTACCAAAAATGCAAAGAAAAATTGGGCACCTCCAGATCTCTGCAAGATGTTAAGAAGAAAATCCAGTAGCTCAGGATGAGAAGTTGACCATTCTCTTCTCCCAGGTAACAGCGACAGGACAAGAGGTTATGGCTTTAAGTAGCACCAGGGGAGGTTCAGGATGGATATTAGGAAACAGCCCTTCTCAGAAAGAGTGGGGATGCACTGGCACTCACTGCCCAGGGAGTGCTGGAGTCACTGTCCCTGGAGGTGTTCCAGAGCCATGGAGATGTGGCACTGAGGGACGTGGTCACTGAGCAATATCAGTGGTAGGTGGATGGTTGGAATCAATGATCTTAGAGGCCTTTTCCAATCTTAATGATTGTGTATTATAAATCAGTAAATGAATAGAAATAAAAGTCAGGCTTTAACCTAATGAAAGAATAACCTCCACACTAACCTCACCACTGCTTAACTTCAATGACCTTCCACAGAAAGGAAAGAACACCATCTTAGTGAGATTTGCAAAGAGCCCACAGCTAATTCAGCAGGGAGGAAAAGGAGGAAGAATTTAAGTACCACCAAAAGCTGGGCTGAAATGGAGTATTGACAAGTGAAAAGTAATCACAAAGAAAGAAAAAATTGAACGACACCGATACATTTACACAAGCATCTGAGATAAAAGATCTGGGCATCACTGTGAACAGCTTAATAGAACACGGTCTCTCACAGCAGGACTCTGGGGGAAGCAGGAATTAAGATGCTTTAGAAAAGAGACAGATATTACTGAAATTATTAAAATGCCACTGATCAATCTTCATTCTGAAGAGCACACTGATTTGATAAAACCATTTGAAGCACGAATAGCTTTCTATACCAACAGAGGCTGCAAAGATTTGCATTTCTGAAGACAGATGAGTGAGATGAGATTTGGAAAAGGTAAACACGCCAGCAGAAAGGAATGAAAATCACATATTTCTGTTCCAACAGAACATAAAATTAACTGAAAACAGCAAATTAAAATTGCAGGTTCATAATTAGCTTGAGGATTAGAGTGTCACAAGATAGCCTGGAAAATGCGTTTCAACAAATTTTTAAAGGATTGGTTATTTGTCTGCAAAACAGAGAAACCCACACTTACATTATACAGAGCAAACATCCGAATCATCAGGCTTAAAGGACATGAGATACCCGCCAAGTATGAGAGTCTGGGCAAACAGCTCCCTTACAAGTAGGTTATTTCATAATTACCCATGGCAAAAGTTTTTGTACTTTCTAAGAGTGTGATGCTGGAAACATTAGATGCTTTAGAATCTACCCCTATCTTCCTATGAATCTGCTTTAAAGCGGAAAAGAGAAAAATGAAGGGAGCTTGAAGAACACGAAGCACATCTGCCCTCGAGGCTCCCTCGTGTTCAGCAACATGCTGTGCATGATGTGTTAGACAGCTGACATTAGCAGATCAAAGATGGTAAAAACTCTTCAGGCATCTCTCTTCTACGTTACTGGGCAGGACTGAAAATGAGAGCTGCAGATCTGGAGAAATAACAACTGATTTCCAAAGACACAGACAGGGAATCCTCCCTACACAGGCAGCAAGCAAAGAAATGGGCAAGGCTGATTCAATGCCACGGTGAAAGAGTCCAACAATTCATCTATTTGTCATTCAGTTTTGAGACTTTCTTTTCACCCTATATTTGATCAGTGAATCTCTAAATCTCTAAACTCGAGTCCCTTGCAATGGACAAGACCTGATCAGGAAAACAAACGCTACCATGAAGAACATTTTCTGATTATTTGACTCAAGAAACAAAACACACCTGCAGGCAGAAGGGTGCAAGCTAATCCCTGCTGTGCTACAGCCCTACAGAGACAGCTGATCCTTCTGCAATTCCGAACTGCCACTCAAAGCTTTAACATCTTAATACACAGCATGCAGTAATTAAAATTTCTAATTAAAGGGGGGAAAAAAACACTAACCACCAAAACTAATGTTGCAAATTAGCAAGCCTTATCCACAAATTGAAGGTGGTCTCTGTTGCTCTCTCACAGATCTTATTAGTATTAGTATTTTAAGCAAAATGCCCTTCTGCCCATTTTAGCAACCTGAGACAAGCAACATTTGCTAAACAAACAGGTGGGCACCAATGTGGATAATCTTTGAGTAATCTGACATTGTTTGGAAGAGCTTCCAAAAGACCTTGGTCTTTCCAGGTAACAAGACAGTATTCTCACACGGAGGGTGCAGAGTCTAGCTTAAGCTTCTCTGTAATCAGATCTAAGAAAAACTAAATGATAGACTGCTTGTTTTGCTTAAAATAAAGAAATTTCAGCAAAAACACCATATGGAGTCTAAGTTTCAGCTTGTCCTTATGGAATGCTATTTTGGGAATGAATTCACTGTGAGGACATGGATTACTTCTAATTGTCAGGCTGAAGTTAGGGGCACTAAAATATCAGTTTTCACAGAAAAGTAGTATAAAAGAACTGATTCCTACACGTCTGCGTGAGGGCTATATAGAGCCCAATAAAAGCAATTCTGCAGTCCAAGGAGGATGGAATCTGATTGATGTGAGTGAGGCCCTTGAGAAATCTAGGAATGAGCAACCAAAGCAAGAAAATGACTGCGGGACTTTCAGTTGAAGAAAAGGAGAAGAAATTGATCCAAACAGAACCTTCCAGAGCCGATGAACAGACAAGATTTCTTAAGGGATTATGAATAATCACACCAGTTCAGTCAAAATGCCAACACAATATTGCTTGTGGGCACCTCAGTCACTACCAGGTTTGTTCTGAAGCTTGCAAGCCAGACCTCAAATTATCTTTTGGTTAAGAAACTGCAACAGATACAGGACTGAGCAAGACCTCAACAGGCAAAAGAGTGTGAGATTGTTGAGAGAGAGCAGAACAGGACTGAGATTTAGCAAGATCCTGCTGCTTTTTTCTGATGACGTCTAACGAGCTCTTTTCAAAGCTGATCCTGAGCATAACCTTCAGAAAGAACGAGATGGGAGTCCCTCTCTGGTCTTCCATTACAAAAAATAAATAAATAAATAGAGTAGAAATGTGCAGCAGTCTGAGACAAAGAGATCCATCCCTTTAAGTGTTCATCTTCAACAAACAACAGTCATCTTAATGGGGGAAACCAAGGTTTCGTTCTTGATCCTGGAAAAGCATTCATTTGCACAACAATAAGAGAACTGTAACACTGAGAAATGGAAAACACATTCTATCCCAAACTCTAAGTCCACTAACAAGTGGAAATAAAAACAGCTCTGCATGCACAGCAGATGTGGGACAGGCCCTATTTTGGTACTGGCAACAGGAAACAAGTGGAACACCATATTCATACTCTCCTCATACATAGTGTTTGTAGTGAAGCTACAATCCTATTCAAACAACGCCTTTAAGCCTATTTCTGCGCAGAACAGTAGGACAATTTGTGGGAATGCCCAGAAAACTGCTCCCCTTTCTTCAATACCTTGTTTAAATCCAACCTCCCAAACCCTTGAACTCCTGGATACCCATCATCTAGACAGGCTTCACCAGCATGTAATCCTACAAGTTCTCCTCCTGCTCCCCACTCAGCAGGTGAGCTCCCTATACCAGGCTTTATTTTAAAATTATTCTGTTTATGTACTCAGTTAATAAATTGGTTAAAAACTCATGCGTTAGTAAATAAAGAGCTCTTCAGCTCACTGGGGATTGTAACTAAAAGGAAAATGCCAAAGGTTTTAAGAACTGCTAGTAACTATCACTCCCTCTGCTGCCTTTCACCCTTCATTTCACCAGATCTCAGAGCTCCTTACAAATACAACTACACAGCCTGCTCTCCCAGCAGTGAAATGCAGCCGGTCCTGGGGTGAAACACGGCTGCTCGAGGACACAGCATCTCCTCCTGCTCTGCCTCCCCGTGGCCGCTCAGCCCAATGAGCACCCAAACGCTTGCTGTATGCACCCCAACAATTCTGCCAGAGTAGGTGGCTTGTTGCTTCCGCGGTCAGGCATTGCAATGAACTGCCACACGTGGCAGGAAGCTAGGAGAAGAGGTACAAACCATTTAATGGCTCTACCCCAGGAACCACATGCCCTGCAGCTCTTAGTAGAAACTGTTCTTTGAGAGGTGGGTTGCAAGTTGTAATCTGAAATCTTCATTATCAATGGCAGCACAACCCCTGTTTCTTGGTGGGGAGATTCAGTTTTGATCACAAGCAGAGGATGCCACCTACTGAATCCCTGCCACCACGATTGCACACTCTGACCCTCTCAGCTCGAGACCTCTGGCAGGATCACAAGGCAAGCTGCAGGACCAAAAGGAATCCCGAGGAAAAGCAGAAAACAGGCTTGGAAAAACAAAGCTTTTCTCACTGCTACTCTCCCCACAACCCACAGATGTATTACTCACTGAACATCTGCACAACCACCATAATTTCTAATTCTGCAACACTGACAACCTTCGTAGAATGAAAAAAAATAACCTCCTTACATCTTTATTCCATTTTGGGTTCATTATAATGCAGTCTGACAATACGGTACATTCTGCAACATTTAACCCCTGTTCCATTTGCCATTCTTAACTTCACGGCTTAATGACACAGTGTCAGTAGATCACAATATGACCCTGTTAATATTTTTTTAATGCCATTTTTACAAATTACAGCATAATGTACTGATTACGAGGATGAAAGGTAAGTCTCTACGTCTGTCTGGAAACCAAATAAAAGAATGTTTGAACATCTGTTCATCCTACAAATGTCTTTAAAAGCTTTGATTTTCCCATAATCATTTTGTTCCACCATTTCACCCTTTTTCGAGTGTGTATCCAACAGCCTCAGGACAGCAGCCAGAGATCTGCAGTAACAGCACATTATAATCAAAGTTCTTAGGCACATGTAAGTTCTCCTTTTAGAATTAAAATTGGGAAAAAAAACAAAGCAGCCTCTACCAGATACCTCTGCAGCACTCCATCCTACACAAATCTCTGCTGGGGGAGCAAAATGAGGGGCTTTATGCAGAGGATTACAAAGCACCGGGGCAGAAAACGGTGGCAGGTGAAGGTACTCACATGAGGTTTGTATGGCACATGTGCTGCCCGGGTTTCTGTCTTCTCCTCCAGAGGAAGAAGCAGGAGAAGCAAAATGCTTGGAAACAGGAGCACTGGGGAGGAAGGCAGATCTTGGACTGAGGGGATGGAACAATGATGCCAAGTTAGCGTTCCAGACTAGAGATGACAGAAGAGGTGGGGGTACAGATTAAAAAACATGCATTACAGAAGACTGGAGAAAGGGATGGAGGTACAGCTCTGCAAAAGCTGTTGTTGCTCTCTCCCTTGGAGCGCCCCAAGCAAACAGACTGTGGGACACTCCACACCAGATGACTGGTGAGGAGCCAAGCAGAGAGCTGCAGAGCTGTCAGTATGCAGCACTAAAGAGTTTTCAAACACATCAAGTTCCGTAACGACTGACTCACTGAGGCTGCTATGGGCAGTCAGCAATAGAGAGGGAAAACAATCAGATAATGCCTTCTAAAAATACATGTGCCACTGTAACACTGACATTGGGCCTCCTCTCCAGATCTATTCAATAACACACTTACAGGTCTTTGTCTTTCTCCTTTGTAAGGCAAGACCAGCAACTGTGGAGCAGCCAACAATATCCTACAGCAGGATACTTTCCAGGATGTGCATCCTTTTCTTTCCAAAACTCTAAGCAGAACTAGAAGAATTTATTTAACGTCCTTGCCAAATTTTAAATGGGTAATCTATACAGATAAAAACAAATTCCCTAATAATTCACTGTTTTTTAAATGTATTATTATTATTAAATGAGAGAGGTTTTTTAATACCAGTAATTCTTAGGCTAACATAGTATGGTAATAATGGCATCCCTTCTATGTCATCTGTTTCTCTAGCTTCCATCACTGCAATATCTTAAGCAGAAGCAACAGTGCAGGGTACTAAACAGGATTTGATAAAGGCTTAAATAGAAAGATAACAAAAAACATTCTTTCCAAAGACTGCCTTTAGGGGTGTCTGGGAAAAGAAGAGAAATAGGGAAGGAGAGGTGACAGGGGTGTGAAATGCATTTTCTTTTCATTATAGAAGGACACATTTTCCAGCAAGGCTGGCAGCACAAGCCACGTTAAGCCATAGCTGAAGTTGTCTGCCTAATTCCTCTGGGATCACGCTGAAAGCATACCCCATAATCTTATGGGATGTGCTAAAGCTTTGCTGGGACTCACTCAGCAGAAACTGTTTGGGATTATTCCACAAAGCACAAATTCTGTTCTGATTTAAAGGGGCACCATCAACCTAGTTTGAACACCTGACATGCCCCGTCTCAATGCTATCCAGTTGTATCCTTCACACAATAGCTGAGATTTTGCTATGTGTCCACTTTGGTTACCTTGGTATTAAAAGGAAATGAAAAAAGGGGAAAAATAGGATTATGTTAGTAAAATGGATTCACACCCAACATTGGGTATTTGATTAATAACACCTTGATAAAAAAGCAAAATGATCTATTACCATTACTTTGTTCACGTACATCTAACTCACATTATCGCCCATGGCTGGCACCACTGAAGGTAGCCACAGGCTGCTTCTTAACATCAACAAGTACTCATTTTGTTCAACATACAGGAACTAGTACCTTCCATGCTGCCAGACCCAGAGTCCAATTTCTGTTCAAGACGTCCATCTCTGTGGAATTACTGTTAATTTTTACATTATGGTGCTCTATGCTTTGTAAATAACAAAGAAGGGATACCACCAGTGCTCTCCTCCACGTGAGCCTAGGACATGAAATTGAGAGGAAGAACTAAAGCAGCCATGAAATTCCTATTAAACAACTAATAGTTTCTAAAGCATCTTGGAGATATTCATTTTACAAGGTTTATGCTGCAATCTTCTATCATTATTTCAATGAAAGAAAGCCCCTGACTATTTCCAGAGGCAACTTTTTCTTTCAAACACAAAAGGCATTTTGGTTACAAAAAAAGAAAACAATTCCAGAGTAGGATTCAGCACAGAACCAGCAGGAGATTCAAAAAAAGCTATATACAAAGTCACCAAAAATAGGTTCTGAGGCCTTTGGAACAGCAGACAGAAAAATTAAGACTCTCAGTTATACGCATCATTATGTTTAATATGAAAAACATTTCTAGATAGAAATCATCTATAACAAAGATCCACACCAGCCCTCAGATAACATCTTACATAGTTGCAGCTGAAGGCATCTGAAATATCCATTCTAGGTTCCACCTATTATATCACGCACTTTTTGTCCCTCACTTCACTTGGGGAAGAAAACCTAGGCAAATCAGCTTCACTTTGTAAGTCGCATGAAATTTACATCTTGACTGCATTTAGATCAATATTGGTGGCAAACTTTCAGATTACGTGAAACCTTGAAACAATTCAGCAGAAAAGCACTGCTATTAGAATGCACACCCCAATGCTGCCATTTGACAGGTAGCATCCTTCAAGAGGCCATAAAGATTCACATCACCAAGACGACAAGATAAGTAGATCTTAACAAAATAAAACCAGATCGCAGGGATTTCAGAAGTGGACACAGAGTCAGCAGGAGCTTCCAAGCACTGCAAGGAAGGAACAGGTCTAATGCACTCAGGCAAGCAACACATTCCATCTGAATTCATTCCAGAGTCTGGTCTTTTTGGTGGGCTCAGAGGCCTCTTTACTTTCTCAGGATTGAATCATTTTCTTCTGTGTGTCAAAGACATATCTTTTAAAAAGAAGAGTGATGGCAACAGGTTGGGCCGAATCATTCTTGCTGCTTTCATCCTCTTTGTTTGCATCCCCCTTCCCTGCCTTAGATTTTTTCTTGGAGGCAGCACTAAGAAGCATCTTGGTTTCTGGCTTCAGCCCACCTGTTAAAAAAACAAAAAACAAGAACATACATGACCAAACAGCTCAACTACACATTGCAGCACGTCTGGAAAAAATGAACAGGCAACTTTATTTCTGAAATCAACCAAGGAAAATATGGAAATGCATCTGGTACATTAGGAAAGTTACATTTCTGTATCACACTCCTGGACTACACTAAGTTACGTGACAAGAGAGGTACTCAGACACAGTTCACACCAGCAGTACCCCAAATCCAGAGCAGTCCCTTCCACTATCGCCTTCAGACCCATTCATTCCCACACCCACAACCTGACAAACACCTCCCTAAACCTGACCAAGGTCTTCAAGTATTAAATACAGACCAAAGCGTAACCAGGTCAGAATAATTTGCCTGGTTGAGGTAAGCTTTTACCCAGCAGACTTTCCCTGTTATTTGCACACATTTCCCAGAGTTTCTTCTCATTACTGAGAATATTTATAGAAATGTAGGCCACGAATGAAAAATAACAGCTAAATTACTGAAGCATACAGCCCTAAGACTAAGGTGTTTTAGTATCTTGAGTTTATTTCCCAGACCTGCCACTGGTTGGTTTTAATGAATGATGCTCTCCTTTTTAGTTTGGCCTAAAGTGCAGCTCAGGGTTACAGCTCACTTCTTAAGGGGAACTGGAATTAATCTGTGTGAGATTCTGGGGATCTGAACTCCAAAAATAAGCCTTTCCCCAGATATTCACATGCGAACAAACATTTGTCTTCTCCTTCCTAAACGGGCAGAGTTGATTTAAATTTTTATCTTTTCACTCAATGATGTCATTTTAAAGAAAAGCAAGATGCAAGAACCTGAAGAATCACTGTAAAATAAGAGATGCAGCTCCTAAAAGACCACTCCTGAGGAACTGCCTCTTTAAAGCAGAAGATAGCACGCTCCTTGGGAGCGCATTCAGCACCACCTGAGCACACCGAGACGTGGTTTTCAGGCATCTGGCCAACTTCAGTTCAGGTATTTTTAACCCGCGGTGTCACATAACCTTATCTCAAACACTTAATCGGCTTCTCTCCCCTCGTACTGAAATTCAGATGTGGATTCTCATATCACAGCCTGACAAAAAGCTCGAGATGCTTATGATTTGCTGGAGACAGGAGGTCTACGCTCGCAGGTGATCAGCTCTGCTCCAGACACGCACAGTACTTCCAGCTGGCTGCGGGGACACGGCTCCACAGCCTGGGCACTTACCCTGCAGAGCTGCAGTAACTGCTCCAACAGATCCCCACCCCACACAGAGGGAAGGAGGGAAGCAGGCAAGCACTGAAGCACCACCAGGGAGCTGCCCGTTTGCATTTCATAACCACGGCTTCTGAGAGCAGCCCTGCAGCACAGCCACGTGGGGACCTGCAGAGTCTCTCAAAAAAAGACCCCCAAAAACCCACAAAACCGCACAAAAGAAAAGCAACACAATGCAAGTGAGTTGAAGTACGTCTTACATTAAGGCTGCAGAAGGCCAACACTGGGCAGAATTGACATCGTCCTGTGGAGTCTTGTATCCTGCAGCCAAGTCAGCAGCAGATTTCTCTTTTCAGACGGTACACAAAAAAGCAATGATTGCTTCATTGTGGAAATAATTGAGGTGGTTTTTCCTTGATGGTTGAGAAGTCTGATAATGACCATTTTGCACGTGTAAGGTTCAATTAATCAAACCAGATAATATGATGTGGCTTGAGCACATTTATTATTTGGTTTTATTACACTGTATAGTCATGTTTGATGCAGCTGCTTCAATTTTTTTTTTAATTGGATGCTTTCATATAAATCCCATTAATATCATTAGCCTTACCATCACTCCATCTTCATTATGCAAAATTATTTATCATTACACGAAGAGAAACATACTTCCTATTTGAGAAGCTCAAAGAACACCTTGGGTGCTGCTAGAAAAAACAGCAACAGCCAAAACCAAGCAAAACAGAACAAAAACAGCAAAAGGAGTGACCTCATACTGTCTCAATCTCTACCTTTGCACGTACATTTTCTACTGCTTTGACCAACCTTACCGCAGTGCCCCTGAGCAGTATCTCCTCCACTTTCCCAGGATAACCATTAACTTTTTTGGACAAAAACACTGCATTTTGCTTGCTGGTTTCCCTTTCTGGGTCTCGTTATTGCGTTGCTGTTACTGGCACAGTGCTGTTTAAGAAAGATCTAAATCCTCTCAGTGAGAGGCACTTTAAATTAATTAAAGCAAACAAATTCTAAAACACTTCTATTCACATTAGTGGGTTTTGCTACACTAATTTCCAAAAACACTAATTGACGGAAAGGAGAGAGGAAGGGAGGAGGTGAGACACTGACATCGCAGCCTGGGGTTTCTCTTTTGGGTGCATGGAGCTGAGCACCCGCTGCTGTTGAGATCCCCCCCATGGGCTGAGCATCTGCGTCCCAGTGCTCAACACAGCCACTCAAGTGGATAAATGAGGAATCCCACGCTGGAAAAAAAAAATCCATTTTCAAGAAGATCAGCACACACTGTGTGTGTGGAACTGCATTGGGAAAAACACATAAAGCCAAGTGATCTCATCTCCTGCAAGCCATTGCCTCTACTTCCAAACGTAGGGAAGTAGAAGTACCCCACCTACAGCTGTTAACACCCAGTTGGATTTGAATACGATATTCTGGGCAAGAAGTTTACAAAAGAAATGGAAGAACGCAGCGGTTCCTATGAGCGAAATTACGGGCTGGCAGCCAAAGGCAGCTCAGGTATTATTAAATTCACAAGGTATCTAAATTACCTAATCAGATCCCACGGCCCTCATTCTGCAAACAGATTAGGTGGCTGGCATCCTACCCTAACAAACGGCGTTCTCTGTTTTCCTGCCGCGGTGCCAGGAGGTCTCGGGGCTGGCGAGGCTCTGCACAAAGGAGCAGGCAGTGGCAGACAGGCGCTGTAATCGCGGGCTCATCTGCCTCCGCGCGTCTCTCGCGTTACACACAATGCACGCTTTGCATTTTACAAAACCAAGGAAATGAAGGGAAATATATCTGTCACCAAAGAAGACATCAGACCTTTAATAGCTGAAATGACGGATATTTTTAGATGGAGGTCTAGTTTAACTTTCTTACATTAAGGGTCTAATCTCTGCTGAACAATGGCTATGTTAGCTTGAATACATAGTGAGAAATCTGTTCCATTAATTAAGTGCTGCCTGTACTACTCGGATTCGTAGCAAATGTTAATAGATTTTTTTTTTTTCTTCCTCTGTTGGACAATTACTTTATTTTGCCAAGTTGCTAATGGATTAAATTGAAAAGGTCCGCGTGTTAAGAAAGACTTCAGCTTCAAAGTTCTAAGAAATGCCTCGCATACAACAGTGGGAAATACCTATATATTAATATTATTAATGGACAGTCCTCAGAGGCATAGAAAATATCTGAAAGCTTAGCAAATTCATTCCCACCCATCATAACCACGTCCGTAACAAGAAGCGCCCAGGTCTTATGTAAAATATAGCATCAGCTAACGCACATTAGATACATTATCTGGCAGGAAAATAGTTTAATGCTGCACGCTTTTAGTTTTAACTGTTAGTAATAATTACTAAATAAGAGCACAGACTCTGACCCTTTGTCTCAGCACAGTCTCAGAGATTACTCTAAACAGAGGTATTCACAAAACGTGCATTTTTAAAACTCAAATGAAAAGCAATGCCACACCAGGAAAACGTTTTCCAAGTTTAAGAACAATTCCACATGCAAAAAATACAAGATAAAGACAATATTTTAAACAGTTTTTGCAAATAAAAGCAAACTTCCTAATGATTAGCAGTATCTTACATTCAAACACTTCACTGTGTGCCGGAGTTCTGCTATTATTCTGATATAGTCTGATATAGTTTGCATGGAAACGCACAGATTTTAGCAATTTAGTGTAAATTTCACACTGTGGAATTCTTGTTTATAAATACCGGCTATCAATTTTTGACTTTTTTTTTTTTTTGTTTTTCTTACGTCTTAAGCGAAGACAGCCATATCTATGCAAGTTTTAAGGTTTCCCTAATGCTTCATGTTCTATTTACACGAAAGTTACCCAGACCTCCCTGTAATGGAGGATATATGGTGACAACCACCCCATGCTGACACCTGAGGTCCGCGCTC
>JAOWBP010004220.1:8544412-8577020 GCA_028571105.1 Tragopan temminckii
GAAAGTTACCCAGACCTCCCTGTAATGGAGGATATATGGTGACAACCACCCCATGCTGACACCTGAGGTCCGCGCTCCGTGCCCAGGGGACCACCTCTACACCTGGCTGCTGGCAGCGCCAGCCAGCACACAAACCACAGCCAATGCATACGGAGCATAAATAGCCACAGGCACCAAGGTTTACCTGTGCTTTGTTTTTACCATTGCTGCTTCAGTTCAGCAGAAAGCTGGTGCATTCTCATTCCTTTTTCTAACCCAACTGCAGGATGAGGTACCACTGCTGTGCTTTTTCCCCTCTGTATATTTTTATTTCATTGTCACTTACAAGCTTAATACTAGTTTCCTTTTGTGTTATTTTCTCACTACACATACTCCTCCACTTCATGTCAGCATTTCTTATAAAGGCCATCTTTTTTTTTCCCCTTTGCTTCTTCTGCTCCTTGAAGGACCTCCAAGAGTGAGCTCTGCTATTTCTCCTAACATCCAGCTCCTTCTCCTGACTCCCAATTTGGCACTTCAGCAATTGTATCTCTTTTCTTTTTCAACTTTAATCTTCAGATTTTCCATCCCCAAATTTCTACTTCCTACTTCCACAGATCTTCTCCCTTTGATATTCAGGAATCCACCTCCTTCAAAAATGAAGAAATACTTGAATGGAAGATTTTGAAAGCAGAATGCTAGGCCCACTGTGGATGAGAAGCCAGATAATAATATCTCCTTGTAGCCCAGCCAGAACAGAAGTAATTTTTAAGCAACTGATAAACACATCATTGAAAACAGGTGCAGTAATAAAGGTACTGGGCATGCTCTCCTGCACAGCCAAGAAGAATAATTTATTTCACTGAACAGCTCCCATCTCAGATGCAGAAAGGCAGAAAAAAAGCTAAGTGTACTGGTTAGTGTTAAGGAAAACGAAGGCATTAACTAGCATGGATGACTACAGTTTTCCTACAGAACTGAGAATTGTAATGGTAAAAAATAAAAAATTAAAAGATTTCAAGCCTCCTGATTCACGAAAAGTTGGCTTCCATATCAAAATGAAGAAACCATCCCACTGATGGCAACAGGAAAATCAGTGAGTGTATCTCAGTAAGTACCAGCAGTGGTACTTACCATGGTTTGCTGGGAAGGCGTTGGCCCAGAGAAGACTCATGATTCTTGCCACAGTGTTAGGGAAAAGACTGAAGCTACATCAGTAGCTATCACTGAAATAGCAAATATTCCAGTACGCACTCATTGTTAAAAAAAATTCCTAGACTGTTCTTACTGTTATTTCCAAACCTCCCATCCATCCAGGAACACTGAGCCAACCTTGTTTCTCACTTCTGGAAAGAAAATATCCTATTTCCTTCCTTCCACCACTGCAGCTGAAGACAAGAACTTGCAATTTCTTGTCTCCTGTCAACATTCAAATGTTAAAAATTCAGAAAATCGGAGAACAAGTTAGCATAGCACATTTGAAGTCAGAAATAATTTTCAGTCAAGGCAAACGTAACCTTTTATTATGACAGGCAGACATTTTTCTTTCTTCCTGAGGGAAGTAAAGAAAAGAGCAAAACTTGAAAGAGGCAAAGGTTTGGGGATAATCCTCCCTCACAATAGATTTTGTAACAGCCAGTCTTCACAATTTCAGGATTTCCTTAACCGGAATCCTCAGTGCCTGAGCCTTCATTACACAGTTAAGGAGTGTGTGTCTGCACCAATGCTCCTGCTAACAGGGAGTACAAAACCCAGATGACCTGAAAGTCAGAAATGATCAGAGCCCCAGGTGGGGGTCAGTCTGCTATGCTGGGGATGGAACAGACTGGACTCCCACCAAGCTTAATGCAGTGAACGACCACTGAAAGGAAAACTTTTTGCTGGTACTGTGGGACTTCAGAATCCAGTAAAAACATATTTGATTTCTCTTTTCTTGCAACTGTATTTACACCTTAAAATCCCATTTTCCTATGTTCTAAACCAAAGAGGGGTACAAGGTTCAAGCAATGCAGCACTTGTATCAGTATCAGATTCTGATTAAAAGTAGGAAAGAGGAATCAGAGGTATATTCTGCTTCCAGCAGAATGAAGGGAAATACCAGTGATACAAAAATTGCCTCCTGGGATCCTACAGAACACTAAGCAAGCACACAGGTGTTCTTCACCTAGTTCTAAAGCATTTCAGCACTGCTACAAAACGTATCAGTGATCTGCGCCCTATAAACATAGAAAGCGTGTGCAATTATCCCTAAAGTAATTATCTGCTGTTTTGAATAAAAAGGAGAAGGATCCCACAGAAAATCAGAGGATCAATTTACCCAAATCCTTCCTCTTAAAATTTTCTTTACGGTCAGACAGAAAAGATAACAGAAAACATCATATCTCTTTGCCTGAATTCCTTATATTACGTTAGCAGAAAATCAGAGTTGCTACCCAGCAAAGATACCCAATACTCTTAACTTCTCATTTTATTGCAACCAAGGTGGCCATTTTTCTCCATCGGTATCCAGCTAAGAAAACCTGAGCTGGTCAGGAAAAGGACATCTTTCTAAGCCTTCCAAGAACAACACTACTATATTGCTCTGCCCGTAAATCCTGTATTAGGAACATCAGATACGCTACATCACGACTAGTAGACTAGATTAGTGGCAATCTAGAGGCTGCTGGCCTTAACAGAAAGGACAAGCATCCCATCTGCTTGTCATTAATATATGGTGCTTCAGAAAAAGCAGGGATGAAAACTGTGTCCTAAACTAATTAGTGCCCAGGAGCAGGCAGGAATTCTCTACCTGACGTCAGGGTCAGCACTCATCAGCCCAGCTAATCAAAAGGTTTGAGCACAGTGCTCCTACTGGAGCTGGTCTGCTCTACTCCTAAGCATTAATCACCATGATAACAACTGTAATACAATCACCTAGACAATTCTGATGTAATAGTTGACCATCACTCAAGAAACAAGGGATATTCCTGCCGCCACCCTCAGCAGCTCAGCATTTGAGCCTCAATTACATCCACAGATCAGGCAACAAATTTTGTTTATGTAAATCCCTTCACAATTCTCCAGTAATTCTCTTTTGAATTCACACCACCTTTTCCCACATCTCATCAGCTCTCTTCAGAAACATTCTGCTGGGGTTTCAAACTTCAGGATAAATCAATTCTTCTCTTTTGGCTGGTACAAGATCTGCTATTATCATCTTGCCTGGCTTGTGAATATTAACAGGGAAAAAGCATGAAGCTGGCCAGGGAGAGCATCAGCCTCCAAGGAGACCAGAAAGCGCACTCCCTCCTTCCAAACAGGAATTACACCAATGCCTTGGGATCTACACAAAATATCTGCGTTCACTGTGTGATGACAAAGATCTGAAAGAAAGTCTTATAGCCACTTGAAGCAGCACTCCACTCGTGTACTGCCCAAACACTGCTGTGTCAGTCTGCAGAGCCGTCCCTGCAGGTTCAGCCTGGTGGGCTCTGGATGGAAATCCTTAACTACCAAAACATTTTCCCATAAACTAGGGAACAGCTGCCCTGTGCCACATCCCAGATGGCTGCAGTTCAGTGCTGAACTGACTTGAGTCTTGTGTATCAATTTAAGTTTATACAGGCTTTTGGACTGAGAAACATTGCTGTATGAGGTGATAATCTAGAAATAACACGGATTTCATTATGGGCTCCTACTTAGTAGGGAAAGAGCTAATCTTCCTTGATGAGGAAGACAGAAGCTGTTTTAATTCAAGAGGCTGACCCAGGTGAAGCTGGGGCCAAAGCTGTATTTGGAAAACTCTCACGTCAGTTGGACACAGCCCTTTCAAGCTCAGTGCCAGCTCCACACAATGGCTTGAGCTGCGTTCTCCGGCAGCCCTTAAAGGCACATTTTGTATCTTGGCTTTTGCTGCAAGCAATCAAGAAAGAATGCAAGAAAACAAAACTGTTTCCCAAGCACTGTTTGCTGGTGCCATAATTAATATAATCAAACAATTCCACAAATTGCTTCCAATTGCTGGCGTCACTTTCATGTGCAGAGCCAAGCTTTCAAAGAAGGGCCCTTCTTGTCCTACATCCTTACACTGGTAACCCTTGCTTCACACAATAGTAAACAAGCCCTCACTAAATAGTACAGGGTAATTTGTACTGTAATAGGTCCCCAAGGCACCATGGACACAATTTGAAACGCCATCTAATTTTTCTTTTTAATTAAAAAAGCAGTTACTATATTTAAGCACCAACACAAAAAAGTTCAGAGGGGACGGTCTGGAGTTTCCCACAGCTCTCTGGGACTTTTCTCAAGGTCAGGAAGAGTTTTATAGGCTCCATTGGTACAGATTTTTTTTGTTAATTAGTCTGCCATACCCTCTGCATGAAGTCAGCGTATTGATTTTCAGTCTGATATTCTTTGTATTGCTAAACAGAGCTCAGGCTCCAGTGACACACAGAATCAATCAGCAGCCGAACGGTTATCAATACCATCCGTCCCTATACACGCCTTGCCTTGTCTCTCCCTCTCCATCATCCCACACTTGCTATCCAGACTGAGGACACTCAACGTACCGCAGTGCTGAGAGTGTGCACCATTCATTTTGTCTCATGCCTCTCCTTTTACAGCAAGATGCTCAGGCTGTATTACCCATTTCGCGAATCTACATCATGTAATTGCATTTTCACCTGTCTTTTTTGGTCAAAACTTATGACAAATAATTACTGTCACCTGAAGCCACGTAGTAGGACAGTTTTCTGCACCATACATATACCCAATCTATCACAGCTTTGCTTCACGAGCACTTCATTAAGTACGCAGACCCAGACGAACTTTAGAAGCCTACTTACAGTTCCCACTGTGGGTTTTCCAAAACACATCCCAACCCAACATACCCTTCACAGCCCTGAAGCCCCAGAAAGTAGCCCTGAAATGCAGTGACACTTTCTTGGCTAGCTGGCCATACTGCAATACACATCGGTTGAGAATACCAAATCTGACCTCGTCTTACAAGGCCGGCATGTATTTCAGTTGCAGTTACACTGCATGTTACCAACATCTGTTGGCTAAACCCTTCTGGGGCAATCTCCTAAAGAAGTCTTCACACTTCGCGTTCCTGGAACATAGCCATGGTTTATATGCATCCTGCAATTTGTTGTTTCTGTTTGCCAAACATGAACACAGGTTACATCAGAGACTCCAAGGCACTGCAATTACAAGGTCTTGGCTGTGCAAATTGCGTGTACACACACCACAAGAACCAACTCGCAGAGCTACAGGACAGCCACCGTGGTAATCTTTTGATCTTCACACTGTTCCATTAGCCTCAGGGAGAGGATTTTAAAAGTAGTATTTGCAGCAGTTATATATGTGCTTTCAGAGCATTAACAAGGCTGCAATTATGTCAGCTAATTACTAGATCAGCAATTATTCATAAACTGTTTTCGCTGGATGGTCACTCAAAGTCCATGCAGTCACTGAGATCATGCCCAAGTGCTACTTCAGTCACTGCCTCAGCATGGCAGTTGGAAGAGCTCTCCCAGAAAGAGGGAACAGACAGAGCTGGTTGTTGATAATGTGCTTTTAGTCTACACATTCCTCAGACTCCCTGAAACAAAAAAAGGCTGTCTTGAGTGCATGGAAAATGCCCAGCACAGAACAAGAGCAGCTGTGAAAAAACTGAAGTAATAAGAACATTAAATAATTAATACAAATATATGTAATGGGAGTGTACAGGCTCTTGGTACAACTCAACAATTTAAAAATTACAGGTAGGTCAGCATTAATATCCATGACCATTCAAAACACTCCAAGAGAGAAGTGCCTTAAAATCACAGTTACTTGGACCAGGAGGGGAGGAAGGTTGCTTGTTTTTAGAATTGATCATTCTCTCTAGCAACAACAGGCATTTGGTGCTCTGCAGTTGTTGGGGATCAGGACTCTGCTAAAGCAAAGCTGACCTCATGATAGATTCCTTTTTATCAAAGGGAACTCACCCTCTCTTTCAGAGAATCTCAGCCCCCCAGGATTACATGAGCACAATAAATATTGACAGTTAAACAGCTAGACTGAACTGTAACTTGTCCTTCATTGCTCACTACTCAGCATGGCGTACTTTTGTTCTTGCACACAGCTTTGTGTTCCCTTGCGTGACTCCTGGCAGGAATACTTAGTATAAAGTCATGATCTCCCATAGCACTTTTACATAGACAGCATGACAAGCAGTCTCTTTTTCGTCAGATGCCATCACTAGTTAGACTCACAGGAGTCTGGATATTCATCCGTTCTGCTGTACATACAGCCCTGCCAGCACTGTCCATTCTCATCACACGGCTCCAGCTACTAGGCCTAGGGACCAGGCACATCCATGTCACTGGACCTCCATGAAGTATTCAGCCAGGATGTGAGAGGGAAAGAAACACACAGACATCCACACAACAAGTAACACCTGGGACACTGTATGTCCAAGACACACTTTAACAAGTTCAGTCCTTGCTAATTAAATACTCAAGTTGGGGGGAGAAAAATCTCCAAAATGTCCTAAAGAATACAGCCACATTATCTAGAAGCAGTTCAAGGAACAAGTAGGAAAGGAACTTTCCTAATTCTGAAATCCACAGAGTATCAAGCTAAATTTAACTGAGGCGTGGGAGCTCTTGGGTCAGAGTCAGGCAGCGGTGCCCCAGAAGACAGTTATTGTCAGTACCCTGGTACCTATAAAACAGTAAATAAACAAGATGAACAACACTCATGCTCTGAAACAAAATATGTTCTGAATGCAACACAAGAGACTAAAATCCCATCCGCGCAGTGAAAAGGCAACAACGACAGTAACACCACCAATACAGAATTTCCGAGAGCAGCCTTTCAAGAAGGCGCGCAGTGTGGAAAAAGTTCAGGTTAGCAGATGTGACAGAATCAAAGGCAATTCATTACAAAGCAGCTTCAAACCGCAGTGCCAGATCCGCAGCCGGGCTGTAATCCTCCCATCTTGATGTGCACGAGGCATCCGAGAAGCCCGCTAAGCTGGACCAACTCCGCTGACTTATCCCAGGCATCTGCCGCTCGTGCGGGTCCAGAGTTTAAGTTGGTGATATTCATCTTCCCCTGGGCTGCCTTTATAAAGCAATCCTAAACAATGGGACTTCAGAATAAAGAATAAAACATTTAATTTTTGTGGGCTTTTTTTTTTTTTTTTTTAAACTTCTAGGCAAGGGCCTTTAATGCGATTAGAAGGGGGAGGGGGATTGGATAGCAGCTTTTTTCTTTTTTATGTTATGTATATTGTGTGTAAACAAATATGCAATTTGCTTTAAAAAGATAAGGTGATTAAATTTTTATCGGGCTTGTACTCTGTTGTCACCACAACAAAGAGAATTAGGAGGAGGAAAGAAAGGCCTTTTTATTTGAATTATGCTCTTACCAGAGGTTCTCTACAGCACAGCTGTAAAGCCACTCAATGTTCTCCAAACAGGCCCTTTGATTGCATTTTATTCAACTTGTTTGCATTTGGAGCAATCGAAAGAAAAAGAACGCTCCACATTTTGATGTCTTAATGTTCCTTAATACCTTCTTTAATTTATATTAAGCTTCTTAACTAGGGTGATGAATTCTTCAAAAACAATAAAGACCTAGCGCAGAAATCTCTCACACACCATGAAAATTGAAATTATAATGTATTCATGGCTTTTTTGTTATAAAAAAAACATTATTTAGAAGAAAGATTTTAAAGCAGAGAAAAAAATCCTGAAGTTGCATGAAAATTACTTGATCCACAGAAACAGATGAAAGTTCAAACTAATTATTACAAGGGAAATAAAATGTTGTCTGAGGTGGAATAGAAGAAATAGCATGAGAATGTTGGGTTACTGTGAAGTTTTCAGTCTTTTAATAACCTATAAACTCCTTCTCCACAACTTCCTACAAAAAAGAACTCTGGAATATGTTTAGTTTTGTTTTACCAAGACCAATTTGACAATTTTTCTTTTTCTTATTCCCAGTTTTCTTTCCTAAAACAGCTCTTCAGGTTCACACCCCATGGCGCATTTTCCCTCCAGCTGTCCTTCACAGTCTGCCATCACCAACAGCTCACACCGAGACTGCTGATGGCCAACAGGGCACTGCAACTCCCACAGACACAGCAGCTTCAGGGGCACACGGTCACTGGGTGAGGTTCCCAGCAACGCCATTCACAGGTGGATCATCCACCATCCATCTGGAGCCCAGATGAGGAAAGCTGACCACGGCTGGGAATTCTGTAAGCAGAGCCTGGTGCCAGGAGGCACACTGCAGTGATGGTGGGTGTGTGGGTATGACTGAATGACGGAACGAACTTCCAAACAGGCATTCAAAATATCCTTGAAATAACATGCTACTAAAAGAAAACATATTTTCATCTGGATTTGCATATTGTTATTTTCTGTTAACATTCACTGACTGCTCACCTCCTTTCCCGAAGTCACATTTTTAAGCAAGTCTCCAATTGCAAATCCTGTGATGAAGCCTGCTCCATTTACAAAATGCTCGTGAAAAGGCTCGCCTAGTTGTACCAGTAAACAACGGGCCACAACGGTTAAAGCAAATCGTAAAACAACACGGTGTGCTGCACTGACTACAAAGTAAAACAATACTGATCTTAATCTAATCCAAACGTACCAAGGGTGAAAACACCACCTCCCTGTCCTGAGCAGGGTCACACCATGCAGGCACAGAAGCATCAAACCCAACAGTTTAAGAGTGCATATAGGTGACTACAGCAAAACTGAACTACTGAGAAACTAAAGGCAGCAGGGCTTTGCAAGAGAGCTCTCTACCAAAGGGATGTACATCACCACCCTCTACATCAGGTCTTCTTCACATACATCTGCCCTACAACTAAGCCCTGCTTTTGCAGCAAACGGTGCTGAGACAGAGCAATGCCAAAACACAAAATAAGTGCAGCGCAATATTAATCTTTTAACTGGCTATGTCTAATGTGTCCCACCTATTCCAAAACTTTGCATTTTCATAAGCAAGTACATAATTTGCATGTGCAACAGTATGTAACCACTTAGAAGCCTTAATGGTTGTATCTATGAAAGTTTGTGCCTTTAAGCAGAAATGATTCATGAATTTTAATTTGTTTTAAATGTTGAAAAATTCCATCCAAGTAAATTGAGTCAACAAGCCAGCAAAGGATGAAGACACGGATCTGCTTTTTATTTAAAAGAAACTCAAGTCTATACATTTCTTAGTCACCCACAAATCCTCCAGCAGTGAAAAAATACTTTACAACAACTAAGTCTCCTGCATTTGTTCTAATTAAGACACTCTGCTTCTCCCCATTCAGCACATGCTAGTTGAGCACCACTGAGCCTTACCCGATTTTCTTTGTGTTATGTTTCTACTACTATTTTAAAGTGTTGTTACAGAATTGAATCTAAGATGCTGGGGCTTAGCAAAAGTGAAAAAGATTTGCAGATCCAGAACTTTTTGTAAGTTGCTTCAGCATCATGAATCTCAAAAACATGGGAAGTCATCACCCTGCCCTCCAAATGAAGACATTTAAAACAAATATTAGCATTATTTTTGAAGGCATGACTATTATTTGTATTTACTTTCTCAGTATCTAGAGTCTCGGTTCAAGTTCTTAATGCTTTTTTCCCCCTCAGAAATCACAAAGCCCAAAAATAAACCTTTGAATCCCAAATTAATATTTTTTAAAAGCTATTTTACAATACTTGTGCTCCAAATAAACAGCAACACAAAGTCCTACACAGCCACACAGTGATACGCTTATAGAGAAGCAGACATACTAAGTCAGACCTTAACTGAGATAGCAGAAGTTGCAGAGATAGTGACAGATGGAGCATGCAGTAACAACTGAATACATCCATCCATACCACAGCAATACTTCCATTTTTCTAGGCAAACACCCAAGGGCTGGGTTTCCTTCCTCAGCACACTCTTCCTGGGGCACAGGCTGTTCTAAAAGCTGTGAAATAAAACAAAACGTAGATACAGCTCCTGTCCAAGACCATGGGAAGCTGATTTCAAGTTTGAAGCAGATTACTGCTCCTAAGCCATCCCCCCCAAAAAGATTCTGCTCTTCTTTTTGCATTTTTCAGCTACTGATATTGCTTATGCATAAGATGCAGGCAGTTTACAAAGCTCAGAAGCAGAAATTATCAACTGTCCTCATGTCAGGTGACTGGCTACAGGAAAAAAGCTACAGCAGCTTAATTGAAGATTCCCACTAGCAGTGCCAACCTGCTTCAGTGCCTGGATCCATAGCTGGAAGTGCGAGGGGAAAGGTTCACCATTTGTGTTTCGGTCAGCTCTCGGGACTGCTGACCTTCCCCAGGAGCCACTGCACACTGCCAAAACACCAACTCATCTTGCACTGCAAATTCCCCCCAGAAACTTGGTTTCCAAGGAGTACAGCATAACGCAGCACTGAAGGAGAGGAACGTTAAATTATAGAAGATGCAATATGACCAGCCAAAAAACACAAACAAGTTAAAAATAAATTAACCCCACTACCAAAACCACAAAGGCAGCATCTTGTATGATGAGTGCTGATTTCATTAAGTTTGGTTTCCATACAGTCCATTTCAGGAGCAAGAGTTCCCATGCTTCAAAATTTATTTTCCTTGACAAGTAACTGTTAAACATCTGCCTTACACTAACATAAGGCTTGTAATATACTATGTTACTCAATGACAACAGAGAGAGATAGCTTAACCCATCAACCTGAATTACCTGCAAATGACCCCAACAAAGCATGGAATATCTTTCATCCACTTGTCCTGACAGAGGTTTTCCTCTGATACTGGACTTCTTGAAAGGAAACAGAGTGGAGATTAGACAAATTCACATTAAGTTTTCTCTGAAACCTATCCTGCATTTTCCTACAAGCTCCTCCTGCTCACTTTATGGTACTACTCCAGTCAGCTCTGCACTTCATGTCTACACAGAGGCCCAATAAAAGGAAACTGTGTCCCTTCGAATACCCATCTGCAACTGTGTTCCCTATTCAGCCCCTTGCCTCAGGGTTACAACTCCACCCTCCCTGACTCTCCAGCTATAACCTCAAGTGTTCCTGATGTCTCCACTTATCGTTGGGGGCAGAGCTGATCAACTGCAGGTTCCGTGACTGCAACCAAGAAGCCATTTACGATCCCAACAGCTGGTACTGATTTTGCAGCAGAATCATGTCAAATCTGTGGTTCAAATTCACTCTCCTTTTGCAGAGGGGGAAAACAACCAGTTGGAAAAAAAAAAAAAAAAAGAAGAAGAAGAAGAAGAAGAAGAAGAAAAGGGAAAGACTGGGAAAGCGTCATGGAAAAAACATTAGCAGCATAGGAACAACTGTAGCACCCTAAGCCAAGCCTGAGGACCTGTCTTACCCAGGTTCCTTCCTTAACAAAGGATGCTGGAGGAGGAGGAACTGTGCAGTGCATGACAACATCAAGCTATGTTCTCCTGTCAGAGATCAACGCTCCATGCAGACAGCAGCATGAGGCAGAACTACCTTGGTCATGCCCAGCAAGCAGGCACCCCAGGAAGTCCATCTCTGCATAGGTCAGCCTGCCCACCCCGCACTCCATTAGGCTAGCTCAGCCTTCACAGGGCTAAAAAGAAGCAGCCAGCATTCCCTCATCATCTTTATTGAAGATGAGAGAACTCCAAGTGTTCACAAAGTGTTTGTTTTACATGCAGTTCATTGAGGCTGCTGATCTACAGTAAGTTTACATTAACGTTTACACTGCTGAAATTCAGGCTCTAGTAAAAACTACGTGAGGAAAGGAAAAGCTGAGTCTCTGTAAAACATACCAGATGCGCTCCCTTCCAAACAGGTTCAAACAACATGTCCTAGAGAGCTGTTCTCAAGATGGCTGTCCTTTTTCCCTTTGAAGGAAGGTCTTCCCCATGGTCTTCTGTGCCAAGAGTCTGGCTCTTGGAAGGAACGCGGATACCTCGCCTGAAACTCGCGAGTGGTTGGAACAGTGACAGTACCTTAACTCCCTCTCAAGCAGAAATCAGCCTTTGGATCTTAGGTGAACATATTTAAGACAACGTGGTACCCATGTCTACTGCAGGTGCAATAAAAATCAGTTTGCAACAGGAATTAATGAATCCTTTTTCCCCTGTATTGGGCAAAAACATATCAGCAAGGAGAGGCAAGTCAGAAGTGAGAAGTACAGAGCAACTATTACTTCTAGGATTTGGTTTCACATACACACGCATCTTTGATCTACCAACACCACTTTGCTAGAAGAGACAGCAGAGGTTACGAGTATCCAGATGAGAGCTGCTAGACTTCCAACTCCAAAGTATACTTTTAGTTAATTTCACGGGAACAAAAGAAAAACAGCCATAACATTAGAAGAAGGCTGTGCTGACTTCTAATGGAAGTTAGTTTGTACTTCACAATCTAAAATTATAATGGACAGACTGCTCTATTCCCACCTTTTATTCAGTCCTATTTTACTACTCCAAATATATACTACCTAAATTTGTATACTCTTTAACAGTAGTTAATCTTCAATTAAAATACCTAGAGCAGAAACTTAGATAACTGGTTTAAAAGGTAAAAGCTTATTGACAAAAACGTATTCTTCATATTGCCTTTTTTTAATTCTGCATATTAAAAATGTCATTTTTGTGACTTGAAAAAAAATCTTCAGGAATAATGAAGGCTAACAAAAGACTGAAGAGCAGTAATTTAAAAAGCTCCATATGTAGCATCCTGATTACTGTATCTGTCCCCTTTCCATAACGAAGGGAGAAGTCACCAAACTGCCGCCTGTCCTTTCTGGTGACAAGGAAGGGCGAAGAGGACAGAGCGTGTTCAAGGCATCATCCTTCAGGCTGTAAGAAAGAACAAGAAGCCTCCTGCTGCACAGTATGTGGGTGTCAGCGTCCGGCACTTTTTTGGAATACGGTAACCCCAGCTCTGGTGGTCCCTTGCACATGTACTTAATTTGGGAGCAGCTGGGTTCAAAAGTTTATCCTCACTTTTTGACCTGCAAAGGTTTAGCGTGTGGGCGTGCACATGAGTGTGCACATCATACCACACAAGCTGAAGATGTGCAGCCACAATATACACTGTGTTTACGTGTATGGTTTTGCACACAGAACGCATTGCACTTTTTAAAATACCACAATACTGTTCAGCTTGCACTGGATCAATGTGTACTATATGCATGGTCAGCCTTCCCAACCCAAACATGGCGAGTCTGCATTTTAAAATTCAGTAAGCTTCTGGAACGGTTTGGCATAATTTCAGAAGGACACATTAATGAAAGAATTTGCTAATTGCAATACTACCCACTTAGATTCAACATGCTTCTTAGAAAAATACAATCACCAAACTCGCAAGCCTGACCAGATTAATGTCACTTACAAGCTCATCACTGGTATACCTGAGTAACAGATACAATGGCCAGAGAGTCATGTTTATAGCTTTACGTCACTGTCACAATGAGCTGAAAATAGGAGTGAAGTAAGAGAGGCTGAGAGACCTGAAAGTACAAGAGAGCTTCTTGGTATTGGTGAAGGTTGTGAATTTATAGCACACTTGTGATAGGGTTTGAACATTCCAGCAACCACTATGACTGAGATAAACAGCAACTCATTAATCCATAGAAATATGACAGCACAGTTGAGAGCAATAGTTTTCACTGCACTTGTGTTACTCTGCAATCTTGAATCGATTGTTTACAGAAGCTCTTCACTTGTGCTGATAGCAGTAAGTGCTCTACATACCAGTGAATCTTCGATTCGTAACGTGCAGCATGTATGAAATAGTGGATTGTTTTATTTAAAAGATAAAAGCAGCACACAATGGATAAATATTCCACAAACGGAAAAGAATTTTTCAAATGAAACAAGCACTTTGTTGATAAAAGTTGTAATTTTCAGTCAGAACTACACAACAGGAACAAATCAGCTCCAAATATAACACGGGAAAAACACTGTGTGTAATACAAATCAAGTAAAGTATGTAGGCATAATGGCATAGAAAATAAAAGTTTCTTAACAGAGGAGCCCATACATCAGCAACTGAAACTGCAAATTAAAACACAGGATGGTGCCCAGGGGGAAAACTTTGCACAAAGACACTACAGATGGCCAGTCTATGAAGACCAGACTACTTGGCCAATGCCAAAAAACGCAAGCCTCCCTTCAAAAGTTGCAGGGACAAAAAGTGAAAAGTTAATGATTGGAGCCATTGTACATTTCAGACTTTCTTACAACCTAAAAACCAGTACGGCTTTCCATGGACATTTTCAGTTTTCAACAGAAATGTTTTACACAATGCATTAACTTCAGATTCGATCCCTCAAAAGGTGAAAAATAATGACAAAAACTCCAAGAAAATGAAAATTGTACTTCCATTGTCATACAGTAGTCCCATTTAGTGCCACAAAGGAAACACTTGTGTATGACTTTAATTCCAGCGCAGAGTACCCAACTACTTTTTCTTTTTAAACAATAAATAATTGGAATGTTTTACTAAAGAAGAGAAATAAAATTCATTGAGCAATAAAAGGACAATGAGAGAAGAATAGGCTCTCCAATGTCATGCAAGCCCCAGGGCTGAGAGCTCTATGCAGGGAAGACCACCGCTTGCCGCTGCGCGTGGCAGGGACAGCACATCTATTCTCTCATAAGTAAACTGGATTCTGCTTGCTTTTTTTTATGTATAAATCTGGAGTGACTCTAGGCATTCAACGATTGAAATGAGAATACAATTGAACCAGTAACTGTTGGTTATTTCAATGAAAAACGAGGAACAAATACTGCCTTAGAGATGCAATTATAAAATTATAAAATTGCAATATAACATGCTCTCGGGGCATTAAAGCCTAATGGACAGACGTTTGGGTTGAGAGTTAAGAAACCTAGAGCTAGTAAAAGTTTTGTGTAACTTATTAGTTCACAAATTTTGAAAGTTTGAATTTTGTCTCAGTGTCCCTATGTACAAAAAGGGGTTGAGAATGCAGCAATTCTCTATGCAATATCTTGAAATATACGGTTGCATAACATCATTAAGTTTGGAGAGTATCATTGTTGATAAAACTGCCAGTTCCTTTTAATTTCATGTTTAAACAACTCAACTGAGGTCTGAAGATTGTGATTTATTTCCAATTCTATTTTCTTTTTAAAAGACTTTTCTTGGAAATGTAATTCATGAGTTCAGTGTTTCATCAAATATGCTTTTGTTAAGTGCTGTTGAACAGGCACATTACTCAAGGTCACAAACTTTAAGTCAAATCACAAGCAACTCCTGTCTGTTTTCTGTGGCTTCCATGCCTACCACAGAAGGCTAATTATTTTACAACAAAACTTGAGAAGTGTATTTTCTCCCCTAGAGCTGTACTTGTTCATTGTTTCAGAAAGTTTTGTGCTCCCAGAGCATGAATACATGTCTGCAGTTCATATTTTCCCCACCAAAACCACAGGGCTTTATCCATCCACACACCATCAAGAACAGTCACGTTGAAGGTAAATTACATACTTAAGCAGCATTAACTTATGATCAATGCCAAATTTAAACCACAATGAAAGAAAATAGAGTTCAAAAATCAATTAAGAATCAGAAGCATCTCTTAACTTGCCTAGGCTGTAGGTCTTCCAAGGTTACTAGTTAAAAAAAAAACAACTCTCTAAACTCTTCATAATTGTTCAAGAAAAATACAAACAATGCCTACTACCAATTTTGGTACTTGCAGGTTTTGGACCATTCTCTCCTTTGAAAATAATTCACCTCTCTGTACCCATTTCTTCAACAACCTATACAATAGTGAGAGAAAAAAAATCTTTTTTTTGTCTGATTTTGGAAAGATTCTATAAGCAGCTCTGGTCCGTGTACATTTGCTATTCCAATACTTCTCTTAAATTGTTCAAAAGAAAGACACAATTCCCCCACAATTTTTTTTTTAAACCTCATTAGAAGTAGTATCAATATAAAATGGGATGTGACATGAGCCAACAACTGCCACTTTCAATGCATTCAGCGTTAGAAAGAACCTTTTAGGCTTTTAACCAAAAAAGACAAAACCAAAGCCAACCATCACCATGCAGCCTTCACTTGCAGCACAGCAGGGATTAATTGATGAAGCAGGCCCAGGTCAGAGTAGGCAGCACCAGTGCCTTACACTCTCATAGGTCATGAACCTATGAGACTTTACAGCATTTCCTGGAGCAAGCTCTGCTGCCGGTAGGAAGGCGCTGACAAGCAGAAGCAACACTCGAGCAGAATAGCATACTTATTTCTTATTAGGATACTTGAAAAACAAGCACAAGCTATGATGTCCATACAGACACACTAACAAGAGGACATGCTCTTCAGAATGTCTTCGTTATACAGTTCTACAAGATACTCTTATCTTATAAAGCCAAAGACCAAATGTCATAAATGGCATCAGAGAACCAGAACTCCTCAGTCCTCATTCATTGCACTGCCACAGACCTGCTGGCACTTTAATCCCTCTGCATCTCTTCTCTACCTCTTTGGAATATGGACAATATCTTAATTCACTGGGTAAATGGAGTGGATGAACTCCCTTGTGAAAAGTTCAGGTGCTAGCAAGAAGACTAGTGCTACAATACATTTGGGAAAAGGACTTGAAACAATTGCTATCCATTACATTCACACTTACGTAAGGAATACAATAATAAAATTCACATACAAATATGTAAAAATTCAAAGAAGAACTCTACATGCAATTCCAGAACCTGACAGCCTTCTGCAAAAAGCCATGCTTTACCCCCTTTGCCTCATACTGAGATAGTCACAACCTGCCAAATTGAGTACTTAGTTTTTCCACACCTGTGGGTTTTTGTTTTTTTTTTTCTTCATTTGTTTGTCTGTTTTTAATTTACGTAACATTTGCAGAAGAACAGTTTCACAGTAGTTTCCTCATCTAAACAACAGATTAGGTGGCTAGGAGTGGTGAGGATCTAGATGTCTAGAGAGCTGCAGTGATTATGTCAGTTCCATTTTTAGCACAACTTCCAAAACATGCTGACAAAAATGACAGAAATCATAGAAATACAGGAACAAAAGTCTCGGGGCATTGTTTCTTACCAAAATAGACATTTCTATTTTTAGGAATAAAAACAAACCAGAATATTCATTGCTGTACAATGTCTGGTCTGGAAAGGGGAGTTTCCAGACTACACAAGACTTGTGAACCTCATCCAAAAACAAAGAAAAATGGGATCTGAAGTTCTTAAAATCGGTTAAAACTAAGTGACTCTGTTAAAGGAGTTAAAAGCTTGTTCTAGTTCCCGCACTGTCCTGAATCACTATTTTATCTTAGTCACAGTCTAGTCTTTCCTCAAAGCTCCAAAGCCCATTCTTATTTCCTACCACATGCTCTCTTCCACAAATACAAGCGTAGGGCCAGCACTCGCACTGTGTAGAAAGAGCCTCATTCCTTGAAAAACTTGGGATAAGAAGTTGCTATGTATAATCTCCTATGATAGAAACTTCTTGTTTGGGAAAAATCAGTGATCAAAAGTAGCATCATCATATACAGCTGAGTAAATGAAAAAAATAAAGACTACATTTTGCTTTTGGCAATTACAAACATGCCCAGTAAGACAAACGGGGTGTGAGCAACTGCACTGGAACAAAAAGAGGCAGTAATGTGGAATACCGTGTCAGATGGTCAAAAGTTATATACATAATAATAAAAATCCACTTTCCAAAATCTGGAAATTATGTGGATCATACACAGCTCTCCCAGCAGCAGCCAAAAATGTACACACAGTCTCAGGTCAGTGTTTAGCAAAAGCCCACAATGAAATTCATGAAACCTCTTTGGACACAAAGCAGTGAAATCAAAAAGCATGGATGTTCAAATTGCAACTCCGTCTTCCTGCAAGCACTACACACAGCATTCCTTTGTATAACCTTGGCTGCAAGCCCACTGGTTTCACCACTGAATGCGGAGACGCACTGTAAAGCTTTTATATTTGTGGAAGCACGTTGAGAAACTGCCTGAGAAGTGCCAGCACGTCTGAAATGCCACCAGGCTGTACCATCTTAAAACCACATGCCACATTAAGGAGAGATTAATAATTAAGATGGGAATAAAAACAGGTCTAACGAGCCCAACTTAATAAAGGAAATAAAATTACAACTACTGCAATCTCTCTCCTTTCACGATGACCAAATACGGTGCACTGGATCAGCTTTCAGCTCTGTGTAAGGCTGGGGGGAAGGGGAAAGGCTCATTTAACAGTTGGTCCCATTTAGTCATACAGAGCTGGAAGGAGGCAAAAGGGTAGTAATTTAGTGATGAAGAAACTCCAAAGACCACGAAAAGCATGGCAGCCTCCTGAGATGGGGTTTGCCAAAAGGCTATTTTGGGGATGGATAGGGCTACAGAGCTGCTATTAAGCTTCAATCCTTAAAATAAGCCCATAAACTCAGAAAATATTTATCTGGAAGGGTGGCAGCCCAATAAAAGTTTTATGAATGTTTTAAAGCTGCCCTGTCAAGGGGCTAGCTACTCAGTCACCTCCCTCCCTCCCAAAAAACAACACAAGCAAGAAAGCGGGCCCGTGTGTCAGGTTCCCAAGCAGGAATAACAGGACAGCCTGACAAACGGCCTCCTGCAATCCTGCACAGAGGCTCACAGCACACAGGCCTCGCTGCCTTCACCATGGGGAGCAGGACCTCCACCCCAGCAGGGAATAGGATCCTCTGGAAGCCATCGCCTAGGCCTCTCAGGAACCACCTCCTTCTCTGCGGCTATCACCTGTTGGGAAAGTCAGCGTACATAAATAAGGGACATCACAGAGAAACGTGAAAAATCCCTCAGAGAGGCAGAGAGCAGGACAGAGGTGAAGGAATAGGGAAAGTCCACTCTGAACTTCCATGCATCTCATTACTGTTAACACTTAGGGCTATAAACCGAGGAAAATCAAACTGATGCCGTGCAGGCAAAAATGCTAACCTGGTTTAAGAACATACAATTCATCTGTTAAACTGTACATGAAGCCTGACAGAAGAGGGATGCTGTTTCTTCCTCTTGCTACACACTTTCTCCTTTCCAGTGTTCCCACAATTACCAAGTCTAAAATCCCATTCAAAGCTAGACTGGAGCAAACTTGGCACTTCTTCAAAATCCAAGGGAGACAGCCATCCTTTCATTTTGTTACTTAATACATACATGAACTTTAAAAAGTTGAGCAGAAATAAACCAGCCAACCCCTAACCACCCCATGCTTGTGGCAGAATGAGTCACCCACCCTGAATCATAGAATCAGTGAGACTGGAGAAGACCTAAAATCACATAGTCCAACTGTCCACTTACCACCAGTACTCCCCACTAACCATGTTCCTCAGCAATACATCTCTTGATGTTTCTTGACCACCTCGAGGATGGTAACACCATAGTAACAGCACCTCCCTGGGCAGCCTGTGCCAGTGCCCGACCACTCTTTCAGAAAAGCTTTTCCTAATACTCAACCTGAACTTCTCTGGCACAGCCTGAGGCTGAGGTGTGATGCCCACATACACAACAGAGCACATGAAGACTTCCCTGGGCCACAGTGGAGATGCATGGCTGTGGCCAGTCCAGAGGATGGTTGGCAAGACAGATGTTTCCTGTCATCAGTGTGATGTTTGCACTGTTACAGATTTTTTTTTTAATGTATTGTGTTACTCCAGCTATCTTTAGTGAATTGCCCATCTTGTAAAATTCTTTTAATTATGTTATTTTCTTCTTATCTGCATTATCTAAAATTATTTATGGTATTATCATCTTAGTTTCAAACATTGGTTATAAACACTGCTGCAGAAGTTATTAGGTGGGGATCCATATACATACATACACATTCATATGCACACACAGACATACAATTTACTTTACAACCGCCCTGAAATGCTGTAACATGATTTTGTTTTCTCAACTTACTTTTCCACCAAAAAGACTAGACCAAGAAGATCCAATCTGCCTTCCCCTGGGATCTCTAAGCAGCAATCTTCCCCTGATGGCACAGCACTGTCCTGTACTTGAAGCCTTGCTGGCTGCTTCTTTCTGGGGGAGCAGCAGAGTCGCTGAGCTAGAGTTTGGCAGGAGTAAGTGCTCTGTTAGATTAAATTTCAGCATAATGTTCTCGATAGGAATCGGAGCACCATCCCTAAAGTGCAACGGGAGGGTAAAACGCCAACCATCAAGACGGATGGTTTGTTTTTATTTTTATAGAGATTTTCTAAACCTCAACTTTCACCTCTTAGCCCCCACCCCCTCCTGTTCTCAGTCACCTCCAATCGCCCATCTGTCTGCTTCATTTAATAGAAACCTATATTTCCTTGCTAATGGATGCATTTGGCTAAGAAGATAATCTCTTTGTGTTCGCTTCAGTTGTCACATTCCTGTTATCATATTAATACTGATTAAATACAAAACCTGACGTTTAAGTCAGACCCCACACATTATTTAAAAGCGACAAGATGTTCATATTTTGGCACTTTGAAAACCTCAGCCAGCATGGAAGTGGCCTCCCACTCCAAACACCTCCTCACCTTTGAGCCAGAATACCACCCATATGGATTTTTACAGGACAGGATACTTTAATAGTGACTTCCTATTTGAGATCAGTGAACAAAGTTCAGGTTTCCTGGAAAGTTCTAAGACTAATACAAACCTCTCCCAGGAAAAGTGACACCGCAGGTCAAGCAGCATGACTCTGGGGGTTACAAGACGGGAATGGTCAGCACAGTTCTTAATGCCCTCCAAAACATTCAGTGACAACTCGTAGCCCCCATTTGTGCCTCAGTTCCCCCAAGTTGTACGTTAGGATATTTCACAAGCAGTGAAGCTAGTTTTAATGTCTGTTTGGGTTGTTCATGACTATATACCTAAGGCACAGCAGAAAAATGAAGTACAAATTGCCAGGCATCACATCAATCAAAAGCAATTCAACAAAGTCAGGGATTTAAGACATCTCCATAATATATCATATTAATACAAGCATATTTCTAACCCTGAGCAAAGTCGCCCTCAAATTCCAGAACAGCTCTACACATGAGAACTATGAGGAGTGCTCTGAAAGTAATGCCTCTTATTATGTTGGCGGTATGGCAGCAGAGGCTGAACATTCCCACCAATATTCCACTATATTGTATTGCTATGTGGCAGATGGCAGCAGAAGGGCAGTCTGGTAAAACGGTGTTTGACCCTGAAGTGCATATGAAGCAAAGGAGGGTAACTGAATTCCTCCACGTGGAAAAAAATGGCACCCACTGATTTGCTTGCTGCATGTTTATGGAGACCAAACAGTGGATGTGAACACAGTGAGGCAGTGGGTGGTACGCTTCAGCAGTAGTGACAATGGGTCACCTCTGCTGGTGCAGAGGGTTTTTTCCTTTACAAGCACAACACGCAGGCTTTTGTTCATTGCTGGTGAAAACGTATAGCACCGATGATAGTGACTACGTTGAAAAAGAATGCTTTGTGGATGAAAAATTGCTGTATCAAATCCTGTTATTATGCTATTTGGATCTATTGTAGTTTCCATGGAAATAAATAGGAGGCACTACTTTCAGAGCAACCTACATGTAGCGCAGCAGAACCTGGTCAAATTCTTTTCTTACTTCTCATACAACAGTCACCAACCTCTGTAGAAGGAGGCTGAGATGGGAAAGCTACTGAAATGAACCAATGAGCCATAGGGTCTAACTCACAGCACTGTTCAATATGTAGCCATCACTCATTTTTAAATAAAAGCTAGTAACATGGCTACTTATTTATTATTTAGGATTTATCTTACTTAATTTTAAGAACTACCACTGCCAAGTCAATAGAAGAAAAAAATCAGACAATTTCAAAGTTCTGGTGAAATGAGTTTTATATTTTGCTGTTTTTCAAAACTGCAATTCACTACGAGCCTAAGTTACATGTACTAACCTTTGTGTGCAAATGTCAAGTCCATGTAAACACATTAATTAGTTACACGCACTACACGTGCAAAGTATTTATGAGTTACTGAAGGCAGACTCAGTGTTTCACTCCCTCCAGTTACATCCACTTTTCCTAGAGACCAGGTACCAATTACAGATGCTCTATTCAGCCCATACCCTTCTGAAGAAGGGACGCAACACCTCCTGAACAACTCTGGAGCAGATGAGGTTATACCATGGTCAGGAAAGCTCCCCTGAGATGTCAAGAAGGCTAATCTAACCTTCTGAGATCCGTACAAACAAACAATTGAACATGGAGAGCCTTGAACCGAGGGACTGCTGTTTACCTAACCCCTGAACTGCAAAAGACATCAATCCCTGCCTTATTAAAGAAATGCGTACGCTAGCCAGGCATGCCTGCTTGATCAGCTCTCCCCTGTTCACAGCTTCTCCGAGGTCGGAGGAAGTTCCAACAGGCCCTGTTCCATAAATAAAATCCTTCTGGCTGGCGATAACTAAATTGTAATAAGACTGGCTCAGACAGCTTCAATTAGTAATAATCGACAGGGGTGGACTGAAATACCCTGTATCAATTTGCTTACAGCTGGTCTTCTCCTTTTCCATCTCCAACAAATTTTAACTACCTGGTTCAATGAAAGCAGCAGGGAATACATAACATGCTTCCACATACTATATATGTAATCCATATGTACGTGTTCTGAAATCAAAGGCACTTCCAAATAATACATGAATAAAAGCTTGAAGTAAAGAAAGTCAACAGGTCTCAAACTGGAGATTCCCAGCTATCAGCAAGCAGAATCTGGGCATTTCAGATTCTTCCTCCACAAGCTTATGCATTTCTCTTTACTCAAGTCCTAAGCGTCATCATTCAAGTATATTGCAAATCCCTCCTTCCTTTATGAAAATGAGAGAAAGTTACTCAATCAAATTAACTTGCAACAGAAAACCCTATAAGTCTCTTTATGAATACCACTATTAAGATCTTCAGCTTTATTAAAGACGTTTAAAATCTTTATGTTAAGCTGCCTGCATTTTTTTTCCCCAAATCTGAAATAAAATTGATTTTTCCCCCAGACTTTTAAAGACACACGATCTACATGAGAATCACTCCTGCTTTTGTTCCAGCATGTTTACTCTGAAACCTAGTAATATATTTAAAAGTATCAGCAAAATGTATGATGATCAACTGAACAGAAATAGTCAAGTTATTCTGTTTTCACAGGTGTAAGAAATTAATGAGATTTTGGCAAGTAGTAAAAAGATATAAATATCTTATTATTCACTCCAAAATCTTTTATTTCTATTTGGCCTTCATCATGGCTGAGTCAGTAGAAAAGTGTTTTGAAAATATTCAATTTTTTAAAAAAGAAAAAGGGAAACAAAGGCAGAGGCTGAGTCATTAAGCCTGCACTGAAGTTTCACTCAAAGTAACAAACAAAACCAGCAGCAATTTACTGAATAAATTTAGTTTTTCCAAGCCACTTGGCACTGTCTCCATTTAACTAACACTTATACAACCTGCACAGCTTTTCATAGGCACAGATGTAGCTCAAGTTCTCCTTAAACTTCCCTTTTACAATAAGACTGCATGGACGTACTGAGGTTGCTCATCTCCAGCTCAAAACAGGAGCCATAACTCAGCATTCAGCCTCTGAAGCGCACACAGCAAAGATCCAGAGCATGGAACACGTGCTGTGGGGCAGAAAGCACAGCAGAGAAGAGCTGCGTCTATTTGAAATTGTGCTTGTTGAAAAAGGCAGACTCCCCTTTCGCATACTCCTTCAAAATTAATTATTCAATTAACGTGACAATCTTTTTTTTTTTTTTTTTCCCCTTCCTGTCTTTCTGAACAGTTCTGGAGCAACAGTTAATACCTTTTTTCCTTCCCCCATCAACCAGAATGTCAGTCCTGCTCTGAATGTGCACAATCTCAATACAAAAAATCTCCACCATATCCCACAACTAAAACTAATTACATTACGTCCTTTACTACATTTACTTAGAGCATAACAAGGAAAACACGAAGAAAAACTATGGAAAAAAGTCAGGGATCAGGGAATCAGGCATCCATTTCCACACCAACTCCAGAGGGACTATAAACTCCGTACATCTTCTCAGGAGGTACTTGTCAGAACAGTCGATTGTAATGAGCCATGAAAAGAAAATCTCCAGTTCACGATATACGGCGTGCTTCTGTCAGTGGGAACTCTCATTTTTTAGCACATTTTCAGTCCTTGAAAATGTCTTCTTTCCCTTGTGCCGGTACTGCTGCACCTGGCACGCTCTGCTTGGCATAGCCCATGTTACCATTATGCTAGCTTGAAAAGATAATTCATCGCAATCAAAAAACAAATGCATATTCTTCATGCTGTACTCATATTGCAACACCAATCCTGATGAGCTGATTCTTTACAACTGCACAAACGGTCCCCAGCCTAATGCATCCATACATTAACTGGTCAAAATAGAGAAAGGGAATGTTATTCTTATTTCACAGACTGAAAACTGAGAAAGTAAACAAATGCATTCAGAAGTAAATACGTAGCTGGCAGCAAAGCTATGTACTGAATTAAAAATCCTTAGGTGCACAGCAAAAGACTGCACCACACAAACAATGTTGTTCATTTATACAAAGACAATTTTGGATGAAACAACAAAGTAATTGAGGGGCTGGCACAGCTCCATTTTCTTGGTTTAGGGTTCTATAGTTGGCAATATATTTATTTCATAAAAACAAAAACCAGCTGAGGTTGCTCAGGGCTGTGTGGGCAAGGACAGCTGGCACAGGGAAGGACTGCTGGAGTCAGAAGAGGTATGTAGCCAAATAATGAGGGAATTGGGTGGGAAAGGGAGCAAGAACAGAGAGATGGGGGTAACAAAAAAAATGGAATTGTGTAGCTAATCAGCCGCAATAGCAAGGAACAGGTTCTCTGAATTACTAAATTGTCTTGATTTCCTAACCTGGAAGAGCTGGAGGACCAAGGGGAAGAGGGGCAGAAGGATTTGAGGGCTCAAAGGCTTAAGAAGCTGTTATGATAAAAACCCAGTACAAACGCATGCAACATGGAATTTTTGTGATTGAAGTTACAAGCTCAGATATTAGAAGAAAGGCTTTTCTAGGCAGGATGATGGTTTTTCTTCTTTACGTATACCTTTTATTCCAACTTGAAGGACTTTCCACAGCTTTTTAATGGAATAATACTGTAGTTGAAGGTAGGAAATGCTTCTGTCGCTTATGCAGAGTATTACACAAAATCATGTTGCAGCAGACCCCCTATCAAAGCAGGTCTGTTGAAGCTCCAGTTATTTCCTATTCTTTATTAAACACTGAAATCCCTTTGTGAAAACACAAACCAAAAGACTGCTTTACACAGACTTCCTTGAAATCAATGCACACTCTTAAGAAAAGCTATTTCTTGTCCCCAGCCTCAAAACACAGATCAGCCTCGTAAGGTTAGCGTCCTTGTCACATGCCAGTTCCCATATCCACTAAGCACCGGCCACTGCTCCAAGTCAGCACTTCAAATAGTCTACAATCTGCAAACCACAAAGCTCCAGGAAGCCCTCGTGGTGCGTGTTTTTACTCAGACTTCAAAAAGATACTGAAACAAACACTTGTGGAAAGGGAAGGTGAAAGGCCCAAGGGATAAATGATCAAAATCAAGTAAATAAGCACAAACACTCTACAGAACGGTAAAGAAATTTCATTGTAAGAGAGCACGTGAATGCATGAGCTATCCTTGTGGAGATATTTAGCAGGATCAAAGTTAAGTTACATAAACATTGGGAATATATGCATTTTCCACTGCAGAGCTATGAGTAAGGACTAACACCCAGAGATGGTAGCATCCTAACTTGCACATGAGAAAAGAGAAGAAGATGAGGAAAATAATTTCCCCTTTAATAGTATATAGGCTACAGCCCTGGGAATACAAGCTGACTCTCATGGATTCCAGAAGTGGGAGAGCTCTTAGAGATACCTGGTCACTCGAGGAAGGGCAGAAGGAGTTCCTCATGAGCAGCTTGTCAGGAAATCCCATGTGCTGCCTGGGCACAGAGGGCTGCACAGTTACCTCACTTGTAACCCTCCAAAACTAAACTCCATGTTAGGCATCTCAAAAAGCAGGGGCAGCAACTATAAAACATGAAAATCCCCAACATGTTTTGGGGGCATCATTTTGAAAGTCTTGGGATTTCAGCAGTCCTCTGTATGGACACTAGTCCTGTAACTGAACCCCCAGGGATCCTCTGTGTTACTCACATTTAGCTGCACTGACATCAACTGAGTTCTAGGGAGGTGGGGGAGTCACCGTGCCTGGAGGTGTTGGAGAACCATGGAGATGTGGCACTGAGGGACGTGGCCAGTGGGCATGGCAGGGGTGGGCTGGGGTTGGACTTGGTGATCTCAGAGGTTTTCTCCAACCTTAAAATGCTATGATTCTTAGTGAGAAATAGGGCTTTTTTCCTTGCACTGATGCACTTATCTGAGCAGCTGTGAATTTCCATCGAAGTTAACATCAGAAATGCTAATTTCACTTCCATCAGACATACGCATTCAGTTACATTTTTGAAGAAAATGTGCCTGGTCCCTTCAGTATGTTTTCTAAGGCATCCACTGAAGCATCCCAAGTCTGTACTGCAAAGCATAAGGGTTCTTAAGCTGAACTAGATGAGAATTCAACCAAAAATGGATATTTCCACTTGCTCTAGGAGATGATATAAGGTATCACAGGATCCTTTTATTATTATTTATTGGTGCTCTAAGGTTGCCTAGCCAAGCTGTACAGACACTTAATAAAAAACAGTAAGCTATTCTTAAGAGTAAAATGTTTTTACACTTGAAATTACAGTAAAAGAGTATTGAATCTGCAAAATGAAACACCTAAAAAGGACAACAAAAAAACAGAAAATAGCACACTACCTGCTCTTGTGCATCTAGAATGCCACCAAATGAGACTTCGGTAGTATTTCATCAAAGTAAGAGCCATTGTGTTGTTCCATGCCATGGTCTAATATGAATTGTTTGCAACTTCGGCAGTGTAAGTTCAGCAAAGTCAAAATTAAGTGCAGGACTGATTTATACAAAACAGTATATTCGGTCTGCAGTGACTGTAGCAAGGCTTCTCCATTTCAACACTACAAAATCTTCGATGACAGTGCTGCTAAAATTTTCCAACTTAAATATAGTTTCATTCAGCAGTTGTCCATTTAGGGAACTTATCAACTATTAGACAAGCTAAATAGGATTGCTTTCCTTTTAGAGGGGAAATCAATTTAGTCATTTCTGAGTTTGAATATTTAATTTTGTCAGCCTCCAAATATGATCATTTTCTCCACTTTTTTCCTTGAAAAACATAACCTACTGCAAAAGAACTCCACGTAACAGAGGGTTTCCTCAGCATGCTAGGCAAGGCTCACAACAGTCAGATATTGGCATACATCAGCAATATGAAGCAGAAAGATAGTAGATAATTTGGAGAAGGCCACTGGATAGATTAGTGGCGATGTGGTGGCAAGCAGGAGCTCAGAACACAGCAGCTGGCTCAGCTACACCAATTACAGATGCATCCTGCCAATGATCTAGTCTATGCAATAGGGTCCAAGTAGCTTGCAGTTGCTTTTGTAATTATTCAAGGACCAGCAAAGTAGCGGCCGTAAATACTCAAGTTGCTTTTCTCCCAGGGAACACAACTGTCCACAACAGCTACATTCCCCAAAATAACAAAGCCTGGATTAACTGGGAAGACTTGTGACCACAAGAGACCCTACACAGAAGTAAGGTTATAATAAGCAGCAGCACTACCAGCTCTCAGTTTTACCACAAATCTCAAGATAAGTGCACTTCTTTTGAAATCCCAGATCCTAACCACATGCAACTGAGTGCAAATCTCAGTTTAAGTTAAGTATCAAGCTCTTGTGGCTTAGGAGAATCTCATATATATGACTTGAGCTTATCTAAGAAAAGAAATAATCTTTACCTAATTTCTTTTTCTTTTTTAATCATTCATTGGAGGCTTACCATTATGAATACTTTGGACAGCTGACTGCCAATGTCACTGCCAACTGAAATAACAACTGCTCAGTTTCAGAATACTTGTAAAACCTCACAGTGTGAGGAGTGCTTGGGAGACGACTAACCGATCCACATTTTATCCTCAAATTAAGATAAACAAATCCAACTATAGCGGCCTTCTATTTTACAATGGGATTTTTCCAGTAAAGCACTAGAGTATCTACAGGTCAGAAACAAATCCTCTCTCCCTTGCACATCGCTACCACAGTGTGAAACTGCTGGCAGAAATATCTGATAGCAATAGATGGTGTTACTGGCATAAGACCTTGGAGACCAAGAAAGATGGGCAAGGTGGACAGCAGGAGTAAACTGGAATAAAGAACAGAGTGATGGGAGAGAGGGGAAAGAATATTACCAAAAAAAAATCAAAAAGTAAATGGAGACCTGCAGATAATGGATGGGTGGAGATCTGCAGATAATAAGAGAGAATGTATACAGGTAATCTCCAGGGATTAAAAAAATATAGTAATTCTGAGCAGCTCATGTCCTGTAAAGATAACCATTCTGAGGTCAAACAAATGCCATCTACTGGAGCTTTTTTTCTTATTAGGATTTTCCCCCCTCCCCCATCAATCACAGAAATTTTGTATTTAGAGCAGGGCTCCAATGAGGTGCAAAAAGTAAAGGCACTGATTACTCAATGAGGAAAAACAGCACATGACAAAAGGTCAATTGCTAAGCATCACCCAAACACAGCAACATTTTACTTGTTTCTTTAAGCGTAGGGAATGCAATTGCGTAACTGGAGCTTGTATCAGAATGCCTGTGCACAGAGAACTAATGAAAATACTTTTTCCTTAAATCTAGTTTTAAAGTCGCAAAGCAAAGCACTTAATATTGTCTTTTGAAAGCAATTTTCTTTGAGACAACACCTACATTTTACTGCTTTCAGAATACAAACTGAAGGGTCACAAACGCATGCTGTGCATAAATAATAACCTAACAGCGTAAGCACAAAAGCCAGCAAAGCCCAGAATTGAAGCTGGGTTTGTTTGTTTGCTAAGCTCACACCAGTGCAAGCGTAAGATGTCATCCAGGGCAGGAAACAGGATTCCAGCCACACTGCTCCTTTGCATTATTTCAGAATTGGTCACAGAGCAATGCTACTTTTTCCTAAAGGCCACTAACAGTCCTGCCTTCAAGAAGAATCTGATGGTCATAGCCATAAATAGTGGAGAAGGGGGGAAAATTGCTCCATTTCACTCTTTTCAGTTACACTGCAAGACTAGCCTATGGGATACACAACACAGGGGCTTATACAGGACCTGGACCTTTTTCTTCCCCAGAAGCGCTCTTATTGCTAACTTATCTGTACCTGATAATTGCATCATCAGTATCCGCAGGATCCCAGGAGATCAACCTGCTAAATATACACTCCAATGGCAATTTAATATTCAAAGACGAGCCCAGACTTCCCCTGGGCGCCCTATTTATGCTAACATACAATTACCAACTACATCTCAAACCAATACTGCAATCAACAAATCACCTTTCAAAGCTCTATGATAAGACCTTGTCAGTAATGACAGAATTTTAAGACAAGACCAAGATCCACTGATATCGCCTTCAAAGAAACAGGCACCTAGTTAATAAATTAACACTTCCTTGACTTCTGTTTTCATTCAGAAAGAACGTGCACAGATCTTTGATTCTGCAAAAACCACTTAAAGGTCAATAAATCTGGACATCCAGCACTGGAGGTCAATATAGACTTACAGGCTGTCACTGCTTACAAGGTAAGTTTGATTCCATCAGCCCAACCTCTAATACAAATGCAAACTCCCAGCTCCTATGTGGTCACCGAGACTTTACATTGCTACAGTTTAATCCGCTCAAGAGAGGATCATGCAGGGAAGTGATGCTTCCCTGGCAGCAATCCTCTCCCAGCCTCTGCCCATGCTGCACCAGCCAACTCCCACAAAAAGGAAAGACGGAGATTTATGCTTGAAGTACCCCTTAAGGATTTTAGGTTTTGTTTGTTTTAGAGAGTAGGGGAAGAGAGACTGTGAAAGAACAAGCAGAGCTAATCTCTAGCTTTTAAATAAAACACAGCTACACAGATTTCTCTGCCCTTGGGCTTTTGTTTTTCCTCTTGACTGCAATCCTGCTCAGCCTCACCTGATACTGACAGGGATGGCAACCCACCAGACCCTTGCAGCCAACATTTTTTTTCTTTTATTAAAAGAGGAGCCAGGCTGGGCAAGCGTGGACACTAAATGTACCTAAATTTCATTTGGCCTAAGAGAAGAAGATTATCCTATTTTAATGCAACACAAGCAAAGAATTCCAAATGTCAAGATCTCCCACAAAAAAAAAAAGTATGCTGCTTAGTGACAGGATGTTTAATTATTCTCAGTGCAAAGAAAAGCCTTAGCTTTTTTGGAGTAGCTTAGCCTACTCCACTCCTGCTGATGTCAGTAAGGACTGCCCTCCACATCACAAAGCTGGGAAATGACATTTACTTACAGCTGACTATTTAAAGCTTCTTTCCTACAACTATTTAAAAGAAGAAACTGCAATAACTCTCCAAAAGGGCCAGGTGCATAGGTGTGCTGAGGGCTACTTGAAGAAAGTGAGAAAACACCCCCATGAAAAAAATATATAAAAGCACAACACAATTTAGTTATTTCTTAAAGTGAAAATAAATATGGGAAAACGCATTGTATGCATTGTTTTCCCGTTGCATTTTTCCACCTTGGCACAACTCCCATTTCCCTAATATTATTTAGCCTCTACCTGATTTCATTAAGTGGAATACTGAAAAAACAAACTGATTTGAGTCCAACCTTTCAACCCATGTTTTTTAACCAGAACTAAAACTTTGCAGAGCAGAGCTGCTGAGCTGCAGTTCTTACACCAGAACTTTCCCTCTGACATTAACTACTTCAGAAGGTAGCATGGGATCCTATCCAGCGACACCAGTACTCAGCAAAATGGAAAGACACTAAACTACAAATACACATTATTCTCTGCAATACACCAACGGGAAAACATTTAGCATTTCTGCCCCTACTTCCACATAAGAGTATGACAGATTCTCAAGACAAGACGCATTGGTTTATTCTTACCATTTACACCAGCACTGCAGGACCCCAGAACCATCGTGCCTTTGGAACTGGGAAACACATCCGTACTATTACTGCAGAGAGAACACTGACAGCGCATCCAACTCTTCCACCAAGGCAAACAGTAGAAACAGTGGGAACAAACTCATTCTCTCATATACAATAACACAAATGAAAGGCAGAAAAGTTTTTTACAACAAAAGATACGGTCACCAACAGGCTTGTCCTCACCTGTTATAAGAAACTTAAAACCACTATTGTCACATACAGGTAAGAACAGCAAAGTAAAAAAATAACTTGCATTCTAATTTTCTCATTCGTATCTCTTCTTACGAAAGTGTGCACTTTATTATATTTAAATTTGCTCAATTCAAAAAACGCATTCAGCTCTTATGAATTTCTTAGATATGCACTGCTTCTTTCACATTAAGAAATAACGTAGCTTAACTCATTTCGTGTATGGCAATTTTCACTGCAGTGAGTCAGAGAGAGACACGAACTGGAGCCAAACACACTGCAGTGATTCAGAAAGGCAAACGGTTTACTGGCACCTAGACAGTAAGGACAGACAGACAGACAGAGAACTATGCCTGAGATAGCACATGTTCCAGTTAGACTGAAGTCACTACATTTTACAACAATTAAACACGAGACAAACACAACTTGTCAGAACCAACAAAATGAGCATATCTGGAGACAATCTTTCAAAAGATGTCGTGAGGCTTATCAAACCACATTATGATTTTGCAGACCAAGCAGAGTTTTACAGGGTCAGTTCCTGAGTGAGAGACAGTTAAACAAAATCCACAATTAGCAATAAGTTATCCAAACCATTCAGTGAGCTTTCTTCAGAATTCATCTACCAGCATGACATTCCTTGGTGCAACGTATGTTGAAATAAGTGTTTTCCAAAGAATGTTTTTGCTAGCTTTTGTATTCCTCAGCATACCTAAGCATACAGCTCCTGCCTCTCCAAACTCGTTCTTGATCTCAAAGGTGAACAATACTTTTTACTCATTTACCTTGACTGCATAATGAAGGGCTCCCATTTACAAATAAAACAGCTGCCACGTATCACCCAGCTCAGTAAGAACCTCATAAATAGCTCACTCTTATACACAAACACACGTACTAGCATTACCTACAAAGTATGGTGCTTTACACTTGCTTTTAAATTGTTTGTTTTTTAAGCAGCTTGTTAAACTAGACAAAAATCTCTTGTTAGTTTAGAAATTGTGTCTCTCTCTTTATGTACTCGATCACACAACTAGTCTGGACAGCAAGCGTCTCCCTGTCGACTGACAAGCCTTAGAAGTTATCTCACAGTTAGAACACTGACAGCTCCACAACCTAGCCCCTACAGAATGGCAGGTCTGCCAGCGAATACAAGAGGGGAAAAAAACAAAAGCAGACAAACAAGCACTAAAAAAAATCCACAACACAACAAGGAACAACCAGATTCCGCTGCTAAGAGTCTTTTCATTCAGGTAACAGAAGAACACAACATAAGTTACATCTTTTCATTGAGGTAACAGAAGTGTGTCCCAATATAAAATCAGAAAATAGCTGAAAAAAAATACATTGTTCTAC
>JAOWBP010004220.1:8577120-8590442 GCA_028571105.1 Tragopan temminckii
TGCTTTTAAATTGTTTGTTTTTTAAGCAGCTTGTTAAACTAGACAAAAATCTCTTGTTAGTTTAGAAATTGTGTCTCGCTCTTTATGTACTTGATCACACAACTAGTCTGGACAGCAAGCGTCTCCCTGACGACTGACAAGCCTTAGAAGTTATCTCACAGTTAGAACACTGACAGCTCCACAACCTAGCCCCTACAGAACGGCAGGTCTGCCAGCAAATACAGGAGAGGAAAAAAACAAAAGCAGACAAACAAGCACTAAAAAAATCCACAACACAACAAGGAACAACCAGATTCCGCCGCTAAGAGTCTTTTTATTCAGGTAACAGAAGAACACAACATAAGTTGCATCTTTTCATTGAGGTAACAGAAGTGTGTCCCAATATAAAATCAGAAAATAGCTGAAAAAAAATACATTGTTCTACTTCCCACCATCATCTTGCTTGTGTTTTACTATGAAACAGGCATTAGCAAACATCCAGGCTTATTTACACAAGTACTCTCCAAGTAAAACATTATCTTCCTCTGCTGAGATGATTTGGCAGTGCAAGAAATATCAGTTAAGTGACATCTCTCAATAGTCAAGTTACTCTGTGCTTTGTTTTATTTTATGTTATTAGCTTTACTTCTACCTCCCTGGACCACCCTAAGGGATTTCTCTTCACTGTGTTCTTCAAATACTTGTAGATAATCATATCTCCCACTTCGAATTCATTTAGCCAAGTTTCATGCACTTCTTTTCATCTTCTTTCCCCCATAAATCAATCCCTTCAACCTCTTCAGGATTCTTGCTGCTCTCCCCTGAACTTCTTCCAAACTGCTGACATCTTTCAGAGACTGAGGAACTTCCAGTTGCATGCTGTACCCTAGATGTTCTTTTTGTGCTCTGCGGAAAGATAATTAAGCCTTTTCAAGAAATATTAATGCCTCAACTCTGGAATAAGTCTAAATCAGATTTCATAACATTTTAATAGTACAAATAGCAATTATCCCCATTTTACAGAAAAGCAGAGAAGTATCTTAATCGCTGCTGCACACAAGCGGTGCCAGAATAAGAAACAGAGCTGCGCTCTGCCATTCCCAGCTGTGAGGTCTGCCAAGTTTCAGCCCACAGATGACGTAACGCAGCGTTCCCAAGCTCTGATCCACAAGCAAACGCGAGCCGTGCCCAAGGGACAAGGAACAACACCGAGGCCAACGCGTCCCTCACGGGTGGGCACCAATGGGACCAGAGCAGCACCCCAAGGTGTCACACTGTACTGCCACCTCAAGCCAACAGGGCACAGCTTTCTAATGCATCTACCTGATTTTGACTGCTTTATTCCTAAAAACAGCCCCCAGCTGCCACGAGGTTAACTCCCTGAACAAGCTATTCAATTCCAGAGGTTAAGGCTAGTTTTAAAGACAAGACGGACCAGACTGTGGCAATTCAAGGCAGTTTCCAACTTGCACATTTCCTTCCCTTCCCTCCCACTCCCCGACGCATTTGTGAAAGGACTGCAGAGAAATAACTTCAGAACAACTAAAAGGAGCTCTTCACAAAAGCAATGTGTAACAGACTCTATGAAGGGAGGCAAAGCCAAAGGATGAGGGAGAGGGAAGAACTGGACCAGTTAAATTTAATAAAAGACTCAAAAACCCACAAACAGGATGCAGACACATTAAAAAAGCAACACTGACCTAACAATGGAATGTGAACTGCAGTTGACTTAAACAGCATCACAGCAACAGCCCTCCCCCTACACACATCCCTGCAACTCTTAAAGAAACAGTTATTTAAACCCTTTCAAATTTTGTTTTCTCCTGTTACGCACTTTCAGTCTGAGCTCATATTATCTTATTGCCTCTTCTTTCCAGATAGCAAAGTACCCATATTTGACCCAAACCGCAGAAAAGCACGCTAGGTTGTATTATTCTGCCCATCTTCCTGAGGTGTTAATTCTAGTATTCTGTCTACACATTGATGGTTTGCTGTTAAATGCCAGAAAAGTACAACCATATTTAGGTATGAACACCTTGGTGAAAGGTATTGTTTCTTCCTACTCAATAGGCGGAGCAAAATTTTGTATACTGTGTACAATTTTCTTAACATGACTGCTGATTTGCAACTCCAGTTCCTGCTCACCATCCACAAAGATGACAGTCACAAGAGTCCTTTTTAGGCTTCTCCCTTTCTCACGAAGAATAGTTTCACCAAAATATGAAAATGCCACTGTAAATGGCATCCTCCCATTGTTCTTCTCTTTCACCACATTTATGTCTTCAGGGGAGAAGAGCTACTAAGAACACCACTACATTTTTTAAACAAAAACTTCAGCTTGAACCCCTGTCAGTGTTAAGGTCACTTGCACGTCATTTCACCACCTGCTTGAAAGTAGGAAGCTCAACAAATGCTTAAATGCTTTTCTATATTAGAAAACCCCAAACATACATATGCTAGGCGTAGCCTCTTTCTTTAAACATGCAGTGTGCCTGTTAATTAGGCTTACAAAACTATTTGTAAAGTCTAGCACTTGGTGACAAAACTACTACTACAGATAGGTTGGAAAACAGGAGTCTTTTCACCTAGTCAGAAACTCTTACTTCCAAGGCAAAAGAAAGAAAATTTGCTGGGAGTCAAAATTAGTGCATTTGCATCAATCTGAAGTTAAACTTAAAATATTCCATCTTTAGAAAGAAATCAGTTTTCTCTGCAGATCAATTGTTATGTGACTGTTTGGTGCCACAGAACGTCACAATTTCTTTTTTCCAGTTGTACAGCAGAATAATTTTATCCATCTCTCTAAAAAGGGTGGTAGATTAACAGCGACAAAGGGCTGCAAATTTGAGAGAAATTAAGTATTGCTAGTATATTTAACACCATATCCCATGATTTGAGTTAAACACAGCACCTATTATTACCTGTTGAAAAGGCTTGGAGCCATTTTTTCTACTAAGAAAATAGTAATAACACTTAAACTCCAGCACCCATCATTTCTGACGCTCTAAGCCAAGGAGGCATAAATCCTTGCTGCAACTCACCAAGTACGAAAAAAATACAGTACTATATAATATCATAAAACTAGATGTAATAAAAAAAACTCAAGATCTCTAAAAACTCATTTATCAAAGTGCTTGTAGTTTTTGCTTGAAGGGAAGATGGATAATAACATGCAGAATGAAGACAAGTTAAAGAACTTGCATCCAGTACACTCTATTTAATAAGTATCTACAGGTAAAAATGATTGCAGGCTTGTTTTCCTTTATTTGCTCAGAAAGGCTGTGGAGAAAATTATACAATATATTAAGAGAAGACAGATTTCCAAAACCCATTTTGGGCAGAGCACGATTTCCATGTTACTGACGCTTAAAGAAATCATTCTGAGACCTGAGTTTATTCATACGCAGATGTGCCTGCTGGCCACCGAGTCTCATAACACAAGTCATAGTCCCCAGCACTTAATTAGAGGTGGTAAAATCCACCAAATAAATAGTGATCCAGCTGGTTTGGAGATGATGCCACAAAATTTCAAGGAACTATTGGAGACAGTCAGGCTTACAATATGGAAAGATCCTCTATATTTGACATAGATTAGAGCGTATCAGTTAATGAGCACCTACCTGGAATTCGGATTTTAAATTTACCGCTTTGTCCAAAACCTCCATCTATTATTCCTTCTTCTCCTGTAGAGAGCTTGACTTTTAAACCCACAAAAATCTGGATGTTTGTTTCCTTTTTAAACAACGAACGACCAATCACACTGTAATCATCAATCACCTGCAAAAGAAAAAGGCATTATGAATTTACAATCTGAAGTGACAAGAAAAATCAACGTATGAGATACACTGGTGACTTCCATTGCCCTGCCCTTGGAAAACCATTTACCCCCAAATGAACAAAAAACTCTAGATGACTCATCTAAACTGATAAGATAATTAGCATCCAAAAGTAGAGATGACTATGTGTATGCATGTATTTCTGCTTTTACTTCCTTCCTTTTCATATAGGAAGACTAAAACATGCATCAGAACATGCTGTAAAGGTCAGTCAATTCAAATCTTTCCTGCTTTGAAACCCTTCCGTAAAAGTCACTTAAGTACCTACGCTCACAAAAAGTTTATTCCATTACTTATCTTACAGCTAAGTACATTATCTCCTGCATAAACATTTCTCTCTCTCTTAGCTTCAGAACTGCACTCCAACAGCCACACTTTAAATGAAATGACGATTACTTAGAATTCCTAAATACAGCCTTTTAAATATTCACCTTTATGCACCCATTGATTTGTTAAAGTAAAAGCCTTATGACCATTGTATCCGATTTTAATTTCAAGGTTTGTAACCCAGTGGGAAGAACCATTCCAAGCCTGGATTCTTAATTAAGCTATCAGGAACAAGAGGCAGCAAGGTTGGCAGGTGAGGCAAGATAAACAGCCCTCCCTAAGGCATTACTAAGTATAAGGTGCAGCCAAGTGAGCCTAATCCCGTAGGTGTGAATATCCTTGTATACCTAATGTCTGGAGTTACTGTACCTCAGAGCAGCAGCAAGAGCCTTTATTTACTTATCAAAAGAAATAAGAATGTATTGCTTAAATCTCCCCATGATTATTTCTTTTTGGTAGCAAGAGTTGCTGCTCTTCCTCAGATCTTAGGAGTAACCTCCACCCGCAGGGCAGGCACAGGCCAGGAGTTGCCCGCAGCCCTTCTCTCACCCCGATAAGGGAAGCACAGAGCTCTGCTTCCAGCAGCCAGAGCCATTCAGTGCCTCAATGCCCACTGCCTGATGTGCACCAGGAGGTTCCGGTTCCTCTTCTTTTGGTATCTGCCTGCTCCAAACAAGCACTGCTCCAAAATACTTTGTGAACCCGTAGCAGTACTATCACCGCTTGGCAACCTCTGGCTTAAATTTAAAACGGAACAATGTCTTTTACTAAAGCGACCAGTGGAGGTGGGGGGAGATAAGCTTGCAGGCATGCTGGCCTTTCTTTGGGTCTGAAGCAGCAGACTATCAGAAGCTGTTCATTCCAACCTGAAGCTGCACTTAAATTCTCAAAACATTCATCCTTTTTCTATTGTATAAGCTGGTCCAATCAAAATGCTATTTCTTCCTATGCTACTTTTGTTCCCACAACAAGGATGCGAGACCCGAATGCCCCCCCCTGCAGGCTATGTGCTTCTTTCCTTGTGTTTCAGCCTCTCATACTCCAGCGGGGCTCTGCCATACACCCAATATTTTGGTTGCTCTCCTTCACAATGGCTTGGGAGTCCAACTTCAGACAATTTAAACATATTTTATTTTTTCCAGGAGTGCTTCAAAGTTATTTTTAACTTAATTGAAACCCTTATGGCTTAGAGAACAACTGTACTCTGGTTCGGTTCAGCCTACCCAGCAAAGCTGTCCTAAGAGCTGAGCAACCCCTACAAATGTGTGCTACAGACATCAAGGACTTCCAAGAAAAGCAGCAATGATAACCACAATCAACCATTGTTTTTTTTCTAAAGCACCTTTTCTTCCCCATAAGATGTGATTTTACAGCACATACCCCTCCTTTGCCTATCGTTCACCTTCTGCCCATATTCCCATTATTCCCTGAACATCTACATATGCCAACAGAAGATGAATCTCCTTAGCAGTGCTAAGCAGCTGCTGGAATAAAACCCTTACAGGCTCAAGACAGCCCCATACATGAAGTACAACAGTGCCCCAGCCCCAAATCGGCCTGTCACCAATTTACCCCTGAAGACAACGAAGTGACAGATCGCTGACACGAGAGCTATGGTAGTTAATCGGTCTTTGCAGTAAAAATCAATCGGTAAAGGGGTACAGCCTGGAGGCAACTGCTGCAAAGGAAACCTCATTTATCTCAACTTTAAGACAATTTTACTAAAATAATAGAAAAAAATACTTTTTAGTCTTCGTTTGTTAAAAGCCACAGAAACGTGCATCGTTCTCTCTAGTTGAAACTTACCACTTCCAATTACTTTACCAGCAATTTACCTCGGATCACTGGATTTTAAGTTAATCCCCTCTGAGTTCTCAGAGCATCTACAACGGCAACCACTCTGCCTGTTAGCTGAACGGCCTTTTGGGAGATCTCTGCCTCTCTCTCAAACACTTTTTTGTTATAAAATATTATTAACTTAAAAAGCCAAGCGCCGCAAAGACAGTAAGGGATATGCAGTCTGCTCCGAAGCAGCAGCAAGGGGCCTAGCAATGAGGGCAGACTAATTTTATTAACTTCAGGGAAACTTCAAAAAGCTTTAGGGCTTTAATGCCAGACAGAGACGACCCCGAAAGTCAGTTTAAGTGCTGCATAAACAAAGGATTAGGGCAAGAAAAAGCTGAAGGCTCCTTGCATTTCTTGTTTATATTGTCATATGACCTAGTGGGAGTGGGAGAGGGCTGCCTCTCTGACTTTAATCCCCCGTGGTGTACAGTGGCGTTTCAGTTCACTGACCTACATTACGATAATATTTTTATAAATTTATGGGCAGAGGTGCAGCATCAAACTCACTTAAGGACTTTAGAAAAAGAAAAGGGGTAGGGGGGAAGAGAAACACCCAGAAGAGAACATTTTCTGGCTGGTGTAGTCTCCCCCTCTCCCTTAGGTTAGATCAGCAGCTTAGAGAGGGATTTCAAGTTCAAAGGGAACAGTCTCTGTTACTCTTGTTTTATGGCTTAGACCAGAGGACACAATAGCACTGAGTTTATGAAATATCCCTTCCCACTTGGCTTTTGTGTTTGCAAGAGAAAAGTAAATAGCACTTTATAACCATAGGTGAAGTATGTGCATCTCCGGCATGTAACACTTTTGCTAATACCAAGAAGTTCACCGAAAAAATAAAGCACCTTCTCACACTCCCCAGCCAAGCAGTACTTACACTGCAGTATATTGCCTGCAAAACTGCAGTTAACGTTACATCTGTCAGCACAGTGTGAACCACAGCATAACAGTAAGGACAAATAACGATAGGATTTCCCTTTGAGCAAGGATAGCAAGCCATACTGCCTACCCTGTTAAACCACCATTTTAAAGAAAACTAACTACTGTCATCTGAACACCTTCTCAAACAATCCACATTTTGTGTGCGAGTAACTCTGTGTCTTAATGCAACTGAGAAAAAATAAGGAGATCAGAACCAAAGCACACGCCTGCAAAGGGAACAGACCTGTGCCAGAGTGAATTGGGAAATAAAGATTTGAGACAGAAACAGTAAAATATTATTCATATAATATAAACACATAGAAATAGCTAGAAAAAAATGGAACAAGAATAAGCTCAAGTTAAATCAGAAAAGATTATACTGCTTTCAATCAGACAGCAAAAGAAAATTATTTAAAAGTGATAAAAGCAGGTCTGATGAAACTTAGTAAATCGAAAACATTATCCATTGAAACCAAAGCAGAAAACAGTAAAGGAAAAAGAACAAAGAATCTAAGATTAAATCCGAAAATACCAGGTAGTATTACATTTTGTTCTTCAGAAGAAGTACACTTGAGACATCTTCATCATGATCAGTAACAGCTCATTAGTTTCTAGAACACTTTCAGAACACTTTCCATTTCTGCATCAGACACGGGAATGTTTTGGAGGCTGCAAATTCCTGCTCTCCCTCTTTAAAATGTGGGTTTGTGTGTTTAGGGAACGGCTTCACATGAGGCCACAAAAGGGCAAAGCTGAAAGGAACTGACAGGATTTCAGTGACGACTGAGTTTGCAGCTTTTTTAATTCTCCAAAGACTGTTCTTGCTTTTAGTTCTTTACCAAGACCTAGGTGAAGGACTTGGCACAAATGAAGATTTGGTCAGTTATGTTGTTTCCTCAAGAGCTTACATCAGTGTGAAAGTATTAGAGGCTTTTCTTTCTGGAATTCTCTCTGGCACCACAGGCCTGTAGCTGCGGGCAGGGCTCCCTCTGAAGACCTTCTTCTCATCATCTTCCAAGCAAACAAACCAAGCTTCTGCTTTGAACACGCATCCAGGATGCATGAGAAGAAAAGTTCATCTCCTTCAGCACTTCACGTCTCATTATTGCTGCTTTAACAGAGCAGGAACCCACCACAGGGCCATTAGCTTTGGCTTTCAGATGTTTGCTCCTTCTCTCCAAAGCCAATGTTACTTGGATGCAAGAGATATCTTCCCTTCTTTGCCTTTCTCTGTAGAAATGCAACAACATTTGAGAATTTCTAAGAGAACAAACCAACCAAACAAAAAAACACCCTTGCTTTTCCAGAGCATTTTCCCATCACTGTAACCTGGTTAAAAGCAGCACAATAATAAAAAGGATTCTTCATTATTGAGCCATGTAAACAAGGCCTGACTGAACTTTAAAAGCTCTGTGCATACCAGTTCAAGTCTCCAGGCATGCACAGGTAGAAACAGAGCACTAATATGCTTACGTACACCTTTACAGTGCAAATTTCATTCAACTCTATTTAGATTTCTGAAAGGTAGAATTCCAGCAAGCCACAGGTGTTGAATTCCCAACATGGCCTAGTTAAGAACACATTCATTTCACCAAGAGAAGAAAACAGTTGACAGCACGATTTTAACATTCACAACAACCTGCATTGTTTCCTTTATGTAAGAAAAGACAACATCATCAGGGAGGAAGGTAAGAGGTCTACATTGCTCAGGACTTCCAGCCCCAGAGAAAACAGCTCTGTCTGGAAGTTATGAGAAGACTGAAAACCTGTAATGCTCACAGACCAAGCAGGGGAGGGGTGCTGTTGTGCAGAAGTCCTGACCCTGGCTTGCAGGAAGGCCAAAGAAGTCTCCCGGGCCATGCTTCTGATCAACCAGAAAGACTCGTGATATCATCACAACTGAAGACCCTCAAGAAGCTTTCTTCAACTATTTAGTAAAGTTCTGCAGTCTTAAACACTCAAAAAGAAATATCAGAGACACAGCAAAGTTCACTTTGGACAATGCACAACTCCAGTGCACAGCAGAAGGTCAACAGGCATGATGACAGTAATTTGAATTGTTTGTAAAGGAAACTGCCTAGATATGACTTGGGGAGGTTGACAAGAGCAAAGAACAGAGGCTTACTCCTCACTGGAAATGAAGTGGGAAAGGACAGCAAAAGCCCAGAGCAACCAGAGGCGAGGGAGAGGGCAGACATACCCCTGCAAAGACACCATACGGATGTACATGTGTCCCAAGTCTGTCCTCTCTCCTGATGCTCCCCAACCTGCATAAGAGTCCTCTGCCCAAGCCCAGCATCTGCCACCATGCTTGGAGAGGCTTCCTCCTGATGTCAGGTTAACAGCCTGCAGCAGTAAGCCATACGAATCTGTGCTACGCTGCTGACCACCTCCAGTCCTAATGAAGGCATACAGTAGAGGGATTGTTACAGCTCAGGAATACATGGTTTTAGTTTCACTTTACCTTTTTACTTTTAAAAATGCCTAGGAAATCACATTTATATAAAACTTAAGTTATTTAAGTTGCAGAATTGAGCACTCAAGAAGTTAAGAAATGCCAGATGTCCATACAGCCTTACTCCTGTCCCTCTTTGATATGGCCCACTATACAGTCTTTACACGACCACATCCAAAAACCCCCGCCTTATTAAGAACACAGTGCAGAGACACAGGGGAACAGAATTAATGTTGCATAGGCAACTGTAAATCTGGTATTTCCTAACTTTTAAGTGCTTTCAAGTGATTTCGCAACCCAAGTAACATTCTAAATTTATTTTCGTATCCAATAAATAAAATGGTGCATTGGTTGCCTTGCTGACAAACCGATTCCCCCACAGGTGACTCTTACACAACCTCAGAAAAATCAAGACCAGCTGTCCATACACTTGCAAGACCCAAAAGCATGTCTGCATTTTACATTTAATAATATAAATAACAAGCATAGGTGTTACTCAAACCTTGCAAAATTATACTAGCCAGCCATGTGGAGCACGCCATTCTTTCTTTGGTGAGTGAACAAAATAGCAAGATTATGTATGAGTAAGCAAGCAGATTCTATGACTTAACTGGTACTCTTATGACAAATTTACTAAACTCTATTAATCTATACATTGTGTCAATCTGATACCAACACTTGGTGCTGTTTAATGGAGATGGTACCTCTGCTTAAAGAGCGTACAGCCCTCCCTTCCCCCACTCAGCTTCACAAAATCTCTTACTCAAAACCAGAACACAAGCCAATAAATAAATGCATCTTTTATATACCTATTTTACAGTACGTTTTAACTAGTGAATGTGCTGTGCACTTCTACTCACCTGATTGCCTTCATCTCTGTATTATTACTGTATTTAGCATACCATCAGCAGCCAAGCAGAACCAAACAAACTCATGTTCAGACTTCAAAGCAGGAAAAATATTAATTGTGGCGTCTGCATGTTTACAGTAGATGGAGTGGCATCCACCATTTCTCCCAGTTGGAGTCATAGAGGTTCTGCAGCTAGCTGCTTGCAGGCAGCACCCAATTCATTTTCACTGTTCAATTTGGTCTTTGCTACACTGTGCAGGCAAGTATGGCACAGATAGATCAGTCACCCAGATTCTCTCTTTGCAAAGTGCCATTGCCTGGCTGCTGGAGTGTTTTATTTGCTATCCTGCTGGAACTACAGCACAGCTGTAAGTAAATAGCAGCTGAAGCATTAGCCCTAGTAAACCAAAGAAATGGCCTTTCTCTAGAAATAAGTTGGATATAAAGAATCAAAGTACCTGAGCAGATAAAATGTACTTCTCTTCAATCTGAGCAGCACTGAAGCCATGCAACAGAAAATGCAAGGAACTGTATTTCTGTGACAAAGACTTTATGTGCAAGGCGTGGGCACAACTTTGTGAAACGTTCTGCTATTACTGATACCTGCAAAATACTTGGTGAAAAAAAGCATTACAGTTGCTCTCACATGATCTCCCCCCTTGGGAATCTTCCCAGACAGGGATAACTCTGCTTTGCTCTCTCCAAGCAAAGTCATTCTCCCCAGCACATGGCCTCATTCCCTCTGCAACTCACACTGGACATTCCCCCTTCGTTCATGGTCGAGTTCATTTTTCCTCCTTCAAAAGTCAAAGCATGTGGCTCAGCTACTATAAACTTGACATGTACTTTGTACATTTTATGTTCGTATTTGCACTCACAAAAAAACATACAGAATTAGAGAAAATAGTGCTGATAACTGTTAAAGCAAAGTTTAAAAATGCCATTTTCACAACTGCTCCTTTTCAAAGTATCTGCTTGGGAATACCAACTTGATAAATAGTCTGGGTCATTGCTAGTAGTCAACAAATTTAAACGTTTTCCTGCAGCTGCTCACCGGTACTCATCTCCAGTCTCACCCATTCTTCAGGAAGGCCAGAATATCTGCTAAGTCGTGCCAATGAAACCTTCCAGGTGACCACTCACTACATGAGTGTTCTCTGACACAGCTCTAGTTATTCTACTGTAAGAAGAGGAGAGATGCCAACACTATTAAAAGATGCCGAAAGATAATCTTTTTGTCTTCCATTCAGATGCTCTGTCACCCTGATAAAAATCTCAGTAACTTACCCTGCTTTCACATCCCACTCCTGCAACAATACTTTTCTCCCTGGGGACAGATGCTTAGATCACACCAATATTCAGACAATTAGCAACATCTTGTTATGAAGCAATAAGTGATCCGTGCAGCCCATGAGAACAAGTTCAGTAAAGTCAGTATCCAGCAAGCATGAAATTTGGGAACACCACAGATGTGAATAAAAACCAGGATGGCCCATGGCCATGACACATGAAAGGAAACTGCTGAAGAAACAACTCTATTACCTTCAACTAAGCAAAGCCTAAAAGCAAGGCAGATAATGAGGAAGAGCACATGAAATTTTTTAAATACACAGAACTCATTCTTCTTAATGTCAGATAATATAGAAAAATTACCTTTAGAAAGGACAAGACCATTCCCAAAGAAAAACATGGTTATGCTCAAAATGGGAAACAATCACAGCTGAGGTATGCTTTTACTTTCCTTTACCAGGCTTAAAAATGCAGTTCGTGCTCTACAAACAAGGCAGAGTTTTCCTTCTCCTTTTGTTTCTTGCACAGAGCTACAGATTTACGAGCATCCTCCACAATAAGACCCTGCGACAGCCATCCTAAGATAAATACTGCTTGTGCAAACACTTCTCAAAACAGGCAGAATTTCTGAGTCACACAGGAAAGCACAATGCACTTCTAAAGTTCACCTTTCAGCCGAAGCTCGCTGCGTTCAACCTGCATATCCAGGGAAGCCAGAGAGAAAATAACATGATAAACACAAAGGGTTTATCCCAGGAACTGAGTAACAGCTCCGTGACTCACACTGGAATTAAGCTGTGATGCCACACAGAAGCAAAGTTCAGAGAGGGAAATATTTCAGAGTCGGTTAGGATAAATAGAAGCCTCCTTCCCCTGCAGAACTGAGCACCCAACCAGGGTCAGCAGTTGCTGCTAATCCTCATTATTTCCTTCTCTGCCTCTGGGGGCTGCTGGCCTGCTGCAGCTCCCCAAGCCCACCCCACAACCACCATTCCAAGGAACAAACTTTCTCAGCACATTATTTCTCAGCTAATTATTTTTGCCAAGACTCTCACATCACTGTCCTTAAAGTAATGCTGCTGTTTGCAATAGCACTCTCAGCCCTGTGTTTTACTTTAAATAAGTACAAGCCACCTGTTGCCAGCCTAGCACTTTTTCCTATTTAAAGTACATTTGTCAGCCAGCCAAAGTTCTGCAGAGTTGCCCATTGAGCAGGCCTCTGCCCCCACAGCCATGCAAGCACTCAATGAATCAGAGTAAGAACAAAAAGCCCAACCACAGCTGCCTGATTTCTCCTGGGTCAATAAGCTGACTCCAATCCCAGCAGTGAGCAAGGGGCTGCAGACCCTGTGGAGCAGCTGGGAGGCACTGCCCACTCCCCTCTCTCACAGCCTCTCAGGCAGCCACGCCACAGCACCCATTTTTCTCAGCAGCATTCTCTGGAGGAGGAGTTCACTTCTCATGAAGGTAATGCGTAATTTTTAGTTTTACATTTTTAATGCCTCCCTAGGGAAGGTGTGTGGGGAGGAAGGCTTCCTTGCTCAAGAGAGAATGAAATTTTCCTGCATCAGTGCCAAGAATAGACACCCTAAATTCAGCGATCCTAATCTCCAGCCATCCAGCAGCCATTCAGCATCAGGGTGGGCCCAGCTGATTCAGATTTTCTATTAGCTAGTGACTTTGTGTACTAAAAAAAGTCACTGTACCACCCAATTGTTCCCACTGCTCTCTGCTTCACGAAAGCACAGACGTTAGAGGAGCTACCACAACAAGTGCCCTCAGTACCTCCCCAGCACACCTTGGTAACCAGCACAGTCCTCTC
>JAOWBP010004220.1:8590525-8603660 GCA_028571105.1 Tragopan temminckii
ACACCTCCTGAGCAGTAGCACAGGAGCTAGAACCTGAGAACAAACCCAACCCACATACAGATAGCTGCCACCAAGCCATCTACCTATACACAGCACCTGTCAGTATTCATACAGACTGACCCCGGCCCATAGGCAGGGAATACCATGCAACACTTAAGGAAAGGACAAGGTAACCTCCATAGCTCTTCACTTGAAAGGGCAAGGGACGATAACGGGATCATTCACTATGCTCAGTAAATTACTGTGTTGGCAAAATATTCAACCTACATTCACTAGTTATTTTATCAACATGAAATTCACATATGAATAATCTGGTTAATGTTATTCTACTATTTACACACTAAAATCAATAGCAGAAGTAAACCAATAAAGGATTTGAAGATTACACACACACACAAAAAAAGAAAGCCGCTGAAAGCACGTGACCAAGACTAAGTGCAAAGCCGGTAAATAGTAAATCCACAGTCTCATAGCACTCCACAAGTTTTGCGCTCCCTTATGCAAATGCCATGCTTGGGAGCAAAAATAAAGAAAGAAGCTGAGACTGGTTCATTTCAGTTAAACAAGAACCAAACAGCATGTGTCTCCATGGGTCACCAACTTTTGTTCCCATTCATATTCCCAACAACCACAGAGAAGCAACAGCACTTGGTAAGCCAGGTCTCTCTGGATATTGGCAGCATGGTCTGGGCACAAGCAAGTACATTTTCAGTAGAGATGAAATGTTTCATGAGTTCAGATTAGAACAATCAGAATAATAAAAAGAAAAATTAGCAGAATTGAGATCCAGACATTTACATTTGGTCTTTCTTCTCTGCAGCTTAGAGGACAGACTACCTGCAATTTGGTGTTCTAGTACAGTATCACCAGCCAAAGAGAAAGGTAGCCAGCCATTTCGTACAGGGGAAACACAGTAGTACACCTAACACAAAGAGTGACTACTGACTGGCATCTTTTACAACCCATCTTAAAGAAAAGATTCTAGGAAGTTACAGATTCCCTCCTCTGCTAGCTATGTTTCTAGTGACAAGATTAGCATCCAAAAAGAACCAGCTTTGGAATTCTGACAGTGCAGTCTTCTAGTTCATTTGAGAAGAGTGGCCTCTGAAATCAGCAGTGGAAACACAAAGGAGTAACTTTGCTTGAAAAAGCAAAAACACAGAATCCTCTGAGAGAAAGGGAGGGAAACATACATAGCCTCTTTGATTAATATAGTGAAGCATTTAGAAAAAGGAACCTCACTAATACAAAATCATGCCCTGAGAAGGAACATGATTTATTTTTACTGTTATATTAGTAAAACAAACATAAAAGTATTCAAAGAAGTCTGCACTATAAATTGCAAATGTGATAAGCTATGTTGACAATTGTTTAGTCTCCTGTAGCAAAGTAAGGAGGGACTTTATTCAATACTCAAAACAGTTTCAATGGAATTTTGAAAAGAAGCAGTGAGATTGCCAAATGTTTTGTTCAAATAATCCGATTTGGATTAGGAAAACAAAAATTAATAGTTTCTTACCCAGAAGTTAATAAAACACCTGGAATACTAACTAATCAAGTAAACATTTGCTAAAGTTTTCATCAGTTCTTTTCATCTAGGGGTAAGCAATTAAGTTATTTATATAGGTAGATTTATTTACATGTAGCATACATATTTTCAATGTACTGCTAACTGTGTTAAAAAAAAATCAGTGAAAAGTGGAGGCTTTGTCAAGTGGGACAAGAACAAGCTGACCCACTTAGGAAGACAAGGCAAGTTTGCAGGAAGAACACAACGGCGAGACCATCAAAAGGATCAATGAAAAAACAGTATCAAATTACTTGGTGCTGTACTGACCTAAATAAACTTGTCAGTTTTGAGGAATCATCTCCAACTCTTTGCAAACAGGAAATACATAATACACTAGGTATATAAATGTAAGAAAATGGTATAATCTCATCTATAACAATGAAAATTCCACTGCACATCAGTGTATGTTCTCAGAAAGAACAAAGATTCCCCTCTCCAATGAATAGCATTGAAAGGACAGCTTACCCTCTCCACTTGTCCTTCTTTGTGCTTTTGTTTGTACACTTTCAGCTTTGGAAGGAAAGTCTCTGCGTAGTTCTTGTCTTCCGTGCCTTGGAGCAGCACCCCATGGAACGCCAGCCTGCAGGTGTTTGCATGAATATCTGTATCCAGCTTGGAGCCGATCACAAGGCACAGCTTAGGGCAAGTGACAGGTTTTTCAAACTCTAGCAAAGCCCACTGTTGTTTTGGCAGCTGAACTTCTGATTGGCCATTTCCTTTATTCTCCTCCGAAGGCTTTGAGTCCTTGGACAAATACTCCTCTTGATAAAGATAGTCTTTATCAAAATCAAAAGCATTTTCTTGAATTTCTTCATTGAAGTCAGCGGGAGCCGGACTGAAAAACATCACTCTTCCCATGACTGTTTCATGACCGACTGTGATATGAAACTTAGCCTTTGTCTGAAGCGCTCCTCGAAAATACTGGATTTTCTTCAGGGAAATTATTGCAGCATGGATGGTGTGAAGTGATTCTGGGGTACAGATCAGGCCTCGTTCCAGTAGTTTGGGATCAAACTGGGTCACGCAGATACCTACTCTGTCACCCTGCATGGCGTATGTCACAGGAGTATGGAACATCTGCATAGACTTGACTTTCTTTGTCACCTGTCGATGGAAGAGCAAGAAGGAAAATGAAATAGAACTGCACACGAGCACATCACAAGCATAAAGCCACACATCACACCATTCTCACTTCTAAGGAGATTGCCCTTCTGGAAGAATCCAAAATTCAAAACTTAGAAAGTGAACAGAGTGAGAACGTGCCTCTATCGATCATTTAAAAATACTAAGAATTTGAGCCTCTTAACGTATTTTATGAGCGTTTCTGCCCAAACTCTAGAATTACCATGGCTGCAATTATGTTGATATTTGCTCCATCTCTGCTGCCACACCTACACACCATCTACTCTCACCATAGAATAGCTTACTTAATGTATTCTCCCCTTAATCATCTACCCCAGCAAAAACACAGCAGTACAGTATCTAGCCACATATCTGCCTCACTGCTTTCTCATTCCTTCCACAAAATCCTTTTCAGTCACTTTTTTTTTTGACTTGGTTAAAAACCATCAAGTGCTCAAAAAAAAGTTATTTTCCTCAGTGTTTGTACAGCGCTGAGCACCATTACATGTTGTAAAGTCTCACATCAAAATAATTAGTAATACAAAAATCTAAGACTGCATAGCCCATTCAATTCTAGATATTACAAAAAAGAAAAAAGGAAGAGAGTTTTCCTGCAAATATCTGTGTGTTTATAAATCAGGTTTGCATCACCTGCCGCTAAAATCTGGGGTTCCATCTGTGATGATTCTTCATATAAAAAATACAGTATTGTCCATTGCAATTATTAAAATATCTGTCTATACTAAAATCTAATAAGCTTGCTATTCTCTTCCTTATTTAAAGGAGTTCTTCAGCATAAGAATGAAATCAGCTTTTAAAGATCAGTCTTGGCTCCAGTCAATCAGACCGAGGCAGTTTAGTTTAACAAGGCTTCCTTTTGGCTTCTCTTTCACTTCTGTAAACCATTCTTCAAGAATTTCTCTGGTCTGTGTGAAACCAAATGTTTTTCTTCTGATAACTTGCCTGTGTTGCCACCTGTTGCATTCCTACTAATGGATGTTGGATAGGTAACCACTCTGCCTAAAGTTCCTACATTAGATAGCAAGCTTTCAATACTGAAATAGTATTTCATAGTATTTCATTTTTGGCAATTAAAAAAATACTTTTCTCCTAAATAAATATCAAGTACTTGGAGAACAGCCTTCAGCACAGAAAAGTTGCACACATCATTTGTGAAAGGCTGAAACCTCGAAATTCACATCCAAGAACTGAACTCTCCATGGGAATGCTCTGTTCCAGAGATCATTTCTGTAGTGTTTTTTGTCAATATACAATAGATTTTACTGTGAACATGTGCACAAAACAGAATTGGTAGCAGACTTCCACTCACAGCATCATTTTCTTTTCTGCTCTCTTCCCTTTTGACAGCTGAGGAACTGGTACTAAGAAAAGCTTTACACCAAATGTTACTGTGCAATTCTCAGCATTCAAGCCATTATTATGTCTTACTCAGCTGTAACTATTCTCAAATCAGTCCTCAACCACTGCATGCCCCTTAGCAATCCATCTTTTAATCCTTGCCTGTTGCTTTATTTTCTATTCCGCAAAGTCAGAGTCCAAAATAGATGAGCAGCAATGAAGAGAAATCCAAATTAACGATGTAAGGATAAAACTCAGCAGATCTGGGCTTCATTCTCAGTATGCCACACAACTTTGAGGACCTCATTTAAGTTAGACTACTCAGAACAGTCCAGAAAAGTTTACCTTATTAATCACAGAATTATTTACTATCTGGATAATACCGAAAATCTTCACTTCTTCACTTCTGTGTCTTGGATGTAATGTCTCAGTAGGAATGAAATTGTTTTTCACCTTTTCCTTTTTCTATGAAGTCTGCCAACCCAATTTGAAGGGCACAAATATTTGGCTTACCAACATCACCAAAATAAGCAACATTAAGAGAAGACTGTAGAACAGAAGGAAGAAAAAGAGTCATCAGGGAACTAATTGCAGGAACTTAGATCAAAATAGAGTAGACGAAAAGTTTATTGGCTGAACTAAAATCTTTACTAGCTAGAATATAAAAGCTCTCCAGAGAAGCCAGGAAAAAGTGGTCTAAAGCAATGTACAGAAAGTTTGGTTTGTTTTTTAAGATAATCTAGCGGATATACAGCTTCTGCAAACACTGATAATACCAGCAATAATTGTTAAGGCTTTATTTAGAAAAAAAGGATATTGTGAATATATGTTTCAAAAAAATAAGCAAGTCCAACAGTACTGAAACTTCCATATGAAAAAACACCAGACCAAACAATATGGAAAGACTGTGTCGTATGTGATAATGCCGATGATTAAACTTTCCATCTTCAACAACCATGGACAGAGTGAATAAACAATAAGCCAACACAAACTACGGAAGCTTCTGTCCCTCCAAAAGGAATTGAGACATCAGAGATCTACGCAGTCTTCTAGCTTGAATGTAGACAGAAAAATTCTTCTTCATTGTGAACATTCTGGTTCATAATACTACTTTTTAGAAACATTTCAACACTTTGGTAAGTAGCTAAGTTGCAATGTTACAGAAAACATTTGCTGGTCTCTGAAACAAACTTTTATATATCCATAATATCTTTCATGAATTTCTAATAACATGATTAACAACACCTGTGTTTAAAAACAACCCACAGATGTACGTATATGAACAGCAGGCATCTATGGAACATTCCTCAAACATGTTATGCCTACACACTTCCTTACATTAATGCAAATTATTAGGATAGATGCATTTGATGTGCAACTTAAAAATAACAACCACAATTAATAAGTAACCTTAGAATATTCATTTCATGTGATTAAGCCTTTACAGAAAGTTGCAGTTCTGAGCTGTGGCATAGAAAGGTGGCTCGTATCAGAACCAGCTGTCTTCTTCTACCTGTCTGTGTTGAACCATGTTAAAAGGGGAATAAATGTCTTGAATATCATTTCCCATGACAAATACCTGCTGCCATTCCCTACACACTGTGGTTTCAGCAGTGTGTGGAGACAGGACAAGGGAAAACGGCCGGAAACTGCAGCACATCAGTTTTTCCTTTATTATTCAGCGACTAAAATTCCTAGAGGTTCAAGAAAAGAATGGTAAGAACCATTCTTATTCCTTTATTTCTTACTCACTCTCAATACTAGAATCAACTGTGAAAGGGTCATACAGCACAGTATAAGTTTCAAGAGTATAATGCATGAAGGAATTAGAATCTGAGCAAAACAAGGTGATTTTGGGGAGAGGTTAGCACACACAAGAACTGATTTGGAGTTGTATCTCCTCCAAAAGGTCAGACACAGACTCAGAAGCAAAGCAAATCGCTGAGTTGATCTGCACCCACTGGATCAAATCACAGCAGCTCTACATCACCAACTTTGTGTTTTCTAAGCACATCATGAACAATATCAAGCATAACTCCACAGTGATAGTCCTTACTGGATACAAACAATGTAAGTAAACATGGAATCGATTACATCACTTAAATCAAAAGCCACACGTAGAAATCTTGTTTTTGGCAAATTTAGTTTACCTTTCATTTTTTTTGTTATTTTAAATTTATATAATCACTTTAATGTTCTTAAAACATCACATGAAGGACTATAAAAAGGATGAGAGAAAAGAAGCTCATGTGTTCAAATGCAGTAAAAAAAAAAAAAGCAAAATAGAAAGACTACTCAAAGTTCAGCCCTTGAGATAAACAAACACATTCAGTGTAAAAGAATCTGTTACTTGAAAACCAAAGCAAAAGCTCAAAGATTTTCAAAGGAGTTCAGTAGACTAATAGAAAACAAGATACAGAAAAAGTCCACTAATGACTCTTCTGCAATATATCAGAGCTTCTTTTCCCTTATTTATCCAACTTGCATTAAGTTATCAGCCACATGCCATTGCTCGTAGCTTCTTCAGATAAGAACCTAGTCATCCTGCTGCCTCCCAGTGCTGCAAGTGCATCTTTCTGATACGAAAGATACAGCAATCCATACTTCCCTGAAATACTGATGAGAAAGTGCAAAGTTGCAATAATTAGCATTAATATTCTAGTAGAGAAAACACAGGATTAAAAAGCGGTGTTTATAAAAGGAGTATTATGTCCATATCACAAAAAGGGACCCCACCTCAAGAGCAGAGATCTCCAACTCATTGCTTTATAAATGAAGGATGACCATCCACAAGCACAGTCCTACAGATGAGTGTTCAGTCTTTTAGGTAAGGCAAACCACTCCTGCTTGAGAAGCACCAAAAGAATCCCTGGGCTGCAAGTACAGGACAGCAACAACAAGCATTCAAAAAATAAAAATAAAAATAAATCACAGTTCAAGGCCCTTGCACTACTCCATGCACATCCTCCACCCTAATCAATGTTTTAAAAAACGACAATATATTTTCTTAATGTTTTGAGTCTTTGGGGTTCACGTCACAAACTAATGAGCATCAAGAGCTCCAAAGATCTTCAGCCAAGACTTCAGAAAAGCTTAAGACAGGTATCGAGAGTTGTCAGTAGCACATCACTGAACAACAGTAATAGACACTGCCCCATGATCAGGCTGTGGAAAGCCATCTCTTCCAAGTCAACATCTCCATGGCAGCTAGGACCAACTGCAAACAGCAGCTGCCCTGGTAGGAAATAATTCCAAGACATGCAGATGTCACCCAGATGCTGTGACTCAGTAACATCTTTCTGAAAGGTCTGGAATATTTCTAGAACCTACTCTTTGTCCGTAGCCTCACTTTGGCTCCAAGAAAGAAACATCTTTTCCTTCCACATGCTATATATTTCACATGCAATGGTTCTTTTACCTAAATTCTTAACTGAAGTTTTAAGCACACCACTAAACGATCGCTGTGGTACTTATGTAATGCCATGCACATGCCATCAGATTTTAATTTAATATACTCCTCCTCCTGTTAAAATAACTCCACAGCCTGAGTAGCCTGCACTGCAGTATAGGAATAAAGCAGTATAAAAGGGGATAGGAAAATCTCCTTAGCTTAATTCTTTTCACAGCATCTAAAATATGTCCATGCACTCAGTAAATAAAGAAGCGGGTCAATGATCATATTCTCACGCTGCTCTGCTTTAATGTTCATTCAGACAATCACAAATCAAAAATTAGCAAGTGTCAAGATTAAGATTTGGCACACGATGTTAAGTGACCTTTTGTGTGTAGGCATTCTCCTGTGGCTTTTGAGCATATAATCTTAAACTTTTTCAAAGCCTGATCTATCCAATGCACAGGCTGAACGAAGCTCACTGAGTAAGAAACTGTCCTCCATTTCTTTTCTGACTGGACTGCCCTGAATTTGTTATTTGCTGTAAACCATCAAACCCATACTGTGCTGTATGTATTCCATCTCCCTGCAATATTTGTTTAATAAAGTTCAGTCAACACCTCACCCTTGTGATATAACATGGCATTGCCTCTCTCTCACCTGCAAATAGAAAATTTCACCGCACCATTTGTCATGGTCTTAATTCTCAAGGAAAACCACAGTGTGCAGTTTTTGAAAGGAGAAGGCTGATTTTTCGGAGTATTTAGCATTTCATAGCATTTTCAGCCAAAAGAGCATCATAACAGCCATAAGGGATGCACAGGACTTTAGGCAGGGAAGCGATCCCCATGCTCCACGGATGTGGCAAAGGAAGAAGCAGTTAGATGTCTAACGTACATCCTCTCACCTAAAGAAGACCAAGATCTCTCAAAGGTTGTAACAAAAAAAAAAAAAAAGGAATATTAAGATGTCAAGTAACCTTAACTGTAAGCAGTACTGCGTGTGCAGTCCGTCACTCAGATAGCAAGGGATGCATTTTAAAAGTATATACAATGCTATTGAATTTAGCCCTTAAGCATCAACGCAAAGAACATCAGACTCATAGTAAAACCGTGGCATGGAATAAGCTTAAAATTTACATACCAATTAAAATTTCTGCAACTTATCAAAATATATTTCAATAAATATTTTTCAAAGAAAAAAATCCAAGAAGTACCCAAGAACAGTATAAAATGATAGGTTAAAAAAAGGGTGTCTGGAATTTTCTTCCAACAAAATGAACTGAATTCTTTTTTCTCCTCCAAATAGATTTTGGTTTAGAACAATAATAATACTTTTATCTGAAGACTTCAAAGTCACATGCAAAAGAATATATCACAGTAAACACAGGGTTGAAGGTTTTATAGAAGAACTTCTACTGGGATTTTTTTCCCTTCTTCTTTAAAAGAAATTTGTTTACTGCCAGACTTTGAAAAGCATAAAAGGGGGAAACTATAGGCTAAAGAAGTAAAACTTGTACATGTAAGGAACATTCGGAGCTTTGTGAGAAGGCTGGTTTTGGTAGAATGTGTGACATGTAGCCCAATGTGAGTAATATTATATCTCAAATAAAAATCAGCCCATGAATATACATAATCCAAAAGGTAATTCTCCCAATCTCTGAAATGTAATGGAGCCACTCTAGATCACTGAGGCATGAATATTTACTGTATTCAGGCTTTACTGCTCTCGATCTGGGTTCAATTTTGCAAATTAAAATGAAGGCTCTGTGGATAGAGAGATTAAAGAAGAGCATCCCAAAGCCTGCCTGTTTCCTTGGTGTGGTAGCAGTGATCTGGTTACCCTTCTGTTAGGTTATTTCTTTTTACTTAATGGAGTAGGTCAAAAGCAATTGCGAGTGGAAAGAGGAGGTCATTATTAGGTCACAACCTTGGAGTTAAAGGCTCACTAAAGAAAACAAACACAAAGTGAACATAAAGCTGAATTTAAAAATAAAACCTGTAATGAAAAATAATATTTTCAGGTCTTTTCACTTCTATTTTGACAGGTTAAGTGAAAAAAAAGTAGAACAAGGTCATTTTTTGTGAACAAAATTCTCCTGTCCCTCCTATAAAATAAGCTTGCTTATAGAAGATGTGATTTACACAAAATGAAATAGAAGTGATGAATAATTAACTAAGAGATCTGGTAGGCTCCATTAATTGTGGCAAATGTTAGTACAAATCGTAGAGTTAGTGCATCTTCTTCTGAACTACTCGGAATGGAAACAACAGCACTCTAGTGCAATGCACCAACAGACGAGCAACACAAGTATGCGCATTTAACAAATCCAATGACATGGTACTATTCCTAGTGAATTCCTAGTACTAATTACAATCAAAATGAAGGCTACCTCTGCTATGTGAAGAAGAAAAGGAATTAATTACTATTTTTAAAGTGGTTTTTGCAAAAAATCTTTTTTAGTTTGTGAAATTAAAAACAATTGGTATACAAAATCTTTAAGCTTTTCCTTCAGGAAGGTATTTTAGGTGGTAAATTTTAAAGAGCTGGATTAGAAACTGATTTGCAGTCCAAGACAGTAACAGGGATTAAGATTAGATGAGTAAACTTATATCGCATATTGTATATTTTCAAAATCTGAGCATTTGAGCCTCCGGTAAAGAACAAATGATTTATCCCTACCACCTCGGCAGCCAATTCTAAGCTATTAAAGGAAGAAAGCAATGCAAAGTTTGGACAGCAAAATCAAATCCCAGTGCACACATACATGGCAAAAACAAAAGTCGGGTTTCCAGTAGTGATCTTGATGACCCATCCATATGCAGCTAGGGGAAGAAAGGGGACAGAAGGACAGAAATAGAAGAGAAAAATGGCACAGAGTAGATGAAGTGACCATCTTGTCTTATGACATTGGAAATAAAACCAAAACACAGCGGTGCTTTCCTAGCAAAACCAACACCAAACCATGTGGAGGTGCCATGCACTTACAAAATAAGAAGTTCACACTTTTTTGCACCTCTGAGCTACGTCCTGGTACCAAAGGGTTACTGTACTTTGAAATCTCTACCAACGGCCTTACTAAATGTTTAATATTTTTCTTTCTGCTTTCTTAAAGGCCCCAGATGTGTTCTTGCAGATCAAAAGAGACCAACTTATAAAGTTAAACGAAATGAGGGGCTTTTGTTCCTAGGCATCGTTGCTGAACTAATTATTCCTAGATGTTGTTTAATGAAATAGTGGTGCTATATATTAAAACATTTAACAGGATGAGTTGCATGAGTTATAGGAAAGGTCTGATCTGGGATTATAAATTTAAGTTTTTCTTCAAAGGAGATGAAACAAACTACTCACAACTCCCCAGTACTTTCTGTCACAGGAAGACTGAAATAAAGAAACCCAAAAATGTATGAAAGCTGAAATATCATTCTACATATTTACCCTTTCTTGAACGATAGAGAGCAAAAGATGGGGGAGTTGGAAAAACCCCCGAGATTCTTTGAGGTGGGGAAATGAAGATCTACATTATCCTGTCTATTCCCTGAGTGCTACAAAGTACAAGTTAAAGTAAATATTGGTAAAGCCTTGGAAGAAACTTCATTCCAGAAGTACCTACGCAAAAAAAGAAAGGACCCCCATCTTAAACTCCTGTGTTCAAAGCAAAGAGCTACAGAGCAATTAAGCATTCTTATAAACAGGAGAAAAAAGGCAAAAAGAGAGAGGGAAGGCAAAGGACTATCCTAACCACCAATTATTAGAACTGGATATTATACTACACAATTATTATTAGAACTGGATCTTTTTTCTTACAGCACCCAACCACGCCGTATCTTTGGCAAAATGCTTATTTAATCCTCCATTTACCTCAGAGAAGCAAAAGAGACTAGAGATCCCTAGTCTCAGGCTAAGAAGACAACCTTGCAGAATCGTGGCTCTTACACATTCAGACAATAAACACTTAGCTTCCCTACGGATAGTCTCTCCCGTGTTTGTATTTTACAGCCTGACACCGGCCAGCCCAACACTTGACACCTAATTAACAGGCCTAGGAGCTGGAGGTCCCTATATTGATCACACTAAATGGGATTAGTGTGAAATAAAAAGTTCAAAGGGTCTTGACCAAACTTCACCACAGCCCAGCTGTGACAGCTGCTACGAATTTGTGCATCCAGAGCCCCACGTTTTTATTAAGGGGTCCAGCCCACGACAACACGCCGCAGCCTACGAGATCACGAAGGTTCACCGAACAATGTCAGGTTCTGTACTGAGGACTAAAATCCCCTTGCTTGTTTGCATAGATCTTTTTGATTAACTCCTGAAAAGGGTCCCTCACCTCTGATACAACAAGCTTTTACAGCAGACATGGAGTTGTGACTTCTTTGCCTCTCAAGGATTTGTTAGCTTGCTACAGGAAAGCTGTCCAACTTCAGAACATCTAGGTTTGAATATAAAAGAAGTAATTCTGGTACATGCTGCAAAGCACACGTAGGATATTCTGACAATGACAGCCAGGAGGCTGTCAAATGTATTCAAATGACAGAACTCCAAACTATTATCTTTTAAACATACTTCCTACTCACCTAGGCCTTTCAGTTGTCATCAGGTGAATAAATATTTCTGTATTTTACACCTTAGCACGGTGTAACAAGCAGATGTGCAGTGCCACCAAGGCATGGTCAGCATACAGCAGGATTCTTTGGGATAGTGTTCTGTTTACTATCCTGGGTAAATAAACAAAATGGTTTTCCTTTTGTTGCTGATTTTATTGCTTCATAGATTCACTGTGTCAAGATTTTGTTATTATTATATATGTATTTTTTCACCCTCAAGGAATAACTACTCATCAAACTTACATATCAAGGAAATAGACAACAACACAAGAGCCAGCACACAAGGACTTCTGACAGCAGATCACTGCCAAAGACAGAAGCGTGGTTAAACTAAGGGAGGAACTAAAGCCTGTGAGAGAGGGGACTTAAATCAGCACGTAACGATATTTACCCTTACAGAGGAAATAAACCTGTTCACATTTTATACAGTCCTAGGGCACACTAAAACCAGATTTTCTTGCTTCTTCTCTTCCCTATGCACGCACATCTCTTCTACTACATTTCTTTCCTTGAGCCACTTTTCACTTCCTCTTTGGGTTTTGCATTTGCTCCACGTCCTGCTGAGAAAGCCTTCAGTGACATGGCCAATGGTATTTTGATGTACTGCAACCAGGCCGCAGAGTTAACATTGCAAGAACTGGGGAAGGCTTCCCATGTCCCTGTCTGCAGAGCTGGGGCTGTAACGCTGCAAAAAGCTGGAACCTTTTCTTTTTAAATTAAAGCTGAAATTACATGTAATCCAAGAGGTGCACACCAGAAGTTCTTTGAGATGACTGGATGCAGTCCAAAGGAAACTTACCAAGCTTACCAACCTGTTTTTTTTTTTTTTTTCCCCCCCTTCCGTATTCACTATATTCTTTAAGATTTTTTTTTTACAGTTTTTTTTTTTTTTTTTTTAAAGTTCTAGATTTTAGTAGTATTCCTCTATAATCAGATCTCCTCCACACCTTTTTCCACAATAATTATGAGCTTATGAGCTTCCAAAGCTTCCATCACCCAAAATTCTGGGACTAAGTGCTTCCTAAATAATGCAAAACCTCATAACCACTTTCCCTCTTGATGCATTACGTGTTGTACCTTCCCAAT
>JAOWBP010004220.1:8603760-8633182 GCA_028571105.1 Tragopan temminckii
ACTAAGTGCTTCCTAAATAATGCAAAACCTCATAACCACTTTCCCTCTTGATGCATTACGTGTTGTACCTTCCCAATTTTAAACGATTGAGAAATACATAAGCACAACTCCCCCACATACACTGTGGAGGTAGATACCTCCGGAAAAAAGTACAAATTACAAGTATCCCATTAGGTCTGCTCTCTGCTAAAAGTCTAGGCAAGATAACTGGTATCAGAAAAGTATTTTCAAATAAGACAAAAGCAAGAACTCTCAACTCAAAACACACCTCGCTGTGACACCAGAAAGTCTCTGCTGCCTTTCACAGCATCCCTGCTAAGCAGACCCCACTTCACCAGCCACTACATCTACCAACTGGTCTTCATTAGCCAAAGCATTCTCTCAAAAATCAAAACAACATTTGCTCTTATCTTTGACAGCAACATGACACAGAGGATATCAGTCTTTATCTCAGCACAAATCAATGCTAACATTGGACTGTATATCCAGAAGGCTCGCTTTAATACAGCAATACGCACTGTCTTCCTATGTCATGAATTTATGTGGCCTTTATTTCAAAAACACATTGAAATTCTTCCACAGTATATATGGACATAAAAGATACCCATCAGAACAAGAAGATTTGGTGACTCGCAATTTTAGGACACTGGACTAAGATAAAACATAGAACTATATGGTGCATCCCTGAGTTGAATGACTTCTTTTGCACAACTGATATGGCTTGAATAAGATATGATTTTATTGAAAGTGACTGTTCTCCCTAAATAAAGCTATCTAATGTATTACTAGAAAGGCCCACAGTAAGTTTGGATTCATTCCTAAACTAGGAACTCATCACAGCACTCAAAAGAAAAACTCCTACCATAACCAACAGCAGTCAGAGAAAATTGAGCACTGGCTTGCCGGTACAACTGGCTGAAGCTTTATCACTATGGCTCAACAGGAGGAGTGGGATAAGGATAATTTAAGCACAGATGAGGACAAGAGAGAATAAGAAAATAAGAAAAGCCTTTTAACTTGCTCATTAAGTCAAGCTTCCAAAGTTACTGGTTGCTCCAGACTAGAGACCTAGCTTCAAGGATCATCAAAGCAAAGAGGAGGAGAAAGCACGTGCAATATTTAACTATACAAATATATACTATTTATGCTGTATTCTATGTAGCATATATACCTTCCATATTCTTTCAGATGTACAGATTGAGTGTACAAATTTTTAAAATGAAACTTAGTAGTTTGATGAAACTGCCAATACTAATCACTAAAACTTTTTTCCATCTTTACTAAAAAGCAAAACAGTACTGAGCCACTACAGTACTTAGCTCAGTTTCACTGTTTCTTGTTCTTGCATATCCTTTGGATATCGTTTTATAACTATAGCAGATTTTTCTCTGCTCTTTTCCAGCAAAAGGCAGGTACGACTTAGTGCTTTGGGTTTTTATTTTAGTCAAGCGGGATACATGACATACTGTTTGGAAAACAGTTCAACCCCTTACTTTCCCAAATACACTATTCAAGACCCCAAAAGGATGTTAATATTTTCCAAAAGCATTGGGTTAGCCTATTAGAATATCAAGCCTGACATGTTATCTAACGCAAAAGCTTATTTCAGTTGCTTCAGAGGAAAAACATGAAACCTCAGTACCTTACCAACTGCGCAGCAATGAAAATGATGTTGTAATGAATTCTAACCTAACCCTCAATAGTGGGTTCCAATTACTGTGCTCAGAGGAAAAGTAGAAATATTGACAAAATATAACAGTTTCTCTGATTAAGTGGTGAACAATGCTGCAGAAAACCTTACACAGACATAAGTCCACAAAGAAATTCAGGTTCCCACTTATCTTTTTAAGCTTTTTTGGTTCCCAGTATACAAAGGAGTGAGCTCTCCCTCTGCACAGAAACACGGCTCAGAAAAGGGGACGCTGCTATGAGGTTTAGCAGTGCTGCTGTATGTTTCAGTAGAAGCACTATTAAACGTAGTGGGCTTTGTGGTTTAATATATATCAGGACAAGTAATTTTTCCACAAGCCTTTGGCTCCATCTGCTGACTTTTAATATTAAAAATAATTGATGAGACTGAAGGCGTTCATACTTTCAAAACACAAAGTCTTCTACATTTTGGTAAGTGCAGTTCTAAAGGTATAATACAGAATAGCTCAAGTGTTTGGTCCAGAAATTTTAGCAGTTAAAAAAGAAACAGTGAGGAACCAGCTCTGAAAAGGTACCTGTGCAAGCCCAGGATGCATAAGAGGTAAACGACTGTTTGTTTGGAAGACTGGTGGGATTGGATCTAAGCAACAGGTACATATCTGGATATTTGTGACTGAATCACCCAACAATTAAGTCCAAAAAGAGTAAAGAACTTTACCACAACCATGGTGAGAGCTCACTGGAGACATTTGCTCAACACCTGCCTGGGCTGATGTGGGCTTCTCCTGTTTTCATCGAGCCATCTGCTTCACAGAAACTAAAGCTTGCTGTATTTACGAATAAAAATATGATAAATTCCTCTGAAGGTTCAAAAGCCCCAATACTTGCCTGTTCCAGCACTGATGCATTTTTCATTATTGCAGAATTCTGATTGTTATCAGAGTGTTACCAACTCCAGCTAGATAGAATTTCCACACACACACACACGACATACATGAGAAATAGATTTAATATGCTCTTAAATGTAGCAGGGAGAAGTCAGACCTAATTGTAACTAGATGAGGGGAGATGGAAGGCGGGGGTAAAAGCCTTCACAAGCATCAAAAAGAGAGTCACTTCAACACTACGCATGCAAAGTTTCAATACTTCATAGACTTTTTATCATTAAATAAAAGCTTCCTGATTAACATGAACACTGAGCTCTGATGGCTGCAAATGGTACCAGGTGGTACCAAGGATAACCAGCAGCTATAGAAATCTGCTTTTTCCATTTCAGCCCTAACTGTAACAACAAAAACCAACACTCCCAACTTGTAAGACCTCCTATGCTCTCTGAGAAGTGCTTCCCTCTTATTATTACTGAGGCAGCCATCTCACACAAAATCCCACTAAACTTGCTAGATGTGGTGAAAGGTTTTATTATATTATTCATACCTTCTGAGTCCAGCAACCAAAATCTTAATATTTCAGTTACGGGTAGATTAAACAATAGATAAAATCCAATATTGTTGCTAAAAGGAGAGGTGGGAGGGGAGTTAACACAAAACGAAGCTAACTCTATTAAAGCAGAATCTGAACCAAAACCTAAAGCTGACTCTATCACAAAGGGGTAAACTCATGTTTATAGCTTTTCCTATATATGGGGATGTATGTGTATATTTTTATATAAATATTTATATAAAATAATATTAAAATATATTTATACACACATATATGAATATATATATACACACACATAAATATACATATATTAAATCTTTTCTGAAAACAATAGGAAAAAACACCTCTCACATAGCACACACGCCACAGGTACTGCAGTTTCCAACAAGCTTTTTTAATGCTATTAAATTCTTACAGTTTTCCCTACCAGAGCTAAGATTAAAGCTACAGAATCCATTACAAGTGCCCATGTTTAAAAGCTAAAGGCAAAACAGATGAATTAAAAATCTGAATAAAGGCTCCCAAGAAATGTCCACAGCATATGAAACATTAGGAAGACACAAGAGTCATTTTTACATGGTCATTTTCAAATACAGACATAGGCCCAACAAGTTCCAAAATATACCTGTGCTAAGGTTCACTTTGGAAAAATCATCACATCACACACCTAGAGATTTAAACATATTAATGAAAACTTAAAAATATAGTCACATTTAAACTTAAAAACTAACATTCTTTAAATCTGATTTTCCACAGGCAGGGAAATAGGAAGAAAACAAGCATGCATATTGTAAAGCACTGTGCATAATTATAAAAAATTAAGTCACATCACTGTATTGTGCTGAAGCCTAGCCGTGTCCTGACTCAAGTAAAAAGCACCAACTGGTGACACTGCAGCTAGACGAAACTGAATAAAGAAAAGGCAGGTTTAAGACTTCACTACTGAACTAATCACCTTGCCCAGCAGGGAGAACAACTGAATGCAGAACAGAACGCAGTACTGATTTGTGGAGTTAACTCAGCACGTCAGATAACTCCAACATCACAGACTTTAACTCAGTCCACCACAGACTGCAAATATCTAATGCCTGTGTTTACAACTGTTTATAATGTATATGTCAGCTGAATTTTCTGCTCTGAATTACACCATAACCAGAAAGCTATGCTTAAATGTTCATGTCTTACTTTTTTCCCTCTTTTCTATCTGACATAGATGCTTTGCCCATCTCTTCTTATATCTGAACCTTTAAAACATGAGCAATATTAAAGTACACGCAACCCGAAGATTAGAATTTCCCTTATGAAAAAAAATTTATCATCCTTTTGCTTTTTTCTTAATCAAAATAGAACAGAAAGCTTGTATACAGCAGGGGAAATAACCCCAAAGCAAATTAAAAACCCAAACTAAAACAGTTCTATCCTATGGATAGAACCCATGCCTTCACATTCTCATTTCTATGTTTTAAATAGTGTTGTTACAAAGCTCTTTAGCTTCCTCCCAATAACATCCATGCTTCAAAGAAACAAAAAAACAAAAACCACACCACAACACAGAAAGCCACACTGATGGAAATATCATTAATTTTTCTGGGAATCCACAAAGTGAAAAACATTCAGCTTTGACATGTTTTAAAGATAAATTATAAGCTGGGACAACTGAAGACAACTGTCTTCCTTAAATATTTTCTTACTAATCCCATTAGCTCTAAATGCTTTCTACTACTCCAAAAGCAAATGTGAAGCTTACAGCAAAGATATTTTTTTCCTCACAGAAGACCACCATTTATCTGCATACAGTAAAGCACATTTGGATGTAGAAGCCTAATAACACAAGCAACAAGTTTGGGTGGGCAGTATAGGTGAAGAGAAAAGCAGAGATGGCTTGAAAGAAGGTAAGAAGGACTTGAAAGCAATTGGAGCTTCTCTAATCCCTAACACTTGCTGCACGGAGAAAGAACAGACATCTTGACTCCTACCATCTCGGACATTTCCATCATTTTCCCACTATTTAGGGAACTACACGCCTGAGAAATATTAATACATCAGAACAAATTACATTAAACTTCAATCTTATGTAGCATCTCAAGGTCACATTAAGCCTCTTGGGAGGGCTCCAAGCAAGGTAGGACCCCACCACATCAGAGAACTTCTGTCACCCATAAGAGATTAAAGACAACCCGAGTTACCTAAGGCAAATACAAATACTTAATAGGCTCCTCTAGAGCCCCAGCAATCAAGGAGCATTTCACAACACTGGAATGAAACATAATTGGATACATTCAGTAGAAACAACTGTTTCTCCTCAAACAAGGGCATTGAGTCAACAATAAAAAATCTGAAATAGCAACACCATGCAAAGCACTGTTCTTTGTCAATCACTACACACCTTCATTTCTCTTCTAAAACAGGGCAAAACAGTGCAGGTTGGGATTTTGTGTTTTAGTATTGTACAAAGACTTTATACTAATAATATACTAATTTATACTAAATTAACAAGTGTCATGTCATGCTGATTGAAGAGCAAACTGCATTTATTGCAGACTTATTGAACATTCATTTCAATCTTGTATAAAAATTCATATTTTCAATATTCCTTTTAAAATCCTCTTTTCTGTGGTTCCACTTTTGAGTGTGGTATACCTGCATATTCCTCATTCACTAAAGACTTCAAATTATTGTCAAGTAATCTTTACAAGTAGGATCAATGTCTTCTACACAAAGCAAACAGCACATGAATAATACAATAATACCCACCTCTCAAAACTGAACTGAGTTTTAATAGCATATTTTCTTCCTAAGCTATCATTTCACTCGTTGCAGTTCCACATACTAGGACACGTAAGACAGAAACAGCTCTTCCAGGAATGGAAGGAGAAGTCTATTGAAATTGCTTATATAGCGAATATGATATTAAGAAAAAGCAAATAGAACATATTGATTGAAATGAAAAAAAAAAACCAACAAAACAAAGCTATGTGGTCGTATGAATACTGATGAAAGAGCAGAGAAACTTCAAAAGGTGCTGAAGGCTTACATTGATCTTAAGTGACAAAAAACCACCAAAACTTCTATCCCTTTTTCACTGAAGAAAAGATATTGATGTCTCCACACATAACAGGATCCTCATTTTCAATGAGTTTATCTGTTCTAATTGCTGATTTCTACTACCTGAACTAAACAAGCAATAACACCATCTCTGGCATTCTTTAGCAGGATCTGTTACTCACCTTGCATGTGCATTTAAAAAAAAATAAAACAAGTTATCTACATAGAAAACAGGTCAACTACTGGAGCTAAGGATGAAAGCTTTCACAAAGGCCTTCTAGGTTATGTCCACAGGTTATGCATTTAAAGATGTACTAGTTACTGTGACTCCTTAAAAAATGTTATTTGACCTACTCATGATTCCTTAAGTGTGAAACATTTATATTTGATTATTTACTCTTTAGAAGAGAAAGAGAAACCAAGTTTTACAGCACATGCTTTCAAGCTAATCTTTATAACCAAGATCCTGAGAGTTTGTAGTTTTCATTCCAGCAAGCTGCAAATGAAAATCTCTATCTAAGCATTTGTATCGTGTTCATCACAGTACTATCTGGGCAGTGCAAATAATTATATTATTCCAGCAGATGCTGTAAATATTGGCTTTCTCCAGTATTCCTTTTTCTTTCAAAGTGCATATAGCATTATGAGAATGCCGAAGAGATGTCTTACATTTATTTTCAACAATACACGTTATTGTCACAGGCACAGGAAAACAGATTCATCTGATGAGCTGAACAAACGTTTAAAGAGCAAAGTCAATTCTCATGCAATTTTCACAGCAATAACAGAATATGATTCACTCTTCTGAAGGAGGAGGAAATCTGCTATCTCAGGAAGACAGTACAAGGCAAGAAATCCATAGGACTTCCTATAGTGTAATAACATTTCATGTTACATTTTTGGCTGGGATAGAGTTAATTTTTTTTCATAGAGACTCATACGATGTTGTATTGTGGATTTCTGATGAAAACAGTGGTGATAACACTGATGGTTCAGTTGCTGCAGAGCAGTGCTTACACAGAACCAAGGACCTTTCAGCTTCTCACACTGCCACAACAGCAAGGAGCTGGGAGAGAACACAGCCAGGACAGCTGTCCCAAACTGGCAACAGGGATGTTTCGTATCATGTGGCATCATGCTCAGCAATAAGAACTGGGGGAAAGTAGGAGGAAGAGGGGACATTTGGAGTGATGGTGTCTGATTTCCCAAGGAACCACTATGCATGATGAGCCCTGCTTACCCACTGTGGCTGAACATCTGCCTGCCAATGGGAAGGAGTGAATTAATCCCTTGCTTTGCTTGGACACGCAGCTCTATCTCAACCCATTTATACCTCACCTTTATACCTTTCTGATTCTCTCCCCCATCCCACCTGGAGAGAGTGAGCAAGGCTGGGTGGTGCTGAGCTGCCAGCTGGATTCCATCACACTTTATCAAGAAAACACTCTGATGATAGACATGTTAGATTTGTGGGTACTAACTCCCCAGCCCATATTGTTCTACCTTTAGGTCAAATCTAGCAGAAGTTTACCTTTGAGGGCATTGGTTAAGTAAGATTTTTGAAACTCAAATCTGCTTTTTTTTTTTGTCACTGTTCAGATCTGATCAGAACTTTATAACGCACAGAGCATGATTACTTGACACAGCATTGCTGAGTAGCTCTACTTCTTAACAACCTGATCGAATGAGGAATTGCACCGTATATGGATGACCAAAGAAGAACAAAAAGTGACATTCCTTCCTTCAATTCTCGTTATTGAAATTTTGCCAAAGCCTCCAGCACTGGAACTTAAAAATTTAAAAACATGACAGTTACTCCATGCTTTTACTAAGTCTACTCCAACTAAAGTTACATTTGCAGCAGGAACTCCAGGTGAAAGCTACGTTTCCCACACAGGAGGTTACCTTTCCCACTACTACTCAAGCATTCCAATAAGACTCCTGCTCAAACGAAATATGTACATGCATGTGTGGGTCTGTTTTCAATTGAATTGAACAGAGAACAATTCTACCCAATAAATTAAGAGAAATAAAGTTAATGACCCAGCAGAAGCAATGCTTAAGCAAAGACATATGCAAACAGAACAATCATCCTTCGCTCTAAAAAGTCACTAAAAACTTTAAACAAAAAGGCATTTGGATGTTAGTTTGTGATTACTAGCATCGTGTCTATTAACTTATTTTCAAACTAACCTTGAACTCCAGGGCACACAAATACCAGAACACAACACCTGATAACGGGGCTAACAACTGTTACAGGAAGCATCCCACGAAGTCCCACGATAAAAACAGGTTTTTATTAGTTGCATCCCAGACTGAAGTCTCCTCCTCCTGTACACAGCTTGCAGGACACTGCTTAGAGCACACACTTTGGACAGCTGCAGGGCTTCTTTTTAACAGAAAATAAAAGACTTTAGTCCTAAAATCAACAGCTGGCATATCCTTTAGAGGAAGTACTGGAACCTACTTGTTCATCATCAGAAACTGCTGTTTATAAAAAAAAAAAAAAAACAGTGTTCACTATTTATTCATGTCTCATCAGACTCCATCAACTAAGGACAGGTGAGAAACCTTGGGACAGTGTTTTTGAACTCATTTCCATCAACATCAATTGGTTGGTATTGGTTTCAAACAGAGCAGTGAGAAAAAGGATGGGGGAAAAAAAGGTTTCTTCAAGCAATGATGAAAGTGGAAAAGATCAGTCATCTTAAAGAACAAACTTGGAGACTGGAAAAGACGACAGTGAGATGGAAATAGGTTGGGAAAAAAAGGAGAACGTGAAGGAAGTTAAAGCAATAAATCTAAATGTCAGGTATCATCTTAAAAGCTGAGACATTCACTTTTCTTTTTGACTTTGTTCTGTGGTCGCAAACCTGCACATTTGTTCCATATTTAGCTGAGCCGAAACTGATTCACTCACTAACACGGTATACAAGAACCTATTCCATTTCTGCAATTGTGGCACTTCTGTATTTGGACACCGAGCTTCTGCCACAGATCCAGCAGCTCAGTACATGGATAATCTCCAGAAAGATGCAAAATATTGACTAGACATGGCACAGCAGCCAGCTGGGCTCATACCACCTGCTAGTGAAACTAGTGCACTGCAGTGCCTCAGGAAAGCTCTACCTGTATAGTTTTCCTTGCAGTCCGTGGGCTTCCTCTTATTCAGTTCAGTTCCCTGTCTTCTATTCCTGTAACAGCATTTCTAAGCCTTTTTCTGAACTTTCTAAAATTTTTATGAGACAAATGGGCTACTAAAATTTGAACAGAAGAAACAAAGTTTGATTTACCCAAGAAAATGAGTCATGGTACCCAAGGACAAACGTAAGGTTCATCTACTCAGATACAGCCAAGACAATCCTATATTTCATTTTCATTTTGAATCCCACTGAAGGGAATACCAATTTTATGACAGTAGCAGTTTTCTACACTTTCCAACTACAAAGGTAAAATTATCTGTATGGTAGTAGCATAAGCACCGAACTTTAAATCACGTCATCAGTTAACCACAACCAGTCAAAATTGCAGATATTCCTTAACAAGCAATTAGCATCACAGAAATACTGCACTGTTTCCATCAAGCCTGCACTTTCTTGTGAACCCCAATCATTTACAGACATTGTAGGTGGGCAGATGCAACACAAGTTCATTCCTTTTCAGCTCCATTGGAGGAAGAAACACAAATAACTTCCTGGATATTTTTTCCTCGTACCTTAGAAGGCAGTCTGCAGCCAAACTGTATCTATCTGGCAGGGAGCACAGGGTACAATCTAGACCCTCCACCAAGAAAAACTGTGCTGAAAATGAATTTCAGTACTTGAAGAGTTAATTGACCAACAATGACCAGGCCACTTTTCTGCCTTCAGAGATCACATTAGACACACAAGCTCCAAAAATACAGTGCGTGGTTTGGATTAGCGCTGCTCAGGTTGGCTGCTCTCCCTCTGGCTGCCTTCCCTTCTGCTCTGACAAACTAAAAAAATAAAAATCAAACCCCATGATATGCATCCAACTCCCTCTCTGTTATGTCTTATCCCTGGTCCTGAATAGAAAATGCCTGACACAAAGTCCTGATCTTACTCTCTTTTTTTACTATACACATACTATACTCAATAAAAATTACAAGAGATATGAGCTACTGTACTTCACTATTGAGTAGTTAAAGAATAGAAGGATACAAGTCTCTTTTTAAGCCTTTTCAAAGCCTGAGGTTCATTACGAATTTTTCTTTCACAATTAAAATGCATTCCTTTCTTTTAGGGTGTTGTCCCTTTCCTTTTGTTTGCTGTTGTTTTTATTTTTATTTTTTTAAGTTTAAATAATGATAAACAGCAAAAAATTATAAAACTATACATTGAAAATGAGGGAACTGATCTTTAAAAGAGCTCAGCATCTGCTCTTTCTATTCTCTCAAGAGATCAAGCCAAGAAGATTTGAGAAGTTTTTACTGCCAGATCTAAATTTTATTCCACAGGCACCGGATCAGGTCTTTAATCCTTTACTTAACCACAAAGAACTGTGCTGAGGAGTTTAATTCTTCCAAAACAACTGATAATATCCTTAAACGTCAAAAGAATACTTTCCAATATAAGCCAAATCCCGCATGTTTTGCTTTCAAGTAAATGCCACAGCAGATGCAAAACCAGTAGGATTCACTCTGATCTTTTCTAGGAAAGGAGAAAATCTCCAACAAACACAATCCATGCTTTAGAAGTGCCAGACAATTAAAGAAACAGTTCAATACTTGCACTGAATTAAATTGCATGTATAACATTATGTGTATGTTTAATTTATTGATTTAGGATTTGAGATTCTTATATTTTATTACCCACATATTTTAATATGTATTACAAACTGCCTTCTCACCAGGAGGCAATTTTACTAGTTACATTTCATTCTTTCCCCCCAGATACTTGCAGATTCTTCTGAACTGCCCTTCCCTGCAGCATTTCAATGAGAAGCAAAGTTGGCTGAGAAGTTTAACAGAACAAAAATAAGTTATAGCCAAGTTTCAAGGGAAAAAGCAGAGTGGAAATTGAGACATTTCACACCATCAGAGAAAATCTGTTCCAGAATAGGTTCCCAAGAACAGTGAGACAAAACAATTAGTTTGAAGTAGATCTCACTAACTTTCTGCAATATTATTTGACACAACTGCTACACAGTTAGGGAATTACATTCATTGACAAGGTATTTTTCTATCCCAAACCTCTAGGAATGGGAATGGAAGAGATTTCACAAATAAGCCACGTCCAAGGTGAGCAAGGCTTCTTACCTAGCATCTTAAAGGCCAGTTCTGGCCTTATTGTGTAGGTAAGGAAAATCCCAGAAGTCTCAGAAGAAACAGGTACAGCAACAGAAGTCACATATATTTAACAGAAAACACAACGTTGGCTCCTACTTGCAGTACAAAATGAAAGACAATCAAGATATCATGAATGAGGTATGCTTTGAGGGCTGCAGAATAGAAGATGAAAGTAGTAAACAAATACGTAAAATGTCACCATGAAATTCTACATACATGCATCTTTGTGATACTATTCAGTGGATTTTGAACCAATCTCATTTTCTGAGATTTAAACACTGAAATGTGTTCTCTGACAAGACTTCAATAGCGCAACTCTGTATGATCTCGCAAAAAAAAAAAAGAAGTCCTTAAATACATTGACATCAGAAGACCTCTGCTCATTGAGCTTTAATATATAGATGTAGTAAGAACTAGTTTCAGTTAGGCTGAAGTAATCATGCAGGAAAAAGCTGAATTATCTGTTACAGTTTGAATAACTATGGTGGTTTAGCTATTTGAGTTATTTTATCAGACATAGGAGAACTTCTTTGTTGGTTGAGCCACAAAGCTACAGAATGCCTGCCAGAAAATGGACCAATGTTATTTAGCCAACAAAGAAGCTTGAAAAGATCTTTTTGTATCATAGAAGCATATGAAGCCATGCAGCTATTCCAAGTATCACACTTGGATAATGATACTTCTTACAAGTTCATGAAGTCAGTACAGGCTGACAGCAAACAGGCCCTTGTCAAGACAAGCTCTACTACTGGCTTAAACTGATACTCATTTACCACAAGATTTGACTAGAAAGCAGAAACAAGTGTCTCATTTTGTTCATACTTGATATCTCAGGTGACCTCTTAAAAGTATATCAAAGTACCAAAACACCTGGATGACAGATCTCCAGCTGCAGAGGAGCACTTCATAAACATTCTCACGGCTTTTGAGAAATAGTACAGCAACGGTGCAAAGATGAGGGACTGTGAAGGTTGGACTCAGCATGAACATTCCTCTTCCTGTTAATGGTAACAGCTCAGTCACACCTAGCAGATCAGAAATCTGACATCAAAGACGCACGTCTGAGATGCACCTCCCAAGGACAGTCCATTACTGGTGGCCCACAGTTTTATTACACAAGAAATAACCGTATATTCTATTAAGCCAGACACATTATTCAGCTCCAGTGCACAGCAAAAATCTCCAAATGATCCCCTACAGATAGGCACCAATCATTTACCAGTAAACTCAGCTCCTTAGCTGTCAAATCACTCACAAACTTCTGACAAAAGGCATTACAAAATGGCAACACACTTTATTTTCATATATGTTCCAGTGAAGATGTTAACATTCACCAGGCACGCAGCCTGGATCAACTTGCAATAACATTAATCAACAATTACATTAAACAGAACAGATGGAAACTAGAATATAAAGTAGAAAGCAAGTTTCTGCTACTTAGAATTCCCAGGACTAAAAAAAAAAAAAGTGGTCTTTGTACCTAGTTCCCACATACATGCTTTGTGACTGCTACATACCTATGGCAGCCAATCACAGCTAAGACAACACTGGATTAACACTTTCAGGACATTACCAACTGATCAAGATGCACTTCTCCTGTTTTTAAGCATCCCTACAAACTGACTTCAGCCTACCTCCCTGACTTACACCCATTTACTGTGAACATGCACCCTCAACTCCTCACTTACTTCAATTTGACCTCTTCTACAATTTTTCACAACTTCTTGTTGTGATTCTTATTTTCTAATCTGGAACACTTTCAGTGCCTGAAAACCTCTTCCTTTAAAGGAATAGTAGCATATAATCATCTGTTTTATGCAGTCTTCCAGTAATTTTATCATACCTGTGACTGCACAGTCCAAAACCAGAATCACTAACACTGGGCAGAAAGAAAACTATATCCTACTCATTTTACATTACTTTTCACACACATTTTTATTTCTTTAAAACAATCAGTAAGAACAAAAGTCTCAGGTTTTGTCTCTTTTGCATTTGTTTTGTGTTGGCTTTCTACATGGTTCCTGTTCTAAAGCTTCTATCGTTCTTTTCAACTGTAAGGAAGACAGTACTTCCCCCTCACTGAAACAAACTCTTTCCTTTTTCAATTAATGAATGCTACAGAAAGACACAAACTCACAAACTACATTCACTAAACACAATATACATGGCTCAATATTTTCAAATCATAAGGGCCAACTCTATCAGTAAAATAAAATGAATCTGTATTGCAAAAAATAAAAAAAAAAATCCTTAATACTTAACTCCAGGAAGTTTTATAAAAGAGAAATAAAAATGTCATAACTTGTTACAGTTTATGAACTGGAAGACTGTAGAGATGGAAAGACCACTGAAGTAATCTTAATGGACATTCAGAATTCTGCCAACACTACGTTTTTGCTGCAGAAATCCTGGGTTCATGCTCTTCAAGGTGGATTTCAAGCGCTAGTGAGCAAATACTACTAACTCAATCGGATAGTGAACTGTTTGCTGTGTCAAAGCTTTTTGCCAAACACACATATATAATTTTTCTTTTTTGCTGTATGGATAATCAACCCCAGATGGCAATTTACATAGGCAACAGCATAAAGGAATCCATGCACTGCTGGTACTCTCAGCCTCAATCAGAGCAAGCACGGGCGTTTGAGAATGTCACTGTTTATTTTTAATTGCTGTGTCCCTCCTTTGTGCAGGTTCAAGCGGTCAAAGATGTCGAAGTCCATTAGTAGAACTGGAAGATGATGCCACTTCATTTGGTGAGAGGGTTCCTCAAATTTAAAAAGCAGATGGTTTGTAATGTCCCTAAATGCCCAGTGGGCACCAGCTGTCAATCTCAGTTACCATAGGGTCAGGGCAAAAAAAGGTCAGAGAGAGTCATAAACCACAATGTGTTGTGAAATGTGCTTCCTCCATTACGTTGTAGGCCTGAGAAAGGTTTGACCTTTCATAGGTATCCTAACCTAACTCTGCATGATGCTAGCAGGGGTAAGTACAACACACAATTCAAACTTACAAAAGTTGCTTCCTTTAACTGTGCCTTGGTTACCTGCACACCATGAACAGTCACATTTACAAACTGCTCACGGCAAAAAGCAAAATCCTGCTCACCACTATTATCACTGAGATGTATAGCATGTCTGCTATTTCACACAAGGCAGTGAAAGGATAAGTTCATCTACAGCAATTGAAAATAACAAACTTTAAGGCAAACTGCTAATGCTATGAGAATCAAATGATCTGGCCTTTCTGTGTCAAAGACTCCTTTATCTGCTAACTTAAGTCTTTCACTTCTCTAGAAATAAACAACTTACCTGTTGTTACTAAGCCCACTGAGAGACCTCAGCTTTCTACAGGCTCTCTTATAAATCCCAACTACAGCAAGTAGCAGCTCTTCCAGAACATGCTGACATCAGTTAAACTCCCCAGCAAACAAAGAGAATATGCATCAAGCATTTTGATGCCTTCTTCTTGTCATTTCCTTCACTTACATACATCTCAGATTCCTTTGCAAGCCTTCTCATTGATGCACAATGTCTCAAATAAACGTAACCTCACTTAAACCTTGTTTAGTCCTTCAGCACATCCCATCTTGGAAATATGCTCACTTAGCTTTCCTGAAGTTGAAAATCTAACACACTAATCTAAGACAGCCTTCTTTCTTCTTCATTCAACTATAATAGAGCAGGTGACTCCACTGGCTGTGTTAACTAAAAAAAAAAACTCCAAGTCTCTCACTATTATTAGCTCAGATTATATTTGAGTATCAGAAAAATAATGGAATAATTTCAGATTGGAGAACACTCTCTTCTTTGTTGAGCACCTCTTTCTATTAGGAAAACTGAGGGGAGTGAGAGACTCACCTTCAGGGCAGGAATCTCCACGTTGTCACCAAGGCTAACAGAGCCAGAAAGAATAGTCCCTGTCATCACCGTGCCTTGACCCTTGATAGAGAAGCAGTGGTCGACTGCCATGAGGAAGTGTCCCGAGGGGTCTCTCGATGGCAGGTAAGCCTGAGACTTCAGAACCTGAATAAAAGATAAAAGCAGAACCATGCCTGGGTGAAAAGTCATGACAGCCATACAGCAAAAGGAAGGCAAGTGGATGATTGATTGAACAGGTTTGCAGCTTTACTGACTTCAAGCATCTCCCAGTGAGCTCAGAATGCACCAATGTCAAATTAATTGTGCGTGCCATAGAGGAGATGCACAATTAGCAGCAGGAACAGTTCGATTTTCTGCCTTAGAAAGATTTGGTGCTGCACATTTAGCTTGGTTAGCAAAACTGTGCTGGCAATGAAGTTGCTGCCAAACTCAATATAGACACTGCAGCAAAGTAAATGAAAAAAACAACCCTGTACCCTTGTCTTCCCCCTTCCCACCTGTCCCAAAGTACAAGTTCATAGTGTATTTTGCTACTTCAGCTTTTTTGATTTAGTGCAAATTAACTTATGTAAAGATATTAGTACCCCATCCCTGCCTCCCTCCCAGAGAAAATATTATATAACTATTATATTCAGGTAAGTTCTCTAAGTCAACTTTCCTTTCAGATTTATGTTAACACTTCATGGAGGATCAAGCCACTAAGAAAAATAGCTAAACATTTTTTTTACAGAAATTCTCCAAGTTCTGGATTTCTGTTTTGCTGACAAATAACTTTCTTAAAATACATCATCAAAGATATCAGACTTTAACGATAAAAATGCAGTCACATACTAAGAGTGGTTGAGAGGAGCTGGTTCATCTCTGTCTCCAATCACTTTTGATCTCTGCCTCTGTTACAATATTCACATATAAACTTGGCACCGCTTTTAGTGTCTGTTTTTAAGGTCAAAATCTGTAGGTTAAGTCAGAGTCTTAATGGCAGAACAATGGAGAGGGAACCTCATCAATGAGACAAAGAGCAATTCCTTGAAGTTCAATGGCAGGGCTCCCATAGCATTTGCCAGCCCTACTAATACCTCCCAATGTTTATTCACAGAAGAGATGACAAGTCTGGAACAAGCCAAACCCCTCATCTACCTCAAACAGCACTCCTAAGCATCCTGCCCTTCGCTGTATAAGCTACACGTCAAATAACTTACCGTATAATCCATTTTTCTGAAAGCCTCAAGAATTATTCTCACAAAAAATAGAAATTCAGCACTGCTAGAACTAATGATACCTCTGAAGCATTAGCTTACTTTACAACCTTCTCTTGTTCACATGCATTTGATATAGTGCTAGTTACACCATTAAACAGCTTTTTCCAGACTCTATCTCATTCAGTTGCAAGACAAACCCAAGCCATGCATTTTATCTTTTGCAGAAGCACAAGGCGCACAGTAAACAAGTCACAGCATCACAGAGAAAGATGGTTTCATTCTAAGGGCAAGTGGGGCTGCTCTAGAGAACAGATTCTACGCTTACTAATGCCAGAACCCCCACATATCGTCATGTTCCTACAAATGAAACTTGCCACAGTTAATCATTGGTTGTATACCTCAGACGGTTCAAATGGAAATCTCAAACCTTGGTAAGTAGAGTGCTAAGCACTCACAATTGCAATCAAAATTGGCAAGCAAGTCCCAGAAGAGTTCCTAGCTGCTTTAAATTTGGCAAGCAGTGTTAGTAAACTCATTGGACTTAACTCCTTTGTCCCTCAGCATCCCAATCTAAATACAGATCAGTCACCTCTGCACTTCCTATAGGTCTTTTGGAAGTAAATTAACTATTTGCCAAGTGTTCAAATCATCACTGATGAGTGCCAAAGAAAAGTCCAGAAGGAAATTAATTATTCTAACTGCAGAGCAGTATTTGAATGGAGTTATGAGGCCACACAGAGAATAATGAGAATTAAAACAAAATGCTGACTGTCTCCTCAGGAGTTCAGTTCTGTCCGTCCTCCACAATGAGGCACGGGTTGTTTAGAATAAAGAATCATACACTTAAACCCTCTATCCTAGCACTCATGTGAAGGAAGGAGACATTCACCTATGCACAATTTCTGAGTGCATGAATTCACAACTTTGCTGTTTTTCTAACTGGTGTGTAGGAAAAGGCAACTGCAGATAACCAGCTCTAAATTACCAAAGAAGGGTGATGGTCATAATCTAGTTAAAGAACAAAAGATTTGCTTACTCATCCCAAGGATCAGGGCTTGCCAAATACTCCAAAAGGAGGGATCCTTCAGGTAGAGAACCCTCCTTTGAGGCAGCCAGCCCTTAAATGAGGCTTAGGGAGAAGGTGGAACCAGGTTCCACCTGGTTCAGAAGGTGAATTGCTTTCATCTGTGCTCTCAGGGCTGGCTGTGTTACTTCCTCAGGTGCTCAACCATTGGTTCAGGTCATGACTTAGCAATTCCCATACATGGTGTAATTCTAAAATAACACCTAGCAATGATTTGGCAGAATTTTGAAGCAATTTTTATTTATTATGCTTTGTAATTCCTGACAACTTTAAAACACTTCACCATGTGTGACAGTGGCTTCTTAAGACAGCTATTCAAAGAATCTGAAGTTAGAAAGGGAGATCCACTTATGGGGCACAGATCTGCAACTCCTCCACTCACTGGAAAGAATCTCTGACGAGTTACGTCCCACCAAACAGACAGTAAGGCAGTACTTCTTCAGTCCTAGATACTAGAATAGTGTCACTAGTACAGTGTCAAGCAGATTTTACAGCATTAAGTTCTTCAGCGGGTACCTCAATTAATTCAGAAACACCAAGTGGATTCTCAGAGTCTGGAGCTTCCGGTCCACCAGGCTTTGCTGCAACAGCAACAATAGGACACCCACAGAACCTGAAAGAGAGAAGGACTCCCACATTAGACCACTGATCTCTCATGTCTGTAAACCAGACTGTGAAGGCAAAGCAACTGTCTCAGAATCTGATTTATCTGTTCTTTCCTTTTAGTGAATAACGGACAGTTTTGTTGGTTTGTTTTTTTTTTTAATTACTGGAATTTGTGCTAATGAACTTCACCATGAAATCTTTAACTCTGTTCATCAGTAGGCACAGATTCAACTTTTGAGTGACTCTGAAAGCAAGACGTCATTTCTGAAGCAAGGATGTATTACCCAGTTTTATCATAGTGGCTCTGAATTCAATCTAGCTTACCTGGAGACTAACTCAGTTTTCAACTTTCATTAGAACAATTATAGTTCTGGCTGTGCAGTCACAACCTTCCAAACAGGAGCCAAATGCAAGATGGCACAACATCTACCTGAATGTGCAGACAGTCTGTAAGATTTGCAGACAGTGGAAAGGTCCAATTCTACTGAAACGAAAATTCATAAAACAATCTCAAACATGCAAAGCTTCTGAAAAGAGCAGCACAGCTGACCCCACTTTAGCTTTTCTCTTGCAACAAATTCTGTTCTTCAAGCCCTTAATATTCAGCAGCTGCTTTGTTATTTTTAAAAGTCTGCTGATTGAATCTGTGACATTTGCTCCCTATAGAACACAACCTATAGTTTAGCTGATCTGATAGCTTGCTTTGTCTACATTTTGGAAAGAGAAATCAGATTGTAAGTCATGTTATTACTGCATTTTTTCACAATTCAGGATTAACCACATTAAATATACATATTTGTTAAAGTAATGGAGCAATAATCAATAGTAAAAAAAAAAATAATGGCTTGGCTCTGAAAGATGATTCTTATTCAACAGATTCAGACCAAAAGTCGTGAGTGCTGTCAGCCTTGTGATCCTCCTTCACCCCAAATCATAGATTTCATCTCAAAAAGGGAATGAACTATTGTAAAAAAAACCCCACTAAGTTCTGTACAGTGAGCTCCTTTCGTAGCAACAGAGAATCCAGTATATTTTCTCTGAAGCATCTGGAAACAAAGGGTAAAAAAACGTGCACTGAAAATTTCTGTGATTAACCCATGAGACTTTCAGAACACTTATTTTCACAGAAATTCTTTAGGACAACATATTACAATAAATAAAGATTTATGCTGAACCAAATGCCTCACTCCATTTCCCCTACGCCAGAATAAACTCAAGTAATCATATACTGACATTGGAGGTACTTCGAAATATGATTAGGACCTACTAAAATTGTCACTCCACAACACGGATTTCTTGTCAGTAGTGTTTAGACCCAGCTGAACAAAGACACAAGGTAGCACATGCCAGAACTTACAATTAAATAGAAATTCCATTCATAGGAACAGTTTGCGTTTACTTACAATATCACAAGATTAGGTCAAATTTTCAAACTACGACAAGTTACTTTCCTCTGCCTATAATAATAATCAGCCAGTAAACTAGTCCTGGAAAACACCCTATTGACAAGTGTCTGTGGCCTGAGGCAGCTGTCAGATGGTCTCAGCATGCGCCCTGCTGTTCAAAGTAGTTTAGAAATACAAAAACAGTCAAGCACGTATTTGGAAGTTTAAAGTTGAGTGGAAAAGAGGCTGTCAAGAAACAACACGTGCCCGACATACAACGCGACAGGCACTTTGCAATCAGCCCAGGGTAGCAAAACTTCCAAAGCATCATAAAGCGCAGATTGCCCTTGCAAAAAAGGAATGTTAGTTATGGGAACAATACACAGGCGCATCTGATAAAAGAGCATTTCTAGGATCCGGAGTTCAAATGAATAATTAAAACATTACGACAGAGCATTTCTCTCCATGTGGGATCACAGCTGTTGTTATCAACTGATGCACATCCTTGTTTTAAAAGAGAGATGCCAGAAAGTATCTCGCAGTAAACATGTCCCATATTTCAAAAACTCACTTTCCCTTCAGCTCTGACAGTCTGCTCATTTTCAAGACATACCTGTGGGACTCATCTGTACTTCATTCCCTCAATTCTCAAAATCAAAATGTGACCTCCAAGCTATAAACCTTGGAGTCATAATGTCCCCTCGTGACCCTGAACAAAGTAAGCTCTGCTTCTATTTGTACAAACCACTAAATTGTGTAACCACTATAAGAGTTTCTGTTTTATCGTCCCACCTCATAACAGCCACATTTTCAATTGCAAATCTCCCTGTACTTTGTTCATTATTTTCTTTAATTAATTTATGCACAAAGATTGAAACACCAACCAGCCAGTCACACTGCATTATAGGAAACTTCAGGAACACTGTCAATCAGATTCTTGTCCATGCTGATCTGTCCCAGGTAGAAGCTGCCTTTATTTCCCTACTTAGGGCAATCGCATCTTTCACCCTGGGCTAAGGAAAAACTCTAACTCTTTCTTTTCATTAGAGCAGAAAAAGAATTCTGGAAAACAACAAAATCTACAAGCTCACGAACTAAGAAAAAGTTCTCCTTCATCCAGCCTTTCTGGCTTTGTTTTATGCAATCTGATTTCAAAGCAGTCCTTTAAACTGAAAAGTTTAATCACACTAAGAAATTTCTATGTACATGATACTTCCAAATCCAGGGCTGAGTTTGAATTTCTGGTAATCTTTCCACTCTTCTCCTCATCTACATCTATGATTCATCTAGCAGGGACCAGACAGATGAATTCAGAAAAATGCTGAAAGTAAAATGTGGTTAAAGTATTTATGTTACACGTTAACCGTTAATGTTACTCTTAACTTACTTTGTATTTTCCAAGGTCTTCTGCATTTTCTTAGTCATCTTCTCAATGGCACTTTGTCTCTTGGCCTCTGGAAGGAGATCTATTTTGTTCAGAACTACCACCATCTTCTGGCAGGCAATCTGCCCGATCACCAAGCACTCGGCTGACTGCGTCTGCATCCCCTTTGTCACGTCGATGACAAGCATCATCAGATCGATAATCTGGGCACCTGGAGAAGAATTCACAGTCACAACTGCAGCAGCATAAAGAGGCTCGGGATCATTTTCTCAAATAGCTTCCATAAAAAACTGTCTGGATATGTACACGTGCCCAGAATTATGAACAAAGTACAAATTAATGCAAGCATCGAATGCCTGGCTGTTTGAAAATAGGACTTAAGGAACGTAAGTCCTTATATACTACTATCAGATTATAAAAATATGCTAGCCTATGATTGTTTACATGTACCCCCACATTAACAGTGCAAGGACACTATCACTGCATTTAAAAATAAGGGTCAGATTTACTGCAAATCAAAGGAAACTCATAAAAGCTTTCAATATGAAGAAGAGCTGATTTAAACCCTTCAATACATCAGCATTCACTTCCAGTTCATTTCTACATCAGTGAAAAGCATATTTCATATCACAGCCATAAACAGAACAGATTCTTAGATCTGCTCTACCTGAAAAGACTCCTACATTTTAGGCTACTGTTACTAATTGTGCTCACGGATTATTTTTTAAATATTGTTTTCATGACTCTTTAACCTCTGACTGAAGCAACTCAAATTTCATGAATTTAACTTCGTTTTCAAGGAGCTTTTGGCGAATGTTGGGCCTTCCACTAATAGCATTCAGGAACTGTCTCACTCCAGGGAACTGAAATACTCTGAACAGCCAGAACGAAGCTGCAACAACTTCAATGTAACAAAGTTTAAGTATGAAGCAGAAAAAGAAACATAAAGCTGAACTATCAGGAAGTTACGTTAGACAAAAAACACCCAGCACATTAAGAAATGTAGTAGAAGAAATCATGTAAAATTGCAGCATTTGGAACATAAGTGCTTTTAATATTTGTCTCAAGCTTTTGATCAGAAGAACATGAAATCGAAGTGACGGTTCCTTGTTCTTTTGCCCTCTCCAACCCACTTTATTTTTTTCCCAGTCTTTATAATGGCAGTCACAACAGCCACCCTTGTTTCTAGTTCCCATGAACTCTTGGGATAGGAAATCATTCCGAGGCTGAAGTGCATGGGTGAACGAGTGGGTGGGAACGACGACAAGAAAAAAGTTATGGTTACAAATGACTATTTTCAACCTACCAAAGCTTTCATCTTGCAATAATGAATGCTAAATGTAAATAATGGATGCCTCAGAGGGCTGGCTGGCTTACGATGACATCTGCAAAGCTCCTGCACAACTTTTCCGCAGCCATTTCAAAAACCTCTCCAAGACAAACTGAAGATAAAGTTTATCTCTTCAAAAGTATTTTTATTTTCATTGTTTCAAGAATGCTATTAATTTAGAACTCGCTTAAATTATAACAGCTCTCACCAGGGCTGCACGAAAGGCTGGGATGTTCCACGCCACGCTGAAGCACGGAGCTGAAGAACAGCAAACAAGGGGAACCAACAGCATGAAAATTGTTCAAGTGGAACAAAACACCAAACAATCAGCATGCACGCACTGCTGTGAGTGCATCCAGCAGGGGTTGGGTTTTTTGTATGTAAAACTTAATGCCCATGTTCTGTATTAAACTACTCCGCACGGTAATTCTTCCTGCACAGATGACACCTTTAAAAATGAAAGGGAATTAGTAACTAAAATCAAACCATGAAGTTAAATAACGTTAATACCATAAAAAGACGGTCATTCGTTCAGTGAAATAACAATATTGCAGCTTAAGTTTTAGCTAAGCCTTACGACTGCTAGGGCATGGCACTCTGTGCTCCGTAATGAAGTCAAAGCAACCAGATCTGATTCTGGTCCTGCAAAGGGAGGCTCGTGAGATGCATTATGTATGGTGCAATATCTCTTCCCTCCAACAGGAGACAAAATCTGCACTGAAGCCGTTACATGCAGTTTCAGTACAAGGGCCCCTTTATCTTGAAACACTAAATTAACTGCTTTGAACACATTTGTTACAAAGCAAATACTTGTAATTGCTGTATTTATGAATCTATTAGTAACACTTGAAAAGAGAGACAAAACTCATCAGCCCTGTTGCTAGAGGGTCAAGAATGTCTAGCTCGGGGCATTTCACAGCAAAGAAAAGATGAACACAGGAAGAATAACTGTACAGCCCATGGAAAAACTCCAAAACCACCAGAAAATGCATCAAGACACTATGCGTGAAAGCATATTACAGCCAAGGAAACAGCAACATACTCAAGCTAGCAAGTATACGGCTTAGTACAGCTATTGCGAATTTTGTTTTAGTCCTTAGTTGCCCTTCATCGATGCATAATAGTTCATTAAACACTTAAAAGTGAAGTAACCCAGGGAGATCAAAACAAAGTATATGGGATCTGTGGGGGCAAAGTCCCTAATGGTAAAAGTTAACAAATCACTCAAAGGAAGGTGACTAAACCACAGCCTCAGCACACACATAACCTCTCCAGAGCATCAAACATCTCATTCAGAACAGCTTTTCCTTTAGTATGTAAAATAATCATAGGAGACGCCTACAATATGTTTTATTTAAATTGTAAATATGAAGTTCTCTTTCAGATTATTACATCAATTTACCACCATGTTGGATTTTGGTCAACAAAAGGAACAATGCTCCTGAAGAATATTTCTACAGCAGAAGAAACCAAGAAAAGCTACAGTAAGAATGGATTATGTAAATGTGTTGTTGTGTATATAATCTGACTCGGAATGACCTTTTAATCAAAGCTTAAAAATATTACAGCCATACCAAGTAGAGGCTCCACAACCAAGAAGAATAAAACAAGGTGATGATATCACGCTATAAATCTGCACCATCTGACCACAGACAGCCTGCCATGGGTCCTGTGTCAAATGGAACTACAAGGAAATGAAGCACGTTTTCTCTCAAAGCAGGACAGAATATCATCCTACACAGTCAAGATGAGGAACAGATATTGCCACACCGAGCCCTCAAAGCAGGCAAGCAGGACTGGAAATAAACCTGAATGAAGGAGAGACACATGCAAAGGATGGGTCTGCATACAAGGAAGCACAGCAATAAGAAAAGCTTTACTGCACTGAAGTAGGTGACATAGAATCTACAATTCAGCTGAATTAAGGTATTCAAATGACTTCCCTATAGGAAAAAAAAAAAAACAGACACGTGTTTCATCTTCATCTATGAAAGTGGTGTTGAAGAGCATTAAGGAAGACAGTTCTCATGAAGTATGAAAACCATCCACCATCAGGGTATCCTTCTTGTGATGACAGCACTCAGCTACAGCCCTGCAAGAAGGAAGTGAAACAAACTAGTTGTCACCAGAAAACACAAGGGAGAAGGAAAGATGGGAATTATATTGCGCAATAAGAAGCTAAACCACAGTGGAAAAACAAAGTAAAGAAGTAGATGGTCTGCTGAGTGAAGGAAAACAAACACAAAGATAACACAAACAGAGGGAGTTTGGGTGACAGCCAGATATGGGGACAAGCAACAAGGCTGGCAGCACTGCATCAGAGAACAGCCTGCAAAAGCCATGCCAGCTGGACTCAGGGGCACCAGCACTCATCTGTACCATAACACTGACAAGAGTCACACAACTAAGAGGTTAACTAAATATTTTCAGAGAAGAGAAAGAAAATGTCTACCCTAGCTTCGAGTATTCAAGTCCAATCCGCTCTGGCTTCTGAATTTTGGGGAATATCTGACAGTGATCATCATCAAGGAAGTAACTCCTTACTGCCACTGCCTGCACATCAAATAGGATCCATGCTGCCAGAGGGACCGCAGGCGAGCCCCCACATCAGGCTGCGTTCCTGTCTGGCACAGTGGGCTCCTGAGTAGGCTTTCACAATGTGAATGGCTTATTGTTTCAGAAAGCCAAAACCAAAAAGTATTAAAACCAGATCTGTCATACCATATTCACAGGGAAACATCACAGGGGTACCCAATCCATAGACTGTACTTTTTATAAACTGCAAAGCACTGTAATTGCTGTGTTTATTTTGGCACAGAATATCACATCTTACATGGCAAATCCCTTTCAGCCTCTGTCATAGAAGCCGTAGCAACTCCGCAAGTTCAGGAACTCAAAAACCTTCCTGTTAGTGCAACCTGCTGCACACACCTGTATGTTACCTGTATACCTGAGCTCCAGTATTGAGCTGCATGGAGATGGAGCCCTACAGCACATTCCCAGCAAATTAACAAAGGCATTTTTAAGCCTAAGGGATGGGGGGGGGAATAAATAAATACAACACTGTCAATTACCTCCTCTATATGTGCACAATACACCCACATTTAGTTATAAACTGCAAGCACTAAACTAACCGGCAATTTCAGTATCGCTGAAAAGGAAAAACCTGAAGATAGTTTGAATGGTTTTTCTCAACAAATGCAGATTAAGAATATTAGAGTATTTAAAACCACTACTACTTCAGCAAGCAGAAGCTCAGTACTACATTAAATTTCCCATAATCTATCCCTACAAAGCCAAATGGACTGCAGTCAGACCCAGACAGTGCAGAGCAGGACAGAAGGGGTCCCAGTGTGAGCCGGCACAGGGTCCCACGTGCACATGGGCACCAAACCTGAGCACAGCTGACTCGGGGCTTCTTTAAGCTACTGCATCCTTCTCCATTTGTCGTCATCTCTTTAGCTGACTTTGCACCAGCAGTCCAACTCCTGTTTGCAGACACCGAAAGGAAGCAGAAAGCGGAATTTGAAATGTAAAAATAAAATAATTGTGGGCCACGGGCTATAATTTGATTTCATGCTTTACAAGGAAATGAAAGAGGACTTCCTTTTTTTTTTTTTTTTCCAATATGCTTTTACCATGTTAGGATTTCCTCTAGTGCTGAAGAGAAAATCGGATTGTAGAAAATGTGCTGTTCTCAAGTATCATTGCTACTCAGGGGCAAAGCTCTGTTCTAATGTGCACTTCCCATTCTGGGGAAGAGGAAATTCTTCAATTAATAAACCGGGTGGACTGAGGCGAGTTTTTAAGGTTTAATCAATTTCATCTGCACAGAGGATAAAAAGAGCAACTATTCTAACCATTTTTGCCTCCCCTACTCCCCTTAAAAAAGTAAAAAAGATCAATGTTTTATTTTAAATTCTTTGAGGTTAGTATCTCCTGTCTCAGGAAATATTGTCTATATCATGCAGCCAGTATGAAACTTCCCCTTTCCCAGCCCCCCCTCCTTGTAAGGCATCTATTTCAGAAAGGACTACATTCTTCCCTGCTTTCATACACAGTGACACCTCGGGAGATGCCACGAGTTGGGCTAGGTGCCGTGGGGGGAGGCACTGTGCTGAATAAGGAAGATGTTTTGCGGGATATGAAATCTTCCAAACTTTAAGCAGAAAAAAGGAGGCAGGGAGAGATGTGCACACAACCGGAGCGCGTGAATTATACATGAAGCGATCCTCTGCAAAGCAATGCAAATCGTGGATCAAAACTGATACACCAGCTTGCATTAGGAACCGCTTTGAAAAGAACAGGAACTCGTGGAGCTCGAGCATCCCACCACCCTTTCCCAGGCACGCTGTTCCTGAAGGCTTCAGCAGCTGGAAACACAAACAGACGGCACGGCTTCTATCTCTGGATAGCTTGGCGCATCTCCGATAGCAGGGGTCAGACCAGCAACCCGCAGCCTGCTTTCTGAACACACAGTAAAGCTTAGAATTATACGCATATTTCATTTTTTTTTTTCCCTAACAATAAAGAAACCGCTGGTTGCACAAATTCCCCTTAAATGAAAACCAGGCACCAAACTCCTTCCTAAACCGAGAGCTACAAAGAGAAAGCAGGATGGCCACAAGAGCATGCTCCTAGGAACAACTTTTCTGATATGCCAAATAACCTTTTGGTTATTTACTTGTAATCTCGAATTCAACTCAAATATAAATAGTAAGTGATGGAAAGAGATAACTGCTAATGAGGAATAGAAGGATTCTCTTGGAGAAGAAAAAAAAACGTCACACAAGAATACACTTTATATTTTATCTTCCAAATAAACCAGAGCGCAACACTGTCCTAAAGATGTTAAAGGACCTGTGGGCCTTTACCCTTCCTTTTGTCTAGCATGTCAGAGACAAGTCTGTGTTCTTCAAAGGGACAAATAACATAATTAGAATACATCAATAAGCTTGATTGTCCACGCTGAGGAAGCACAAAAGCGATAATGTCTCCGTGAAGGTTATGATGAGAAACACCGAGGGACGTCACCTAATAATTAATGATATATGCAGATCCTGCTGCTGCAGTAGTGTCCGTATGAGTAAGCTTAAACAGATTACTTTTGCTGCAAAAACAAACCTGAAAGTAAAGACCACCCCCAAAAGATATTACAATACAGGTAAAAGGAAGGTCATCACGAGACCTTTAGCAAGACTTCAGAGAAAGTAAGGAGCCCACGTTGCTGTCAGCCTCTTTGGAGAAGTGGTGGATGCTGGGCTGCCTGTGGAGCCATGGATCACACTTCACAAAACCACACAAATTCAACTCACAACAGGCAAGTGCAGGAGGGCTGGGCACTGAATCAAGGTGCTCAGAAAGGGAACCGAGAATACAGGTACACTCAATGATCCCGTGACAAAGGCAGAAATCTAGCACGGGGTTGTTGACATCTGTGTATTACTTTCAAGGACTTGATTATTCAGAAAACAGTAAGGGCTCACCCTGAGCAGGCAGCAGCACTGCTTACAGAGATGGAACGTGAAATCTTTGCTCTTTTTTTGCTTTTGCTAAGGAGTTCAAAAGCACCAGCCCAAGAATCTTTGGAACATCAGCACAGTGCAGTCCCCTCCAAATGCTGTGGTCCCCTTCTGCAGCCTATGCTACAATGGGAGAGGACAGCATGAAATGAAGAAAAACATTCAAGGTCAAAAAATGTAAATAGCTTTTTCAGAAAGCAAAGATCTCTTGAATTGCTATCTCCATGCTAAGGGAAAAAGGTTTTCTGTAAAAAAAGATTTTGTTTATAGTAGGGGAGAGACAATTCCAAAACAAGGCAAGTATGGGAAGCTCTCATTACGATCTAAATAAATTCACTTGTCAAGCACATTAAAATTTTACATAGTTTGTAAAATAAATAAATAGAAAACATCACACACAGACACAAAGTTCTTCCTTCAGAGGCTCCCAAATATACATCACTACCAATAAAAGAAATTGCTATGGATCTTCTCAATTTTGACAGCACAGAATCATTTCCTACGCTTTTCCTTCCTGATGCAACATACCAGAAGACAACAGCACCCAACTTCTGCCTCACCTGCACCTAAAGCAGGAGCAGCACAGGATGGGCTGCAGCTGAGGATGCACACTTGCAGACGAGCAAAGGCCCAGCTGCTCAGGACTGCTGACTGAAGCTCAGTCAGCAGTCAGTGTGTTGCTAAAAAGTGTTGGATGACATTCATCACTCAGTATGCAAGTATTTACAGCAAATAAATGCTGTTCTTTTTAAAATCTGCTGACACATTTATGTTCAATGCAAAATTGTTTTTATTTTTAGAAGCAGTGAATAAAGGTAGAGTAGTGGACAGCACAAGGGATGTAATATTCAATGCTACTCTTAGAGCTAAGCATCTTCCAGATTCCTTTTTCAGAACATAAGTGGCCTCAAAAACAGGAAATAAGACAAATGCAGTAAGTATTTCAAGTTTTTATAGAGAAAATTCCACATAACGGCATACAATGACAAAAGCATATAAAGTTAAGCAAGAGAGGGAAATCAAAATCCCTCTAAAAAGAGCACAATGAGTCAGACAATGGGGAAATGCCAATCTTTAAATTAGTGCTGCTAGATACTGCGTGGCTTCAGCCAAATGGAAAGGCAGATTTGATATTTGCACAACTAAGATTTAAGTTAACTCTAGTTGGATTTTAAGACATTTATGTTTACATCCTTTATTAAAGGCACTGTGATGAAGCATAAAGCAAAGGACATTTATACCATCATTGACTTTCTTGCTTTGACCCCCCGAAACCTCCACTCAGCTGTTTCCAAAGAAAATGCAGTAAATGCGATGAGTAACGCTACTGGGGTCTGACATTTCAACTCCTGTTAAAATTTCAACAACTGAAGAAAACCAGAAAAATCACCATAAATGAGAATGTTCTCTGCACAGTCTATAGGAAAGTAAATAATCCCACCTTATAATGAGAAATGCCCTACAGTATATAGCACATGTAAAAACAGAGGTAAATAGTAACGTGAGAGAAGACATCAGAGGGTGCTGACGCACTGGAACAGGTTGCCCAAGGAGGTTGTGGATGCCCCATCCCTGGAGGCATTCAAGGCCA
>JAOWBP010004220.1:8633282-8648092 GCA_028571105.1 Tragopan temminckii
TTGTGGATGCCCCATCCCTGGAGGCATTCAAGGCCAGGCTGGATGTGGCTCTGGGCAGCCTGGTCTGCTGGTTGGCCACCCTGCACATAGCAGGGGGGTTGAAACTAAAAGATCATTGTAGTCCTTTTCAACCCAGGCCATTCTATGAATCTATGATCCTTCTTCCATACACTGTAATGCCCTCTTCTGTAATACTACACATTAACAGATCTGAATTTCTGTATCGACGAACATGGCACAAACTGGACAGAATACAAAAAGAACCTCTACTTAATTTAAGACTGAAAACATTAACTATGGAAGGGGTTAAAAATGCCTACATATCTTAAACATTCAACAGTCATCCTGAGTAGACACAGATGACTGCTACAAAAAAAGTGAACGTTCCCTGAATTACACAACACCTTGGTATTTCAGCCGCATTAATTTCTTTCTTGGCTTGAAAAAGAGAGTGCATAAATTGTGAATTAGTTAGCAAACATTAACTTTTTAAAGTGTCATTCATATATATGCATATGCAAATGCAGACACAAATAAAGCTGGGAAGTTAAATATTCAGGATATTGCATAAAACTAAAGCAAAAGTTAGCTAACATTTCAGCCTGAATGTCATTATACCGCTCATCATTCTTGAAGCACAATCTATGACATATACTACAAAAAAAAAAAAAAAAAAGGCTATTTCATACACTTGAAAGCAAAACAAAGCACAAGAAAAGAAAACAATTGGGTTATTACCATTTGCATTGCCACTTTTTTTTTGGCACTATGTGTTTGTATTGCATAGAGTATGGAAAGGCTTGGTCCCTAATTTAGCATTTGAACTACAAGAGAAAGTCATGTCAGATTTCTGGGTCCTCATATGACATAGGAAAATGGCACCAATAATCCACTGATATTCTCACAGGCTCAAGTACAGGTTTGCAATGAAGTGCCTACTTCTGTGCAGAACTGAGTTCATGAAAGAACGTTTCTGAAACAACGTGGTAATAAGCTGTACAGTAAATCAACCAACACTATGGTTATGATTTGGAAAGAAAGGAAGGGACAAAAAAAAAAAAAAAAAGAATCAAGACATCTGAAGCTCTGCTGTAACCTCCTCAGATGGCACTGCACGCCCAACATCCTAGTAAGTCTTCCTGGAACCTGATGAGCAATTAGTTCAGGTTTCAGTCTTCTTCTTCAGAGGTATTTTGCCATATGTGTTTCTGGACTGCTGTAGGAATTAATGGACCATTACACCTGGGCCTTAAACAGCTGATCATAAATGGTTCCTGGTAGTCTGTAAAGTCTTTAAGGCAAATGCTGCAAAGCAAACAGGTGAGAAGAGACCAGATGAAAAGGAGCCTTTTTATTGACTCATGCCAGCTTTACTTATACTCTCTACAAGATTGCCAATCATGTGGCAGATTAAAATGATAAATATACTTGACTGCCAAAGCTAAATACATATTGTACGCTTAATAAAGTGCAAAGAAAAAAACCAGCACAAGTATAAGGTGTGATCATTCTACTCCCTCTTTCCAAGAGGGCAGACTGGCAGTATTTGAAGACATTTCTCAGACCAAAAAGCAGCAGCTAAAAAGCAGAAAAGGCATCAGGCATCCCAAAGAGTTACCAATCGTGAGGCTGCCTGAACAAGGACACAGCTTCATCCCCAGCTCCGAGGCTGCACACAGCCTCCAGTCCTCTGCTCTGTCTCTAAAGAGTCACTTCTCATCAAGCAGAAGTGAACAGACAACTCCTAGCTTCAGGAATGTCACACGTGAGGTTTATGAGATGCTTCACTAATAATATAAAGTGGGGAAAAGACAATGTGGGAGCCCCTGCAGCACCTCCAGCTCTGGAAATGCCCATATTTCTAGAGGTGTGTGAATAAATTATTATATACAGGCACTCCAAGTGAAAAAGAAGATATTTGCACAATACTTAAACATTTTTTTGTATATAGTATTCTGTATCAGTAATATTTCAATCAGCTCTTCACCTTTTCAAGTTCTTTTAGAATTTTTATAAGATTATATAGTCGCATTAGCATATCTAGGATTCAATCACATCTGTGCCTGTGTTTCAATGCAAGAAACAGCACATTTCAGAAATCCTTACAAAAGCAATACACAACTGAAGTACTTGGTTATCTCAGGATAAAGAGAATGTACTATGGTTAATGACCAACTTTTTTTTCCCCCTAAGGACTGGAGAATCATTACTGAAGAGTCTCTATTGCCTCCATCTGGGTGCTCACAAGTATTACTGAATTGCAACATCTTGGAATGTCTGTTAGAATTTTTAAACTTATTTTAATTACAAGACTTACTCTCAATATTAGATTATAGTAACATTAAAGACAACAACAAAAAAAAAAGTCCTAACTTCTTAAAGACCCAGTTGGCCAAAGGATGCTCTATTCTTGTGCATCCCTAAGTGGTATCTTTGAAAGAGCAATCTAACAAGAAGGTCTGGGCAGCAATCATGAAGGAAGATCTGCTATCATACACCACCTGGAGCCAGGGAGACCAACCTGAATGCACATTTACATGAGTAACTCTGAACATGCACAACGCATAAACAGCAGTCTCCATGTAGTGGGAAAGCAGATACAGGCATGAAAGTTGTGTCTCTGAGATCCCGAGGAAGAACCCAGAAATTCACAATCCCATTAAACTATTCTCCACTTACATTCAAGGCTTTAGGCCAAATACCTGAGAGATCGTGAAATGCACACAGATCCCCAAGGAAAGTGCAAAGCTAACACCTTAGATTTGCTGCTCATTCTCTCTACCTCTATCAGTTCAAGGACATCACAGAATCACCACGGTTGGAAAAGACCTACAAGATCATCCAGTCCAATGGATACAGACATGTATCCTACCATGCACCTGCAGCTTTAGGAAGTTCCAGAAACACCAGGAAGAAACAGACTTTAAACCTCTTAAATATCAAGAGCATCCCTCTACAAAGTCCTACGAGACCAATAAAAACAAGCCCCCTTGAACAATTCTGCAAGTCACCAATCCAAAAGTAAATCATTAATTCAGCAGATTCTAAATCATTCCCCTATTAAAAACAAAACAAAACAATCTGGTTTCCATGCAGAGCTAGAAATAAATTAGCGTGATTCAAACTCCAAGTATTTTCAGTCTTAAGCTGCCTTATTTCTGTCTTAGAAATAAAGTACTGCAGAGGTCATGGACCCCACAGCAAGGAGCTCGTTCTGTGCTACAGCCCAGTATGAGATACGTTTCACAACGCTGTGTGAAACACACTGTCCCTACAGAAGAGTTATGGTTGGCTACTGGAACGCTCACACACAGCACTCAAGCATTTTTCATCCAAGGTCAGTGAACAAGATTTTTTTAAATAAAAGCAATTAAAAAGTATACAATTTATTAAGCCTCCTCCAAAAAATAAAAATAAAAAAATAAATCAAAAAAAAAAAAAAAAAAAGGCTGCAAGGGGCAAAGAAAAAAAAAATTAAAGCATTTTTAAATTTTCTCTTCACCCTCACAATACTGAAATAACATCAGTCAGGGTTATAAACATCTGTAATTGCCAAGGGAATGTACAATACATTCAGAAAGTGCGGGCCCACGTATCCTGTAGCCCTGCACTTCACAAACAAAAGGTTGGGGAAAGAAAGAGGGGGTGGGGTACGGGGAATAAAGGCTTAAAGATTAAAGTCACAGGCAGAGACAGACGGCTCCGTTTTTTAATAACTGAAAACACGAGTTGTGCCTGAATGTGCTCATTGTTTTATGGCGGGGGGAGCGTCTACGCGTGCTGGACTGGCTGGCGACAGAACTGCCCTTGCATCAAAAATAAGATTTACCAAAAGCAGGGAAGGAAAAAAAAAAAAGAAAAAGACACCAACCCCATGCCCTAATTTCCCCTCTTGTAATGTTTAATGATGCATTCAGGTAGAAATCAAGACATTACCCCAACTTCCCTTAATTATATCGGGAACTTCATGCTGAGTAGGAGTACCTGACTGCAGCGGCCAAGCGCAGGTCTGAAGGGCTCTGAAGCTTTCTGCTGGGAAGGAACACTTTCCTAACAAACAGGCATGTCCATGAAGCACTGCTAGATTATAAATCAATTTCTGGTACTTTATTTGCACAATAAAAGCAACCCCACATGGCTAAATGTTATGACCTAAGCAGATTTTCGCATGGACTTAAGGAGTTCAGATGTAAGGGAGAAGTTTTTGAGCCCATCTGAAAAAAGTGTCTAGCAGCCACACTGTTAGTGAGCAAACAGAGTCCCGAGCTGCCTTCTCTTCAGGCACTTCCCAAACTAACCAGTAGCTTCAAGTGCTGCACCAGAGTATTACAATAAAGACATTCCTGCTTTAGGATTTAAAAACTAGTTTCAAAAAAACTAGCTTCTCAAGATGTAAGATCCTGATGGCTCCTCCAGACTCATGATCGTACATTTAATTCATTTTAAGATTCCATTGTACACCATTCCCAACGCCATTCGTAACATCTAGGGGAAATGCATTTTATGACTTATTTCAGCAGACAGACTTCTGCAGGAAGCTCCTCTGAGTCCCCTTCTGCAGCTAGGTGGGCAACAGACAACAGGTCTAAAACTAAATAAAATACAAAGTTTTACTCAAATCTAGCTTACGATGTTACTATAACAGAGCTTTTGTTCTGTTGTTTCGTTTTTTACCTGCCAGCCTTACTTAAGTATAGACAGGACAGAGATAATTCAACAAGACAACAGGCTCTTTCATCTCAAACTGTACGACTCCAGCCATGACTTTTTGGGGAAGCCCGCAGTAAGGCGAGGGGAGGCACACAACAGGAGTCAATGGAAGGCAGCCGCCCGCCCGCAGCTCACACGCTGTGCTGGGAGGAACCAGTGGCCACAAGAACAGATCTGCAGCCAAAAACATCTGATGTGGAATGCTGCAGCCATCATCCCACCTCTGTTGGTGCAACACTTGCGCATCATCAGCTGCTGGACGTCTTGTTGAGATTAAAAATATTGTGGAGAGTTACGGCCGGCTTAGCAAAGGGGAAAAAAAAAAAAAAAAGAGAGTCCATGGCAGAAAGGGAGGGGAAAGGAAAAGCCGAAACATGAGCTCGTAAGCCTGTTATGGAGGATAAAGGCAGGCTTTGTTTTACTTTACTCAAACCAAGTATGAACAAGAGGCTCATCACTATTTGGAGCTTCAACTGCAAGACTGGTTTTATATGCAGTCACTACTGCCAAATTTCACTCCTCACAAAACTAAACTATTCCTCTTTCTCCAAACTAGCTGCAGCTGATGCTCAGATGGAAACCCATACAGTAGGAGAGACTTCTTTCTGCCCTTCCAAGTAATAATGACACTTCTGAAGCACATAGAAACATTTTCACATAGAGTAAGAACAAACCTTGGTAACACTTACTCTGTCCTGGAACAAACAAGCAAATTAAATATTTTTTACAAAAGTATCACTTGGAGGACACACTGGATATCCAGCCACACTAGGCAGAGTTAGGCAACAGATACTAAATTGGAGATGCATATTTGGACAAGACATGGCAATCCCACTTCCATTTTCAACTGCAAAAGTCCATCCAAAAAACACAAGTCTGTGAGATTAGAGGAAAAATACCAGTCAAAAGGTCTGTCCTCCAACAGAAACACTACCCAGCAGTGCTGCCTCTGAAAGACCTCCAGGGCAACAGTAAAAGGCAGCAAGGGGAAGCACAGCCTGGACTGTAGTTTCTTGCTCTTCGGAAAAGGCGAAGAGGGTGGTAATTTACCGTGTACGACGAAATTGTACATGAAAGTTTAAAAACAGCCAATTAAAGCTAACATTATGGAATGGAACGGCAGGTCCAAGTGGAACGCGTTAGCTACGCATTCCAAACACGGGCTGGAGCCCGCCCGCAAGGCGGATACTGTATGCAAAGTACAAAGGGTCAAGGAGTGCTTCTCCAGGGAAGCCCAGCACTGCCCGGAGGAGCGAGTCGAGTCGCCCACGCTCTCACAGCAGGGGACAGTGCCAAGGCTGCAGGGCCCTCAAGTCACCACTGGCACAGAACGCTATGGGCAGACACCATGCAAGGAAAGCGTTGGCCAAGGAAGGGCAGATCTCATTAAGAATCAAGTTCACCACCTCCAAATGCCAACAGAAGAAATCTCTCCCTTAGAGTGCTGGATCAAGGAACGAAAATAAATCCATACAGAAAAAGTGGCCCTCAAGACTCAGTTCACTGTAACCAGGTTTTCAGCAATCACAAACGCTCCCACCTATTTGTTTTAGAAAATAGATTTGACTCAAAACTCAAGTTCTAAAGGAGATTCATTCGGTACTCTGTCCTCTGGCCTTCAGTCCATGGCAGGCAACACACTGCAGTTCGGCATCACATCAGGAACACACAGGTGCTCTCCGTGGCTCAGCATTCCATCAAGCCTCACTACACTGGACCAGGAGATCTTCTCCTGGGAAGCCATCATCAGATATACAGAACTATTGCATGCTTTCTGCTAGGGCGCTGCAAGGGCTTTTGACAGCGCATTTATTTTTATTTAAAATCTTGCTGAGTAGGATTGCTCAAGATATACAGCTCATTTCAGAATAGTCCCAAGGGGCCAACAGTCAGGTAAATCTCACTTCCCAGTACTTGAGGACGAAACAAACTCTCATGCCAAATACGCTATCCAAACTGACAACTCTACAAAGCAATCCAGATGCTGCAGGTGCTATTTGCTTCACATTAATACATTTTTCATATAATAAATAAAAACCAACGGCAATGAAGGTGGTGACGTAAAGGAGGAAAGCAGTTAAGAGTTTAACTACTAAGTAAACTGGAAAATAGTTGCCAAGTTTTGAATTCATACTGGATTAAAGGGCCCGAAGTTTAATGACGTGTAACCACAGAAAGAGACTGTAACAGTTCTTTAATTTTTTCAACAGCAGCATCAGGAGGAAAGGTAAAACTGCTTTCATTAACTGGGAAAGCTAAGACATTGCGACTACGTAAAGATGTCTTAACTGACAGCAGAATAAGCATCCTAAGAAGATATCCATGTTTTCACTGGTTGAATAATAATTCAAATAATCTGGAAAGATTACTTAAATGACCTACCTAATTATTTTAAAAGACTTACTGGTGCAAGTGACCCGGTCCAAGTACAAACTGCTCTGGACCCCAGTGCTGCAGGGCCTCCTTTTGGCTGCAGGGCTGCACGAGTGTGAATGGCCCAGGTGGGCTCTGAACTGCTGCTTCTATACAAAGCTGTAAGCGTGCATTACACCTCACAGACACACACAAGGATCCCAGCTTTAGAAAGCTTACAGGCTGAGCTACCACTTGCCCCCTACAAACAGTTTAATCCTGGACACAGCCAGGTCTCTTTACTGCTTCAACTTTTATGCATAGAAAAGCATGCATCTCGTAAGGTGTACAGAAACCTATTTACAGAAAAAGTCCTTTCATCTCACAAATTCATAATTGAAAAGGTTTTCTTTTAGCTATTTTGAAGAATCTTCAGAGGTGCTGTGCTTCAACACAGCCCTGCAAAGTAATTTCGTAGTCCAATTGAAATCCTATATAAAGCAGGACATGCGGAGATTATCATAGATATGTCAGAATAATTCAGAACAAGTTTATTAGCATTTTCTCTAGAACTGAATAAAACAAAATCAGTGACTTGGGAGGGCAGGAGCTTCATGTAAATGAAGCTTGTAAGCAGCCACATCTGTTGGTTAAGTAAAATACCAATCAAGATGAAAACTTTCACTGAGGCCAGAGCTGTGACCAAGAACAGCCAGAAGAAAAAGCACAACAGGTCTCCCTCCCAGCAATTCATCCCACACACATTCACTCTCTTATGTTTCACTTGCTAATCAAGGACTGCTTTCCCAAAACTACATTCTAGAGCTAGAACAGAGGCTGAAAAGATCCCCAGGGAAGTGGGAAGCAAGCCTCCAGCAAACAAAGTCTGCTCAGAACGCACGCTGCTCTGCCCAGCTCATGTGATCACCCCTCAGGAATGCTGGCACTGCTGAAGTTATTTCATGGAAATATGAACAGACTAAGAATGCTAGATAAACAAGAAAGTAGCATCGACTGCAAAGCAGTAATTTTTCTACCGTACCTGTAAATTTGCATTTTCATTGCTAAGGAAAGGAATGAGGTAACCAGGACACTTCAAGACAACACTGGTCACTGCAAAACTCACCGAGCAGCAAGTGCCAGCACTGAGCTACCCCCAGCCAGCTTAGATGCTAGAAGTGCCATGCCTGATGTCCACCTAAATCCTCCGCACTTGCTAAGTTGTCCTCTGTGATACAGTTCCTCAGGAGACCAAGAGAAGCAACTCCTAAACACAATTTGGTACAAACCAGCATAAGAAGCACATCAAGAATATCCAAAAATTACACACACCTTTGCAGGAAGCCGTTTTCAGATGCTTTTGCCTTGTACAAGTTCCTGTATATTCTTACCTGTTACTGTCTACACATTGTTGGGTCTTGTTTCACACCCAAATCTTCTGTGCTCAAAACAGTAGATTCCAAATTAAACAGCAGAAACTAGATTGATAGAACAAGGGATGGAGGACTCAGCATGTAAACTTCACTGTAAGTGGACTCGAGCAAATTTGCTTCATTTGTTATCTAATCACTTTGGCATTCACATAAACAATGGAGACAACTGTTGTTGATGAACCACGTAATAACAGAAGATGAGAAGTACAAAGGAAATTTATTAAATATGTTCTTACTGACAATTTACTGTAGGTTTCAAAATTAAATACTGCTGGAAGAATTCATGAAAGTATTCACAATAAATTAATTTTATTAATTATCTTTAAAATGCCACAGTTGATCTGCTTTTGAGGAAAAAATTACCTCACTGTACTGTAAAAATATGAAGTTGAAATAGTATATATGGAGAGAAAAAAGCAAGTAATTTAGGTAAAGGAAGTGAAATTGTCTTTAATGACTAGTTTGCAGGGAAGTAAAAAAAAACACAACAGCTAAGCATCACACAAATGGGTATTTACATTTTTTTTTTCTCTCCATTAATAAAGTAATGCCAGCACACGTTTACATTATTTTCAACTCTGGAATGTCTTGTTAAGCAAGGCAGGCATTACATGGGGAAGAGAACCTGAAGGTCCATAAGTGTGGGGGGATAACTTCTAAAAACAGCTATTCACTTGGTAGCAATCATGTTTTAAACAACACACATTCTCTTTAGCTTAGAAAAATTAGTTAAATTTCCAATGAGAAGATTTGCTGCCTCTCTCAAAGAGCTTGATTTAAAACTCTGTTTCCCCAGGAAAGAAAGAAATCAACATCCAAGAGAACACACAATGCAGGATGGGATTTACCAGCAAAATGAAATCTTTGACATTTACAAGAGACAGCAGCGACAATCCATTCCCTTCTGCCAACAGCACTGGGCAGGCAGAGAAGCCTACTGCACTATAGGAGTATCACTGAAGTAGAATTCAAGCTTCCATACTGCTAAATCTGGAAGCAAACGGAATACATAATAATTTAAAAACACCCAAACAACATCAAATAAACAGAAACGCAGCAAGATAGCAGCAACCTGCACTCCTGCCAAAAACCATTCTAAATCACAGACCACCAGGGCTGCCTTAAGTTTAATTCCTATCCCATCATGACAAAACAACCAAGGTGAGTTTTTAATGGTACAGACGTCCTTTTCTCATCTCTTCCTCTTACACAGGAAAGTAGGGATTAGTAAAGAAACTGCTTTTCAGCTGTTTCCCACTGCACTGTCCCCCTCTCCTCACTGCTTTTAAAGAAAAAATATTTATTTTTCTTCATATGTGGAACTGCCCTGCTTACAAGCATCGAGAAATAAAACATTCTAGCTCCAAGCTGTAAGATCAACCTGCTGCACGGTTCACTACCAAACATCCAAGAGGTGCACAGGGGAAAAAGGTCTCACAGCTTCCACTTTCCTCCAAAAAACGGTACAACCAACACTAAAAACAAAGCCAATGCTATGAATGTCTCTCTATTGCCAGCTTCAGTGTTCTGGCACAGAAAGAAAACAAAACCTGCTGCAATAGCCAGGCATCAGCCGAATTCAATAAGCCAACAATGCATCACTAACATAAACTAATGCATAATGAAAGAGTACTAATTACTGCTTAATTCAACACTGAAAGCACTGAGAAAGAATACAGCCTTGATGACTAAAGCTCAGCGTTTTGGGAACAGAGGTAGAGATAGCACAACTCAGGCACTTAGAATATTTTGTAGTGATCGCTATTACTACTTAACAGAAAATTAATTTTGGAAAACTCTCCTGATGGGCTGTTTTGCTGGCTGAGCACAAAGCTGTCTGCCACCTTGCTGCTGACCAATCATCCCTCATTTTAGCAAGGACTGATGCTATGCAATGCTCTGCTTCTTATGACAAGTTCTGCTCAGTGCAGTATTTCAACCAAGCTGATCCGGGCTACTTTTACTGTGTCTACACAGTACCACCTTAATGCTTAATAAGAGATTGCAAAAGCACTTAAAACAGTATGTGAAAACTTTGGAAGGGATATGATCAACTAATTTAAATGTCACATTAACCAATTCCGTATTTACCCCGGGTTGACTCAATTGTATGCAAGAAAACAGGAAAAAGATTCCATACACCTGACATCACTTTACATGTGGTCTACAGTTTTCCTAGCAAAGGCCTACAGTTTTCTTAACAGGACAAAACTAAAAATCTTGAAAATAGAAGGGAAAAAGGACGTAAAAAGCAACAGTGTTCAACTACTGCATTAATTTCAATAAAGCATTCCTTAAAAAAAAAAAAAGTGCTCATTTTTGGTACAGGATTGGGTTGAGAAATAGACAGCGTTGCTTCTGTTTGAGAACAAATATTAAATATATATAAATACATACACACACACACGTAGAGATATGTAATGAAAAACACACAATGCTCCCTCCCCCCAACAAACTTATTGGTGAGTACAGATCTGTGATGAAAACATCCAGAGATGAAATTTCAGTAAAAATGGGACTGTCAGCCACTGATCAAATGAAAAATAAACAGAACGGGCAATTTCAGTTCAGAACTTTTCCTTGTCCTTAACCATAAGAATATTTTCTCTGAGAAAAGTTTGGTACAGCTCATTTTCGCCAAAATGCATTTCTCATATTGCCCCTGGGTGGAATAAATAGCACCACAAAGACAGAAGTGAACCTCTTCCCACAAGAGATTCTGCAGAAATACCAATTTTGGACAGAATGAGACAGCATTACTGGAAATCCTAATACACAGTACAGAGCAAAGGGTGAGCTCAATGACAAACATCACCAAGCATCACAGCTTCATCAGAAAGCCTGAAAGAAATGGAAGGATCTCAGCTGCTGGTCAGGTGAAAAGGATAAGAAATGAACGTGTTGGTCTCCTATTATAAAGTAAAAATCTCAAAGTCAGCAAATCAAAGGAAGAAAACTTCCTTAGGGATGCCCAGTTCATCACTTTTGAACATTAAGCAATACTGAGTATGTCACACTCTAGGATAAACACAATCAACAATTATTTCAAGTTTTTTCTTTATGCATTCACATATACATACACATACGTAGTATACACAATTGTGGTGCAAAAGTCTGCTTTTGAGGCACTTTTTTAATATGAGGAAGGAGAAAAGGGGATAAGCCATTCTTGATTTGTTATTTCAAGCTGTAACTTTGCCAGACACCGGACCAAGTGTCAGTGCCAGGTACTCAGAGCTGATTGCTCAGGTGAGCAGCACCACTGCAATGGGCATTTCTATCATGCTTTTCAATCCTTATCCCACTGAGATCAGGAAAAGATTCTGACTGAGTGCTTTCTACATCACTTCATCACAGCCCTACCACAGTGCCAGACACCATCACCAGCACCCAGGCTAACAGTGACAGAGTCAGCGTGCTCTGAGCACTCCCCAGCTGGGGAGCCAAACCCAACACCACCTCATTGCTGTAGTATGCTGGGAATTGGCTCTGGTACATCACTCAGACACCTACCCTGTGCCACGTTTACTGCTTTCTATCACCAAGACACCAGAGCGGCTCCCCATCCTACACGGTAGCAGCAGCCCAGCAGGATGTGATGTCCAGAGGACTGGGACGTGCCGCTGCTACCTTACACGTGTACCCTTATGCGTATACCCTAAGTCACTCTTTAAATCATTTCACATACTAGGATGTCAGTGTGGATAAGCACTGCCAGAACACAACACAGAATCCCCAAAGTCAACCACAGGTTCAGGTAATCGTGACCTCCCTTTTTACAACATAAATGCATAATTTCCGCACCACTCTTTGATGAAGGGACCACAGACTTGAAAAGAGGAAACAATTACAGTCATTAGAATTTCATCCAAGCATGAGATTTAATCTCGGGCCATAGCCTTGCCAATGGCTGTGGGGGTCTCAATGGAGACAAAATTGCTCTGTGGGAGAAAAAAATGCCTCGATGATGACATTAGTCAGCAAGAGAGACCGAGCTTTGTCTTCCATCCAACAGTACGGTTAAATACAAGGAAACCATTTTCCCTCTCCCTCTTGATCCCCCTAAAAAGAAAAATACAACTATTTTGTTTCCTTCTCTGAAATGCAGCTTTTGCATACTTTGGAAACTTTCTTCTCCGAAGCAGTAATGCTGGAAGGGAAGTGTTTAATATAACAAGAGGAGTTTTAAGCATGAATAAACGTCTGCAACAAAAGACATTTTCCCTTGCTGACCCTGGTTAATGTAAGCAAACAGTCCTACCAATAGTTATCAAGTATTCCTATAGCTTTCCTTGCCCAACAGGTTCCCAAAGACTATTTCAAATTTTACAGATACAGGAATCATTTCCAGAATATGCTCACCCGTTCTACAGTGCACCCATTGGAAATAAAAGAAATGTGAAATGGCACTACAGATGGAGACAAAATTCCACAATTCAAAAGATCAACTAAGAACTGTTGACCAACTGCCATTATATGCCAACCACATGTTGCACTCCAAATAAGAAGTAAAAGCAACAAAAAATTGAAAACTTTGGCACAGAAGACGAGAAAGCACTGCAGGGGACTGCATTAAATTCACTTTTATGGCACTGTCAAAAAAGCAGATCTACAGTCAGCTAAACAACATATTCATGATCCTTCTATGGCAAGAACTGAAAGAAAATAGCTTTTTAAACAAGCAAATCATTAACTCGAAATGAATCATCTCATCTCTCCAGGCTGGGCTGAGGGGCTTGCTTTCTCACCTGGGCAAACTCTAAAATTCTCAAAATCCAAACTTAGTACAGGAGAATGTCAGAATAAATAAATAAAAATTCATCCTTTACCCTTAAGGTACTGCTGAATACAGCCAGCTCAGTTTTGTTTAAACTCTGCTTTATTTCCTTTTTTTTCTGCTCTGCTGTCATATCCCACATATATATATCGGCTACTTGAAACCACCCCTAGTGCTGGTAATGCTGATAATTACAATCTAATGTAGAATTAATCAGCTTACGTTTGAAACAGAGATCGTAATTCAAATTGGAAGCCAACACTAACCATTTCATGTATACTTGAAGAGATTAGATAGGCCGTGCAAGAACATTTTGGTAGAATAACTGATAAGGAGATGGGAAATAAGAACTATTGGTATTTACTTAGCCTGCAACGCTTCTGGAAGCAAACAGTTTAAAGGAAGCACTTCAGAATGGCTATTTAATCTGAATTTTACAGATAGCACTGAGAACATTTCCTCACAGAACGCATGGTATCTTTACAATCAGTTACCACGCAAGCTGTTCAACTCTTTCTTTGCGGGAGCTCTCACTCAATTTTTCTGTGTTACGAGCTGTGACCCAAAGAACGCAATGCATTCAAGAACCAGCTGGAAGTTACCACCACTGAAGATGTGCCCTCACTCCTCAGCATGCTAGGCCAGCCTTGGGGTTACAGAGAGAAAACAGCTCTCTGCCACACCACAGGAACAACTTCTTATTCCACTCATGGACTTCAGCAATGACTTCAGTGTGCAGCTTTGGTTTGCTTTCTTAGCTGCAAAGTTTTCCCATCTGCATTTTGGTTTTGTAAAGGTTTTGAAAAACAGTACAATGGCCATGCAAGAAAACACATTACAACTGCTAGTAAAAAAAAAATATTAAGGAAGCTAAGTTCCCGGTTCTGTCAAGTTAAACTGTTAAAAGTGGGTTCTATACATAAGCAATGTATCATTCAACCTGTATCTACCATCTACTATTTCAAGACAGCTTCTAAGTCAAGCTGTACAACAAATGCAGTAGAATCTAATCAACAAACTGGCTTAATAAGTAGACCACTGTGAATTGCTAAACTGGACTATTTAGCAAGGAAATGTATCCATCATCAGTAAAAATACCGCTTTGAAAAACATGCTTTAAATTTGTGTTGACAACAGCAACTCTAATTACAAACATGCTTCACATCCTACAGTAAGTCGAAATACGTTTTATGCAGGTATTTCTAAGAATTCATGAGAATAGCTTGTATTTTAAAACATCTGAAAAAGGATTAATAACACTTGATCGCTGTCCCAAAAAGCTCATAGAAACTCAAGCTACAATGAGGGGAAAATGAAACGAAAGGGCACGTAGTTATTTGATGAATGCTAGCACACAGCATGATGGAACAAAGAAATTCTGTTTTTAAATCAATAGGGAAAATGATCAAACAGAACCAGTCAGCAGCATTACAGGACTTGGTTATTATGTTTTCCTGAGAAGCTGTCAAATTTTTGTGTCAAACACTGAAGTGTGAATTAGCCCAATTTTGTTGTATATAAGCAACTGTGTGCAAAAC
>JAOWBP010004220.1:8659961-8674019 GCA_028571105.1 Tragopan temminckii
CCTGCATGTGGCAGGGGGGTTGGAGATTCATGATCCTTGAGATCCCTTCCAGCCCTGGCCATTCTGTGATTCTGTGACGTGTTTTTTTCCCTCAGTTCAGCAGCTCAGGAGGAAGCTGTTGTAGATATACTGTATAAAAGGTGAAGTTAAAGCCTCGCATGCTGCCGTGGACACCTGCAACATAATTAACTGCTACACCGGCAACGTCAAGACTACAGCGAGGCCCACCCGAAGGTGATGTCCTGGCTCGGCCCCGGCCCTTCTCCTCACAGCGCCCGCGCGCAGCCGGACCCTCTGAGAGCGGCGCACACGGAAGCGCGAAGACGGCCCTTAAAAAAATGCGCACACTCGGCGGAGACAGGCATCCACCGCATCCAATCACCAGCCGGAGCGCCGTCATGCGGGCCAATGGCGAGAGGGGGCGGGGAGAGGAGGCCGCACGCCGGGAGCCTTGGTAACGCGCGGGCCGCGTGTGGCGGGTGGACGTGCGGGAGAGGGGCGGCCCGCCATGAAGATCGAGGAGGTGAAAAGCACTTCGAAGACCCAGCGCATCGCCGCACACAGCCATGTTAAAGGGCTGGGGCTGGACGAGAGCGGCACCGCCAAGCCGGCGGGGGCCGGGCTGGTGGGACAGGAGAACGCGCGGGAGGTGAGCGAGAGGCCCGGCCTGGCGCTGCCGCGGGCTGACGGGGAGCCTCAGGGCTGCGAGTTCGCCGTTACCTCCCTGTAATTCTCAGTAGCGAGCGCGAGGCTTTACCTCAGCTGATGCCACCTGAGGCGGTGGAGTAGTCCCCGGCGCTGTACTGACCGCGTTAGCTGCGGAGCTGCCTCCGAACGGAGGTGCTGCAGGCTGCGAAACGCCCCGACATCAGCGATCTGCTGCGGGGTGTTGGAGCTTCGCGCCCGGCTCCTCTGTCCTTCTAAAAGGCAGAAACTCCCTGCTCTGTTTTTAAACCTTGATAGCTGCGTGCAGCTCCGCGGAGGGAAAAGATTTCCCGCTCTTTGGTTTGAGTTCTGTCGTCTGATTTATTTTTTAAACGACTGTAGGAAGTGATTTCTTTCTTACCTCGCTTTTTCTGTGCATAAAATTGAAATCCGCTTTATTTTTAATGTCTCAAAAGATAGTAGCTCTAAGCACATATAGTATTGCTGGAATTAAATATATTTTAACAGTCCTCTTGTTCATGGTGCAAACCCTTATCCTGCAGGCTTGTGGGGTTATAGTAGAATTAATCAAAAGCAAGAAGATGGCTGGCAGAGCTGTCCTGTTGGCAGGACCTCCTGGAACTGGCAAGGTATCCTGATATTTCCTTTATAAATAAAGTCTTCTGAAATCCATTGTAATTTGACATGCTGTCACAACCATTTTAGAATAATGGTTACATATTGTCTTCGTCTGCTGTTGTGTTTTTTTTCCCCACTAAGGTATTGACACAGTTTCCTGCTTTGTGTTTAATTTTTGCCATGTCATTAACGCTGGCAGCATCCTCTGGTTTGTGCAGGCATTGTTAGTGCAAAAGCACCTCATGCAGGCTGCCAAACACAGAGGTAGTATGGTTTCTGAAAAAGAGTTTTAAAAGTTAATTTTATATGAATAGCCTAAATAGTTATGCTTTTTGGTTGTTTTCCCCTTGCTGTTTCATATGTATAAGATGTTGAATTCAGATGTCCAATATTGTTCCTTTACAGTGTTCATAAGTCTTTGGTAGAAGTCACCTTATGCATGTCTAATTTGTTTTGGTGGGAGAGGTTTGTTATATGTGAGAGATGTCAGACAGAGCAGTTACAATACTCAAGTGGTGGTTGATAGAGTGAAAGTGATATGATGAGGAAAGCTGAATTTGTGCTGAAAGAATCCTCATAAAAATGAAATGCTTAATTTCTTTTTTCACTTTTTAAGACTGCTTTGGCTTTAGCTATTGCTCAGGAACTTGGCAGTAAAGTTCCCTTTTGTCCTATGGTTGGAAGTGAGGTCTATTCTACTGAAATCAAGAAAACAGAAGTTCTGATGGAAAACTTCAGACGAGCAATTGGTAAGTTTCAGAAAACAGAACAGTACTTACATTGTCCTTTTCTGGTAATCTGAAAAGGAAAAAAATCTTGGTGGTCCGGTGGCTTCCAGATCATGGTATGAACTTTTCTTCAACACTGGTCTTAATCTGGGGAATCCCTCCCACACTTAATAGAGTCAGTAAGGTTTTCTGGAGATAAATGCTTGTGTCCCACAGTTATTTTTACTTGCTCTCCTCCCCCAGAATCTCTTCATGTCCTCCAGGTTCCATCTCCTGATGTCGCTTGTGACTCTCCAGAAATCTGAAAGAAAACCTATTTTTAGTTTCTTACATTAGCAGAAATACTTGTAGACAGCTTTCCTTTTTTACTTCAGTGATTTCACCCTACTGAGCAAGCAGCGTTGTTCAGAGACTCCCAAGTGGCAGTGTTAGCCTGGCTTAGTATTCCACTGAGCACAGAGGAAGTTCCGTGCCAACATAATAAATAATATCTTCAATATCTTCCTCAATTCTAGAGTGCTTTTACAAAGTCAATGTAAATTGGGTAAATTTGCAACGCAGCCTCGCTAAATAGCTAAAATCTCTTTTATGATCTCTGCTGACAGCTGATAAATGCAGTTAAAGTGGTTCTTGTTTTTGTAAGGATTGCCTAAAGATGACCTAACTGAAAAACTGAACTTATTAACAGTTAATTTTCCTGATTTCTGTGCTGTGTTTCCTCTCTGACTTCATTTGAGTATTTGGGGTGGTGAAGAGGTCTCTCAATTCTGCAACCAAGTAAAAGTATTCCATTCATTTTTATAAGAAAGCAACTTTCAGTAGTCTCTGGTCTAGTTACCGTGAATCTGGCAGGGTCTGGGGGAGGGAAGCCAGAGACTGAGTAGTCTACTATATTTCCTTGATGTGATGAAGTTCCCTGTCAGAGATTTGGAAACTTGAACCAACAGATGAAACTTCTACCATCCATGTTGTCATTTCTGGAGATAGCAGTATTTTAACTCTTGGGTTAACAGCCAGCTGCATTGTTAGTTCTCTGCATTCCCTGAATGTCAGCAGAGAGACACTTCTAAACAAATATTGGCATTCATGAAAGATGGAACTTCTTTTATTCCTTCCTGTTGAACTCTGTGTCACATTTTCATAACACAACCTTTATTGAATATTTTTATCAATGTAAAAAAAAAACAACACTTTAAAGGATCCAGTTTTTTTTTTTTTTTTTTTTTTTTTTAAAATCATGGAATGTTTTCCAATCGTGTTTAAATCTTGGTTAGATTTTAGATCACCTGCCTGGCAAATAAATAATTTAAAAGAGTACATGTTCTCAAAAAAGATTTTATATGCACTGTGCAGCTGTGGCTGAGTGCAAGAAAAAAATTCTCACACAATTAGCACCTATATATATTTTTTTTTTCCCCACTTGGTTGGTATGAAGCCTTCCTTGCAGGTTCTGTATACATCATCTGTTTCCCTTATTATATTTTACTTTAAGGGTGTTTAAACAGCTCAAATTGTGAAAACAATTAGGGATGTTAACATCAGTTTTTTCTTTTGTTCTTGGAAGCAAGGGGGACTGATTGGTTTGATCCCATCATTGCATAAGAAAACAGGCAAATCAGAGTTCTCACATTTTTACTTACATTTTTCATAACATGCTTGATGCAGTCTAATGGCCAAACATTGTTTAGAATATGTAAGAAACAAAAAAAGTGGAAAATGAGAAGATGGAATTGTACAGGCTAAAAAAGAACATTTCAGCTAAGAGGGATTAGTACTCCAGAGAGCTTATTAGCAGCCTACCAGGATGGTGACAGTAGCTAACTAGTAAAAAAATAACTACTGGAATAGCCCCTTAGATACAGGGAACCAGTATGCTATTTATGAGTTGTAACTGCCAGTAAATCAAACAAACACTGCTTAAGTCCACCTTTGAGCCAAAATGTGAAGAATTCTGCAGATTCTTTCCTGGATTCACGCTTCTGATTTGTAATTAGGAAATGTCTCTGTTTCAGTTAAGGTCTTTTAAGAGTTAAGCTGATACACACAGATTGATTTTAAAACAAAAGATAATCAACAGAAAATTCAGAACACTGATTACTTTTTTTTCAGATCTTGTTAAACTCTTAGCTGATTCAGCTTTGGTTTGTATTGTGAAACAGAATTTGCTCTTGAGTCTGATTCTTTTCAGACAAAATAAAACTTGAAGATGTGATTTAGGACAATGCAAAATATACCCCAAACATGAATGGTTTGCAGTTTGTGGGAGCAGAATAGAACTTACGCTGAAATGTTAAAAACCAAAAAAAGGGAAAAGCAAGTCTGCACATGTCCAGATCTTACCACAGGGAGTTCTACTGTATGGAATCCCATATTATTGGATGTTCCTTGCAAATGTAGTCTATGTGATGCAGCCTTGTCTAGGTCAATTTCATAATTCAAAGGTTCATTACTTTTTGTTTAATGTTTTGGCATACTTAAAAAAACATTTGACAAATTTTCTGAAATTAACTTTGTGTAGAACTTCTAGGTTATGCTAAATAAGAGAAAACACGTATGTCTTACCAAGAAATTACCACATTGTCTGAAAATCCCACTATTTCTCACATTTCAACTCCCATCCTTAATTTGGGTCCAGTAGAGGGAGACAGACTCTTATTTGTCAGTCCTTTCTATTTCCCTATCAGCAACTCAAGATTACTGGTGAAGTGTCTGATCTATTTCAAAGCAAAATGAAAAGTTAAGAAACAAGGAAAGTTTTATAAAGTCCTAATAGCCTCAGACTGCGCAGGATGATTTCCTTATATCTTGTTACAGCCCATTCATTATTTTTGGTATGGCATGTGTGTCTCATAAAATACTTTATAGAGTCTCTTCAGATGTGGCTTCTTTGAAATTTTATGTAGTTAGAACGTCTGCATAATTGTGGTGGTGATGATAGTGGTTTTTCTTTGGCACAGCCTAAACATAAAACTCTTCAGCTCTGTATTATTTATCAGTTTAAAATGACTTTTAGTCCATTGCAGTAGTTTTGGCTTGGAATATTGTAATGTTTTCTCAATTCTCTGAAAAACAGTGAAGTAAGGATGTCAGTCTCCTATTTTGAAACAGTTTTAAGTTTGCTTTATAACAGATTCTGTTAAACTTTGTCTAGCTCCCCTCTCACTTGTAACTTTTAAAATATTATACGTTGTTTTTCTTAAAAACAAAGTTTTTTTGAAGTTACCTTTGTTCCTCTTCTGTCCTGACTTTTCTGAAAGCATAAAAATTGTGTGCAACTCACAGTTGTGCTGTTGTCACTGATCTTTAGACAGTTCATCAAATTTCTGAAACTATCTTTAGTGTAAAGTTATAAATCAAGCAACTGCCCTCTTCGAGGGGAGGTAAAAGAGAGAGGCTACTGATATTTGCTTAAAGAATGAATAATAAACAGAAGAAAATAGTTTCTTAGAGCTTAATAAACTGCTTTTTGGATCAGAACTTGGGCTCAGCTTTCCTTCTCATGACATGGGTTGAATATTCACACTTAATGTTGAAGAACTATAATTATCCTTGAAATTTTGGAATTAAAGATTTCCAGTTAAATGTAACAAACCCTTGTAATATATTAAAATCTGTTGGCATTAATATAGAAGACGCTTGAGTGCTTTTGGCCATTGTTTTGTGTAATTAAACTATTCCAAACAATTGCTTCCAGGATTGAGGATTAAAGAGACCAAGGAGGTGTATGAAGGAGAAGTCACAGAATTAACTCCATGTGAGACTGAAAACCCTATGGGGGGCTATGGCAAAACAATCAGCCATGTAATTATAGGACTCAAAACTGCAAAGGGAACCAAGCAGTTGAAGGTACGTATGGTAGGGTTTCCAAATTTCCTTAAAAATGTCGTATCTGCATCTTTTGTTTTTACCAATTCTTGATCCCCATCTGGGTAGAACAACAGTGCAAAGAAACTGTTTCGCAGACAACGTTATCTTACTCCTGAGCATGTATTTTTATCTCTTTGGTGTTCATAGTTTTTGGATATCGGTCTTCTCTCCTACTAATTGAAACTCCATCGCTCACTTAACAGCTCCTGTTACTTTTCTGCTTGACAATACATACTTGTGAGTGTTCAAGTTAAAAGAAAGATTTAAGCAGCAAAAGATTCTGTTGCAGTTTTGCTACTGGCTTACAGAAAAACAGGCTCAGTGAGGAATCTGAGCTACAACCTGATATGCTCACAATGACTGCAGCTGTAACTTCACGTTCATAATAGCAAACATTCAAGAAGGCTTATTCATTTTTGTTTTTCCTGATGCTCAACTGAATTTTTGAGAGTAGTTTTGGCAAATTTTGTCCACTTCTGTATAAATTGTTCTTTCTGCCACAGTTCTTCCTTCTATGTGTGGAAATATGCTTTAGCGAATATGTGATAGAGAACTAGAAATTGAGCTGGTATGTTGCCAGCTCAGCCCCACTTTCCCTTTGTTTTCTTGTCTCTGTCCTTATTGTTTAATTTCCCTGTCAGTTAGAATATGAGAGCTGAAAGCTGTCTCGGTTGTTAAGTATCAACTTGCATTTGTTCATGCTGAAAACAAGAAAATGCAGAGGAAAAAATGAATAAATACGTACTATGAGAAACAATAGCATCTCAATATTCCACGACTGCTCTCCCTCACGCAGCTTGACAGAGGATGCAGACTCAGGATCAAGTAGCATAATGCAGTGCAGTAGTCAGTTTTTGTAAAAGTTTTGCTAGAAAGCAAGTGAAGCACCACATCCTAAGTGTAAACATGTTGTCACATTACAAAGGCACACTTTGTAACTGGTATCATTATGTTTTTGGCACTTAATGTCACTTTCTTCAGACAGATATTTTTTGTGTAAGAAAATAAGTTTTATGCATCTTCTTTAGATTTTACAGTGAAGACTAAGTTGTACTCTACCACTACTCCAGATGTTATAGCTTTATAAAATCCTAGAGGGTATTACCGGGGGAAGTTGCAGTTTAATTTTGCCTGATGGAAGTGTGCTTTAGTCTAAACTTCTTTTTGTTGATTACCATATTAATATGGAACTGTTTTCACCAACTGTGGTGTTTGTCTGCAGCTGGACCCAAGCATATTTGAAAGCTTGCAGAAGGAACGAGTGGAAACAGGCGATGTTATTTATATTGAAGCAAACAGTGGAGCCGTCAAGGTATAGTTAAAGTTCTGCATTTTTATGCAGATGGATGTGTTCTTGCAGGTCTTCCCTGCCTTTGTCAGAAAGCTCTCCCATTTGTTAAGCTTAATTGACATGAAACGGTTATGTGAAAGTTTTAGAAGTGCCCAGCCTTATCCTTATCTGGTAAGAAAAATATCTCTTGCACTGAAAGAACATGGTCATCTGGTTCATGATTAAGGTCATGTGGCAAGGAAGCTATCACTGGTGCTGCCTGGTTGAGTTTCCTTTTCTGTGAGATCAAGACATCTTTAAGGAAAGATGGGGAAAAAAAGCCAGCAAGCAACTTTAGTCATTTTCAGGCTGACATGTGCAGTGTATTTAATCTTTCTTTTATCGCTCTGGTATTTTCTCCACAAGATATATACATGTAGAAGGAAATACTGCATTAGTTAGCATTCTTTTCATATCTGATTTGGAAAGTAGCGATACTTGCTGTTTAATGGATGACCATAATATTTTCTATCATATAATAAATCACCCACCTACAAAGGAGTCTTGAACAGTTCTCCTAATCTCTAGCTAATCGTCTGGATTTGTCCTTTAGCAAGAATTGCATACAGTTAAAATAAAGGGAGAGAGGAGTGAAATATTCTTACCACCAAAATATCAGGGTATTTCAACAGGGTATTTTGAGCTTTGATCAGCAGATACAGTATGCTTGCTGTTAAGCAGGGAATAGGATGCTTGAACTGTCAGACAGAAGCTTGTCCGGACTGGAGTTGTGAACTAAGCCCTTTGTCAAGTTTGTCACTCAAGGTTTTGGCACCAAAACAAATCCTATACCTAAGTTTCTCTTCTTTGCCTTTCTTCAGAGGCAAGGCAGGTGTGATACCTATGCTACAGAATTTGACCTTGAAGCTGAAGAGTATGTTCCTTTGCCAAAGGGTGATGTGCACAAGAAAAAGGAAATTATTCAGGACGTTACCCTGCATGACTTGGATGTGGCCAATGCTCGACCTCAGGTATCTAATTACACAGATGAAGTCTTTACAGAAAAAGTGTTGTACGTAGTTCTGGTGGTTTCTAGAATAATCAAGAAGATACAGAAAGCTTTGAGATGTTCTAAACTACCCTCAAAGACACTGCCATAGGAAAAACAGGAGGTATCTCAAAGGACATTCTAACTCTGCTCTCTGCAAGGAGGGCCTGCTACAGCATGGGCTGTTCCTCTTGACCAAAGAAAGAGGTCATAGAGTCATTAAAGTTGGAAAAGGCCTCTTGTAACAATCAGAAAGATCAATGCAATGGAACAGCATACAGGAGTGTAATGACAAAGGGAGTAGCACAATGGAGAGGTATTACAAAGAAAAAGGAAAAGTACTCACCCATCTCTGAAGATCTAGGCACGAAAGGGAAACTCCAGAAGGGAAGGATCTGCAGCCAGAGATCCTTCTCTAGTGGCAGTCAGCTCTTAAATGAGGTCTAAGAGGGGTGCAGCCAGGCTCCACCCTTCCTGTTACACAGCTTAATTGCCTTTACCTGTGCTCCCATGGTTGGCTGGGTCCTTTCCCAGGTGCTCAATCAGTGGGTTGGGCCAGAACTCAACAGTTCCCATACACCTCTTAAGATCATCAAGTCCAACTTTCAACCCATCACCACCATGCCCAGTAAATCCTGTTCCTAAGTGCCATATCTACACGTTTCTTGAATTCCTCCAGGGACAGTGATTCCACTTCTTCCCCCGGCAGCCTGTGTTCCAATGCTTGACAACTCTTTCAGATAATAAATTTTTCCTAATATCCAACATTTGAAAATAATAACAATAAATTTAAGCACCTTGTCCTTGGAAAACCTTCTGCTTGATCATGGTGTCTCCCCTGCTGGGTAAGATTACTCCTTTGCCTTCATAAGGAGAGATGTGAGGTAGTAGCAGCATCGTTTTATTTGTTGAAAGTTGAGTACAGATTAATTTCTTCTACTTTGTAGTTACAGCTTTGTGGTTGTAAAATAAAAATCGCAAGTACCATGATAAATTACAGAATATCCTGAGTTGGAATAGACCCATAAGGATCATCAAGTCCAACTCTTGCCTCCACACAGGACAACCCAAAGATCAGACCATGTGTCTGATCACTGAGTGTTTTTGACCTTGCTGTAGATTCTCTTAATTTCCCCGCTTCCTTTAGAAACATTTCATAACCTCCCATTAAACTTCCTTGTGATTTGCATTAGAACTCTGAAGTCACTGCATAAAAAAACTGAGAGTAGGAGAATTACCCCTCTCTGTATCGTCATGTAAACCAAGGAAGGAGGAAACTCCTTCTCTGTCATAAACAAAAGCCCCTGACAATACAGTATTTGTGTTTAAAGGTTGGCACCCCTATGATATGATATTACAAGCCCTTAACCTACTACTACATTTCAGAATAAACATCCTTTTTCCAACAAAATCATTTACCTGATAAAATCAAGGAATTCTAAAGTGTTAAAGCTCAGTGTAATTGTTCCTGTATTGACAGGTTGAACAATTACAATGCACACAAATAATCCTAAGACTCTCTGTTCCCTGATGTTTTCAGTTCTCATGAGCTTCTCTATGACAATTTTTAAAAGCAGATATCTCATTTTTTTTATATACTGTGCAAATGAGTAAGGTTAAAGAAAGAGGAAATAGCTAATTAAACAGTTAGGCTTAGAATACCACTGTGGTAAAGTGACCTGACTTTGACAGGTTATCAACCACTGCTGAATAAAGTGTCAGTTCAACTGCAAGAAAGAACTGCTTTAACCAATTTCCAGTTCTTAAAATTCTCATAGTACGTGTTCACTGCAAGACTTAATACTTGCTGTAACTTTCTTCTAGGGTGGGCAAGACATCCTTTCTATGATGGGACAACTGATGAAGCCTAAGAAAACTGAAATTACTGGTATGAACCCTGCATCATGTTTTCAGACTATCATAACCTATGTTTGCTAATTAGAAAAGCATTAAAAATTGGGTTATTAATGCAGCATCTATAATGATGCATGCCTACAAATAATGTTTTTCCAAAAATGTTCAGATTTATCTGGAAACAGTGCAAATGTTACTGGTTCACACAATTTTAAACTATATACTGTATCCTGCAGCCATGTTTTTGGGAAGAAAGAGGTCAGAGAGCTAGTACTGTCCTTCTTCTCCAGATATTTCTGTTCAAGAGTACATGGTTATACATAGGTTGCTCCAAAAGTAATGCCTATTTATTTCCCTGGAAACTGCAACAGATACAAAGAGCACAGTAACACTAGTTGGTAGAGCAAATTCTCAGCTACAGAGCACTCTTTTTCAATGCAGTCACAGTCAGTTAGCTCTGCATTTTCACCAGCAGTGGAACAAGAGCCTGCGTGCCAAGCTCATAAAGATCTGCAGCAGCACAGGTGAGCCACTGTCACTGCTGCTGAAATGAACCAGCCACCTCCTCACTGTGCTCACGTCCACTATTTGGTCTCCGTAAGTGCAAATATCAGTGGGTGCTATTTTTGCCACATGGAGGAATTCAGTCCCACAGCTTTGTTTCATGCACACTTCCACGTCAGATGCCATTTTGTCAGACTGCCCCTCTGCTGCCATCTGTCACATGGCAACAACATGTAACAGAATATTGGTGAAAAGGTTCAGCCTCTACTGCCACACCACCAACATCTGCCTCTGTTGTCATGGGCCAGCTTAATAAATAGCAGCCATTACTTTCAGAGCAGCCCTCATATTTTCGTAGAGCTATGCTAAGTTGCAAACTGACACCTCAAAAATGAAAAAAAATCTGAGGGTACATTCTTTTGTGAAGCAACCGTGCACTATTTCTGAGAAGCAGAAAAAAGGCTTCTAAGCACTCCAGCCTTGGTTTGCTTTTGACTGCTGTAGCAGCTGCCTTTGACTTGATGCTGTAAGTGCACTGTTGGTCTTCCTACTTACGTATGTCTGAAGGAAAAAAGATCTACAGAAAAATCAATTCTCTTTTTTATTCTTTGAAATAATTGATATTTCATTAAGTAACTAAATTTAGATAAAAGTCTTCAATTCCTAACTTGAATGGTGCTCTTTTGAAGTATTTCTTACACTCCAGAGGTCATTTGGTTAAGTTTATCTGTAACATCTTGCGTAGCTTTGAGATCCATATGTTGACAGAATCTTTATACAATGCTACGTTGCTGAAATACAGCAGGAATATTTTATTCTTTCGATACTGTTCTTTTTACACGTGCTTGGAAACTTGGTTAAACTTCACATTTTCAACCGAAGTTTGGCTGTCTTACATGCTGGAAGTTCAGTTTAGAAATATTTTGATGCACAGATGTCTCCGCAATACAGGATTGAAATTTCAAATCTTAGTTTAAACATCCACAGAATTTTAGTGTTGCCAAGATTTATCCTCTGGCATTAAGAGATCAAACCATGAACATTTCCAGGGGAATATGTTGATGGCTTTAGGTCTTTCATAGAAACCTATTGCTCACTAGCAGAGTTAACTAACAATTTATTTTGGTTCTCGTAGACAAACTTCGAGGAGAAATAAATAAAGTGGTAAATAAATACATTGATCAAGGCATCGCAGAGCTGGTCCCGGGTGTACTGTTTGTAGATGAGGTTCACATGCTGGATATTGAATGTTTCACGTACCTGCACCGAGCACTGGAGTCTTCTATTTCCCCCATTGTAATCTTTGCATCCAATCGAGGAAACTGTGTAATCAGGTACGTCTAAAGTTGAATTTTCCAGTTTGCATCAGCCCATAAGTCATGGAGTGAGCTGTATCAGCAGTGTTACAACATTTGAAAGCTTTTGTCTCTGATACTGACATCTGTGAAAACACCCTGTGTGGGTTGCGAGCTGCATCACTGCTTAGGAATTGCTTGTTGGCTTCACCAAGAGCAACTCGTTTAGTACCACACTAATTGAATTAAAGCAGATTAGAACTCCTTTAATTTCTACTGACACATCCCTCTTTTTCTCTAAACTGTACTCCCTGAATGTTTTCCTACAATTACCTCTCTCTTCAGATATCTCAACACAGCTCTTGTAGAACCAGAAGTGCAAACTTCTACTATTGTAGTTTTCTCCTTCTGAATCAATCTGTTGCTTGCTATCCTTGTTGTATAAGGCTTAAACTTCCTGTTCTCACTGCTGAAGCATATTGCAGTTCATCCTCTCACTATTCTTTTTTCTTTCCTACTGTACTGGTCTAGACTTTTGTATCTCCAGCCTTGCCAACTTACCTCCTGTTTTTAATCTCTGCTCCATTTCCACTTCAATATTTTGCACTCACACAGTGCATTCTTTGCATTTTCTGTAAAAGCTTTTTCCTCTTTCAAATTCATCTTCAAGTTTTACTCTTAATTTGTGGTCTAGATCTAAGTATGTCGAAATGAGATGTTTTTAGCAATGATTGCTACTCTTTAAGTTGACTTAATTCAGTTCTTTAACCAGCTATTCCTTTCACTCTTACTGGGTCATCTGATATTAATCTTTCTCTGTTTGCACTGTTTAGAAGTTAAGATGATAAGCCTGTCAGAAATGATGAGGTGGACTTTGCAGTACTGTTTCTGCAAAGGAATTAAAAAGACTGTCTTGTAAAAGTAGAACAAACAGATCTATTAGCATGGATTGACAGGAACCTGTGATTTAAGAAAGGAAGTTTTCCATGTAATAGTTGTATCTAATATTGATAAATTAAATCCCTTAAAAGCAAGGTCTTAATTCCACACTGCTGTCTTAAAGTGTTGGTGGTGCTCTAATATGCCTACTGGTATCTCTTAAAAGGGTCAGGAGAGACTTAATTTTGTAACGTAGCTAGTTGATTCTTTAACCTCATGAGAGAAAATCATCTGCTCGAGTCGATTGCAGGGATTTTTGATTCGTTTCCCATGGAGAACCATGAGCAAAGCTGAAATGCCTAAATACTAGTACTGAATTTGGAAATGTATCTACCAGCACTTTACCTTTTACATCTGTTATCTTCAGAGGTATCATGAAATGTGGATCTCTTTCATTTTTTATTTAACACCAATTCACTATTCTTGCAAAAGCAAGAGTAGATGTGTCTGCAGACTCTGCTATTGGATGTTGTTTGCCAAACAAAAAAAATGGTTGAGAGTCTAGACTCTGCTTTGCCCTTCATAGACAGATCTTTACTTCTGAATTTGCTGCACTGCAAGCCTGTAATGCAAATACTGCAGTGACTGGAGGGTCTCAGCGATGTATAGAACAGAGTAATGGCTCATTCAGCAAGAGAGAACATTCAGTGACTAATAGTGCATATAATTGATACTGCTATACAGCTTAATAAGAATCATTTGTTCCTTCCTGGAATACACTTTGGAACATTAGATAAGACCACATTGTAAGATACAGTGAAAAGAAATACAAAGAAAAGCACCATCTCAGACTATTTTTGAGCGACATGTTTTAAAGTTCCTGTAATATTTGTTTCTTTCAGGCTGCCCAGTATGAGCTTCAGGTTAGAATGTTTCCTGTCAGTGTCTGGGGAGATTGTGTCTCTGTGGGAATACAGAAGAGTTGTAAATTAGTGGACATGTAGTCAATTACTACTGATTTTAGTCAAATCAACATACTGTATTCAGAATAATATCTGATCCCTTTCCATTTGTTTTCTCCCTTAGAGGCACAGAGGATGTAGTGTCTCCTCATGGAATACCACTGGACCTGCTGGACAGAGTGATGATTATCCGAACCATGTTGTATACGCCTCAAGAAATGAAACAGGTATACAAAGCATTTTAAGAGCTTCTAAAAAATATATGGGATTCTACTTTCTTGGGATAACTTTTACACTCCTGTATATTCTGTTACTGTAGAGCTGTTTGAATCAGCAGAGTTTGTGCCAGAAAGTTTACCACTTCCTA
>JAOWBP010004220.1:8674119-8704901 GCA_028571105.1 Tragopan temminckii
CAGCAGGCAGTGCTTTTTCCTGCAGGTATGAATGTTGCATTTTGGGGACCTGTGATCTGAGACCTCAGCTGTTTCTCCACATAAGAGATGAGGAATTATGGAATGCAACTTCACTCACTGCATTTCTGCCTCCATCCCCTATACTAAAGCTTTCACCTACTTGGGCTGCTTCCTGAAAGTGAAAGGATAAGTGAAGGGATTTTTGTGCTCCTAGACAAGTTTGGAAACGTTAGCACAGTAAACATTGCAGAGATACACTTCTGAGTGCCCGAAACCTTTCCTGAGGGGCCATGGCTGTGTACTGTGTATCGATTATAATGCTTAGGTGCCATTATGATGCATCGTGTCAAAGATCCCCCTCATTAGCGTCTCAATGCTGTGAGGTGACACAATGCAGAAGACGTTACAGTTTATCATGTCAGTTCTTTGTATTATTTAAGAGATAGTGTCAATGGAGGAGAGCGTTTTCACGAGATAATAGTCTCTTGCTGCTGGATAAGTGCCAAGGTGAAGCTGAGGCATTTATTGAATATAAACGTAGGGGCAAAGCTTCATTTCATTTAGTTTGAGGAGCTTTTCACATACAGCTGTTGTGAACCACACTCAGGATGATTTTTTTGTACCTAAAAGGATACTTAAAAGCCTTACAACGTAGATAACAGAAGAAGCAGCCCAGAGATTTAATAATATGATTGTATTTTGTCTGTATACAAAACAGGTTTTCAAGTGTGACTTTTGCTCAGTCTGTGGGTGTTAAAAACTCGTCTGTTCTTCTCTGTACTGTATGTGAATTTTGTGCAGTAGGAGTAGTAGGAAAATGTACTGAGAATTAAAAATAGCTTAACAAAAAACAGGGTAGCGTACTGTGTTATCACCAGGTAATATAGCATTAAAGAGCTTGTTCCTAAACTGATGATTTCTTAGAAGAGTTGGGTTCAATGCTATGCTTTCCAACCCTTTCCAGGGCTGAGGGAAATGTAGTGTTTATAGTAGCTTTTTCTAAAGCTAAAAGATCTGGACATTTTCTGCCATAAACCACATAGTTAAATAATCTCATCTTCCCTTAGATTAGGACTTTTCAATGACTTCTTTTGAGAGAGGAGGAAAAGGAGGCATTTATTACATTTCACTTTCTAACTAAATACAGCTTAGGAGGGATGATAAAAATAAAAGACATCTATAACTGTCTCTATTTTTTGGTCCCATTTTTCTTTCATTCTAGGAGGTAGTTTGCATTGACTGTATTTCTGTATGGGACTCTTTGCCATGACATCTTATAACTGATTTGCTTATCAGCACAGTAATCGTGTGTCTATTGAAAGTTAGTTCATAACCAGAAGAAATCCCATCGTGTGGTTCTGCTGAGATGAAGACCCACAGTTACCTTACTGCAACCATACAGCGATTCTAGGATAACCCCCTGTTATATGCATATTCTAGTCTGATACTTTGTCTTCCACGTGTGCCTGCTGTCAGATGGAAGAGGTTACACATTATGAACAAAGGGTTCTAGTTATTTCACCTGGTAAACACTTCTTTTCCTATTTGACGTAAGCTTGCTAGTATATATTTTCTGGGTTACTGCCTTGGTCCCTGATCCTTCAGTGAGGTTCTACCAGGTTGCTAGATAAAAAATTTTAAGAAATAGTTATTCTGAGCTAAGTGGCATTCGAGGTGTCCTGCTTCTAACAGGGGTAGAATAAAGCAGTAGTATTTGAATGAAAAGTGCTATATGGATGATCTATAAGATGTGACAAGTCTTCAATTTGGAATTGCAATTTGCAGGGCTATTTCTGATATTCAGTATTAATGTCTTAGCACAACTTTCTGCTATTTCAAACCCCTCTTTACTCCCTTCCCTACCCTGACTCCCCTGGCGCATTTTTATGGCTTTAATTTAAACGAGTGCTTCTTGATATCTTGTTTACAAAGCTGCCAAAGTGAAAAATACCTGTATTATATGAGGCTTGCAGTTCCAGAGTTATCTCAGCACTACAACACAACATCATTATCCAGTCTGCCCCTTATCACTCGGCTGGTAATACGGACTACCGAGAGACTTGCGCCACTCCTGTTACAGCTTTATATGCTCAGGCTTATTGTGATATCTTGCTCTCCAACTTTGTACAGATCTGCAAACTGGTACAAGCCTGGGACTGTTCTTGAAAGATTAGATTCTTCTTAGTGATTTTTTTTCTTCTTGCATGAATAGGTGAATCTTAGAAAGTAACTTTTTGATTTATTTTACAATTGGATTGTCAGTGGAATAAAAAGTGTGTTGTGAGCTGCTATGGGAAGAGCGTAGCTTTTTGTAGGGCTTGTTGGAACACTCTGCTGTGTAGCAGCAACAATACACTGTGGGAGCTGAAGTAGCTGTCCAGAAGACTCCAGCTGTCCCCGTTACTCTCTGTGTACTTTTTCAATTTGCATGTGTAAGTTCTCATACTCTGCTTCTCATTAGTAGATACACCTTGCTAACCATGCAAAATCATCATAAAGTAGTCAAAACATTACTTCAGCCTGCTTTTATGATTGTCAGGTTTTCCAACATGATGTTTGCCCATTCAAAGACATAGAAATCTGTTGTAGTTTAGTGGTAAATTACAACAGGATAAGTTCATACCATCTCATTTTAAAGCACATCCTAGCTCTAAGCCGACAGTGTTTCTAGAAAATAAACTAAGTAGTGCAGCATGCTGATAGTTTGGGCTGTTACCTGACTTATTTATTCCAACAGATCATAAAACTTCGTGCTCAGACAGAAGGAATTAATATTAGTGAAGAAGCTCTAAATCATTTAGGGGAAATTGGTACCAAGACAACCTTAAGGTAAGTTGAATGCTATTGATTTTTCTCTCATACTTTGTAAGTATGACCTGGGCTTAAAACACTATAGGATAATTTACTCTTGAAGTGAAACAACTCCCTCCCATACAGTAACATTGTGTTAAGAGTTAACGTTACTAGAGGTTAATAATCCTCCTGTTGCCTTGTTTAAGAGATGTTCAAGCTATGGGATCTTACAGATTTTTTTTTATACTACTAGAGCTATGTGTTTTCCAATAGGTCTCCCACCCATACGTGTATTCAGTTCACTGGAATGCACTGAATTGTAATTTTTCATCCATCTGTTTGATCACAGGTATGCTGTGCAGCTACTGACCCCAGCTAACCTGCTTGCCAAGATTAATGGAAAAGACAGCATTGAGAAGGAGCATATTGAAGAAATAAATGAACTTTTCTATGATGCCAAGTCTTCAGCAAAAATCTTGGCTGATCAACAGGAGAAGTACATGAAATAAGCTTACATTAGATGCTTTGAAGTGGCGTTAACCCTTACCCAGGACTGGCTTAAATAAGAAATGTTAGTGGTTTGTCTCTTTTGGGACTGGAAAAATATTTAAATGTTGGACTGCTTTGTCAGGCCAGAATTAAATAGCAAGCGTTCCTATTATATTGTCAATGATAAGATGCTCTATGATATCTGTGTAACATCTTAGTCTCCATTTTATGAGTACCTGTGAAATGAATAGCTCTTGAACCACCAGTGGTTTTTAGATTTCATTATGGAAGAGCTCTAACTGAAGCTGATGCTTAAGAACAGTCTATTTTCTTTATGAATATCCTTTTAAGATAGTTTCCTTTTACAGATGATGACTTTTTTTTTTTTTTTTGAATCAAAGTTTGTCTGAAGTGGTTTATAATAAAGTATTTCAAGAATACTGGTAGCTTGCATATGTTTGTCCGGAGTCCTGACTTCCCTAAAGAAACAGTTGAAATAGGTAAGATGGGAATCACAATACAAAATGTGAATAAAAGGGTCTGTGACACAAGAACAGATCTGTAGCAAAGGAAAGAAATAGTAACAAGACCTTTTTAAGGACTTTCTTGGATATTTTGGCTCTTCTAACGTGCTTCTCCCGAAATAACTTATCCTTTCTTTAGGTTTTCTTAAAGCTTTTTCACAAAGCGCGTTTCCTTCTTTTGCTTAATCTTCCTTAAGTGCTTTAAAGCTTAAGATCTTGGACAAATCTATGTAACATAAGTGGGTGATCTAAGAAAAAATACATATTAGTTACTAGCCTTGCATCCTCTACTATAAACTTCAGTGATTTTAAATCACTTCATGTTCATTTGGATTTAATATTGTTTTGATCACATTCTGCTATCACGGTCATGTGAAAACCTGTCCCATTCCTCAGGATGAATTCTAGTGCTGCCAGCCAGCCCTAATTATCTTCTGTACTTTAAATAATCTTTCTACTCCATTCTCTACATCTGTAACTAAACAGCAGTGACAGAGATATTTAATGAATGAATTTTTTTTGTTAATCTCTGACTATTTTTGGCCAAGGAGCAATCCTGCTTTCAAACCTGCAAGGACCTCTCTCTTACTGACTCCAAATGAACAAAGATAGCAAACGCAGCACTAAACCACGTCTCTCAGTGCCATGTCTCCAGGGAGGTGACTCCACTGCTTCCCTGAGCAGCCTGTTCATTTGGTGCCTTGCTTACATGGTGGCAGAAGACCTGCTGAGGCAACGAGGAGTGGACTTTTGCAAGAAAATAAGACCTTAATTACACATAGGGAAGGGAAAAGACAAAAAAAACCTACAACTTTCCAAACCTTCAGCAGCAAAAGTCTATCCCTCCTCCCCCATTTCTGCTTGTGCTAACGTTTGTACGACAACAAATAAGTCCCTGTTGCCTCTGCAGTGGTTCTGGAGGACTCCCCCCAGCATGCCATCTTTAACAGCCATTAAGTGTCTACCAAAGACATAAAGCTGTGATATAAAGGGAAAATCCTTCTACCCTAAATGGTGAGCGAATGTTTATCTAGCCTATTAAGTGACGTCTGGCTGACTTATTGGTGTCAAAGCTTTGCCCATGAAAATAGTCTTTCATATTACTGATAAAAATAGTTCTGCTGAAAGAATCACTACACCACATACAACAGCTGCCAATGAAGGATCATAAGAAAAAAACCAAATACTTATTTGACAGTGCTGCCCCTGGAAGCAGGAAGGGGCATGCAGCCCACCAAAGAAGTTTGGGTATTAATATTAAACGTGAAAAGACAAAACATTATTTTAAATTTTTTCCCCCCCTGCTTCCCACAAAGGTTGCACTTCTTGCATTAATCTTCTAAGCGAAGTTTTTACGACCGATTGCCTGCACACTATGAGAAGTTTCTCCATCCATTACACGCAGGGAAACGGGCCCTGCTGGGTAGGAAAATATTTGTTACATCTTATCAGGGTGACACATAATCTAACAACAATTACAGCAAGCCCATATTTTGTACTATTTCGGTTTCAACGTGAAAAATAGGTCTAATATTAAACCTGGGGTGGGTGGGGGTTATAGTAACCAGTTGAATATTATAAGCTGTGATTTCCTTCCAGCTACAGAGCAGTGCCACGCTTGGATCCTGCTCCAAGACCACGGGCACACATAAATCCAGCTTGCTGGGGGCCAAGGCATTGCCTGCCATGAGCCAAGGTTGAAAAAGACCACTAAAATCACCCGGTCCAACCACCAACCCATCACCACCATGCCCACTGCTAGAATGACAGAATCACTGTAAGGTTGGAAAAGACCACTTGGATCATCTAGCCTGACCATACTCTACCCAGACAGACCTTGAATCGGGGCAGGAAGCAGCAGTTTCAGTGAGCCACTCTTGCCCAGCATTGTAGTCCAGAAGCAAACATGAGCTTTGCCTGCTTAACATTTCATATATTTTAAAAGAAAAGACCCAAGTGCTCAGTGACAGTTCTGGGAACTGGCTACAGACTTTGTGTCCAGCCCAGCTGACATCTGCCAAACATGAACTACTGGCTCGTTCACGGCTACAGCTGGGGGGTTATATGCTGCTAAAGTAGTTCCCCCATTTCATTAAGATGTTTGCAGATGGGACCAAATTGCTCATAATCATCTTAGTGGAATGGTGCTACAGCAGCCAGATCATAACCTGATTTCTTTGTTGTGATTAAGGGACAATTTGATCCCATCTGCAAGAGCTATGAACGTGCTGCATCATATCCAAGCTTTTCCATGACCATAAATATGATGTAAACACGACCTCATCCCTTACAATCATTATTAACTTTGCAAAAGACCTCTAAGACCACCCAGTCCAACCATCCACCTACCACCAACACTGCCCACATCTCTCAGAGCCACACCTCTGTGGTTCTTGAACACCTCCAGGGACAGTGACTCCATCACTCCCTGGGCAGCCTGTTCCCATGCCCAACCACGCTTTCTGAGAAAAAATTCTTCCTAATAGCTTCAGTCAGTTCCCAGGTTGGATGTCTGCTTTTTGCCTTCTCAATGAAGGCGACCTCCATTCAGTTTTTGGAAACTGCACATAACAAAAATCCCCCTTCCCAACACAGTGCGTAACCCTCCCAGCTTCCTGCTGATACTATGGGGTTTAGGATGACGGGCCGCAGAGACCAGAACCCTCTGCTTCTACAGACAAACCTCTTTGATCCAGATTTACTCATAATCCCCACTTTTATTAGGGTAAAAATAAAAACAGATGCAGATTAGTAAATCAGTTGTAGGTACAAGTGAGCAAATAGACAGAATAAGAGAATGGCTGCCAAATACTAATGCTAAAGAATTTGAGCCCGAGGGCTTCGTCAGAGGGAGGGACCAACAACCGCAGCACAGGGCTGAGCAGCTGGGAAAGCTGCTGGAAACTGCAGGAGAAAACCACACTGGGGGATGTCACTGCTTATCCCTTGAATTAAAACAGACATAATCCTTAAGTGCAGCAGATATAAACCTGCTGCTCTCCCCAGCACTGGGAGATGCCGCCCAGGGTTCCCTTCCCGACCCAGCACTGGAGGGGTGATCTCAAAATGGTGGCATCAGGGGATGTGGAGGAAGGCGGGGGGGAGGGGAACGGGGGGAGAGGCCATGATGGGACAATGTGTGGGCATGCTGGAGCCCTTAGGGGGTCGCATGCTGCGGTGCAGGGCTGGGTGCTGGTGCAGCCATGGGCAGTGGCTCAGAGCATTACCATGCCGCCACGGTCTGTGGCTCAGGGATTTGGACTGACAGACATCTTCCAAACAGCAGGAGCCCTGAGGGCCTGATGGGTCACACCATGCACCAGTGGGTTTTGTGCCTGGAAGGCAAAACTTCTCCTTGGGGAAATGGAGACACACAGCTCTGAGGAGGACAAGTATGAGGACCAGGTCCAGCTGGATCCAAAACTGGAGTCATGGAATCATTAGTGTTCAAAAGACCAAGAAGATCATCTAGTCCAACCATCAGTCCATGCCAGTGAGCTCTCTAAACTATGACCTTCAGTGCCACATCTCCACAGTTCTTGATTATCTCCACAGACAGTGACTCCTCCACTCTCTGTGGCAGCCTGTGCCAGTGCCCAAGCACTCTTTCTGAAAAGAATTTTTTCCAATAACCAACCTGAACCTTCTCTGGCACAACTTAAGGCCATCATCTCCCCCACATCACTGTTACCTGGGAGAAGAGGCCAACCCCCACCTCACCACAACCTCGTGTCAAGCAGTGATAAGATCTCCCCCAGGCATCCTCTTCTCCAGACTGAACCATCCCAGTTCCCTCAGCCACTCCCCATAAAGACTTGTGCTCTGGACCCTTCACAGCTCTGTTACCCTTCTCTGGACATGCACCAGGGCCTCAATATATCTTTAGTAGGGAAGGGCCCAACGCTGAACACAGCACTTAAGGTGCAGCCTCACTAGAGCTGAGTACAGAGGGACAACCACCTCCTGCTCCTGCACTGTTGCCACATTGCCCAGATCAGGATCTCTGCTGCAGTGAAACTCTTGGGACTCGTAACGTCATTTCTTGGCAAAAGAGCCGTCTGCTCCTCTGCACTCAGTGCAAATCCACTGCAGCATGAGTTGTGCTGGTTTTACCCACGGGCTGCAGACACGGGGCTGTGCAGCAGGGAACGAAGGGGCCCCCAGGGCTGCTCGTAAGGGCTGGAAAGGAGCCTGGGCCCCAAGGAGGAGCACGGAAGAGCCCAAGGCTCACAGCACTCCCCTCCCGACATCACCTCCAGCTTCACTTTGTGATTAATGTTCCTCCAAACTTTCCCCGGCTCCCCACGCTCCCACTTTCCGTCACCCTTCTCATTACCGATGTATCTTTGCATCAGGGGAAAGCGGGAGGAAAAATTGTTCTTTCAGCCTGACAGCTGAGCGAGGGCTATATTATTAAAGGTACCAATCATAGGTGCCGAGCTATCATCGCACGATGAATGCACATGTCAGGAGCCGGGGGGAGCGCGGCGGGACGGCGGCACTCGCGCTCTCTCCGCTTCCCGCGCGTTGGCCACCTCCGCTGGCTGAACTTGGACCCCGCGCGGCGACAATTTCTCCGGCCTCGACAGCACGATTAATTTCTCCTGCCCTCCGCGGGGCCTCCGAGTGCGGTGGAAGTCCAGCTGGCCTGCTGCTGATAAGATGTACCTTTTGATTTGTTTTGTCTTTGATTGCCTTTTCTGTCACCTACAATGGCTGGCCGCCTGGAGACCTCCGCATCGCCTGACGGACGGATCTATTTATCTATAGGCTGCTCCCGGCTGTTCCTCCCCCTCGCTCCCCCCAAGCACCACCTTGTACCGCTGAAGTCCCCGTCTAATAGAAGCCGTGAAGGCTCATCCACCATAAAATACATCTGCCATCCTCCTTCTCGCCAAGATAAAAGCCTGTCAGTGTTACTTTCCAATTCCAGGCAGCTTGATTAATGGTGAAAAGCCACCGCGAGATCGACTTCTGGTTTTTACAAGCGCTGTCAGCCGGCCCAGGGTTATGCGAAACACACGCTCATAGAAAACAAAACAAAATGAGAAAAGGTTGGGTGGGGAGGGTAACCAAATCATATTAGGCTCAAGACTAAATAAAATAGGAACCTGGAGCCATCAAACCCCTGTCAGCCGGGTGCAGAAATACGCTCCGCGGCTCATTGTACCAAGGCAAATTATGGCAATAATAAATCATTGTTGAAGGAAGATTGTTGATAATTTTTTTCCTTTTTTTTTTTCCTCTCTTTTTTTTTTTTTTTTTTTTTTTTTTGGATGGTGGCATTCAATAGGGGTGCTGGGACACCTGCCACCGACCTCGGAGCAGGTTATTAGGCTGTCACTCAGCCCACAGCGCCCACAGCAGGGCTGGAACAAAAAGTCTGGAGAGAGAGATATATTAAAAAAAAATTAATTAAACAGTGGATATATTCTCACAACAGAAAAAAAAAAAAAAAAGGGAGGGGGGGTCAAAAGAATTACAGCACTCTTTGCAATGTTCATTTTTGATAAAGAGTATTTTACAGTGGCCCAGTCTAGTAGTGCTTCCACTGCTCTGCTCCATCAGTGGGATGCAGCCACCTCCGGGGCAAAGTAGGCTCTGAGGACAGCAACAGCAGCACCCCATGGTACAGAGCAGTCTGGAAGAAGTACAGCCCTGAAGAGAAAACAGATCTTCCTGAACCGCCGTTGCTGGGCTTTGAGCAGTCCAGAACAGTGCTCTGCAGGGCTCACTCCTACAGAAGGATGAGCAGGGCTGTGAGCATCCTCATTTGGGATCCCAGGAGATCCACAGCATCTCTTGAAGAACAAGACTCATCCTGCTGTGTGGGGGCATTTCTCACTTCTGATAAGGCGGATTCAATGAAGTCACAGAACCATGAAGTTGGAAGGCGATGAGGTCCAACCCCCCTGCGATGAACAGGGACATCTACAGCTCCATCAGGTGCTCAGAGCCCATCCAGCTGACCTTGGCTGTCTCCAGACATGGTGCCTCACCACCCTTACTGTAAAAAATCTTCTTCATAGCCAATCTAAATCTCCCTCTTTTGGTGCGAAACCTTGTACTGTCACAACAGACCCTGCTAAAGAGCCTGTCCCCTTCTTTCTCCTAGTCTCCCTTTAGATATATCTCCCCCTTCTCATCTCTGCATCTGCAGAGTGTCCCATCCAAGTGAAGGGGACAGATCCCAACATCTTTTGGGTGAGCTCAGCCTGGGTCACAGGAGAACATGCAGGGACCAGAGACTGTGCAACGAAACACAGCCACATTCCTGCTTTCACCACATGAGCAGGGTTCAGCGTCACTTCTCCTAAAGTGCCAGGGCAAAGCTGGTCAGCAGGTGCTGCATTACTTCTTCCAGCCTTAGAGCAACTTGTGTTGGAAGGTACCACAAAGCCCATCCCGCTCCAACCCCTGCTATGGGCTGTTTGCCCCACACCAGCTCTGCCTGCCCAGGGCCCCATTCACCCTGGCCTTGAGCACCTCCAGGGATGGAGTACCCAATGTAAGGAGAAAACTGGAAAGGAAGACTTAATTTCCAGTGACTTCACACAAGTAACTACTTTGTTCATTTGGAAGGGAGATTTGAAAACCAGCATGCCACATTTGGCCATTTGGGGTATATGAAGTTGCCAGTGCAGCTCTGCACTGCGTGCCCCTCACACTAGGACATGGCTGCGGTGCTACAGCTGCTGTGGAGAAACCATCCACGTGGAATTGTTTGAGTATCACTCAAACTCTTACGTTCACACCTGCAGTCCCATCTCCAGCATCTCACAGGGTAACAGCAGCCAACTCTTCATCTCTTTACATGCAATGCAATTCCATTTCCAGTGTGGTGGGTATATTGAATGTAATACGGTAAAAGAAACATTATTTCATAAGTATAATACTCCTTATGCTGCGTAATCATGCTTAATGCAGTTTTCCTTCCATCATTACAAAAGCAAGCAAGTCAAAGTTTAGCTCAAGCAACAGATTCAAGAGCATTTCCCTTCTCCTGCTCTCCCCAGCACCCTGCATGTCCTGGAGCTGCATGCAGTTTTCCAGACCACTGACCAGGAGCGATGTGCTCCAGCTCAGTATTAATGAGAGGATCTGGAGCAGCAGCGTTATTGAATGGCTGCGGCCTGCCTGGACATCTGTATTGCACCAACTTGGGTACAGGTGATGGGCACCAAAGATTAGAGAGGCCGATAACTTCACGTTCCTAAAGGGTCCTGTCCACGGGGATAGATTTTTCAGAGAGTGAATTCACTTTGTCTAACCCAAGGACCTTCCAGCAGCACTCAGACGTATCACCACCAGTGTTCAGGGGCACCGGACACCCTCCCTGCCATAGTGTTGGAGGGGAACGGCCCCATCCTGCTCCCCACACCCTCCTGTGGGGAGTCACGAGGGAGAAGCGGAGCTGCCTGGCACAAGGCATAGGCGCTTTGGGTCTGGTGGGTCTTTGCTATGCATTTGTGAAACAGATTGCACAGGAAACCTGCAGGCCAGCAGAACACTATCCAGCATTCGAGATAGCAGATAGCTCACAGAGTGTTATTAATAACAGAAACGCTCGGCGGAGGGAAGCGCAAAAGCTGCAGCAGTGATTCATTACGTATTTCGCTGCTCTTTTGTGATTGTTTTTCCCTATGCAAATGCTTCAGAATGCGAATGTTAACAAATCCCACTACGAGAGAAAATGAACTCTAATGGGCAGCCAGAGGGACATTAACCAATAGCCAACTGCTTTGGGCAGAGACAGAGTGCATCCTTGCCCATCTCCCTGTGCCAGTTCTCTGCCAGCAGCACCTTCCTGTTTCTGTAGGGGCACAAAACTATCACAGAATCACCAAGGTTGGAAAAGACCTTCAAGATCATCCAGTCCAACCATCCACCCATCACCAATAGTACTCACTAGACCATGTCCCTCAACACAAAATCCAAACGTACCGAACTAAACTAACTCCTTTTTGCAGCTCTGCAGGAACTGGGATAGATTGGGTATAAAATCAGATCTGTTTTACAGTGAAGGTGGTGAGGCACTGGCACAGGCTGCTGAGAGAGTCAGTGGGTGCCCCATCCCTGTAGACACATACTGGTTGGGCTCTGAGCCCCTCCTCTGCAGGAGGACAGAGGCATGCAGCAGTGTGACAACCGTCAGGCTCATTGTGTCAGCGACAGGCAAAGGCATCATTTCTTCAGCAGCACCTTCTAGAACCCGGCTAGCAGAAATATGCCACCTCTACTTAGGCAGACGACACAGATTTGAGTCGATCTTTTAAGAACCAAGAACACAGAGAAGTACTTTTGCCTCCTCCTACAGTAAAGCATTAAACGTGATGAGTTGTGGACACTCGGAGCTCTGCCCGCTGCTTAACGCGCTCTGCATAGGGAAACGCTCCCTGGAGGAGCACAGATATTCTACAGGGATGAAATTACATCAAGGCTGCAATCTCTCAGCACTTCTGGTGGAACAAAGAGCAGCACGACCACACTGGCACATGGACCACTTGATTCTCTGACCTCTCTTCTTACCGCAGGCTGGAGCTTGCTGCTGGCACACTGATTTTAGGATTAAGGACACAACAAAGCACACCAGTTATTAATTAGCAGCTTCTAGCTATGCAGTGAGCTGTGTTAAGCTCATGTGATTGGGATTCATCACTCAATGAGATGAGCCCTACCCCACGTCTGCTTACTTCCACTACTTCAGAAGCAAGAGGCACTGAACAAACTCAAAGCTCAACACTGAAAATACCCACTTTTAAATGCCTCTTTGGCTGGGGTTACACAAAGCAAAAGAGGCTGCTCTTGATCCCAGGCAAGGTGATTGTAGAAATATTTGTTTTTTAAAAGAAGTACCAGTTCAAATTCCAAGCTCAAGAACCTATGAGAAACCAAGTCCTTCTCAGAGCATTTCTAACAAACACACAGCCCTATCTTACAAGTTCTACAGCCACAGAAACAGAGTAAACCTTATATGGAAGAAAGGCAGCACTGGATCAGTTTGGAATATCGAATATAAACCGGAATTCAATTCCTGCAGCACACAGGTACACACAGCTTTCTGTAAGTAGCAAAATCCAAGAGCAAATACCTCTACACAACCTTCACCACCACCACCACAACCATCACCACAATACACTCACAGTTGGTCGCTGGCAAAACACCGGAGCTCAGGAGCATCCTCACGTACACCCATCTGAGTTAGACACATCACCCCAACGCAGAACAGCTTCACAAGGACACATCTCTCCTGGATCACTTCTCCCAGCTGCCCCTTCACCACACCCCTACCCCTTACTCTCTGCAGCTGAGCTCTACAACCCCAAATCACCCAATAAATGACCACACCTGTGCCCAGGGTGAGTCCTTACTCTAAAGACATTAGGTGCTGCTCTGCAGCCCTATGGAATTCAACAGCAGCAATGTTTCTCTGTTCTCGTGTCACCAAAAAATAAAAGCTTGTAAGCAAAAATACAGCTCACGCTTGTGCATTGATGTTAATCACGCAGCATGATCTGCTCACTAAGTTTTCTGCTGTGACTGTTTGAAGCAGCCTTTCTCTTTCATAAAGCATCAAACCACAGGTTTACCAAAGCCCTAAGAGCACATAATGGCTCTTAGATAAAGGCTTTTATTTACATCTGTTTCAAGCTCTCACGTATTTGTGTTGCTGCAAGGTTGACTGCCAAGCCTCCCGTTTCTCCAACAAGAGCTATCTGTGTAGGCATCCCAACTCTGTCCTTGACAGCCCACTGCATGGTGACAAAGCACACCACGTCTGTGCTCATCCAGACTGCAGCCCCTCTGCCAGTTGTTGGGGTATTTCCTTTCTGCTAGGCACTGCCAGCTGGGCCAGCATCATATTAGCAATAGCCAGGGATTGTTAGAACCTGGCCCACAGAAGAGCTTCAATTTTAGTCGATCCGTGCAGTCACATGCTATAAAGCAGCAGCTTACAGTCCCGCTGACTAATTAGGTCCCCAGCTTAGAATATTGATTTTGGTTTTAAATGCTACTTTTCTCGCTTTCTTTCCAATCCCATTGACTGCCTCAGTCTAGGCTAAATTGTAGAGCAATATTCAGCAGCCACCTCTGACACTGAGCAGGCTTGAAAAACAATAGACTGTATTCTAACTATTACAAACACCATGAAAGGAGGAGATCATTTTTGCATTTCAGCTTTAAGCTCCTTCAATCCTGGCCCCGATTCTAGAACCTAGAAATAATAGTGAACTCCGTCCCCAACTTTTTACATTGCAGAACACCCATCAGCGTAGCAGCAAAGGAAAAACGACCCCACACACATTCGGAACAGATTTAATACGCATTTTGCTGCTCTCTTCCAAATTGCAAACCTTGACTCGCAGTGTAACATTGCCACCAGGCGGGCAAATGCTCCCCTGTGCCGTGCCAGCACCCGTCCTTCAGCGAGGCTTGGTGGGGCTGCACAGCCCTGAGCCCCCCTAACAAGCAGGCATTGTTTGAACACCTGCACGTCTCCCTGTGCAGCTGGGAAGGTGCCAGCAACGCTGCTGGCCGCAGTTCAAGCTGTGACCTTTCCAGGCAGGAAGCAGGCGAAGGCTGGGGTTTCATGTCAGAAAGCTGGCAGTGGGAGCAGCCGGAGGAACCGAGACAGCAGGCCATCCAACCACACATCAAACAGAAGTTTCAGAGCTGTCACTGCTCTCCCTCCCTGCAAATTCTCTCTGAAAGAGCTCTTCTTTACTTCACAGGGTGAGAACGCCCTGCAGCCATCACACCTTGGATTGGGAAACAATGGGAATGCTCTGTGGGCACACAAGGATACCTGAATTTTGGTATTCCGGGGAGCGAGGGCTGATGGAGGACCTGAGTTTCAGTATCCCAGGCAGCACTGGACGACTGAGGACCTGTCGCTTGTGTCATGCCATGCCAGTAACAGCCTTACAAAAACCTGTGTGAAGGTCCCCAAAGCAGGATTAAAACTCAAGGCCACCTAAGGCTTAGTGATCTTTGCTGCAATGGAGAACAATTAGGAAAAGCAGTTACCACCACTCTGCTTCCTCCTTTACCAAAAGCCTATTGCTAAATCTATTCCACAAACAACCTTTTGTTTACAGCACAGGGCAGGGTTATCCCAGTGGAAATCAAGGGAGCACTCTGCAAAGCAAAGCAACAACCATTATAGACGTGAAAAAAATCATTTTGGCTGCAAAACCCCACAACACAGTTTTGAAGTTTGTTGAACAATGGGATCTTTTTCTGTCTCAAAACGACATGGACACGGAGATAAGGCCTTAGGAATACATGAACTGCTGTATAAACTGGGAGGCTTTTACAGCTTCCTGAATAGCAGTGGGATATCAAACCCTCATTGCTTAAGTGGCAAAAGCTTTACAAGCTTTCACATGGACTCGGATGTGCAAAAGCAGCAGCTGTGCAAGGACTTCCCCTGGAAATACTACCATCCCAAAGAGGACCTCTAGCACTGCCTTCTGTTGGTCTCTCTGTCCTGTGCATGACTCCTCTCTGTGTAACTCCAATTACTTGGCATGATGTATATGATTACATAACACTCCCGCAGCAATGACAGTTATTACTAATGCAAATTTCTTAGAAATGACTTTGTAAATGACCAGAACCTCAGCCAAGGCTCCTGCAAAGGGTATTTAAATAAATTAGCTTTTAAGGAACCTTGGGCAGATTGTCAGTTGGCTAAAAAGCACCGGGACATCACCGACACTTGACTTTTACTGCTCCAATTAGCACCCTATTACTTTAAGTATGACAGTTGTAACAGAAGACAAGCACTGTTACAAAAACTGTTTCTGTTGAACCCATGCATCATGACTTCACTCTCCCACTATTCACTTGTGCAGCACCTTTTAAAACGCAACACTTGTGGAACAGGAAAGCCCACAGGAACGGCTAAGGCACTGTTATTTTAGCAAGCTCATTCTTGAAAGGTCTCGGAGCAAACACCACTTGTTTGTTTCACGCTGACACCCCGAACAGCTGTTCTGAGAGGGATCCCTTTTTCCAGTATTTTGGGCAGGTAACAGTACTCCACAATCGTTAGGATCGTGGCATTCAATGCACCAGAACAAGCATTAGCTCCAAAGATGTACTTTATTTCATTACAAAGCAGATTGTTTAGGCATTGTTCTGTGAACACCCGCTGCACGAGCAGCAGGTCCCGCTCCCAGGACACAGCTGCTCAATAACAAAGACTCCAGCACTGGACAACAAAAATACAGATGCATAGAACAAGTGCTGCTCAGACACTCAGGAGCTGATGGCCTAAACAGCAACCAGTGAAAACGGATGATATGGTCAAAAATACACATCCAGCTCCAGCCCAGCCAGAACTGCACTTCCAGAAGTTGAGTCCTTTTTATTACAAATAAAAAAAAAGGAAAAGATATCACACTGGACTTTTTGGAAAACCGACCAAAAAATTCCCAAAGAAAAAGAACCACGCCATACTCCCTCCCTCTCCAGTCAGTCACTTCTAACTGTCCCTGATTTCACATGAGAATCACACCATGGCATGCTTGTACTTTATAAAAAAAACAAACAGGAAAATGACAGAAAGTAGTGTGAATCAACAGCAAACAGCTGGCAGTGAGCATTTCAGATGCTTTATCCCAATCCTTTTGTTCATTTTCCCCATTGTGATCCTTTCCCCAAGGCCTTCGCTTTTACAGACAGGTGTATTTCATTCTGAATTTGCTGAATTCTCATGCATTTGGTATTTGAGCTCAGTGCATTAACAAGGGCTTCTGGATGTCATCTGTGCTTCTTGGGAATGTAAGAGTCCCATCACTCTGAGCAGAAGCAGTAAGTCATACACTGCTGGCACAACATGCACAAGTGCACACAAGGCATGCTGAAGCCATGTACAGAAACATCCCAACATCACAACTTCTAATTCTGGTTTCCATGTTGTCCAATACTGACTGCAACAAGATTTACAAAACCCATACACAGATATTTGCATTTGGTCCTAGGCACCTAATTAGTACTGACAATTTAAGTGGAAAATTAAGGATTATTCTGGTCCGTTAAGGTCTTTTACTGTAACTTCTCCATTCTGAAGATACGATGGTAGAAAAAAAGGGGTCCCAATACCTTCTGTAGAAGTACTTTTCAGTGCACCATTCAGGTCAACACAATTATATGATGGACAAGCCTCCTCTGCACGACTCTAAGAATTACTTGACAAGGGTCTCATATCTACAACTAGATACAAGAATTCTAGGAAAAAAGACATTCTTTTCACACTCCTTTGTATGAGCATGACTCAAAATTCACCAGATATGCAGATATAATCAGGTAACATCCTGATAACTGTAAGACCAGAATTTTTAAAATTGATGAAACCTACCTTTAGAAAAGGATACAAGCAGATTTGCATCTGAGTTTCCATAACACGTACTTCTTTCAGTTAGCATCAGAACTAGAAGTACTAGAGCTAATGGCAAGGAGATCTAACGAAAAGGTTTTTACAAAGCTGTCATACTACCAAGTTTCAAAAGGTGCCATTCCTTAGGCACAGATGCTGGCACAATCTCAACTGACCTGAGTTTTCTGCTTACAGAGAAGAGTGATGGGAAAGAACACATTCTCTTACCAGACCTTGACAAGCCTCAAGTCAATATGTGAGATCTGTCAAGGTCCAGCTCAGTAATTACAAGACATTTGGAATTAGAGTTGCTATTTAGAGTGAAAAGAAGCAACTGCCTCCCAAATCTGCCATATTTGAACAAAAATACATCACAAAACTGAACACATTAAACACTGTTTGTGCTTACAATTGTAGTTACGGAACTCAAGCGTTAGGGGGAGAGGTTTTTCCTCACTACTACTGCAATGGAGCTGGAAAAAAATAAAATAGGAACAAAAAAACCCTTCCAAACATTCAACCTTACCCACAGTTATTAAAACCTGTAAAGGTTTCAGGGGAATAAAAAAAAATTCAAGAGTCATTGAACTAAATCCAATTCAGAAAGCTGATTCTCCTAACACATAATTAAAAAACAATTTTCATTAAAAAATTGTGCACATTTTTCCCCAGTAGTTTATAAAATGCAAACAGTATGCTAGAAAAGTTTGAACATAAGGGAATGCGCTTCGGAAACATTATTAAAAGATGTGTTCCTATACAATGACATTATCAAGTTTACGTTACTTCTTTGCATCTGGATACTTTAGAGAGTGCTGTTCCCTTCTCTCCTGGGTCCATGAGAAGCTAAGTTTAGAAAAGAAGAGCTCCCATACTGCCAACTTCACTCTGTTCCTTTACAAATATCTCAAAGTACTGATAAATGATGGTGACAGCCAGCAAGATTCCAGTTCCAGACCCGATTGCCCCAAGGAAGTCTGCCAACACAGAGAGGGCACCAATACACAGGCCACCAAATGCAGCAGCTGTAGGAATGTACCTGTAAAACAAGGTGTGAATACAAAAGGTACTATTAGAATTTGCTCAGGATTATGGTAAATGTAATAGGATTATCACTGTATGGGAACCATGGAACGTATCTAAATCGAGAAGATGGGTGTTTCCTAGGAAGCCAGTACCACTGAGAAAAATGACAACACAGAAACTAAACCATGGTAGCATACTCTCTTCTGGTATAGGTCCACTAATCCAAGAGAAGGATTGCACACTAGGACCAGCATACCAGGTAAGGGAAGAAAACCCAGCCTGAATGGAAAGAAAAAAATGTGCTGAGAAGGCATTTCAGTCTACCAGGTAATTAAGCATATGTTAATGAGTATCAGATCTTCAAGACATATGCAGATGATTGAAATAAGTTGCAATAATATTCCCATAACATGATTAATCTAGAGATCAATCTCTGCTTGCCTCTACACCTACTGGATTTAAGTAACTGCTAGTTCTAGAAAGGAGTACGTAGAAAACAGCACTCTTAAGACATGAGCAACTTTAAAATGCTGTTCATCAGTTTGAAGTATAGTATACTTCCATCCTCATTACTAATTTCCCTATAAATGTTGACATAAGGAAAAATAAAACAAGAAAATAAAAGCTCTGGAGTTCAAGCACGTTTTCTAACTGCAAGGCAACAACATCCTGCTGTGCAAGTCCAGCTATTAATGAGAGGCAGTGCTCCATGCCCATGCACAGAACACTAAAGTTTAAAGAACAGCATGCACTAGGGTCCAGAAAATGTCAGTCTAAACAAAGTTTACAATGTGTTTTCCCATACTTTGCATAAGCAACTTGTGAAGTGCATAGCTCACCTGTTTAGCTCATGTACCATTGAAGTTTCTCTGTGGCCTCGCATTACCATTTGCTGTTCTTTCAACTGTTTGGCAACCTGCATTGAATAAAGAAAAGGAGTTAAGTTAGGTTAGTACTATTAGCCAAGTCCACAGGGTCTAGCACTATGGGAAACCGGAGCAAGGCATTTCAGTTATGTTTTTTTTTTTTCATGTTTTATTTTTATATTGTTCATCTGACTTAAAAATAGCCAGTGTTTTAACTTGGGATAATCCAGACTGCAGTCAGAGGCAATTCTCCATACTGTCAATTATGCAAAGCTTCTTGGATAGTTCTAGTCCTACTGAGAAAACAAAAACATGGAAACCAGTGGCTATCCCATACACTACATACTACTCCCATTACACTATTACTGTTCCCATATTACATACAATTCCAGTTTTAGCACCAACTCTACTCTCTCCTGGTTAGGGTTTAGTTGATACTGTTAAAACCATCTTATGAAGTGTGCATTCCAACAGCTTCCCACATTCAGCTGAGCTATTTGTGAGACTATATTAGAAGGGAAATAACTGAGAAAGGATCCCTTCTTGGAACACTGCTCTTAAATGGTATTTCTGCAAGTGGATGGGATTACAACTGAGCCCTGCTAACATCTCCTAACTATTGATAGGAACTGAAACTCTTGTAGGTGAGCTTCTAAAGCTGCCTGTCACCCAACTGAATGTACTTCCAGATGATTAAGCTACCAGTTTTCCACAATACTGTGAATGTATACATAAGTAATGGTTCATCAATTTTTATCTTTGATCTTATTTACATCAGCTTTTCTTCAGTATCAGGAAAGTATACTGAAGTATTACAAGTTGTATCTCCATTTATTCTGAAAGAAAATCTATAAATGGCTGCAAGTGCCTCCCTGCAGGTCTGACAGCAAGCAGCCAGATGCAAACCAAAAATGAGCGCTCATGCTGTTAACTCACCATGCAACTATTACATATTTGTTAAAGAATGGATTAAACCACTCCACATGGCTGTCAAACTTCGTTTCCTGCCCAAAACGATACAATACAAATATACCACAATGACAACTATTTTCCATCTTGTTTTCCAACTCCAATTGGAGAATTACATAGTTACTCAATATCAAATATCTTGGAGCAAATGGAAATTTAAGAAGCCATACATACATTAATACACTGAACTATATTCTCAGATCTTTTAAGTTAAAAATAAAAACTTCTTGTTAATCTTCCCTCAAAACAAACTATGAGCTCTTCATGCCAGAAATGGATACTTAAGTTTTACCTGTAGGTTCCTAAGTGGCAACTGCCTTATACACACTGCAACTGTGATTTGGCACTAAAAGCTTTGAGTGTTACCTGATCTTTCCTCACACTCACCAGATTTCATGTAGCAGTGTCAGAGGTTTCCTAATGCCAACAACAAAAAAAAACCCTATGTGTCTTCTGTTATTGTCACTGCCTTCGAAAAAGCAGTAAAGAGGGCAAAATAAATAAGTAAAAAGTTTCATTTTGCCCTCACTGACTCCAGTTATCACTTTTTTAAAGCTCTTTCTAATCCAGAAATCAAAAGCTCTACTTACACAAATGATAAAAATTACTGTGAAGATCACCAGCTTAACAGTAATTTAAGAAAAGCTCAGTATGCATATCTTGCAACAGACCTGCTGTTTTTAATTAAGATATCATTTATCATTTTAAACTCACATCTTTGGCAGACGAGCCAGAGACTTCAATCCATGTTTTAGAGAAGAAAGCACAGGAACCCAACATAAACACAATATAAACAACTGCATGGACAGGATCTTCTAATACTGAAGAAAAGGATTCTGGAGGTGACAGATAATAACAAAGTCCACCAACAGGATAAGCACGAGCAGGACCTCCAGCTGAGGTGTCCTACAAAAAAGGAAGCAATTAGTCACCAGTTTTCTTGCCACTTCTCAGCCATAAAGTTAATCCTGGGTTTATATCCCACCTTTACCTCACTCTATTTCTTTATCCTTACAGAAGCATACGAAGACTCAACTTTACTATCATAAGCATTTCTAATGTGGAAATGGAATACAATAAGGAACAGTAAGAACCCCTAGGACAGTAAAGAATTGTGAAAATTAAATGAAGATTCAACATCTACAGCAAGTCCCACACACCATCATCAATTTAACAAATTACTAATCTAGAAGCTTCAGCATACCCACGCAACCTACCATAACAGTGTGCCTTTATGTTTAGGGAGACCATCTCTCCAAGTACACCTGTTAATGACACTCCTACAGTGCTGTATGTAAGATTACAAGGAATACTCACAGACCAAGTGCCCAGCAGGCTAACCAGTAAGTTGCCACTGAAGCGTGCAGAAAGCATCTGGGAGATGACGTACAAGTTTGACACCAGGGCAGACTGAAGAATAATGGGAATGTTTGAAGTATAGAACAACTTGATTGGGTAGGTGTTGTACTGGCCACGGTAGCGAGCAGATTTAATAGGAAGATCCACTCTGAAACCCTGAAAAATTTCCAAAAGAGAAAAGTCCCTTATTATAACTCGACAGCATGAACTCATACCACAGCTCATGAATTAAAAGGGCCTGGCCTTGACAACAACAGAAAACAAACATGCAATCATTTTTTTGCAAGCATCTCACTTCCTTTAAAAGGAAGCAAATTACACATCTATTTCCATAGAAACTGCTTAATAACTCTCTTTATTCCAACTGACCTGGAAATAAATTACAATCGCAAATACGAAGATGGTGGCAATCAGATTCATGAGGTTAGGGAGATTCTGGCGGTAAAAGGCCTCACGAAGAGCTCTGACTTTGTCTGTACGAGTAGCCAGAAGATGAAACAGAGCAATGATGGCACCCTCAAATTCCATGCCTTGGGTAGAAAAAGAAAAAAATTAAGCAAATTTCAGTGCTTTGTCTAATTAGGCATTCTTCTACAGTACAGGACTCATAACAGAATTACTTCCATCCTTCTTCACATTAAGGGCACATTCAGAAATCCCCCTGTATGAGACTAGAAACTAATCATAACCCAAACACCAAATAGGATAACTTTACTAATCTCCAGAGATGCCAGGGTTCACAAAATTATTTTTAAAGTTTTTTTTTTTTTTTAATTATTTTCAAACAAGGGAGGCAATATTTCTAGTATCATTTGTGGTCAGCCACTGGCTATCGTTTGAATTTTAAAAAATGCAATTACTTCATTTAAGTTTTCTAGTATACATCAGCAACGTGATTGCCTCCTATCAGGTTTGGAGAATAAGGGGTTTGGAGCAAAGAGTAAGACAAGGAAGAGAAAGGAACAGCTGGTACTTGTCAGTAGGCTGGGCAGCAGCTGCAGTACAACAGCAGTCATCCCTATCAAGTTTTACGGAGGCACTGTATGACACTGGAGTTCAGGATTAGAAACTGGTCTTTTTTACTTTAAGAGATCATTGTACTATTCTATAAAAGAATGTAAAGAGTCAGAATTTTAGAAGGCTATGGGGAGAAGTTGCTGTGTTTATGTTCCATATGAGAAAATAATGAAATTCTGATGCAAGTATTACCTCGTCCTGTGTTCACCGTGGTGGGGCTGAATGCCTTCCACACAATAGTCTCACAGATATTGGTAGCGATGAAGAGAGAGATGCCAGAACCGAGACCATATCCTTTCTGCAGGAGCTCATCCAAGAGCAGAACTATCAATCCAGCAACAAAAAGCTACAGTAAAAACAAATAGGAGCATTACTCACATTCCTTTTTATTTCTTGTTAAAAAAATTAATTCGTATTAGAAGATTAGACAACATATGAGAAAGCAAGCACATTGGTATCTCTTCTCTGCATGTGGGGAAGGAGAGAATCCATAACACTGATCTCCTTGACCCTTTCAGAGGACAAAAAAGGAGGGAAGAGTAGAAATTACCTGAATTGTGATAAGCAAGCAGATACCAGCGCCCATCTCAGATGGGTCTCCATACATTCCAGTCATTACATAGACAATAGACTGCCCGATGGTAATGATCATTCCAAACACTGGAGAATACAAAAAACAATTACGTATTTGTTCTGAAGATTTATGTCCTGGACAATTAGAAAAACATCACATCTTTGTGGAAGTTGGGAAGAAATACGTAAGTCACAGAACATTCAAGAGCAGGTTAAGTTTGTTCTCTGAAATCTAGCTCTGAAAATACAAACATACACAGACTTCAGAAACAAAGATTTAAAAGTATTTTTAATTACTGAAGATGTCTTTAAATACTGAAAACTGAGGACGTTAGGACATTACTTTGGTTATGATTCTTTCTTTCCAGTAAACAAAGAACTAAGAGCTTTGGTGCTGCACACTTGAGAATATTCAAATTTCTCTAAAAGCCATTTATCCCATATTGCTAAGGAACCATGCTTGAAAGTAGTAGTTGTTACCTTACACAACTAACATCTTCATAGATACTAACATTGTAGACAAGCACCACCCAGCATAATTCAAGCAATGGGTCCCCAAAACATTGATTAGTTTATTTGATGAGATTGCAGTACAAATGCCAGCTGCACAAATACTCTTCCTTTACAAACCTATCTGAAGCTGAATGCTAACCAGCCAAAGAACAGCCAGTAAGGCTGCTGAAAGAGACATCTGTAGCACAGCATGAACGCAGAGCATGACAGAAGTCCGTACCCTGTAATGAACGTTGGAGACCAATGCAAGTTTCAACATTCTGCTGTTAATGTTAGACTCTAAATCAGCCTACCTTGGCATTTAGCATCAGCTGCTACTTACATTTCTGTGCTCCATTGAAGAGAGCTCTGTCCTTTGGCGTGTCACCGACTTCAATGATCTTGGCACCTGCCAAGAGCTGCATGATGAGCCCAGAAGTGACAATAGGGGAAATGCCCAGCTCCATCAATGTACCTGCCAGACACAAGAAGCACAGTGACTCTCAGAGATGTGTGTGTATGGTGCACACCAGCACTTTCTTTCCAAGTTTGACTTTCCACCCCTTGCATCATGACAGAGATGACACAAAACTCCAAATATCCACACACGTAGGAGTTTTTCATAGTAACAGAAGCTTGTTAAAGTTGGTTTAACAAGTAATGCAGTACTTCTCAGTACCTTAAGAATCACATTTGCTGGAAAAGACTTTAGGTGTCAGGAACAGCTTTCCTGTATATAAGACAAGGTAGAAATTTGCTTTGTCTTTGACAATCATCAGTAACTTTATTATTTATTTATAAACAAAAAGCCCAAACTTTTTTCAGGAGTGCTCCAAGTTGAGTGCTTACATAACCACCTCACAGTTCTTCTTTATATCTACATTAAAAACTTTTATGATAAACTGAAGTTAATAAAACAATCACAGACTTTAATCTTTGGTGAGGCAGACTCAAAGACATCATCCAGAAAAACAGAACACAAGCAAATACAGCTGCAGTATGACTGAAATAGCTTGGAAAGTACACAGAATTCTGTACCAGCAGCAGTGCTGGAACTATTTCTCCCCAACCTCTTTTTCTCACAAAATGCTCCCTCAGTTTTGCATGGAATAGACTGCAGCCAGCTACAAAGCCATTTTGTCTATGAAAGTGCGCCTTTCCAATCCTATACTGACTTATATTTTTTTACATTAGATAAAATGACTTTTTCCTCTTTGTTCCACTTCCCATTTTAATAAAATAAAGCACAAATTAAGAACGAATTTGAAAATGTTTTCTTCCATATTACAAACATTTTCTCTTGGAAGACTGACCATACCTCTATTAGAAGCCAGAATCACTCTCATCCAGTAGAATGGATCTGCTGAGTCTGATGACATTATGCCAAATAAGGGAATCTGAATATCCAACCAAGAGAAGAAAATAGTTTTTAATTAGAGACTTTATAAACACCCATTCACCAGCTTAGTTCTTCCTTAAAAACACAGGAAAGCAGCATACCTGACAACATACTAAGAAGATGAAGAGTGTGATAGCTGTCCATAGTACCTTTTCCTTAAACTGAATCTAAAGGAAAAACAAAACACACGGAAGAGGATAAAGCTGTCAATATAGCAAGATCTAGTCAACCAGTACACTTTCACACTGGCATACTGCAGTGCATTTTATTTTCTTCTGAAGGAAGAAAGCACAGAATACTGAACAAAATAATTCACTTTCATCCCTTCTGCACTGCATGCAGCCAAATCTTTATTGAACCTTTAATCCAAATAAACAAGTCTGTAAAAGTTAAAGGTAGTTCTAGCATTTCCACAGAAATGTGTCCTTTGTCATTTTCCCTACAATGCCAAGCATCTCATATTACACAAATATAAACTTCTGAATGAAATTTCACCCACTTACCTTCCGTTCTGGCTTCTGGATTTCAGGCAGGATAACACAGAAGGGCTTGATTACTTCAAGAAATTTTACTGTAGGGAAATTAGTTAAAAGACAAAGTAAACACACAGAAAGAACACTGGGAAAAGCTCAAATAAAATTAAATGCTGCATTTAAGAAAAAAGTTGCCTTTTGTTGTTGCTGTTTTTTTTTTTTTAAATTCTCATGCAGAGGTGTGTAGAAAAGATCAGTAGAACGTGGATTGGAAACAGGGAAGAACAAAAAAAGAAAGATCAAGAGCTTTCTGTTTTTAATCAGTAGGTTGGCAGCACAGAAAACCTGCTGCTGTTTTGCACACATTTATGCCTTCATAACTTAAATTCATAACACTTCTCAAGTACCAATATTTAACAAATACAACACTCAAGACAGGTTAAAATCAGCGGTTGCCTTCAGGCCATACAGCTCAAGCGCTCCTGCTCAGTGTCCACACACATGGGCAGTGTTCTACTTCAAGTCACTTTACAGAACTCTCCTGTAATGATCTCCCCCTCGTCAAAAGGACACGTTCCCCAATCAGAGAAGTCAAAGCTGCCTCAGTTTTAGGGGAAAACAAAAAAAAAACAAAAAACAAAAAACAACCACACACAAAATAGGAATATGTGCAAAGTCACACGTTGGCCACAATCACACATAACTGATTTTGAACAGAGTTAATGCTGAACTTCCCAAGGCCAGGCTCAGACTGCACTGGGAATGAATGTGAAGGACTGAGACAACGCAGCAGAACTGAAACTCCTGGTGGCTGCCCACTTCCATACGGAAGGCAGCACTTCCATAACGCTTTAACACTAACCCATAAAGAACTGCTCCGTCTCAAATTATTAGTTGTGCTTTCAATGCCTTAACCAGGCTATAGGAGAGGCTCACAGCTATGATAACAAGACGCCTTTCAGAAGGCTCTTCCTTCCTTCCAGGAGGAAGTTGCCGTGCCCAGGAAAACAAGTATTTCACTCAAAAAATGAAAGGTAGCGGGAGCCTCCAGAGCTGAGGAAGGAGCCCGCCCGCCCTACGAGGCCTGGCCGCAGAGGGAGCGCGCAGCCCGGGGCTCCGGCGGGCTCGGGCAGAGCGGCAGCCCGTCAGCACGGCACCCCGTCAGCGCGGCTCCCCGCCCGCCCCGACACCCGCACAGAGCTCAGCCCCAAGCGGACACCCCAATACTCACTCCCCATGGCGGCCGGGGACGGGAGCGCGGAGCGCTGCGGCGGCTGCCCGGGATGGACACGTCAGGACTGAGCCGGGCCGCCCCCTGCCCTTCCGCTTCCGCTTCCTGCCACGCGCCGCTGCCCGCACTGCGCAGGCGCCGTTCGCCTCCCCCGCGCCGGCCAATCGCCTACAACTCCCAGCATGCACCGCTGCTACAGCCCGCCGCGCCCGCCGGGAAATGCTGGTGTTTATTGGCTCCATGTGGGTGAAGGCAAACCAATCGGGTGGCAGGCTGGGAGTTGTAGTCAGCTCCCCTGGCCGCCATCTTATCGTGTCGTCATAAAGTCGCCAAGTCCAACCATCAGCACCGTGCTCTCTAACCACGTCCTTCAGTGTCACATCTGTCCTTCTCGTGAACATCAGGCTGGGTTTAACACAGCTGGAGAAAGCTGAGCCTCTTGTGAAATATAAAGCACTGGTAAAAAGGTGCAGCGCTGTGCCTTGTGCCAAGAAGTGCTGACATGTAGCATGTGTTTGTATCACAGAATCACAGAATGGCCAGGGTTGGAAGGGACCTCAAGGATCATGAATCTCCAACCCCCTAACAACCCCTACTCCAGCAAGTGAAAAGTAGTCCCATGCACTTCATGCTCAAGGTGTTTTTAAGAATAACACAATGTCCTGTCTGCTTTCCAGGCATTTAGAGAGGGACTTATCACTGCCCTGAAAGCTGAAGATAAACAGAAGTTGGAGGAAAGCAAATAGAGGTGCTGATACAAGGGAATTACTCAGCATAGACTGTGAAATCCACTGTGGTTTCCACAAATCTCCCTGTTCTTTTCTAGGCACTTAGGCATAGTTTGATTAGTTGATCCCTTCTTTCCTGAGATTAACTTTAAAATTAGCAGACCTAATTTCCATTTCCTGATAGTTGTTTTTTTTCTTCTCCTTTTTATTCATTTCTTGTAATGGATGTTATATCTGCCTGCCTCGAGGCTTCTGAAACTCTGCATCTCTTCTAAGAGTTATCAAAGACATCCACTGACGGCACTGAGACTGTTGTAGACAGCCCTTGTCCAATGGAGCTTGCTTTAAAATTTCCAATTTATTTAGGATGGTTTTTACCCACTCATTTCCAATTATTGAGGAAGCAGCTGCTTTTCAAATTACACACTCTTAGGCAGAGTTTACTTCATGAGATCTTTTTGGCTTATTAACATAGGGATTGACACCATTCACCAAAGGCAACTGGTGGAGGAGAAAGGAGAATTAGCAGTAATTTTGTGGAAGTCTGAACAGTGAAGCAACAATGGGGATCAAAGATAGAAGCAAACAATGACGTGCCGGAATTTTGTGGAATTTATTAAAACACAGGAAACTGCTGTGAGAGGTGCTGACAACATCACTATGCCAGATCATGGTTAAGTTAGAAAGGTTAACGTGGCTTTATTCTTATCTAAACAGCTCTCTGCTTCTAGCCACTTAGAAGTCAGGTGAGTAGGTCACTGTCTAGACTCCATGCTCAGTGGAGATGCTGATGAGCACCTCTGGAGAAATGTTGACTCCACTTATCTTATACATCTGTGTAAGGTGTCTTCTCAAAGATGTTATCTCTGAATCAAGCTTGGGCATTTTTGAGAGAGTCTGTGGGGAAGCTTGTCAATCTACTGTTTCTATTGTAATTGTTCTTTTGACAAATAGATAGTGTCAGTCTCTAGGGCCTCAGTCTATTTCTCCTCCACAGTGATAAGTCTATCCTTAAAAGATGGCTTCCCAGGATATAAAGTCACACTTGTTCTTTATGCTATGGTGTTATTTTTTTCATCTGTGACATACAGATAGGTTAAATAAAGGGATGTTATTCTTCACAAGGCCCATCTGTTAGGCATATGGATTTCCTATTGTTATTTAAAATAATTTAATGCAATAATGTAATTTGATACTAGATGAAAACAAACCTTATAATTTCATATAGAGTTATCTACTTAGATATGGAAGCTGAAAATTCAGTAGTTTTTGCTTACCTATCTCTTTTGTTCATTCTGAATCTGAAAAATGTCACATTTGGGGATATGAAAATACAGTACTACGGCTGAATTTGCCACTGAAGTTCAATTCTGGAAATAAATGGTTTATGAAAGCTTGCTTCCTTAGAAATCTGCAGTGAAAAGCCTCTTTTTTTTTCCAACTGAAATTAAAAAAAAAAGAAAAGAGAGAATTCAGGGTTGGCTGCTTTGTGTCATCAGCTGTCACTGCGGAACAGAAGAGTAAAAGAAACTGAAGATACAGTTGTTGGGGAATTATTTTGGTGACGCTGTGTGAGACACAGGGTCAAGTTTCAGCTTACTATGACTCTCTGACTTCAGTTTATCTTGGGATCTATTTTGGTAGCCAGTCACACTTTGAGTGACAAAAGTGGCATTTGTAAAACTAGGGTTGATTTTCACAGTTTTGGAGTAGTAGCGACTGCTACAAGAGGACTCAGTTTAGTACAGCGACAGCTGGTACGGCTGGAATAACGATGATGAGGCTGGCATATAATAAATAAATGGCTCTTTAGAAAAAAAGCAGTATCTGAGAAGCAGATACAGATATTAAACAACTTATTTTCATGCCTTGATTTCTTTGAACCAAATCAGTTCCTCTGTTGTAACCTAAGTAATCCTGCTTTGAAAATAGTGTAATTTAGGACCATTAAAATCATTAATATTCACTTAGTGGCTTTGAATTTGTTAGCCAATGCGTTTCACTGTTTCACACTGTGCAAATCTTCAGCATTTGCTGCAAAATTATATATCTCAATATACCTCTATTACATTAGCACAAAATTGACATTTAATTACTGCTTTTGAAATGTCTACACTCCATAGTTACTGACTACAGATGCTGGACCCAATTGTGCTGATTTGTACCCTGATGCAAACAACAAAGGCTGTATGATTGCTTCAACAGTGAGAGGTTAAAAGCAGAAAATAGGAGTGGAGAGTAGAAGTGAAAAAAAGGAACTCAGATGAATTTCTCACTGCATCCAAACAGCTCAGTTTAGTTGTAGCAGCACCGCTTTCAGAAACTGTCCACAAACTGTTTGAAGAGGTCAAATTCTTCACATCCGTGACATGCTCACTCTCTGTTCACACTTTGCCACTTGTTATCTGTGTGACAACGCTTTTATGCTGCATTGAATAAAGGCCTTTTTTTTACCAAGGAAGCTAAAAGAAACTCTCTTAAGCTGTTGTTACAGCACGTCCCAGGATCTCTGGAGGAAAACGAAATCTGTTTGTTCCTACACGTTTGTGTGCGTACACACACACATACAGGGACATGCACCTTACAGAATGGGGCTAGTTAATAGATGCAGCATTGGTCTGCAAGAGGTACCAATAGAGCTTTGTGTATGGGTCTGTTTAACAGCCATATTCATATGCAGGCTCTGATACTTGATGTACCAACCAGTAGTAGTCTATTTAACCACAAGGTGGAAGAACTGCTTTACTTATGATGCCACCTCAGCGTGCGTGAAGTACAGAAAACTCTGCTGGCAAGTTTTATTATCATTATTATTAGTTATATGGCATCAGTGGGACCGTTGAGGACCAGAACTGCACATGCTGAGTGTTATATAAACATGGCAATCCTGCCAAGAGCTTCCTAATGGTAGCTGCTATTGCTGCAGAGAGAACTTGGGTCTGTGATACTTGAGGAGATCACTGTGATATGTTTCTCTGCATAATCCAGCTGTGCCACTGGAGACCTCTTCTTTGATGAGGTGTTGAGAACCACATTTCCAGTTAAGTATTATGGAGTAATATTTTCTTACATGAATTTCAACTTGTACTTTATTGCAAGGCAATGGAAAATGCTGAGTGAAGAGGTCTTTCTGCCTGATTGAAGCAAAGAAATTAGTTAATTTGTCTTTGTTTTCTTTCTATCCAATAAAATCCTCTGCTTCTTTAATACAAGGACTATAAAAATGTAAATTTCTTCTAGCTGAGGACATGCATTCTAAAAGATAAAACCTGCATTTTCTATAAGGGATGCAATTCAGATTCTTTCCTAAATACAGAAGGTTAAGAAATGCAAAATCAGATCCTATCCTGAAGTTTACAGAGTTGTGGTTATTTGCAAAAAAAAATCCAATTTAGATATCTAAACTCAGATACCAAAACCACTGTTTAAATAGAATTGCCCTGGATACATCAAAAGAAG
>JAOWBP010004220.1:8705001-8718768 GCA_028571105.1 Tragopan temminckii
AAATCCAATTTAGATATCTAAACTCAGATACCAAAACCACTGTTTAAATAGAATTGCCCTGGATACATCAAAAGAAGTAAACTTAGCTTCCCTGTCAGACATAACCCCAGTGCTGCAGTGCACAAAAGGATTTCTGACATCATTGCCAGGACATGAGAAGTTAACTACGTCTTTGTATGAAATGTTTTGAATCCTGAACTCCTGTTATGACTCACATCCCTGTTTCTCCAACTTGTTCACCCAACTGCTCCTAGAACATCACTCTGCTCCCTGCATTCATGGCAATGCTTCATTTAGAAACTTGAAAAAAAAAATTAGGAACTTGAAAAAGAAAAAGAGACCACAGAGAAAGGTTATTTTTCACGTTCCACTTCTTTTACTGTGGCTGCCATTACTGGATTCTGTAAAAATGATACTAGAGCTAATTACCCCAAGCATGTTCATAGTTGTTAAGGATTAAGAACTAGCTTTCAGTTATATGATCTGTTTTTCAACCATCAAACTGTTGACCTATAAAGAGGAAAAAAGATAAAAGAAATATGTGTGGAGCATTAAGAAAAGAAGTATCTGTGCTGGAAATATTGACTTCAGATTCCCCTCAGTGTCTGTAGCTGAGTAACAAGATCTATGTATTTCCAATTATTGACTCATTTACATAAAAGTCACTGTCAGCTTGGCTGTAGCTGGCACCATGTAGAAACTGGCCGAGATTAGAAATCATCACTGCTGAACTTCTGTACACCTTTTCAGACGTGGCTTTTGTCACAGAGCATTCATTTGCTCTAGAATTTTGTGAAGTGTTAGCAAAAATTCCTTCTGTGCTAAAAACACATTAAACCTATATTTAGGACTGGAGAGCTACTCATAAGAGGAGTCTGGTTTTCAAGTTATGTGTTATATGGTACTGGATCTCTTTGCTCTAGCCCAGATGTTCTGACAGCAGTCAGAAAATACATGTACACGTGAAATTGTGGTTTTGATTCTGAAATAGAACTGAATTCTCCCTATTCTACAGATATTTGCTTCTTGCTGAATAATTCTTTGAATCTTTCACTTTGCTGTCTTGGCAACATAGCTTTTAAATCCAGACTGTTTGCAAATTACCTTTTCAGCTATTGGTTTGTTTTTTTTTTTTCTTCATTTTTGTAATTCTGAGTAGCAGCAGGTAAATTCTATTCCTGGCTTTAAGACCAAAGCTGAAACCTGAGCAGTTTGATTTGGTATACAATGAATAAGGTTTGATTTGATTTTTATTGTATTTTGTTCAATCTCTTTGTGAAACATCTTCCCAGAACATTTGCATGAGAAACACTTTGCAATTAAAAACAGCGTTCTATTTCCAGTTATTCCATTTTAAAAAGTGACTGTAACATTTTTATTATGCTTGCTTATCTCCATGATACACCACTGGTTGGCAAGCAACTGCAGGTGTAAGGTAGTAGAGCTAGATGTCTCTGTAAGTTCTTCTAATAGCTTTCTTTCATAGAATCATCATAGAATCATAGAATCCTTTGAGTTGGAAGGGACCCTTAAAGGTCTGTCTGTCTGCAATGAACAGGGACACCCACAGCTCCACCATTTGCTCAGAGCCCATCCAGCCTGACATTGGGTGGTGGTACCCACCACCTCTCTGGGCAGCCTCACTCAGTCCTGGCTGTAAAGAACTTCTTCCTTATATCCAATTTAAATCTCCTCTCCTTTAGTTTGAAACCATTTCCCCTTGTCCTGTCGACCTTTCCTGGTACCACAAAAGTATTCACTGTCATTAACGCAGTGACCAGAACTTCTACATTCTGACTGTGAGCAGTCCCCAGGCAGCGATATTTCCAATGGTCTTTCAGTTCAATTTTGTTTCAACTTATAGAATCGTAGAATGGCCTGGGTTGAAAAGGACCACCTTGATTTCCATCATGTTTGTTGTAGGATTTGTTAAGAATGCCCATCAAGAACCCACTATAATTTACATAGGGCAGGCTGTTGTGGATGGTTCAGCAGTGGGTTCAGTGTCATTCCCAGGAGCTGCTTCTTCCTCTAGACCTGAACCACCTGTATTTCTCAGTGGAAGAACAGTGGCATTCAGCAGCTGGATGGTTTCAGCTTCTCAATCAGATCTACGAAGTGTTTTCTTGAAACCATCTTTCCTTTTAAAAGTTGCAGGTTGGATACAAACAAAATCAATTACTCGCTACATATCACTTTGTCTAATTGCCTTTTGATCACTGTTCTCCCTGATCCCAGAGAAGGCTTTTAGAAGTGCTAACAGCATTGGTTTGATCCTGCTCTTATTACAGTCACAGGCCCAGAATCCTGCTGGATCACATCCTCTGAGCGGATCTCATCCCAGTGGATCTCCTAATGCACTTTATAAAATGCATCCAGTAATCCAATAACAACAGAAATATGATTTAAATACACAGTGCACAGATGGTTCCAAAAATGCTAGCTGCAGCTTCCCTTCACATTTGTGCTTATAAGGATTTACTTTCCTTATAAAAATAACGTGTGTCTTTATCAGGCTCTATCTAGCTCAGCTGAGAAAATAAAGAGGTAAATAGGAGCTGACCTTGCAATCTCACAGTAGTACAAGCACATTAAATTCCCCTTTAAACTCAAGTGAGCAGGACAGTGGCCAACTGCAGAGAGCACAGAGCTAACATGCCGTGCCAGCGACGTGCCTGGTGGTTTGCAGGTTTTACTGAACATTGCTGTTACACTGACTTACCTGAAATAAGGAACAAATAAATCAGATTAAAGATTGAGCTGCCCAGGACAGCAGCATTAGCACAGAAAATTTCCTGGCAAGATCACTATTATTTTGTGTATCATATGACTGCTCCGTACTGCCGTGCTGAGCAGGGGTGGAGTCTTAAACCTTTTTGAAATGTATTTGAACAAAAACCTTTCAGAAGGTTTTATCATCTACAAACACTTGAAAAAGAGTGAACCTCTTATCCCATGGTTTTGTTCATATGCTGTTTGGCCTCTTTGTATGAGAGCACGAGGCATCAAGCAGCAAGCTATTAATGTCTGAGTCACGACAAGGCTCTGCAGCAATTATCAATCTTTGATTGTACAGTCTTTGACTATTCCTCCCCTTAAAGCACTCCAAAGAGCAGACTTTACAGCGGGCGAGTTTCAGGGCTGAGGTGCACACTGGTGCACCCAGGCATGGTTTGATAAGTGAATTTTCAAGTAGCTGTGCTGGCACCATCAGCTGCTGTACCACACACCCATTAGCAGCGTTTGTTTCTTTGTGCCTCTTTGTGCTGTGCCAGTATACACAATTCTGTGGCTTCATGGCAACACGGATGATGAAACGATCTGGCTGCAAAAGGCTTTTTTTCAAGTTCTGCAGCTCAGCTGCAGACTTAGCTTCTTTCATCTGCACTTCGGAGTTCTGACTGCACCACGAGTAGGTCTGGCTTAGGTACTTCCATTCCGCTTTTAGTCATATCTCACAACTCACAGTAATTCTTATGCAAACATTTCAAACAACTAGAGGGTAAAAAACAAGTTATATGAATGGGAATTCTGCCATTGATTCCAGTAGGCGAAGATTTGTCCTTAAAACATCAATACTGAGGAGTGCTGCAAGGAAGAAGAAAGTTAAGGATCCTTTAACCTCTGCATACTCTGAATGTAAGTTAGAGTTCTATGATTCTATGAGGTCAAACAGCTTGCCCCAGAGAGAGCTTACAGAGATACCATTCTGTGCGTCTAGCCTGTCATTCTGTAGGAATTTAGAAAAATACAGATAAATGATAGACACTGAAATATCTGATATAACATTTGAGACTCAGATTAAATACGAGCTTTCTCCCCTTAGGATTTGAACTGACCTTAAATAAAGAACTGCTCCTTTTGTTTTCAATGGGCTATTGCTGCAGTGAATTAACCAGGAGTAAGGGCAAAATGAAGAATGAACGGAGCAGACCCATCTCAAATGGTAAGATATGATGCTTGTTTGGGAGCTCCTTCCATTTGACTTACCTTAAATCTTTGTGCTCTCTCTCCCTGTTTGGGGTGTAGATAACACTAATGCAAAATTCATTTGGCTGATCTTTAACATTGCTAATGGGAATCACCTGGAGAAGAGAACATGAAAATCACAGGCTATTTAGTCCATGACCTTGTTATTCAGGCTCCCAACAGTGGTTTTTTTTTTCTGTTGATTTTTTTAGCATCTTGACCTGTCCACTAGCTATGGGATTACCAGATAGTAACACACTGAGCAGTGGTCAGAGACAGCCATCTACAGGGAGTAACTCTTGGCCTGCACAGTGTTTGACCTGAAAGGTGTAGGTCCCCATCACCAGGTTGTCACATCTCACCTCGTGCTTTGTTTCCTCTCCATCCTCACCAGAAGGGTGAAATCTTAGCCTTTAGAGATATTTTTAGGCAGACCTTAGGTCTGATTATTACAACTTGCATAACGAGAGAGAGAAGCATCTGCCCTATTTTTTATTTTTATTCATGGAACTCTTTCTGAACCAATTTTTTTTTAAGACTGCCAACTAGCTGCTGTACACAGGCTTCCAGCCTAAAAGAAAAGAGAACACCTGGGTAGTTTTCTGACCAGTCCCATCATAGAATCATCCTGCAAACTAACTGCATTTATTTATTATGTTGTTTTCTTGGGGCTTTTTAACTGCAGGGAAATGCCAGTGCATCTCCCTGCCTTAGTTACAAATGTTCTCTACCCTTCTTAACTTCTTAACCTGAAAGATTTTTGGACTCTCAGGTGTCATGTATTATACATTACCTGTCAGTTCAGCTAAGATTATTTACTGAGGCACACTGTGGGAAAGGCAACATAATTCCTACTATGAGTTCAGCAAGTCAGCAAGTAGATGCCACATTGTTTACACTTCAGCAGTATCCTGAAGCGCACTTATGCATATTCTGTAAGCAATTTCTTGGATGGAACAGTGCCTTTTAGCGGCCAGTTAAATGCATTACAGATTGGTTATGGAAACCCCCCGGAGACTCAGAGCAGCTGCTTTCCTATCAATTCAGGTAATTCAGGTCTCAGTTACCCAGTAAATCTGCTACACTTCTGTAAACCACCTTCTATTGGCTTGAGAGCAGTTGTATCTATCTAAACAGCATAATTTATTAAATCAAGTCTGCTTTGAGAAACATGCACTCCTTCTTTAATTACTGCTGTTTAAATTCAGCCTCAATTAACAACCTCACCATTTGCTGAGATTACAGTGATTGGTATCCCTCACTGTTTTCCTGGGAAGGGGTGAATGACATCCCATAGTGAGATGCAGACACATGGTCTCTCCTTTCCCAAGAGGGTTGAAGCTCTGAATGCTGTCCACAGCTAAAACCAGGGAGATGGCAGAACAGTAATATTATTATTCTACCACTGTATAATATTTTGTGATCTCTAGCTCTCAGCATAACAGTACAGACATCACCTCCTCTAGAATCAGGGCAGACCCACAGAATGAGCGGACAAGGGGAATGAGGGGATGGGGAATAGCTTTAAACTAAAAGGATGGATTTAGTTTAGATATTGGGAAGAAATTTTTTACTCAGAGTGAAGCACTTGCATGGCTGCCCAGAGAGCTGTGGGTGTGCTCTGAAGGTGCTCAAGGCCAGGTTGGATGGGGCCCTGGGCAGCCTGAGCTGGTGGGTGGCAGCCAGCCCACAGCATGGGGTTGGAGCTGGGTGATCTTTAAGATCCCCTCCAGCCTAAACCATCCTGTGATGAGCAGTAGTGCACTGCTGTAAACATTTCACATGGATGAACCTAGATGATGCCCAAGGCTAGGAACAAAGCTCAGAGGTGGGGATTTCGGATCTGTGCTCTAGTTATGAGCCAGCACCTCCTTGCATTCCTCCTCCTGCTGGGAAGCCTGAGAGCCCACTGAATGGATATCAGAGCTGTTTTATGGTGGCATTTTGCAGTTGTTTCAGCCACGTTCTAAAGGAATGAGTCAGGGATTTGTCTATGTGGGAAGCGGTTTCCTCTCACATTACCTTATGTATGGATGAAGTACATTTCCTCTGCTATGAGGTTGCTGATTGGGAAAATAAAGTAGTGTGGCTGACTGTCATTTTAGTGGCTGTACTTCGATCCCATTATGAAAAGCCCCCAGCCCCAGGAGGCCGGTTTGGATAACGCATTCCATAGAAAAGCTGATGACATCACTCGCATCCTTGTAAAGAATGACTAGAAAAGGAAAAAGTGGGGAAAAAATGCCAATAGTTAATGTGATACATTAGACACCGTGTTCTTCGGTGAAACTGTGGAAGAAAATCAGTCTTGAAGACGTGAGCTATAATGCAATAATGAAGACAGTTCCCTCTGTGCTTCAGACAGTTTTTGTAGCAACTAGTGTTCAAGAATCAGAGATAACGATGATGGCTTGTGCCTGCAATCATTACAGCTATGGCACGCGCAGCGTGCAAGGCTTTTAACGTCAAACTAAGCAGTATCATGCTGCAAGACAGCAGCAAACAGAGCAGGGCTCATCTGCCTGCCCAGCTGGGTCAGAGCCAGAAAGCAGAGATGTTGCAAAGAAGGTAAATTGTGTTTGCAGTGACTCTGAGCCACAGAACTTGGGTTGGATGCCTGCTATGGTCATCTTCCATCTTCAGAGTCGGTTTGTTCCTGGAGTAATGGGCTCCTGAGGAGCCTGGCAAACACCCCAAGTGGTCATGACCATCTTCTGGGAGGCAAAGGGGAAAAGAAGGAGTGGATGGGCTGAGGCAGGAGCAGGGAAGGTAAAAGGAAACAGAACAGACCTGCCACAAATCCTTCAGGAGGATTCTGAATGGACTACAGCCAGCAAAATATTTGGAGAAGGAAGAAGACATAGGCCAGAACTAAAAGATTTTCCCAACCGTTCCTTAGCTCAGCAAGGAATTCCAGCTTCTTTATGATTTGAGGCCTGGAATAGTTCCACATATTTAAAGAACAGCACTTTATTTGAAGTATTTTGATGAGCTATACAGAAGACAGGTTGCCAGGTAGGTGTTAAAAAGGAATTCTACTGCTGTCAGTAAAGAACTTCCAAAAATAATGTTATACATATGTATAGAAAACGTATACAGGTATACATCATGGAACACTTAAAGACATTTCTGTTTGAAGGTAATTTCTTCTGGCAAGGCAGCACAGCTCAGCACCGTGCTGACTCTCTGCTCCAGCAGCACAAATGCATAAACCAGCATGGCCTTTGCCATGGCTGCAGTCAGGGGTTGTTATTAAATCTTTCCATCAGACACCCAGGCAGAGCAGTAAGCACATGGAAAAGAAGGAAGTGTACTTCTGTATAGGCTCAGTGTATATTTTCTCCATTTTCCAGTATTTCCTTTGCTTTCAACCTCAACATGTCAAATGATTGCAAATTGCAAACGTACCAGTTCCAGCAGAGCACAACTGGGGGTGAAATAGCTTTTCTTTGAAGCTACAGCTACAGTCCACTTGAAAAGCTGTAGGGAGAGCCACAGAAACGCACAAAGAGCAGCTGAAGTTCTGACCTGGGGATTCAAAGCATTATGATTCATGAAATGAATTTTCAGAGGAGCTCCATAATCCATTAGGAGAGCAGCCTATGAAAGGGACCTCATTGCTACAGCTAAGATAGTAATCACTAGGTAAATCCGTATTAAAAGACTTCCAGATCAGCAGAAAAACAATACAGACCTGCATAAATATACTTTACAATTTTATATACTTAAATGTATTATTGTAACATTTGTTTTCATTGCTTTTCTGATGATCAAGAGTCTTAATACACACTTAGAATAGAGGAAAAATGTAAGATTAAGATCCAGGGCACAATCCTTTTACACCTTGAATTCTTCCTGGGAAGTGATGGGAGCATCATTGCACCCACCTTGGCTCCTCTGTGCATAATGATCTGGGAGCAGCTCTAAGTTTCATTGCTGGGGGCTCAGTTTTAATCTCAGCCCGTTGCCTGGAACATACCTGGGAGTGCAGTATCCAACAGCTTTGTAAGCATCAAGGCAATTTTCTGCTGGCAAGCTGAGGCATCCTGAATGGCAGATTAAAGTTGGAACCCAATCCAGAACCTTCCCCATGCATTTTAGTGTTGCACATAGAAAATTGTGCACGTGTTTGCCTTGCACAGGCAGTGACTGAGCCACAAGCCATCACGGCAGTGGCATGTGAGAACACATAGTCAGGTGCCTGAGGGTTCTCATGTGCAGGTAGCCCTTGTGACTCGATGGGTGAAAATAGAAATCAGAGACCCACAGGGATCCTTATGAAATCAGCTATGCACTGACAGTGTCAAAATAAAACGCTAATGGGAGAGCTTCAATTCGCTTTTCATAGCTTTTCATTTTTTTCTTTACTCCCCATGCACCATGTGACCAGTAACCTCTCCAATATTTTTTTATTCATAGTTGGCAACCAGTGACGAACTTCAGTGTTTCAAGTGAAACTGAAGCACATGTCTTTGCTTAATAATCCCCCCATTCATTCCCACAGTCCATAGCTTGCCAGCACTGCTTTGTTCACATTTTAGAATTATGGATGATGTCAAGGCAGCCTTGATTAAAGGCTCAGCTAACTGCTGCTCAGCCGGAAAGTGGCTGAAGTAAACTATTATTTCAGTGAAGCACACAAGCTTGGATAATGCATATTCTGTAATATTCTTGCATTAGGATTCATAGTAGAAGAAATTAAGGCTCTTAAGGGCTTTCCCAGGAATGTGAGATTACCCATGAACGTATCAGACATGCAACATTCACATACTCTTGGAGGGATTTTGGTTCATATCGGTACCTCTCAATAAACATGCTTTCAGTTTCTTCCTTCCTTCCCTCAAGCTTTCCTTTCCAACTTAGAAACTGTAGTCGCCCCAGGGGCAAGCAATGAACTAAGGTGGAGTCCACACAATGTTTTGAAGTTGGAATCTACATTGGTCTGACTGTTCTTCTGTTTTAGACATTTAAACAAGAAGAAAACAACTCCCTGCTGGATATATAGCTGGTCTGTTGGATGGAAACTGAGAGACAGTGAGTCCTGTCAACAGCCAGACCAGGCAGGCAGAAGAAAAGCAATGCCCTGTGCATGCAAGGGCAAATGGCTTTCCAGTGGTTCATGAAGAAAACAAAAAAAGGTGATAGTGTATCTGTAGGTACTGTAGGAGTGTTTGGTGTAATCACAAGGAAACACTCAGCATTTTGGCTGAGAGCTGCTCCTCAAGCATTGCTTCCTGCTGGCTTGAGAGCTCTGCAGGGAAATCATTGCCTATACTTCACAGGAATACCTAAAGTTTAAAAAAATTCCAATATTGCATGGTTAGTCGGAAAACAATCTATTACTTTTGTTTAAAAACATATTTAAAGAGATTCTTTTTTCATCTCCTTAGTCTTATATCTGCAGCTGTGTTTTGTGGCCAGAGTGGTTGAGACTCGCTTGTCACAGCTCTCCTCTGGACAGATAACAACCCACATATCAACAAAGAAATGGATGATGTGGAACTGCTACAAACACAAATGTCTGCTTTTAGGCTGAGACACTCATTCTGCCCAGGAAACAAAGGGAGAGAAGAGATCAGTTTTTTGGCTCACAGTTTACTTCTTTTCTGCATGTTTTCCTCAGTTCCTCCCACCAACTCCCTTATTGTCTGAGCAGTCCTCAGCATGTGATAACAGTTATCAGGTGAACTCCAGTGACCTTCCTGCTAATTGTTTTTATATGACAGATTAATATTCCCACTGGATATTTTAAAGAATAGATCATGAATCAGAAAAGTCGGGAGTGGGGAAAGGCTTTTGGGTCATCCTCTCCACCTCTCCCTGCAATAAGCATTGCAATTAAAGAAAAAAAAAAAAAAGAGAGAAAAAAAATGCTATCATTTTTGTAGCCTAATGTGTGATTGCAAAAGAAAATGGAGGTGCTCTGAAGTGCAAATCCTGCAGGTGACTACAGATGAACTACCTGATGGATTTCCTCATTTATTTGCCAGTTATTTCCTTCCAGTTTTTTTACTGTTTCTGTAACCATAAAAAACAACTTTTTGCTGACTGTGATGGTTCTTCTGCTATGTTCTAGCTTACTCTTACAGTGTTTGCCTCTGACATTCACTGTCTGTTGCAGCATACAGTCATTTGCAGTTTCGGCCCCAGAACACAACAGAAATTCCCAGTTCTCCTGTCCACACTGCCCAGGCAATCACTCAGATGTATTCTGTGATGTAGGCACCAGGGGATGAGGAATAGTTATTGGCAGCTCAAATAAGACAGCTGTACTGGTAACAATTTTCTAAGCCACTGCCTTCAAGCCCTAGAAAGGCTAGCACTGCTTTAAGGAACAGTTTGAATTACTCCTCTTCACTGCAATTAGAGCCAATTCCATTGGTGCAGAATTTGCCTGATGTTATTTCATTAAAGCTACTTCTATAAAACCAACTAGTTTGCATAAACTCTAAATGCCTGGTGCTTTTATCCTTTCTCTGTAGATGCAGAGCTAACGCTGTTTCTCACTTATTTTGTTTTCATTTACATCCCCTCCTCCATCTGACCACACAAGTTTCTGCCTCATGACAGGTAGGATCTATGTGAAAATTTAAGCAGCTTCTCATCTTTGGTGCAGGATTACTAAAGGAAGACTCAAGTGTCTTGTTGCCAGAAGACCAGTTTTCTACCAGCACAACTTCAGCTCTGCTGCCAGAGAAGGGATGCCCTGACTGTGGGTTAGATAATGTTTGCAGTAGCTAGTGTACTTGGCTAATGAACCTTGGCTAATGCTTTCTTTTTGTTTAAACAAACAAATGCTCTTCTCCATCTTCCCTCTGCTCCTGCATCAGCCAATTAGTCTGTTGCCTTGGTACAGCCAGATTGGTTTCCATCAGATGACTTCAGATATTTCTTAGCTCCCTCAGTAGACTAGAACCCAGTGAGTTGGACAGTAAAGGAGGGTTTCTCCTGGCTAGAGCTTTCCTTCAAACGTGGTGCTCTGCTGCAAGGTGAGCCCCAGGCTGCCTCCATGCCTAAGGCACAGGCCCCAGAAGCGCACCTAGGCTGCACCACCAGACTGCACTTGAACAGCCAAGTGGCAGACCAAGAGACAAGGCTGGCAAACTCAGCTTTCAATCACAGAAGTCCAAAGTACCAGTGCTAGCAAATTAAGCATCATCTGAGAAGCACATTTTGAAGGCAATTCTGTGCTTAAGCATGTGGTACAAGCTTCTCTCCATGGCACCTAGCCAATGGAGAGAATGGAGCCACTGGCTCCATCCAGAGCCAATACAGCATTTGTCTCTCCAAATTCTTCTCTTTCCACAGAATCTGGAAGCAGAGAGCCGCTGAACATTTATTGGTCCACTAAATCAGGAGGAGGAGGGATAAGATCCCGTGGATTCAGCCTAGCAACAAGGCAAACATCATAGCTGTCGTGCATGAGGACATTGACGGCCACCACATTCCACTGGTTCTCCCATGTATCTAACTCGAGGATCTCTTTGGTGATGACTTCGTGACGAGCTGAAATGCAGAAGCAACAGCAATCAGAACTGCAGCCAACAGGATCAAAGAGGTTTGCAGCAGTATTATTACTGTTCTCTATAGGGTGGCAATGAAAAGGTTCTTTGTGGTACCAACAGCTCCACTGTCTGAGGAGTATGCAAGTTTGTAATAGAATCATTAAGGTTGGAAAAGACCTCTAAAATCATCTAGTCCAACCGTCTATCTACCACCAATATTGCCCACTGAACTATGTCCCTAAGTACAACATCTCCACAGTTCTTGGACACCTCCAGGGACAGCGACTCCACCTCGTCCCTGGGCAGCCAGGGCATCGCCATTCTACAGATTCTTCCTAATGTCCAACCTGAACCTCCCCTGGCACAACTTGAGGCCACACCTTCTTGTCCTATCAAAATCAGTGTCATTATATAGCAAACAAGTCGGTGTAGATGGAAACCTATACAAGTTATTCACTATTCATTCTCTGAACAGCAGACAGAAACTTAAGGTTCCCTACCTTACAAGGAGCATGCAGGTGGCATTTCATTATGCAATCACGTGTCAAATGCTCACTTTAAGATGTAGTGCCTATTGTTAATGACATGCCTACATGCACTGCATCATCTTTTCTTTGCCAATAAAGCACAGCCGATATTAAGGCAAGCAGCTTTTTACTAACAAAAGTAATGAAAGCATCACCACACAGCAGAAAACCATAGTTGTCAACCAGCAGTGCTGTATTAAACTTCTTGTGAAAAGGTAAAACCTTTATTTGTTTGAACTCTCCAGCAGTGTTGTTATTCAAATCCAAGCTATTTCCTAAAAATAAGAAGCATCTTCTGTTTTTGCCCACTTTTTCATCTTAGGGTTGCTTTCTTGCAGAATGTAACCTTAGTCTAAACTTTTCTTACTTTGAGATGAGGACATGCACATGCTTTGCTCTTAGCTTCCTTCTCTTTCTCATGAATCTCTGGACAGATTTTCTAGGAGCCAGGTCTCAAAGATTGACAAGAAGAAATCACATAATAACAGAATTATCAGAGGTAGAAGGGACCTCTAGAGATCATCTAGTCCAACACCAAATACTTCACAGGTACCAGGGTAGGAACCACCACAGCAAGAAACATTGTATATTCAACACCATTTTGAGTCTTGAAAGGCTTATGACGGAATAAACTGTAAAGGGTCCACACTAAGATCCCCATTCAGATCTTTTCTTTAATTTATTATTATTTTTTACACCACCTCAAAACCACCCTTATCTAGTGGCTGCATCCCATCATTTGGATACCGCCCTTCTGTGGAACTGACAGCAAAAGCATTGACACATGAAAGAAGAGTGAAACACAGAAGAGTATCTGCAGGCATATATTGCTTTTTGCACTGGACCACAGATGCCCATAGAGGACAGCATTCTCGCTGTTTACAGCCCCCCAGATGGTGTTATTGTGGTTTAAGTTCTGAGCAAAATTGATGCTGATGTTACCACGATGTAGAGCCGTGGGATTTAGACACCCCTAGGGTTCCTCTACAAGTAGTTCCAGGATGCAGGGAGATCACATGAGGAAAAAAAGACTTATTCCACTGTTGCAATTGTTTTCCTTGCTGAACTATTTAGGTGCACATCTGTGTTTCTGCACACCTGCAGGACCTGCAGCAACTGAGGATCTCTTGGCTTTTTAGAAATTTGTGTCATGCATTTACCTAAGGCTACTCACCAACCACTCCCAATCTCTGATCCCTCTCTCACCTGAGAAAGGAGTACAGTACACGTTTCTGCATTGCAGCCCATAAGCATTTTCCCCTCGATTGTGTCAGAACTGTGGCAGTGTTTTTGTTGGCCTACGCCCTCCAGGACACTCACAGATCTCTGGGAGATTGCTTGAGAATTAGGATGAGATCTCAGAATTTGGCCTCATCCGAGTAGTCCTTGCTCCATTCCTCTCTTCCCTTCACAGAAGGTGAACCAATAGTCGCGATGGTTTGCTCATGGCACTTGGGTGGCTCATTCAGTACAGGAGAATAGGTAGGAAGGCAGCAACCTTCCACAGGGTAAGGCAGCAAACCTCAAAAATACCCCACAGCACATGAAGAGAAAGCACAACCGAACCCTTAAGTGAATAGCACGTGCCAGTAGCAAAGAGTTCACGTGTGTCCATACGACCCTGTGACAGGGAGCAGGTTTTTCCTACGATACACCTATGAAGACAAACAGACACGGGACTGTGACACGGCTGTGACACGGGAGGCTCCAGTCCCTGGATTTATTATTAGATCATCTCCTTTATGCAATAGATTTGTACGCCTGGA
>JAOWBP010004220.1:8718868-8737014 GCA_028571105.1 Tragopan temminckii
AGAGTTCACGTGTGTCCATACGACCCTGTGACAGGGAGCAGGTTTTTCCTACGATACACCTATGAAGACAAACAGACCCGAGCTGTGACACGGGAGGCTCCAGTCCCTGGATTTATTATTAGATCATCTCCTTTATGCAATAGATTTGTACGCCTGGATTTTCTTTGGCATATATCATGACAAAAATGAGACAACTGGAGGAAAAGAAATCAAACAGTGGAAGTGTCTGAAACCTTCGGTGGGTGATTGTGACAGTACAGAGAAAATCATAATTAAAACATCAAAGGCAAACTCAGCTGCCCTTCCTTGCAAGCCTCGCTGTGTTTTTCCCGACCCTGGCGACTCACAACCTTTAATGTCCCTTGTTTCCCTTTTTTGTGGGATAATGTAGCTGGCTTTGTTCCCCTCCGCAAATTCTGCTTTCCAGCATGTGGACTGTTAGCTTGCTCTTAACCCCTGGGAGATAAAAAGGTTACGGTGCTGGAATAAAGGAAGCAATCACTTCTCCAGTCTTGTCTTGTTTCGTATGAAAGGAAGCAGCACCCTTTGGGCAAGAAAGTTCATGTGAGGAAAAGCACTGCTCACAATATCGTTATGCTTCAAAATATGACACACACCCTTTCTTTTTCAGATGAGAAATGGGCTAAAACACCTCAACTTTGACCCCTTCCCTTCCCCCTCCCACACTCCCTTTGTAAGGACAGAGGAAAGGTAATTTTTATCACCAATTCTGGAAGTTGGTCACCTTTGATTCCAGACTGTGATGTTGGATTTGTATTTTAATCCCAATAAACTGCTTAAAATTTACCCAGGTACAAAGAATCTCATGTTCGGTCTCATCTGTTTATCTTATTTGTGTTTGTTTGCTTCTAAGGCAATAGCTTTGCAGTCAATTTTATTTAAAGGAGATAAAGACAGCTACAAAAAGAAATAGGCTGTATTACATGGATTATCCTTTTAAAAAGCCACCCCACAATTCCCTGTCACACGTAGCACCATCCTGCATCACTTACCAGGCAGCCGCCTTAACTGAGGAAGGGATTTCACTCCCTTCCAAGTGCTTTCAATCTTTTCTTCCTATGAAACGAGGCTGTATTTTTCTGCACATTATTCTTTAATCACAAGAAGATGAAAAGTGTTAAGAATCTTCTTTTATAGTACGCTTTTCAGCATTCGACTCCTTTATATTAAAATCATTCAGGTAGTACAAACCTAAGCCTAATGCTTTCAAAAAAGTGTAACAACATTTATAGCAATATGGCTTTTTCCTATCTGGGAAAGGAAAAGGCTGTTTTCTCTCTACAAAGGATCTTTTTTATTTTGGTATGGCCTGACTTCATTTTACGTTGTATGCTTTCTCATGTCATTTGAATAAGGATAGACTGTAAATCAGGATGGACCATACTCTGAAAGATCCACACTATGACTGCAGGCTATGTTATAAATATTTTATCTGCCTTTTTTTTTTTTTTTTCCTCCAAACTTCATTCAATTCAGGGAGGAGGAAAATCTTTCCTTCAGAGTATACTACTAATACAGCTCTGGGTTGTTGGGTTTTTTTGTATCTTTCCTGTTAGGAACTGAATATTTGATAGAATTGTTTAAGGATGGAGAAGTATTAAAGAGACAGACATAGAAGAATTAAGCAACATGCTTAACAGGCAGAAAAATCTATAGCTCATAGAAGACTGTCAACCACACAGTTATTATTTTGGTAAGTCAATACCAAGAAATTTGCTCTATGGACTGTTTGGTGTCCAGAGCACTGAAATCAAATAAAATCACGCTGAATTTTAGTTCATTGGAATTAAACCTATAGCAAGTTTGCTGAAATGTGGTCAAGTTTTTAATTCCTCCTTACAAGAGCCTGCTGACATCAACCATTCTATGAGCACTCATTTTATGAAGAAAAATTAGGGAAATACTGAGAGCATGTTCCATAAGGTAGGGTGCTTCTGCACACATCAGTGCGGGGCATAGATAACCAAACTAGCTTTGGACAAGCAGCACCTGCATCCTAGCCATGGCATAGCCATTGCTGTATGTACATAAGGAAGTCTATTCAAGCAGGACCAGGTACCTCAGCATGGAACCACACTGAGTAACAGGGGTGTATCATAGAATCGAAGAATCACTAAGGCTGGAAAAGATCACCCTAACCATCAACCCACCTCCACCATGCCCACCACCACATCCCTCAGTGCCACATCTCCATGGTTACTGAACACCTCCAGGGACAGTGCCTCCACCACTCCCTGGGCAGCCTGTGCCAGTGCATCACCACTTTTTTGAGAAGAAATTATTCCTAACATCCAACCTGAAGTAGTCTTGGTGTCACATCTGCCCTTGTCCATAAGATCTGCCCTGAAACATCCTCACCCAGACTGCTTTCCCAAGCTCCTGCTGATGTCAGTCCTGGCACTTCTCAGGTTGTCTAAGAACCTTTTCCCATCAGCACAGTTCTCTAACACGCTTTATCTTCCCTATCCATAAATCTATTTATGAAAAAAGCCATCGAACATCTAGTGGTTGAATTGTTCACTAGCTGCTCTGCTCTTTCCATGGAAAAAGCACTTGAACATCACAAGGTGCCTGCCAGTCCCCAAAGCCACATACTCAGGGTGCTCTTCCAAAAGATTCCCAGGTCCTCGTCACCCAGCAGCCACTCCAGAGCTGCCCTGAAGCAGCTCGGCCTCCAGTGCTAGTTTCTAACTGGTTTTGCATGCCATTATCTGCACCAGAGAGCAGACGGTGATTTTAAACATGTGGGATTAGCCTCTGCTACTTATCTTCCTCGCCACTAATAGCTGCTTTCATAATTACATGATGTAGAGTTAGGTGACTTGGGAATTCACGTTTGTGTCACAATGGGAAGAAAGTGCATTTAGATCATTATCTCCAGATGTACTGGTTCCTGATGTGCAGAAGGAAAAAGAGTAAGTTCATCAAGTCTGTGGCCTCCAATCCCATCTGAGCCTGCGAGCTGCCCCCAACTCCACCAGCCTTGCTCACACCCACGGGGGTCACACACATCCATCATCCGTGCCTGTGGGCAGAAGCAGGCAGAGAATACACAGGAGAGGGAACTTGGCTCGGCTGTTTAACATGCTGGCCAGCCTTCAGGATGCCGAGTTCCAAGGCAGCTTTCCCCACCAGACACGGCAAAAGCTGAATTTACAGCTATGGCAGCTCACTGTTTTCCGAGTACCTGCATGGAGTAAGGTAAGCCACTCACTCTCATAGACAAGGCTTCTTTCCTCTCGCTCTGCTCTCTAATTCTTCAGGACCGTAACTGGTGATCCACCCATTCCCTCACAAATCAATATCTATTAAAATTACAATAAATAAAGAATGGCCAACAGGAAGGAGCTTCTGATTCAGTTACTTCAACTGATTTTCTTGGGATTGATCCAGCTGCTTCAGCTTTTGAACTCTTTCCAGTTATCTATTGTTCGTAGGCCAGGCCTCCTCCAGCCCTATGGGCACGGATGCTGCTGGTGCTGAGGGCAGGGTGGTGGGTCACAGCAGAGCAGGATCAGTGCTCCTGGAGTCAATGCACCATTCATGGGAATAAAAGCTGGGAGATCAGAATAAGAATCACCGGCCTCCGACCATATTAAGATACTGTTTCTAAATGCTTTGTGATGGGCTAATACATTATTAATCGGTGATATAAAGCATGTTTAGACTGTATGCATGACAGGCAGTTATGAACACAATGGAAGATGTCATACATGGCTGTAAGCCATGTTTCTAAACAACCTATTGACCTCTTTAGCAATTAATTAAGATGCATTAAAATGTCAATTAATCATTTATTAACCCTTTATAAGCCATAAATGAGTCTTTGCAAGGAGCACGACAGAATTACTAATACAGTCAGGCAGTGGGCTGAATTTAGATCTGAAACAAGCAGGTGCTGCTCACCAGCGATTCCCTGACCTGCACTGGCCTTATTTACCACTGTGAGACTCTAGCTAATGAACTCAGGGCTGGAAGGAGCACCCCAGAGAGGTGTCAGAGCAACCCTTCAGAGAACGGACAGAATTCAAGTGGCATTTTTCAAAGCGGACCCATAGAGATGCAGCAGTGGTGTGTCAGATTTCTGTGCTGAGCGAAATGCAGGGACCCCAAATCCATTTCATGAGTGGGGATGCATATGTAAATGGTAACAACTGTGGGCAGGAGAACTTTAATTATTCATCACTGCCTGGTAAATTCTAACCGAGGGAAGCAAGCAGTGCTGCAGATCAGCAGCCCAGGGTTTGCCCCTCTGCTTTATTTAGCTGGGAACATGCGAAGGTGCTGGAGAAACAGCTTTCCTTCCAATCCCTCATCCCCCAAACTTCACAAGTCTAGTATTTACCGTGCCAGACTTCTTAATGTCTAGATTTAATTTGATTCCAGTAATGTACCATAACCACTATAATAAAAAAAACAGGCATTACAACGATTCCCCATCTAAATCACATAATGGATGAGGCTGAGGGGAACAGCCTTTATGGGAGATTAGTCAAAATAAATAACTATTAAGCTAGTCCACTGTCAAGAGCGGGTGGCATGGAGATGCAAACTCATTAGCTCAGCTGGAATACAGTAATTATGACCCGGCTCTGCGCTGCCGCAAGCAGTGCTGCTGCTATTCCAGCGTATGGATTGCAATTTATGTAAATAGGGAAGAAGAGGCCAGAAAGCACACCTGGGGTAAGCATACTTTTTTTTTTTTTTTGGTAGAATCAGAGTTACACAGCTAGCAGACTGTTACCATATCACCTATCTAACAGCTGCAGACAAAATAGAGATTTTGTGCTCCAAGTCCAGAGGCATCTCTTTCCCTTTTCCTCCCGCTGCCAGTAATACCCCTGGAATGAAAAAATGAATTACTATTTGATAGCAGCGATAAGTAAATAGCAGATCTGGGCTGAGCTGCTTTGGCCCCACACAGAATTTTAACATATAGAGTAGGGAAGCAGCGAACGTTATCTTCTCTATGAACCATGCTGGAGAAAGATGGCAGAACAGCCAGTTCAGAGAAAGGTAGTTCCACATCAAATGCAATAGCCGATAAAATCACAAGGCGTTTTAAGTGGCATGAGCCATGACCAGCAGACCTATAAAGCATCTTATTTGAATTGAGGTGGTTGTCCCTTCGCTTTGCACACCAGCTGATGTCACATGGCTGTACAGTAACAACAGCATTCTAATTACAATCCAGTTTAAATATATCAGTTCAAATCTGAGGCAGACAGTTGGACCAGCATCTATAATCTAAAGCTATGATCAAGAAAACGGAGTCCTGCTGATTGTTCCCACAGCCCCAGCCCCCAGAGACATGCTGTGAGATCTCTTTGAGGCTACAGCACAACGTCAATGAGTGTGTGCCTCCATGAGCTGATAGCAGTCACACACTTGCCTTCATTATTTTCACTGGGAAAAAAAAATATTTGTAATATTTAGAAGGAGTCAAAGGGAAAGAGAATACAATGTGGCAGGCATTTATTTATGTGTAGTGCTTGCTGCGTACCTGCAGAGCTGCTCACCCCTCCTCCAACAAGGAGCACTAATGAGCCTGCTCCTGCCATGCCCAGCTTCACATTAATAGCTGCCAACCTGTGCAGGTGTCAGGTTTTAGAGCTATGTAAAGGCAAAGGAAATAAGATGCGTCAACGAGAACACTGTATGCTCAATCTGCAAAGGCTGCTTTAAAATCCATAGCTACAGCAGTAAATGCAGCAACATATTTTAGCAATTAGTGGCAAGCTGGCTGGCTGCTGCACACTGGGTCCTTCTGAATATTCATACTGCGACTATCATTTTCACTCTGCAGAACTACAAACCAGTGGATAAACCCAATGATTTTAAACATTTCTGAATCTCTTGCTGAGTGCTGAAACATTGCTAACAAAAGGCAGGCAAACACTCATACCACTCAGCTACGTGATCTAGAGCTGAGTGTCAGAGATGTGCAGATTATTGGTTCTTATTTGTCATAATGGTTTTAGCAGAAAATGAACTAATTTATATAAACAATGGACTAATGGACAATGTATGGCAAGCCATGCTAAAGCAGGAAACTGGAATTTGAATTCAAAGCAAGCAGAAGTTGGATGCTGGGAAAACTTATTCTCCAAAAGAGTGGTCAGGCACAGGAACGAACTGCCCAGGGAGTGGTGGGGTCACCATCCCTGGGGCAATCAAGAACCATGGAAATGTGGCACTGAGGGTCGTGGTCAGTGGGCAGTATTGGTGGTAGGTGGACAGTTGGACTGGATGATCTTAGAGGTCTTTTCCAACCTTAATGATTCTAGGTGTTTCCAACACAGGTGTCAGAGTGGTTTGTTCTATCTAACCATAGACGCCAGGATCCCAACAGATTTGCCTTAGGTAAGCCAACTATGAGTTGCTCATATCCTGATAAAAACATGAAGCATTAAGAGACAAGAGGTTCTCAGGGTTCTGAATTGCTTTCTGGTCTTTCAGAGCAGACTTAAAGCAGCGAGGACATGAATGTCCCTCTGGAAGTGTCTGTGCTTCTCCATAGGCTGCACAGAGCCTGGAGTCACTAAGGTCTTCATGTAGGCACCACAGCTAAGTCTGAATTTCTGCTTTCTCTTCTTCTGCTCCTGGGGATGCTGTTAGTGCTACTCCACTTCTCCTCCTCCAAGCAAAGATTTGGAAGGCAATACAAGTGGGATGCAATTCCTGCCATCACAAAGCTTCAAGGAGTGTCATACAGGACAATCTCAAAAGGGCAACATCTTGTCTTTCTATCCAAAATTAAGATCCTTTGGGCACTTGGCAGCTATTTCTCAGTGTTGTGTTTGCATATAGCATCTCTGGCCTCCAATTAACCATTCAGGTCTATGCTCAGACAGGAAGGCACAGAGAGCATGGTGCACACACAAGTAAAGTTCAGATGAATAACATTCTTATTAGACCACCTTTTACACTGTTGGATTAAGAGTGAGGTTAAATGAACGTAAAGGGAAATTGAGGGAGCTGGAGACGTATCCAGTATATAGAGGGTCCCTATACACAGCTGCTTATATACATTGACAAAGACTTTCCAGCACAGCAATATCTTGGGCTTGTTTGCTTTTTTTTGAGAAGCACTTGTACTCAAGTGTTCACAGCAGCCTTTTAGAGTTCAGCAGGCAGCAAACAGAGCCTACAGCTGTGCCTCCAGCTTGTTCCAAAAACTCCACTTGGTTGAAACTAAATTACAATGTTTGGTAAAATTGGAGTATCCTCTCTTGGTTGCATCCCTCACAAAAACTGAAGTTGCATGCCAAGAAACCCAAAAGACTAAAACCAAACAAGCACATTCTAAAATAACCCTATCCGCTACCAAAGCAGCAGCAGCAGCACATGCTGTTCTGGGAATATCCTGAATCTGCTGAGTAGCTGTAATTGTGAAAAAATCAAGCCACTCTCCAAGTTCCCACATGACAGTAATAACCCCCTGTCCCTCACTCCAGCCTTCACCCCTAAAGAACAATACACCTTCCAGCATGCAGAGAGACAGGGACAGGGAAAGAAGCCAGCTAGATAACCTTCAGGTTCAGCACATGGACTCCAGACATCTATTTCTTGATGGTAGTAACTAGAAGCTATTGTTATGAAGATTTAAACAACCCTTTTCCTTTAATAAATTGAGGGTCACATTAAAAAGTCTATCTTTAAGGCACAGCTTCCTCTCAACTCCTGAGGCATTTGGATATATCAGATTTACAACTGACAGTAAGAAGCTTATTTTGGCTCCCTTGTTAAAAGACATCGCACATTGTGTCTAACACCACAATCACAATTTCTGCACTGGCATACAAAATGCATGCGTAGGGGGGTCAGAACTCAGGTTGCACAGGTAACAGCGAAACTGACATTTTCTAACTCCAACTTATTGCTTTCTAATCTAAACAGCACTTCTAAGGCAGTGGAGCTCAAAGCACAATCATAATATAGACTGCAATAACACAGCCAGGAGTCAGGACCCCATAGAGCAGGCACTGTACGTACATACAGAAGATGACCAGCTTGAAACCCACATGGGAACTTCTCACCTCTCCCAGTACTACCATTCTTAACATGAGACTCAGAGACAGAACATAGTGGTACTGTAAAGAGCACTTTTATGGCTCTGAAGCTATCTTATTCAGAAAATTTCATACTAATCTGTTAGTCATCTTGAATGAAATTGCTTCATTTTCCAGTGAAGATGATCAGCCTTTTGAGATGTAAACCCACTGACTGAATAGGCTTTTTCCTTACACTGCTGAGGAAAAAGATATGATGACACTGTGTTTGCTATGGAAATGCAAACATTATGATGCTATGATGCATCATAACCATAATAGTTCTGAGGTTGCAGAATTTCCATCAGAGATGGTATAAATGCATGCCTGTTAGTGAGCTGCCGTACAACTGTTTTCAGCAAGCAGCCTCTTCAAGCAGCAGCAAACAAAGGGGAGGTGAGCTGTGAACTAAGATGCGGCAATGACTCTAAAATAGAGCAACCACAGAGTTTGTAATGCAACTAAAAACCAACACAGCCGTAGTCAGAATCAAGTGGAGGATACATCTCCCAGTGACACCACGTGAACATTCCTGGGCAGCAGTGAGCCTGACATGACATGTTTTAATAGTGCATAATGCATTTCTGCATTATCTGCATTTTCTGCCATCACCCAGAAAGGAAATAGGGGTAGCAGCTGCTCCATAGTAGGAGTAAGTGCGCATGTGTTGAGAGGCTCTCTGCATTTATAATTAGAATATAATGCTTAACAATACTGGGGATTTAGGCAATAGGAATATGAAGGGAGAAAGGTAGTCATGATGCTGGGATTAGAAATCACCAGATCTGAGATTTTAGTACCTCAGCTCCCAACCTAGGTTACTGATTAAATGCACAAGGTCTTCCAGCACAGAAAATGAAAAGCATGTAAGTAAACAGAGCCAGCTATCACAGATCAATAATGCCTTAGTCTCCACCAGATACGCTCAAGTTCTTTAACATCCATAACATACACTGAGATTCTGATCTTAATGGCTCTGGATGTAAATCCAGAAGAATTCTGCTGAGTTCATAGTTTTGGAAAGGTTTAGTGCTGATCAGAAACATCCCTAATTTTTCATGCTTTGATAAGGAAAAAGCATGAGAGGACAAACAGAACACAATACATATTGACATTAGGAGTCAGCAGTCCAAAGGACTTATTCAGCTCTGTGGTTCCAGGGCATGCGAATGCCACCAACGGGGTTATTCAGCCAAGTCAGCCTGCGTACAGGGAAAGTGATTTCAACTGGGCAAAGAATTTCAGACTCATCTGAGTACCTGCTCCGTGAAACCCTCCGCAGAGGTACAGCTTGCCTTCCACGCAGCCTGCACAGGTAGAGTTTGTTCGCAAGGAGAGGAGGGGGGAAGGCATAGGAGGTCCGTCCCTCCAGAAGTCTCCATCAGGGTTATAAATCTCCACTGCATCAAGGCATTTCCGTGTCTGCCCCCTGTCGCGGCCAAGGCACCCAATTCCTCCTATGGAAAAAGGACACGTAGGTCAAATGTAGCAGCCCCAAGTTCTGCAGGAAAATACATTGCTGGTTGCATCTTTTTTTTTTTGTTTGTTTTATTTACATATCTTCATGTGCTTCCTGTTCCTTTTCATTTTGCAGCTTGGAAAGTTCATTAGAAAGTGAACTCAAAGCAGGACACAACCCATTACTTACAGAAATCCGGCACGATCCTTTCTGAGGGTTTGTAACAAAGGAAGGACAAGAAACATGTCTTCAAAACACAAAGGTATTTTGTCTTGTTTTCCTCATTTGTGGTAGAAATTGTCATGATTATGTTTCGTGTGCTGGACTTTATCATTCAGTTGCAGCAGATCCAAAATTATTTCCCAGTTACTGTTAGTGCACATCAATCTCTTGCTAACCAACAGTCATTTGGATTTGTCTTTCTGAATGAAAGAAAGGTTATACCCATTTCTTAAGCAAAAGAGACAAAACCATCCTGTATGCAGGAGTACCAACTGAGTTATTTGTGACAAGCTCCACTGCTGGAGGGTTAATTAGGATGCCTGAATTCCACCTGTGGGACTGAAACAGATCCCAGTTTTACAAACTGCGCACTGCGCTAAGCTGGTCTGTCACAGAAATGAGCCCCTAGTTCTCAAAGTTTTATTTGCATATGGTGTTCCACTTACCTCTTCATATAGACTGTACTATCGCTTCCAATCTTTTCAGCACTCTCTGAAGATATTTGCAAGAGAACACGTAACTGTTGATCATAATACTCCAAATTGGCCACCACCATTTTCCTGATCTGTATTTTAGATTCAAGGACAAGATAAACATCCTTACTTGAATAAATGTCCCATGAGAGCAACAAACTGAGAACCAAATTCAGCATCCATTAACTTCAGCTGGAAGTTCTTCTCCAGCTGAACTTGCAGTGTTTGATTCAATTTTTGAATTTCTCAAGCACTTATATGTACATATCGTGGTTACCTCAACACCCAATGTCATTGCCTCCACTTGGTAGGCAATTACTTTGTTCAACTATCAGCAAAAAGTTAACTACTAAAGCTTGGTTAGTTGAAAGCCCTAACACTCAGGAAAACATTTCTAACTCTGTTGGAAGTTTCAAGACACCTGTCTAATGCTTAGCATGGAATTCAATAAAGAAACTAGCAAAAAATTAACTTGCATTGGATGGGACAGGATGCCATTCTCCTAAATTTATCAAGAAAAGCTTCAAGGAGTACTCAGACAACTTCTGCTTTAGATGAAGCTATTTAGTCGATAGCTTATCACTCTTTGATTCTGTAGTATCCTTAAAATCAGAGTATAGGGCAACTTGATACCAGGGCAAGAACAGTCTATGGAGTGCAGCAGAAAGATAGTTAAGGTAGTTTTCATTGGGAGCAAATAATATTAAAGCTCCCAATAGACTGATTCAATCTGCTCAGGAGACAGCTTTGCAATGCCAAAGAGACTGCTGCAGGTTACCAAGCTCTTTTAAAATTGCTCAAGTGGTACTTGAGTTCTGCACTGAGGAACAGGCATATATCCATAAGGAAGAGTCTTCATCTGAGGAGTGAAAGGGGAGTGCAGAGGAATGGATGAAACCAGCTAAGGCATGCATGTGGCATATCAGACTCAAATAACTGAATAGCTTTTTTTGATTACCTCAATATTTCATGTAGGCCAGTGCTTAAAATGCCCCCAGAACATTTTCTATAAGCCTAGTTGCTATTTGCTTATTTCTTAGTGTATTTTTACTGTCATTGCCAAGTTCAGTAACCGTGGGGCATGGCAGCTTCAGAATTAAGAAATAATGAGGTACAGCGCAGTCGGTGCCTTTTGCAAAAAAATCACCACCATTACTAGTTAATGAAGACACTCAGCTGCCAGCCCAGGGGATCAGCTCCAAGCGTTTTCCCTGTACAATTATTAGAGAAGTAATCTTCAGTTGTCTACTGTAGATCTTTTCAAAAGTTTAAGAGCTACCGCATTCTCAAACATTTACAAAACCTTCATTGGATAATTTAGGCAATTTAAATTTGACCTCATTTAATCCTGTTGCAATCAGACAGTCCTGAAGGTACAAGATATCTCCAACTTTTTTTCATCCTCAACAGCCATTCCGTTAAATCCAATTTCATGTTCAATTTACAACAAAGGCAAAGCTAAGTTCTCAGCAAAGAGAAAATAAGAAGGAAAATCAGAGGGAAGACTAATTTCCAAGCTTTAAACAACAAGAAATCAAACTCATAGAAAATTTCAATCTCCTCTTTTAAAACAATGCTAACACTAAAATATTGCTAACAAAGGAATGCAAGGATATTAGATTCTACCAGTATTGCTTTGCCTTGTTCCCACATATGGTAGTTCAGAAATGCTCCTGCAAGACAATACTTTTTCCTCTATGGAGACCGGCTTCTCAGACCTCTTCCCAAAGGGCTGAATACACAAATCAGCCAGAAAATTTCTCAAAGTGAAATCAAATCACATCTGCAACCAAGTGGAGGCATCTCACATTAAACAGACCATCCATCACCTACAATGTGTACTTCACGCAAGACTCGAAATTGGCACAAAAAATAAACTTGCTGTGTCAGGCAATTCATGCTGCTTTGTGCTCAGCCACTCACACAACCCAGAACTCATCCTGTCCCATTGCCTTCTTTGCAGAGATTTATTAAGCCATTAGGAATGCAAGCGGAGACATGTGGAATTGCAGTTAAGATCAAGAAGGTTGTCTGTTTTGCGTTCTCTGGGTGCAAAAGCTGAGCAAATGAGTTGATGTTTTGTTCCTATAGAGGCCTCTATGCAGAACAGAGGTGCCCCTAGGAGGTCAAGGGAGAGCAGTAGAAAGGCAGAGGGCTGTAGATCATTTGGGAGAGACTATGCCAAGTGGAGGTGCTCAAGACATGTGTCCACGTGGCACTGAGGGGCATGGTTTAGAGGGCAATATTGGTGGCAGGTGGACGGTTGAACTTCATGATCTTAGAGGTCTTTTTCAACCTCAATGATTCAGTGATTCTAAGTGCCCCACCAGCAGCATGTAGTAAAGAAAGGGTCATTTCTGTGTATTTGCAATTGCATGACTGTACTTTAAACCACACAGAGCTATAAATAGGGTCATTACAATTTGCATGCCGTAGTCACAACCTCCTGGGAGCCCCAACAGGTGTGCTGAAGGGCAGCAATTGCTATTTCCATGACTAAGGACTGCATTAGATGCTGGGGAGGGTGGGTAAGTAACCCACACTCATCCCTCTTGTCACAGAGTAGGGGAATTCAATGCCACCTAGCTTAGTTCCCTATGTAAAGCCCAATTATGTGTCCTTTGTGCAGGGAGAGGTGGTTTTCTCACCAGGAGTTTCAAACACTTCTGTCATTTTCACATTCATCACACAAGAGGATTTAATCCTAGAACTCAGCCATCCCCCTACCCACCCATTACAAATACACCCTTTCAACACATTAGGCTTTTTACATTACTGGCTTTCCCTAGGAGATATTTCAGATGCCACTGAAGGACTAAAAAAAGCCAATGATGTCACCTTTGGGTTCCCAAGCCCATTAATGCTTGAGTGCTTTCCATATCATGCTTGGATGATTCTGCAACCACACATACTTTCAAGGGCACTCTGTAAGAAGTGGTTCTAATAGACTTCAAATTTAACATGAAGCTCTGTTAGTAAAATAAATAATATGGAAATATACATGATCTTTATAAAGAAATCAGGATAGAAAAGACAAGCCTTTGATGTAAGAAGGCAAAGCAGAGGTAGGTGATGTGATTAGCACATCCTCAGCATTTCAATAAAGTACCATCCTGTGCCTTGCTGTATCCACACACTGTTTATAGCTGGCTGAAGGCAGATAATTTTGCTTTGCTTAATGTCAGCTGCCTCCTTCTTGCCTCAGTCTCATTTGAGAAAGCTGAATACAATTTGCATCACATCACTTCTAATAACAGAACACCCTCTCAGTGCATAAGGGAGAACACCTATCGGGGCTGTAAGGTGGTAGTCACTAGTAAAAATAAGTTCAGCAGATGCAAAGGAAATCAGTACTTCATATATGAACACATGTGCACAGAATTGTTTGAGTTGGAAGGAACCCTTGAAGGCCATCTAATCCAATATCCCTGCAACGAACAGAGACACCTACAGCTCCATCAGGTGCTAAGAGCCCATCCAGCCTGACCTTGGGTGTCCTCAGGGTCAGGGCACCCACCACTTCTCTGGGCAGCCTTTGCCAGTGCCTCACTGCCCTTAAGGTTTGGGTGCTAGGAACTGAGCACTGAAGTTAACTTGGTTTCCCCACTTACGGACAGCTTAAATTAAGCACGACCCACATCCCTCAGCTACAGCAGCATATCAGAGAAACATTCAGAGCTACTCCCAAAGGGAAGCTTGTCCCAGGCAACACAATGAGCTCACCATTGGGGCATAGCTGCACAAGCAGGCAACTGCAAAGGGTCCACCAACAGCCCAGAAGTCATCAGGCAAAAAGAAAGGGATGAAAATTTAATAACTTCCCAGCCCTGTGCTTAAATATTGCCCATGGACCTAGGGGCAGAGGGTGTGGGTGGAGGCCCCAGGTGAGACTGGTCAGGGTGATTGAGATAAGGGCACTGTTACTGGGATTCTTTGCCATATAATTAAATACTCAGATCATAATAAAGAGCAATAGTTTTTCTTGCTATCATTTCTGTGACTTGGTTGGAAAAAAAAAGAGTAATTCTCCAACATGCAAGTGAAATCTAAACTCATGCTCTCCTTTGCCGCCCGTAAAATAATTCAGTATTAAATTGATCTCTGGAACGCACAATGGGCTTAATAGCGTGAATCTCTTATGTAACATTTCCCTTCATTACTCTTTAACAGCACTCAAGCTGAGAGTCTCAGCGCTTCCATTGCTTGCTCACTCTCAAGAAGCAAGGCTGCGTAACTGGATTCCTGGAGAAATGAGGGAGCTATAAAGCCATTCCTGGCAGGCACTTCCAGAGATGAGAAGTGCTGTCATTTTTTACTAACACAGAGCAAAGCAGATGATGTAATGCAGTTTGTAGAAGGCACAAGGGCAGAAGATTGATTAGAAGCATAGCTGAAAAAAAACCACCAGCCAATTGTCTTCCTCAATACGGTGAACATTTCAGTTTCAGCTCCTTCTTTTCTCCCATAGTGCCTTGTTCTTTTTTCCTTTAATAATTCTTAAGTGAGTAGGGAGTGTTTCTGATCTCTTATATCAAATCAAATTTTGCCTTTTTCATCCCTTCCTGCACACAGGCACTGCAGAGACTGGCACAGGTGCAGCAGAGCAGAATCAGGCCCGTAATCTGCTACTTGTCAGAAGTCCAAAGCATATCTAAAATAGGCACGTTTACTTTAGAAGAAGGTGTTATTCAAATTCATGGCTAATACTCAAACCTGAAAGCTAAAATGTCTCCTTCCATTCCCTCCTACACAAGCTTTCCTTTCCAAGGAGACCCCAAAATGCATATTCAAGTAAGTATTTTATGACTGAGACTTTCGGTTCTTAACTGAACCTCATTTAATTGCTTAAAACTTTTAAGAGAAGCTCTTGGCAAGAACTTGGGGAAAAAAACACCAAACAAGCTTTAAAGAGGTGGGATGCCAGGCTAAAGAGGATAAACAAAAATTCTTTGATTCCTAAATCTTCACTAACAGGATTTCCCATTTAAGTCCTTCTATATGTTCTTATTTATAAAGCAGGAATTACATAACATAAAAGCAATACATGATTAAGGCTGTCGTGGTGGTTCAATATTTTTATCAGTGACCCGTATTTCAGAGACAGCAGTTATGCAGAATGTGTTTCATTATAAGCTAATGAATATAGCATTCAAATGGTTCATTTGGATAAATCTTCCTAATTTATCCGTTGGCTGCAATGAGTTTTCAGAGTCTTAGCTGCAAAGGATATTTTTTTTTAACCAAGAGATTAAGATGCATGACCTTAAATAGAGCCCTCCCATCTGGTTTTCTTCCAAAAGTATCTCAATTGCCTCTGTCATTAAGAACACAATACTGCTCTTTCTTGGGCTTTCCAATGAATATAGTTATGTTCCTGGGAAAATATGGAGAGAAAGAGCTAAGACAGTCAAATGGGATGAAAAGGAGAAAGGATTTTAAGCCTTAGGAAATGCCGTTCATTTTCTTTTAAGGTTTATGTACGCTGTATAAATAGCATAGGATTCTCTAGGAATATTACACAACAATTATATTGCAGGATTGCTGATTAAGGCACATGGTACAAGTTCCTGCACAGTGCTATTATTCAGACAAAAAAACTCTAATCAATTTCTCATTTTCCTCCCATAAGTGTGACTCTAGAATAATTCCATTTAAATCATTAGGGTTTTACACACTGGCGCTGGCAATTAGGCTGGGAAGGGTTTTTGGACAGTGACTGTGTACTTTACGTTCTGTGCCAACAGGACTTTTCAAAACGTAACACTTCAATGGATAAGCATCAGATGCTGATCTGGTTAGAACAAAACGAGTCTAACACAACACCACTGAAATCAAAAGACTACTTACTGCAGGTGTACACCTACATGGATCACAGCAAAAAGTACACTCATATCAAGGAGGCTGTCACTTTTTCTCATTCAAAACTAGTGCTCCATCTATGCTTTTTGCTTCATATTTATGATAGAGCTTGGATTATATCAGAGATATTAGAGAGGATTAATGCTTTGTGAGGTGATTTTTCATTTATGCTTAATCCTGAATGTGCTGAGACCTGTACAAACTTTACGGGAAAACAGAGATACTACATGAGAGAACTGACAAACTTACATCATTTAAAAATATCTGCCCAGAGATGCTTGAAAGAAGTCACAAAATCTTAGAATCATTAAGGTTGGAAAAGACCACCAAGATCACCAAGTCCAACCCCAGCCCACCCCCGCCATGCCCATAACCACGTCCCTCAGTGCCACATCTCCACAGTTCTTGGACACCTCCAGGGATGGTGACTCCACCACTCCCTGTGCAGCCTGTGCCAATACCACTCTTTCTGAGAATAAATTTTTCCTAATATCCAACCTGAACCTCCCTTGGTGCAACTTGAGGCCATTACCTCTTTATTCTAACTCATGTCTACCTGCAGGATGACCAAAAGCTGTGCATTACAACAAGTCTTGCATGAGAAGTGGGTGACGCTTGTGGGAATGCAAGTGTTGCTATGGAGCATGCTTCTCAACCGTCCCTTCAATGGATGTCCCACACACTGGGGCTATGTGGGAGCCTGTTAGATGTTCAGGTTCTGTGCACACACTTCACCATGAGAAATCCCCATTTTGAATGAGAAGCTGTATAAAAGGCAAGGGTAGAAACTCTACAAAAGTCTTGCTGATCTGTAGAATAAAAGCTTAACTATTACGTCTGAACACAGATGTTTCTGAACTCAGTACATGAAGACAACCTACAGGCTGTGACCCTCTTCAGAACATATCTCTCTGAACAAACTGCCCTTGGCAACATCTCTTTAGACTCTTATGATGCGTAACACTATTAAGACACAGTGATGTCAGAGGGATCCACAGCTTTGAGCAGCCTGCAATGGTCTTACCATCCTCACGGCAATTGGTTTTCTTTGGTCTGTCAGTGCCAACCTCAGTCCTTCCATTCCCATTCTCTCCTGAATGCCACAGAAATGTGCCACATCAGCCAGATTTAGAATGCTTTCACTGTATTCCTTTTGGTGCTACACATACCCAGCTGGGTATACCATCGCAATAGTTTCCAGAGGAAAACTATACCCGCTTCTCAGCACAACAGCCTGAGCATTCACAAGCTAGCAAGCCTTTGTCACCATGAATGAACCTCAAACTGAATCTTTTCTGTGCCAGGTTTTTGCCATGCAAGTTTACAGCTGGGGCAGACTGTGTGCAATAGCAGCAGAATAAGATGTCAGTATCAGTGACTGCACCGCTGTTTCCAGACAGAAATATATGGGAAGATGCTTCATCATTCTTAGAGGCCTTGGAAAATTTTTCAGACTATGCTACAGTTTTCAGACTATGACAGTTAACATTTACCATCCACATTGTCTTCTTAACTTTAGGAGATAAATGTTCACTTGCACCAAAAGAGAAAATGTGGATTCAAATCTGCATATCCAAGGGGAGAATTTGATGAGAAAACATTTTCAGTTCTGTGTCAGGTTTATTTTTCAATTAAAAAATGAGCTGCAAAATTATTTGATTTCCTAAGGAAACAAGGCATGTGCAATTACCCACAGTAGGGGTGTTCTTTCTGCTTATATTAGTTTGTCTTCCTCTCACAGCTGTTGACTCCATTGGTCAGTTTCAGCCAAATTTTACAGATCTATTAACATTAGAGCCCTCACAAGTTTTGTGAAAATAAGAAGAAATAGGCAAACAGGAGTTTGTGAAAACAGCCCAGACCTATGTGAAAATGTCTTCTCTGCATTTATGCTGCCTGATGTTAACTCATTTGTGTCTGTCTTTGCTGCAGTCACATCCTGCAGGGAATACGGCATCAAAACAGAGGCAGGTTCACATACACAATGGTAAAAGTAACACAAACTTTCTAAAAATCTTCTCTTTGAGAATTACCCCAGATTTACATTGGTCTAACAGAACA
>JAOWBP010004220.1:8748643-8765007 GCA_028571105.1 Tragopan temminckii
GTACTCAGGAAGAGCAAATAATAATGCTAATCTTGATATAGGGAAAATATATCACAAGAATAAGGTATAGAAAGGAATCTTCCAGGGAATTATAGACTAACTTAACTAATTCTTGGAAAGATGCTGGGAGAAATTGAATTGTAAGAACTCAGAGGGCAGTAAGGTGATAATTTATTCTTGATAGGTGCTGTAGCTGCTTTTATGTCACAGAGCAGCCAGGGTTGGAAGGGACCACAAGGATCATGAATCTCCAACCCCCATGCCACATGCAGGGCCACCAGCCTTCCCAGTTAATACTAGACCAGGCTGCCTAGGGCCCCATCCAATCTGGCCTTGAACACCTCCAGGGACAGGGCATAATGTCAATTCAATGTTTTTTTTTTTTTTTTTTCCCCTCAGGGCTAATAGGAGATAAATTAGATACTTCATCCTAAGTGAAATAATGCTATGATCTCATATGATATCACTTAAAAAATGTGATAAATCAATGGATTAAATGAAATCAGTTAGCAGGCACTATTGGTGGTAAGCAGATGGTTGGACTCAATGATTTTAGCGGTCTTCTCCAACCTTAATGATTCTATGATTCTTTCACTCAGGTGTTTGAATGGCTGAAAAAGCACATTCAAATAACAGTTACCCGTGATCAAACCGGGAAGCACTGCTGGTCTGCAGGTAGAGCCGTTCCCTGAAACCATAGGTCACCTTTCAGGACATTTCTTGCTTTGATTTTTATTTCTTCAATGATTTTCATCCATTCTAGCAAGATAAAATATAGAAAGAGAAGTGAAGAAGAGTGGAAGAGCACTTAAGTGGGAGAGCATCCAACTCTTTTTATAGAATTTGTGTCTACGTGGTTTGACAGGGAATACAGATAAATGTTTCTAATAAACGGTTCCCTGTGACAATTAGACATTTGGTGTTTGGGTGTATCTCATCCACCACCATAAATCTCACTTCCCTCAAGTTTTCAGTATTCTACCAGTTGCTAAGAACTTAGAGATTTGAGTTTCTCAGGTTTTCAAAAGCACCAAAGAAAGTTAAAATTACACCTTCTAATTAAGGTCACCGTGTAATTTTGGAACTGCAGAGTCTGCATTGCTTTCCACAGTAGAACTCCAACCCTAACGTGCTTTAAAAGAATTGCCAGGGGACATGGTCACTGAAGTCAGAACAAGACCTCTCCTTGCTCAGCGCTGTCAATCTCCCTGGATCAGCCCTGCAGATGGTGTTTTTCAGGTGATCTGAACGAATCTACTGAGCAGCCTGGTCTAGAGGGAGGTGTCCCTGTCTATAGCAGGAGGGTTGGAACTAGATGATCTTACAGGTCCCTTCCAACCCAAGCCATTCTATGAGTCCATAATTGCTGGAAAGGATGGAGGAACTGCAAGGTTTTGAGAAGTGAGTGCTGCAAACATACAGCAGTACATCTGAGAGAGACATCAACTATTTTTCTCCTTCCAATCCTATGGCACCATATTTATTCCCACGTGCCATCTGACACCAAGGAGCTGAGCCAAGGTCCCCAGAAGTCTCCTGACAGCTGGTTCCTCCTGTTTGTGAGAGCTTTGCTACCAGGTTATGGTCTGGCTTCTTCCAGACACCCAGCAGTGAGATTTAAGCAGCCTGAAAATCTGCTGAAACTGGTTTGGAATGCGCTTAACTATGGGAGACCTGGAGCTGCTTTAATCACCTTTCAAAAGCACTTGGGTAGTTGGTGATTCTGGAAAGGTCTGACAGTTTGAGCTCTGTTTACAGCAAAGGCAGAGGTGGGACTGATTAATATTGATCCTGTCTCAGCACATGAGGCTTTTTCCTTCTTTAAGCTAATAAAGGAAAGACTTCACAGGCCACATTTTCAAATAAGCCCTCACCTTAATCTTGGTCCAGTTCAAGGCTCCGTGGAGTCAGTCAAAAGAATCCCACAATGTAAATAGAAAATGCACACGGCTGGTCACAATCACTTCCCTGTAAACAACCCCTACTCTTAGCAATGATGTGCACTAATTGCACAGGAAGAATAGAACCTAAGCTCATATATGCAGAGCCCGTTTCTTTTGCAGTTCACACGTGCAGATCATTTTCTAACATATCAAAACTAATTGAAATGGCAAAGTGCTCCTCACAGTAGGAGGATGCACAAGTTTTCTGCATATCCAACGATAGATGCCAGCAGAAGGAAAATGTGTTTCCGAGATGTAGTTCATTAGCTCTCTCAGCAGCCTGGCAGAGGTCAGAGAAGTTTCTCATTTCGCTTCTTTCTAACCATACTGCAGAGTACAGGAAAGATTTTCTTTCTGGAACAATTACATCATATTGTGCTTTTACAGACTGAACTATATCACAATTAAAAGAAATAATTTAACAATTAGGTGCAAGCCAAACTCCATTTGCATGTTTACAGCAGATAAGATTGCAAACTGTAATTGCCTATATTTATATAAAACTCTGAAGTACGTATCCTTTTGGTAAGCAAATGTTGGTATGCAGACCACGATGTGCCAGTCACTAATCAGCAAAATTAAAATAAATTGCATGATGCAAACCCTTAGAACTTAACATTAGTTCCAGTTTTAAACCAGCCCTCACCACAAAATTAATCTAGTTTCAATTCCAAGCAAGCATTCAGGTACGCTCATCCACACAAAAAAGAAACTTCCCAGCAAAGCCATGCAGCACACCCAACACAGCCCCAGTACTCACACACCTGCAACAAGTCTGTACACCTCATATGAAACATCTTCAACTTCTGATAGTAAGGAGCAGTCCCAGGCACACAGGGATACCCAGCTGGGAGCAAAGCAGTGCCTGCAGTCTTGTGGGTCCCCCAAGACATGCATCCAACATCCCAAAGCAGTCCCACTGTCCCCTCCCAGCTCAGCTCCAAGGAGGGATTCAGCACGTACCTTTGTGAGCAGGTGCCTGTGGGGCTGTGTGGGAGAGAGGACTCAAGAAGGAGGGAAACAAACCTCAAGTCACAGCAGAGAGCTGCTGTGTGCACTGAGGTGCTGGGGCTATGAATAGAGCTGGGCTCCTGGCTGGAACATGGCGCTGCTCAGGTGTCAGGCACAGGGCCACATCAGGACAGCTGGCACTGGGGCTGCTCTCCTTCCCCAATACAAGCAGAGGATATGCTATTGCTGGTTCAACCCATTCAAGCTGGGCTCAGAACCAAGACTGCTATCTCTACAGGCAGGCATTGCCCAAAACTTCTTCTGCTTTTCTACACCTTAAGAGCCAAAATTGTAAAATGACATTTTTTTAGGGAACAAGGGGGGACAACAGGACAAGGAGGAATGGTTTCAAATTCAAAAGTTTAGACTGGATATAAGGAAGAAGGTTTTTTTTTTTTTTTTTTTTTACAGTAAGAGTGGTGAGGCACTGGCACCATCTGGGGATACCCTCCATCCCTGCAGACACTCAAGGTCAGGCTGGACGGGCTCTGAGCACCTGATGGAGCTGTGGGTGTCCCTGCTCATTGCAGGCGGGTTGAACCAGATGGCCTTTAAGGGTCCCTTCCAACTCAGGCAATTTTAAGACACTGAAAAATGAGTAGTTCCTTCTATAAGGGTTGACCAGCAAAAATTAGGGTTATAAAACTGATTGATGTTGAGCCTATACTTTTAACTGAGAAAGACACTAAATTTTCAGAATGCTCTTCTTCAAGTGGTATTAATTTATTTATTCACTGAACTAATTGGTTGATTGATCGTATTAGCTTTTGAGAAAATTCAAAATGAAATGTCTTTCCTTATCTGGATTTTTAGTCAGATGGTTATATTGTAGGTTTTTTCAAAAGTGGTGAGGGTTGTGTTCAGGAACGTTCAATAGTCAATAGCAAATCATTGTTTTTAGGGGAAATTAAGATGTACATCTTCTTGAAAAACAGATTTCATATAATTTGTGGACTAAGAAAAAAATCAAAGTGATGAAAGTTTACACATGACAGGAAATGTGAGAGATCAGATTACAAAGAAGTCTGTGGTCTGAACTCCCAGATTGTTCCTATTAAAGTGCAGCTTTATCTTAGAAATATAAGATACCCCAAGAAATATAAATACCCAACCCCATACTGTAGCTTTCACAGAAGCCAGGATGGAACAGCAAACTGATGAAATGCCACCGCTATGATAAAAATGAACCACATCCCCTAAAATGCCTTGTTCTCCTGTTACACGCAACAGTTTATAGCACCATGTTGGTTAACACTGAGCACGTATGTAATAAATTTTATTTATAGGAAACCACTCTGCTACCATAATAATAACCACATTTTTTGCTGAGTATATTTCTTTAGCTAATTCATATGAAGAGTCCATTCCACAAAAATGCTAGCTGGCACTTTAAAGACAAATTCCTTTCTAGTGCTCTGAAAACTCTGAATATTCCCTGAATCCCTGTCTCCTCTAGGGCAGGCAGTACTTTCTGATAGCACAGGCGAAGCAATGCAGCAATGAACAGGGCTCAGGCTGGGTCGGCTGGAATTCAAAGCTCTCTCCGCTTTCCACTTCCTCCATGTAATTAAGCCATAATCCTTTCATTCTGATATCATTATCTGTTGTCATGGCGATTTTAATTACAAAAATGAATGGCTAACATGTAGGCGAAGACAGAAGTTTTTGCTGAATGAGGCTAAGTTAAGAGCAAGTGGAAAAATGTCTGTGGCACTACAACAAATACGTGATCTTTTAACAGCAAGCTTTAAAACAATTAGGAGTAGGTGGGAGAGACATTTGATGTGAATATTTCAGTGTTTTGGAAATATGTGTTGAACTTAATGTCTTAGAAACAACTTTTGCCTGGTACCAACCATATAGTGCCCTCTGTCACCGTGTGGAGGAAAATACCTCTCTGAATCTCAGCTTCTCATAATTATCATAGAATGGAATCATAGAATGGCTTAGGCTAGAGGGGACCTTAAAGATCATGCATTTTCAACTCTTCAGCCATGGGCAGAGCTGCCAACCACCGAATCAGGCTGCCCAGGAAATTAACCTACTGGATAAACACCACATTTCTAAGCAAGAGTCCCACCAGTTCCCAAGAGTTTCCTAGGAGAAGCACACATTTCAGATTACGACCTCCATCAAAGTTAGCAACCCCACTCTCAGGGGCCATGGTTCTGCAGTTTTGCTCTGGTATGCTCTTTGTCAACAAATGCACAGTTGTACAGAGATGCTTCATGAAGCAGAGGTACAAAAGCATAGCTCATATATAGCACACTGGCTGGGAGGGGCTGCAGTATGCATAGGCTCTGGACCTCACCACACTGGGTGCTCTGCAAGTGGAGGTTGCTGTATTCATCATAGAATGGCTTTGGTTGAAAGGAACTTTCAATGATCATCGAGCTCCAACCCCCCTGCTGAGGGCAGGACTGACAACCAGTAAGTAGATCAGGCTGCCCCATCCAACCTGGCCTTGAATACCTCCAGGAATGGATCACAACTTCTCTAGTTATGTTAGAACTAAGCTATGATATTTTGGTAGTTCTATCTCCAAATACAGCACCAGTTCAAATACGAGAAAACAGAAGCAGGGAAACTTACTTGACCAGAGAACCCAGCTTAATCCTATTATCTCTTATTTCACTCTGAACAAAACACTGATCTTTTTTCCTTAGGAAAAGTGCTGACCTTTAGCACAGGGCAAGGGCAACCCACACATGCCAGTGTCCACCCATCCAAGGAGCAGCACCCCTGCAGTCCCCTGCATTGAAATCTCTTCCTGGCTCTGTTGACCTGATTCCCAGGTTGCCTCATGGATAATGTGGCATGCCAGCCACCCGCTGCTTTCTCATTTAAATAAATGAGAAAGTTGAGGCTAAATTAACACTCCAGCAGAGGTAATAAGGGCCAACTCAGCAGCTGCCGTGATGTATGCAAATTGCAGTTTCACACATTAGGAGCTAGATGTTGCTTAATTTGTAGGTCTTTCTGTCTTGGAAATTAAAGAGCCTTTGTCAAATTCAGGCAATCTGAAAAAATAAAAGTAAGGAAGGGCCACAGAGAGCCCCCAAAGTCAGCTGTTCACCAGCACCTACCCTCCTTCTTTCAGGAATTTCCCTCCTGATCCCTTGACATGCATTTATTACTGAGTTGCACTGCACTGCCTGATGCCTTTAGGCAAGGATCTGCTGATTTCCAGCGAACACACTGCCTGATTGAGGAGGCACCAACAGCCCTTTGGTACAAACAGAAACCTGATTTTTTCCTACATTTTTCCCCTCCAGTGTTGCCACCATCAAGGAGTTTAACATCCACCAGGTTTCTTTCTCTGGGAATGAAACTGTAGCAGAGCAAAGGGAGGCCTGCCATAGCAGCCAGTTAATCAGGCAGAAGGAACAGGCAGATAGGAGAGAATTTGTCCTCCTTTTTGATGCATAGAGATAGGAATGGAGATGGCAGAGAAACACACAGCTTGCTACATTTTTTTTTTTTTTTTTTTTTTTTTACAAAGCTGTTCTGGACATTATTATTAATGCTTTTAATGCCTTTAAGAAAAATATAAGTATTAATATGTGCCAGGGTCAAAAAATACTTCTAAATGGAGATGGTAGCACAATGGAAAGCACAGCAATAACAGTAGAGCAGCAAGTGAGGGTTTGCTCAAATGCAACAGCCACGTGCACAGAAATAAAGGAAAGAAGCTGCTTACCTTCAGAAGACCTGAGGTATGCAGGGATCTCCAACAAGATATCATTGCTTCCTTTACCAACCTTAAAATGAGGTCTGGGAAGGAGTGGATCCTGGCTCCACCCCTTCAGGTCACTCAGGTGCATTGCATAGCATGTAGCTGAATTCCACTCGGTTGGCCCTGCCTTCCCACCAGGTGTTCAATCACTGCTTCAAGCCATGACTTAGCATTTCCACTCCAGAGACCAAAACTGAAAGCTACACACAGAAGTACATACTCAAAACAGCAGAACTTGAAGCCATTATGCCCACACAGAATAAAAAAAAAAACAACCTATAATGTTCCTCAGGTTTGCACGTTCCGTTAGAAGAAACAAACTGATAGAAAAACATTGTGAATCAGACTTCGTCACTTCGTACAAACACTTGGCCTTCATCCCTCATCACCAAAGCAAGATGATGATGATGGTTTCCCACCAGCTGGAGAGATTAATTCACTAAGCTGCAGGGTCCATGTGCCAACAGAACAAATTAAGACATGCATACAGGTTTGCATATTCCAATAAACTCTGCATTTGCTGCAGTCCTATAATGAACACAAAACTGTGCTAAAAAAATGCATGAAAAGGCTTTTCTTCAGCAGTAGCAAATGAATTACCAAAATACAAAACCAAGTATGCATTACTTTTTTGACAAAGCAAGGCAATAACTCAGATACACAGACTCCTCCTGTCACAAACAGGAGACGTTTGTCTCTCAAATATCCCAAAGATGCTGCTTCATAGATGCCCAGACTCACATCCAGCTGCAGGTGACTCTTCTCAACTATTCCCCCACTGCCCAGCTGAGACTGATATTTGTACAGTAGTGCTGGCGGTCCAACTCCCACAATTAAACTATACACTAAAGGCAAGTGATCTGAAATATCTACTCATCCATCCATCCATCTGTGCTTTCATTCTTCCTTCCTTTCATTCAACCATCTTGAGGTGAAAGGAAGACCCTCTAGCCAGGTACCATATATTCTCTTTCATCCCAAAAGTTAAGTCACCAGCTGTAGCTTTTTGAGTTCAGCTGTGAGGGAGCTCATAAATTAAGAGGTAAAAGCCTGGAAAGATCTGCAGTCTTGTCACCTGTTTAATTACTTGCCTGCAGTTGCCCCTAAACACGGAGCCTATTTTGTTCAAACCTTGCTACTGAATTTAGTGGTTTGTTCTAGAGCAGTACTGCATCACAGAAAATGAACAGGAATTAGAATCATAGAACTTTTAAGGTTGGAAAAGATCTTTGAGATCATCTAGTCCAGTCATCCATCTGTCACCAATATTGTCCATTAACCATGTCCCTCGGTGCCCCATCTCCACATCTCTTAACACCTCTGGGAACAGTGACTCCGCCATTCCCAGGGCAGCCTGTTCCAATGCATTGCCACTTTTTGGAAAATAAATTTTTCCTAATATCCAACCTGAGCCTCCCCTTGTACAATTTGAGGTCATTAGGATCCTTCAAAAAAGTGAAATTTTTACATTTGCTTGATTAAAAAAAAAAAAGAAAAAGAAAAAAAAGGATGAAGAAATGTAGCATCTTCCAAGTTACACCCCACATGGCACTCTTCCAAACCTCTTTCCATATGTTCTTAAGTGTTGAAAGCCCAAATGTTCCATATCTCGCTGTCAAATTCTCTGGCTCTCTCCCAACAGCTCTTACAATACAGTTGGGCATTGTCTAGTGAGCAAAAGTAAATACCTCAGATTGATAATTAAAAATATATTTGATCATCTTATGGATACAAATAGCCAAAGGGTGCAGCGCTGAATGAATCATTCACACTGACAGGTTTTGGAACAGCAGAACGTATTTCTGGTGTCACTGAAGTTGCCCTGGAAATTCTGGTTTGTTGCAGAAGGTATTGCTGAGGAGCTTTAGAGACAAGGTGCAGAAGTGAAGACCGACGAGCCATTCAGGCAGCTCGCAGCAACTGCAGATGCTACTGACTCTAAGGCAGAAACAAAACCATGGACAGCTTTGATATAGAAGTACCAAAGACCATAGCCAACATATAGCAGATGTCTTGTGTTGGGGCTAAGTGAGAGCTGGGAGGGCGAACATTCAGATTCGGTAACTTTGGATGTTATTACCAGCACATGCTGCTAATTTATAAGAAGATCAAATAGGAAGGTTGTTAAAGGCCTTGAGAAAGGCCTAGAGAGATGTCCTCTAAAGCTGCTAACAATCCTTTGCTCTCTTGGGCTGTAATAATGTCATCATCATCTCATGTATGAAATACTTCAGGTGCTTACAGATGCTCTGCACTCTTTTTTACTGCAGTACTTCTCATTTGTCATCCCCTTTCCCAAGGCATGCTTCTGGGTAATTATCATGTGCTTCAGTTCAGCCAAGGAGGGAAACCGGTGAATGTGTTTCCCTTGCTAGGAGCTATAAAGTAAATTGTAGCAGATATTGCAAAAATCAAATAACCAAGAGGTTTTTCCTCTGATGTGCACTTCACTTGATGGGTATTCTTTACTTTCTCCAGTACTACTCCTGATTGACAGCAGGCTGAGAATCCGGCCTCCCATTCACTAACTGATGCAGCTGTTTTGCTGAACCAGCTTCCTGGCTGGGAATGGATCCAGTCAGCTGTGGATAACAAACCCAATAATAGGGGTTTCAAAGATTTCATACTTTTTTTTTTTTTTTTTTTTTAATATTTACGAAGTTACTTTTCTTACAAAATCTGTTAGGCAGATGTTAGGAAGTAATTACTATACATGAATTGGAAAGAAAATGCACGTCTTATGCAGCCATACACCGAACATGTGTGAGTGGCTGGAGCAGAGAAACCAAAGATAAATGAGAAAAAAAAAGTAAAATGTATCAGTGCAGAATCTGCCAGAATTTACCATGGGGTTAGAAAGAAGAAATAGAACAAGGCAAGCTCTTCTCATCAGCCATACAGTCAGTGCATATCCAAAACAACAAGCCTGCTACCTTCTCTAACAACAGCTGAGTTATACTCACCATTGGTAGATAGAAGTTGAATTTGGCTTTGACCAAGGAGGTACAGTTCCCACCAGTTTCCTAGAGATGCTGTGGATGCCTCATCCCCAGAGGTGTTCAAGGCCAGGTTTGATGGTGCCCTGGGGAGCCTGGTCTAGTATCAGATGTGGAGGTTGGTGGCCCTGCATGCAGCAGGGGGGTTGGAGCTTTGTGATCATTGAGTTCCCTTCCAACCCAAGCCATTCTGTGATTCTATGATTCTACGATTCTATGACTCTATGATTCACCAACACCAAAGAGCCCTCAGCCCATTACATCAGCAGTCAGTGTGATGGACAGAGCTGAAACATTCCGACACATATTTTTGTGCTCAAACATCCAAAAGCATCCTTAGATCACTGCACATATAGATGCAACTAGGAGTGGCCACGAGTTAAAACTCTTGCCTCCATCTATAAAGTTACTGTAATATAAACAAACTTCAGACAGTGACAGCAGCAGTAAAAACATCCAAGAGATCAGCATAGAAAGCAAAAACCAGAGAGTACATTTTGCCTCCAAAAATGCAGTTATCCAGGCTGAGGTTTTGTCTGGGACACGATACTCCCTGTACTTGTAAATCTGGAGAATCTTTAAGACCCAAATTTTTCTGCTTGGGTTGTTTGTAGGGTTCTGACAGATAGATTTTGAGATGAGATTGGGAATAGTAATTGTATAATTGGGTAAATAAAATCAGGAGCCGTTAGGAATGGATTCTGCCCTCAGCTCACCTCCAGTACTGAACCCTACTATTCTCTGTCCTGATTTCTCCTCTGCAAAATAAAAATATCCCTCCTGCTGGAGGTGTTTAGAAATCTCAGCTTCAAAGCAGCAAATTAGAGTTAAACAGAATATTTCACTAAGTAATAATAAAAATACCAGGCGTCTTTTATGACATTTTCCATCACCAGTAGTTAATGCATTTCATAGACCAGGCCGGTATAATTAACTTCATCTTCCAGTTGAGCCAGAGCCACTGAGGCCAAGTTAGGAAGTAACTCACCTGTGCTCCCACAACTCCTTTATGATGCAGAACACATCCTTGGAGGTTGTGCTGATACTCACGCTTAGAATCAATTTCATTCATTCAAAAAATTCCATAACAATAATTACAGCCCTCTAAAACTCCATCTCAGTGTTTACGAATCTATAAGCACTATCAAAAGAAACGTTATAAAAGAAGCCTTAAAAATCACAAGCCAGCCTGGGTGTTCAATATTTCACATCTAAATTACAATATAAAACCTCATTTTGAGAAATGCAATGAAAGGACTGGGGTTGGGTTTTTTAAACAACATTTGTCACAAAAAAAAGGAGCTTGAACATTTGGGTTGTCAAGGCAGAAACAAGCACCACAGACACATTTTCCCCTTATGGGGATTCATCAAGGTTGTGCAGTGCAGCTGTTGTCTTACTAAAAGAAAGTTTCGGCCCCTGGCTGGAAGAAACAGAAACGTAATTATGTTATGATGAGCTGGAAAACATGCAAAGAAAAATTGGAATGCAAAGCATGATAAATGATGCATTGTCAGTTGCAGAACAGCAAGAAAACCAGGCAGCACAATAATAACTCTTCTCCAGACAGTGCTTCCAGTTTGGCTACCAAAAGAAAGCACTGCTCCAACCACAGCTTTTTGCAGTATTACTTTGTCCTGGTACAATGATGTTGGTGATGCACCGGCACTGCTGCCAGGAAGTGCTGGAGTCATTGGGTCCCTGGAGGTGTTCAACAGCCGTGGAGATGATGGAGATGTGGCACTGAGGGACGTGGTTATGGGCATGGTGGGGTGGGGTGGGGGTGGACTTGGTGATCTTAGAGGTCTTTTCCAGCCTGAATGATTCTGTGACTCCACCAGTGGTAGCAGGGCTGCATGCAGCCCCAGGACATGCCATCTTGTAGCAGACCCCTCAATGTCTGCCCTCGCAGTGACCGCGACAGGATTTCCCTTCACGTGTTGCAGCGGTGTGCTTGTCTAGGGGACCAGACAGCGGGGCTGGCTCTCATGGTGTAAGCAGATTCAGAAGGAAAATGACTAATTAGGGCTCTTTACGGGAATCTTTTCTTTAGAAACCAACACCGCCGGGCCGCTGAGATAAGACGGGATATTTGTTTTAAGAAAACCCTCTAACGATTAACCGAAAGTTGATAAAAATAATTGTTCAAACCCACCCACAGTCGCTGGGGAGAGGCAGGGCTCAGCAGGCTCCACGGACACAGCAGAGCTGTTGCTGTGCCCTCTAGTGCACGACAGCTGCAATTTCGCTGCCGTTTCTAAATGCCAGCAGTTGTGCATCCGAAAAAAATGGACTTTCTCCCTCCCTTGGTGGGACGCCGGTGGAGTTACATGGTTCCGGAGCTTAAAAAAAAATCCTATTCATTCTCGAGCAGAGAGCTGTTAGGAGATCTTCCCCTCTACAGACCAAACTTGAGGGCAGGGTTTCAGCCTTTTGGTTTGAATTTGCTACTTTTGGAAGCTGCTGGCTGTAATATTCATATAAGCCTCAGAATCTGGTATTAATATTCTCGGGTTGGTTTTTGTTGTTGTTGCTTTAATTAAAAAAAAAATACCAACAAAACCACCGAGCCACCAAACAGAAAGTGCATTGCTTCTGTAATTAAAACCAACCAGCTCTGAAATTAGCATCTATGTAGGATGGGTCATCTTCTACACATCAGTTTAAAGGATTGATACTTGTATTCAAACTGTGTGATTTTAAGCAGATATTTTTGGTCCTGTCAAATAAGTAGCACAGGCAAGGCACTAATCTCTTCTCTCATATAGCACTGCTTGCAGACACAGAGTTATAGGTGACTGCTAATGGCAGCAGGACTTACAATATCGTTATTACTCCTGTTACCTACAAAAAATAACGCTATCTTTATCACTAAATATTTTCATTTTCATGATAAAAATGCTTTATTACTTCACAGCAGTTTGCATCTAGGGTTATTAAACCACTTGCAGCTTCCCTTAGTAATTCTATTCCCTCTGACTTGGGAGAATGAAAACAGAAGAATAAATTACTGACAAGCATCAACTGATGGAAGCCTGCAAACAGTTCCTGTGCTGCTCAGATGCCCCGCAGTAACCCTTCAACCTTCCTCCATTTAACGTGGCATCGCTTTGGGAAGAGGTACACGACACTGCAGAACCGCAGCGCTAGTTATAAGTCCTTCCAATATTGTTAAACTTAACGTGATCGATAAGACACCATCCTTCAGCATTCCCTTTCTCAGCAGAATTTGCCAGACACCAAGTTTGGTTTTTGTCCGCAAGGCATTAAAGTGGATATTTTACAGGAAAGCACAACCACTTTATCCCAGCGCCCACTCCTGGACATGTCTTGTGTGGGGCAGCCGAAGAGAAGGGCCGAACCAAAACAACAACTGCACACCGACAGCTTTGGTGACATTGTGTTCTCTGCTTTTCACTCGATTTCAATTGCTCCTCTTCATGCTCCATCTCTCCCCAGTTCCCATGTGCTCTCCCTTGTGCTGCTCTCCAGCAGCTCCATGCCTATTTGTCATTTCAAGCATTTTCCTGTTGGGGCAGATTCTTCCATCACCACAAACTACTTGGAGATTTTGTCACTGCATCTTCCTCCTCCCCTATTAATTCTTCCCCCTTTTCATCATCGGAAGTTCTCTGTGAGTTCTTGGCGAGCAGAATGCCCCACGGTTTAGCACCCACTCCCATCAAATTCTCTTCTCAAACAAAAAACAAAAAACTCCCTCGCAATATGAAAACATCAGGTTGTCAATAGAAGCAGAGAGGCCATGCAAAATCTCATCACCTCCACATGCCAACAGGATATGACCCATTAAAAATTCATTTTATGGCTGAAAGCCTTATGACAAAGAATGTCCTATCTCAATCCCTTGCCCCACCACCAGAATTACACTTCAGCCCACCATGACACCTCCCACCCATCCTGCTCCCTCCCTTCTCTCTCCCTTTCTTGTGATAAAAACTTTTAAATTCAGGTTTTTTTCTGTCATTTCAGCAACTTTTCTTGAAGTGTGGATTCTTTTCCTACAGTTTGCCTCTTTTGAGGGTCTATCCTTTTCTCTATGCTCCTATGGGTACCTTTGGCATCAATAGTGATGCTAAACTTAAGCAATGCTTAATAAAGCAAACATCTTTCCCTGCAGTGACTGAGTTAGTGCACAGACTACCAAGTGTATTTCTATTTGTTATTAGGAAGCTGATTTAGGTTTAACTGCATTTCCACAATGTATTTCACCCCACAGAGACAAGAGAAGATGTTGCAGTCTCTTAAATACCGCATGCTTGTGCTCATACCATCCCTTTGATTTCTCACAGGGAGAATGGTATGCAGTAATTGCTCTGCTCAAGCCTTGTATATTGTTTTTATGTCCGCTAGGTGAATCCTTCAGACTCAATCCAGTGTTCTCAGGTGGCTTTTCATTCACAGCTTAAGCTCTGTGCAAGTGGAATGTAGCTGGTCATTGGTTGCTTCTCACTTATTTTTATCCCAAGATGGGAGGGAGGTGTGTGCTATCCATGCAAAGAAATGTGCCCAAATTCCTGTGAGCTCAGGGAAAGAGGGAGAAGGGAAGGAAGGGGTGGCTCATGCTCCACTCATCCACTTCTGTGCAAACCTCTGCAGGCAGGTAGCTGGGTGTCAGTGCACTGACCAAAGCGGGTTCTCAAAGGCAGGATCTGATTCCCAGCAAAGGTCATTTCTTTCAGATGCTATTTTTGTCCTGAAGTATAGGCAGCAATCTTCCCTTGTCTCCCCCACCTCGCTGGGAACTCGGATATTCCCAGCACAGGGCAGGAGAGGAGCTGCTCCTGGCATCAGGTTTCATGGAGCGCCGCAGGGAAGCAGGGAAGTGTTCCTAGCAGACCAGCTGTGTGAGCAGGGGAAGAGGGTGCTTCCTTCTTTCCTGGCTTTTTTATCGTTATTATCTGATCCGTACCCTTTAAATAAACATACAAGTCCTTGATCCTCCCAGCAACAGAGCCGACTTCAGTGGCTCTTTAATAGCACCCAGCCCTGCCCAAACAGTAGCTGGCCCAGTAAACCCTAAACTCTGCATACAGTTCCCAGAGCTCTGTTAAGACCCCAACTGACCTAAATCTCTCACGTTATGAGCAGCCATAAATGTGTGTTTTTTTTCTTAAGCAATGCCAATTTTTCTTTTGCGGTATATAACTAAAACCTCCTTTAGGGTATTTAATATAAATGGCACTGAAAGAGGAAGAAGTCTGCTTTTGATTTCCTTTTTCTTTTTATATGGGTCATCTCAGAGGTTTTACATTTATTGTTATTATGGTTAGCATCCATTTCTTTCATTTCTTTGGAGGTTTGGGCTTCCTGAGCACATTGAATAGTGTTAAAAACCATTACAAAGAGCTGCCTCTCCTTAAAAAGCCATGAGATCTTCAATTATATGCAGGCATCTAAACAATAAAGTTCATATTATTAGCATCATGAAACATACTGAATCTGTGCTCTTAATATAAAGAGAATCAGAACCACAGAATCATTCAGGTTGGAAAAAACCTCTAAGACCACCAAGACCCACCCCACCATGCCCATAACCACATCCCTCAGTGCCACATCCCCATGGTTCTGGAACACCTCCAGGGATGGTGACTCCCTTGGCAGCCTGTGCCAGTGCCTCACCACCCTTTCTGAGAAGATGTTTTTCCTAATATCCAACCTGAACCTTCCCTTGTGCAATTTGAAGCCAATAACTCTTGTTCTACAAGAACACAACAGTGTACCAAAGATGAACTCATACTGAGCTTTGATACCCATCTTCTCAAAATACCAGGGCTGCTGTCATGAGAAGGGGTTTGTTGGATGGAATGTGAATGAAAACCAGTTACTGGGCTCCGATCTCCTGTCATGCTACCAATACTGCTGAGAGCACTCAATAAATACCAACACTTACAGTATTAAATGACAAAACTTCAGATTGGGTATTAGGAAGAATTTATTCTCCAAAAGGGTGGTAATGCACTGGCACTGCTGCACAGGGAGTGGTGGAGTCCCTGTCCCTGGGGGTGTTGAAGAACCATGGAGATGTGGCACAGAGGGACGTGGTTGTGGGCAGTACTGGTGGCAGAGGGACTGTTGGACTGGATGATCTTAGTGGTCTTTTCCAGCCTTAATGATTCTGTGTGATTCCGTGATTCTGTCAAAGCTCAGTATCTGGATGCCTTTGGGCTTGGGGAGCTATTTCAGCTCCTGGGAACCTCGCAGCGACAATTTACATAAGCAAATGTCATATGCCATAAAATATATCCCAAATTATACAGTTGCAACATATGTATTGCATATAAGCTATGATAATTAGGTGCAGTATATGTGTATAAATTATATCCTGCATTTTTAAATTGCTTTCCTATACCACGAATGGGGCTGCAAATCAGGGTGCTTGGGTGCTCCTCTGAGGCGGTGTCTGAAAGCTCTGATCTTCCTGGTGCGGCTTCAAGGGCTCACCTGGATCCTAAGAGCCAAGTGTGGATTTGGGACAGCGTGGACAGGTTGGCACCGGGGCAGCCGGGGGGCGGCAGGGCAGGGCTTCGCGGTGACGAACCCCTTCCACGCTCAGAGGGAGGGGGTCGGCGAGCCGGGGCCCCCATCCGCCCGAGCAGAAGCGAGGGCAGCGATGCGAGCGGCGAGCGGAGCCGGCGGGGGAGGCTGAGCCGAGAAGAG
>JAOWBP010004220.1:8782384-8797275 GCA_028571105.1 Tragopan temminckii
AAGTTCATTCAACTTTAGTCACTCTCACAGTGAAGATAAAGCATCATTGCTGCAAATGTAATACTTGAAGATAAATATTTCTATAAGGTCTTTCAAAAAGAAACGTCTATTAGACTGTCTTTTTTCATGGTTCCTCTCTCTAGTTGTACAGTGGCTATGTAAAAGTCCCTTTAATTGCCAAAGGAAAGCCACTGTTTGGGGGCAGAAAGTTCAACAGTAAGATTACCAGAACTGGGGTCAAAAGATAAAATTCCAAACTCAAAGCAATGCTCTGGACTCTGAAATTTGTTGTTTAGCTGAAATTTCGTCTTTAAGTGTGCTCTGTAGCATTTGACAATGTTGCAAAGTAAAAAGTTAAGGACCATTTGTATTTGAAATCACCAACATACACCAACTCCATGAGACTCAAGGACAATGCTTCCACTGTAGGAGCAACATGAAAGCCTCAAAGCCAAGGTGTAGCTACCCAGCCCAAGGACTGACGCTGATGCCCATCTGCATTTTGAACTTGTAGCAGATCCTGGTTGCAAACAGATAACAAAGTCTGTCCCATGTGCAGGGACATGCTTGTGTCCGCCCCGCTACCAGCTGGTGAAGATCAAGTCAATGATAGGTTAGGATGGCAATCTGTTTTCTCATGTTAAAACTCTCATCAGCCCTTATTTAACTTGCCTTGTATTTGCTGATATCTGAAATGCTGTTGCTAAATTGAATGTGCTGTTTTTGCTTGCGGCTCTGAAGCCTTTGTGCGTTGATTGCCGAGTTAATGATTTATACCTTAATGCTCCATTTAGGGCCCTCGTGTTTATCGCTCATGGCGCTGGGGAACACTGCGGCCGTTATGATGACTTGGCCCAGAGGCTGACAGAACTTAACTTGTTTGTATTTGCCCATGACCATGGTGAGTAGCCTAAAACAGTACTTGATTTACAGCAACTCAGGACTTTACTGAGGCAAATGCCATTAAAGCTACTCAGCAGTGAGAGAAAAGTCAATAAAATACACATCAGCGTAAATGAGAAAGGGAGTATTTGAAGCTTGGTAATAATCTGCATACTGAATCTGTAAGACAGCAACCCTATTTCTCTGGGTTTTCCTCAGTCTTACCATTAACATTACTGCTGATGCTGGTTTAACCTCTCTGTTAAGGACAATTTCTCTTTCACCTATCTCTTGGGGGTGAGGAGGGATCATCCATTGTGGTAGTGGGACTAGAAGCCAGTTTTGTTGGATTCATGGCTCTTGATATCCTAAAAATCCCAGTGGAGAGTCTAAAATGACATCATAGCTTTCACACAGCAGTACAACTAGATAGCTGCACCCTTGGTGCAGGGAATCAATGTGATTAATGATGGCAGTGAAAAAAAAGCAAGGTCAGTTCTGAGCTGAGAGGCAAAATGGGATGGATTTCAGGGCAAATCCGATCTCCTTCTGGCACATCCTCCACTGACACTGGAAAGCGTAGGAAGCGTAGGAATACAATGGAAGGTTCTCCCTAGCTCTCCTCAAAGACAAAACTGCTGAACTTGAGCTTGAAGATCCCGAAAGCTGTAGATAGGAGAGCAAGTGAGACATTGCACCCTTTAATCTGAGAGAGGAAAGGCAATGTCTCATCAAATTCAAGTACTCACAGCTTCACCTTGGTTTTGCTTTCATGACTCCTTTTCACTCACAGCACTGCACTTGGTGTGCAGAATTCTCCCTGACAAAAAAAAAAAATATCCAGTCCTGAATATATAAACTACTGTCTGTAGTCTTACAGGCAGCAGATCACGTGCCATGCAGAGCTGACTTCACAAAGACAGTTGACCTGTGCAAAAGTATCTCTGCTGACCACAGGAGTCTGTTTCTCCTTAAATGGGCACAGATGTTGTAAGCGTGGTCTTCACGTCGATATACTTCCTTCTGATTCAGACGTAGGCTAGTGGGGGCGTGCAGCCATCCCAGCAGAAAAGATCTCCATTCCTCTTTTGGTATCTATATGGCACAAAGTTCATGAGAAAGGCGGAGGCATGGACGATGTGCTGTTCACCCTGAAGCTACTCTTAGTAGACCACAATGTATGCAAAAAGTGCACAAGGCACAAGCAATTTGTTCAGATGGCTGGCCAGGGCCCAGCACCCCAGGACTGTGGTTGCTCACTGTGCATGCTGAGTAGGCCTTCATTCCTTATTCCCTGAACACTCAGTAACGGTTTTGAGAAGTAGAGTTGAAATAGCAATATTTGAAGCAATGAGTCTAGAAAAAGTGATAGAGCATTGTATTTATTGCATGAATTTGGTACAGAGAATGACTTTTCTGTAGGCGGGAAGGGGCTTTGGGGTGAAGGATCCTGTCAGGCGTTTATTGTGCTGCATAAAGAGACAGTTATTTGCTCTCTTTTCCTTGACTTTTTTTTTTTTTTTTATTAGAGAAGCATAGGTATGTTGTGTTTTTCTTCCTATGGACAGAATTGCTGAATTGATCAGTTCACTTAACACACTTCTGGTTATTCGGGCTGCCTAAGAGCTTCATTCTCCCTGTCAGACCTACAGTATTCATTGTCAACTTAGTTTGGTTTTCATCATCACAAGAGGGAGAGGGCAAAGAGGAACCTGAAAGCAGAACACTGACAATGCAATTGTACCACACAAAGAACTCATTTAAATGAGACTGGATTCACTAATCTACAGAGACAATTAATGTATTTTAGGCTCGGTAAAATAATATTTCCACCTAAAGAGGTGAGTGGTGAGGACTGTCTGGAGTAACACAGTTACAGCCTGAGCTGAAGGACAGGGACCGGGCTCTGAGCACCTGATGGAGCTGTAGGTGCCCCTCTTCAGTGCAGTGGAGTTGGACTGGGTAACCCTTAAGGGTCCCTTCCAACTCCAACGATTCTATGACACACACCTTTACTGTCAAATCTGTCCAGAGCAAATGGAGGATTATAACTTTTCTCCACTGTTTTCCCCTTCCCAAATCACCTCACTGGTGTGTTTCCTCGTGTCCCATCCTTCGGATGTCTTTGGGTAATATTAGTTATTCAGTTGCATTAGCAAAATAATTGCTTTCTCTTTGTAATTTCTTATGGCAACTCTTAAGAGCTTGGTGTAGATTTTTTGACCTGAGTGTTTATTCTTGTTCTGGAATACTCATGGATACATTTCCCAATTCAGGCATGCTATTATTCATGCAGTTCCACTGCATGGCTAGCATGATTTCCCAAATGAGTTGGGAAGTTGCTATGGCTGTAGTATGTGTGACTTGACTGATTTATACAGTGTCTGTCCTTCAGTCAAAAGAAGGAAAAATAATTTCCATTTATACTGCTGATTCTGTAAAAGCTTATGCATGGGCTGTAAATCTCGCTGAAGGCTGCTCTGCACCACTGGTTCTTGTTATGCAAGGCTACAGTAAAACGGCTGGCATATCACAGGGTAACAGTGCTCATCTGAATTTGTGTCTTCCTATTGGCACCAGAGAAGTGGCACCAGCTTGGCTCTCTTAGTGTCTCAGAGTATGTTATTAATGCATTTGCTCTTTCAGATATTTCACAGTAACCTCAAGACAGCTGTATCTCATTGCTACTTATTAGAAACTTTCCTCAACAGTGGTGAAAACTTATTTCCAGAAGACCTCTTTGGTCTCCTTTACACCTAATGCTGTTAAATTGCTTTGTTTAATATCAGCCTCATGGAAGAGAAAAATGCTATTTCTTTGTAATGCAGCATTTCATTCTGTGGTCTCTTGTGTTTTAATAGGCAGGTAATGGTTTTCCATGGTTTCTGAGCGTACCTGGAGTGCAGCTTCATGAGTTGCTGAGACGACCCTGCTATGTATTTCTGCCAGGTTCAGCTTTGTTGAAATGAAATTTCTCATTTTGGTTTCCTTCCTATATTACTGTTTATTCTGTCAACATTCTGATGACAAAGAGACAGATGAATATATTAGGTTATTGGCAATCAATTTAGGGAAGCCCTCTTAGAAGGAATACCCATGGGAGAGTCATCAAACTGGAGCGATATGGTAATTCTTCATGGACCTGCAGACAGATTGCAGCTCTTTTTGTTGTATTATCTTTAGGGTGAAGCAGAAAGCCAAGGAAAATGAGAATAAAGGATAGAGAATGTGGCTTTGTTTCCCCTATCCAAGCATTTTCAGTTGGTAAAGCACATGATGTTCCAGCTGTCCTCGTCTCACTTCTTGAAACATCTCATTTGCTGGGATCTTATATGTATGGTTGTATTACATGGCCTGAGACCAGAACAACCACAGTTTCACCTTCAAAAGTACATGTCAGATAATCATGGTTACAAAAGCATTCCAAGATCCAAGGCCCACAAAAATACAGTCACTTAGATCCTACACTCTTAACAGTGATGGCACAGGACATCTTTTTCACTCAGAATTGCTGGTGCTTCTTACGGGTAATGAGTAATGGTCTTCTGGTATGCAAATGAGAAAAGTGAGTTACTTAGCCCTAACCAGGCAGCAGATCTTAGCCTTTAGATTTGCCCGAGGACAGTGCTTTGCAATGCTGGTGAGCACTGCAGATGGGCAAGAGGTCCCTCTCAGACACCTACTGCTGCTTGTGCTCCCCATTAATTTCCTCATTGCTTTCTCTATTTAAGTTTGTATTTTTAAAAAGCAGAAAATAGCTGTAGGCTTTTAAATGCTTCAAATATTAGTTATTGTGTTTTTTTTCCAAGTGATTGCTGTGTTGTTCTTGCAACCGTTAAAAGACCATTTTGTTGATGAGAACAGAAGGCTTTTATTTATTCATAGCACTGGGAAGGATCGGTCTGAAGAGAAAGGTTAAAAAGGACTGAGCACAGACAAACTGGGAGGGGGGAAATGACTAAGAAGGATGTCAGCACTAATAAGAGCATTAATAAAAATGAGGATACTGCAGTGAGAAGGAACTGCTCACGGACACCAGAATGAGGGAATGTTCCTAGAGAGCAACCCTCCTGATGGTGTGAAATCACCGTGGGTCTGGAAATATCAGCACTTGCAGGAGTACAAAATACTGTACCGTATTGGTGTGTTCCCTTCTGGGCTTCTTCTGAATTCACATATTTGTTCACCTAGCAGTGGCAGTTGCAGGGCAGAAAGAGACCCAGCAGCCAGGGTGAGTTCCCCTCTCTTCCTGTGTATTTCCTCTGCACGAAGAGCAACTCTTCACAAATCCTCTTCACAAAAGCTCTCTTTCAATATTTTTACTAGTGGTTCCAAACAGAAGATTCCTAACCTAGAAGGAAATTTTTCAGAGCTCCAGATTAAATTCCACAAGTACATTCCCTATGGAGAAATTAGCCTGTTTGTTCTTCAGATTATCTCTACTTGTCCATCTTTCAGTATTTTATGATCATTTATTTGGATTGGAGAGAGAGCTGCTAAGTGGTGATTAATCTGTCCTGCTGTGGTACAAGTATATAGACATAAATCTGTATATATAGCTTCAAAAACTGCCAGACTGAGAACCTGTGACGGAGCAAAAGTAATGGGGATATAAGGGAACACTTAAATGATTCTTTGACCCTTGATCTATGTTAAGTGTCGTATGGACCCGCGAGTCCCTGCTGGAACTCATCCATTCTCCCCTTTTAACCCAGGGGATGATTGAGCCATAAACATGCTGCTACATGAAAAGCAGAGATGGCACCTCAGGGGATATAGCAGGGAAGAATCATGCTGGTCTTTCCCATCACTCAGCTTTTCTCTTTCTAGCATCCCCTGTATGTTAATAAGAGCCTATAGAGGACGGTTGTGTGGCTGGGCTGGGCTGGCAGAGCACAGCCAGTGCTGTTTTATCTGTGTTTTGACTCCAGACTTGGTACGGTCCCCAGCCAGTCTAGCTCTCCCTGGCCTTTGCTTCTCCAGATGTTGAACAAAGGTAGCAGTCAGGCTTATCTGCCCTCCAGGGCAGCAGTGAGGAATGCTCAGCATGCGCAGGGCGCACATGAGGTAAAACCACAGGGCGCAGTTACGGGGTGAGAGTTCAGATACTGCAGAACATTGTGTAATTTCTGTAGGCAGTGAGAAAATGTAGGATTCTGGAGCAAAGTCCTCCTATAAAACAAACAGCTAATGAGTAAACTTCCTCCTGCCATCCACCTCTGCTGACAGGTGACCGCTGGTCTTGTAGCAGTGACAATTTACTAAGCAGAAGAGGTCTGAACCTCTTTGAAAATATAGGCAAAACGATTCATGCTGCTTAAAGGTCTAACTTTCCCTGTGTTCTTGAATGCACTCTTTCAATTGGATGATGTATTTCCTCTTGCTGTCTCTCAGTCTGCTGCATTGGATTGGGTTCTGTTGGTAGCAGTGAGCACGTTATCTCAGAGGAAAAAGTGATCAGAATAGACAAAGTGATCTCTATACACCTCTTACAGTACAGAGATGCTGAATAGTGCCTATAAACATACCAGAATACAGCGTAGCCCTACCTCAGGGGATATCTTGTGGTGTAACAGGTAACTGTGAGTGCTTTGAGAGGAGTTTTACTGAACAAAGCTGTGTAGCAATTTTTGAGCAGTTTGTCATAGACATCTGCAGCCCAGTCTGGCTGAAGTCATCTCAGAAGCAGAACCGTCATGTCAGTGCTAGCCCTTTGTCCACACTGGGATCATAGAACCATGGACTTGTTGAGGTTGAAAAAGACCACTAAGATCATCCATTTCGACTGCCAGCCCATCACCACATGGCATCCTTCAAGGCAGGAAGCAGTGCTTCTGTTTGAGGAAAGCAGCCACATGACAGCAAGAAATCAGATACCTATGGTGTCTCATGCTTGAGCAAAGGACACAAGCTGAGATTTGGAGATGCATGCATAGCTTTTATTTTGTCTTGTGAAAGCAGATGAAACAACACTGTCAAGCAAGGAAGCAGCCAGACCACAGCAAACTAAAAATAAACAGATGATGAGTCTGAGCATGACCTGTGCATCTGTAATGGAATGTTTTGCTTAAAGCATTTGAGTTTGGGAAGGGACAAGGGTACTTGGAGGTGTTTCCCTTCCCTCCACTTCAGAGATGAGTTTGATGGACTTGTTGAGAATAATATGGAAACCATGCTGATGTTAATGGGGGGAAAGCACAGTGCTGAGTCATGGGAGTTGAGGAATTGTGAGGACTGGATACACTTTTGGCAAAGGCACATGTGAGACAGTTGAGCCCCTGACATTAGTTGTGTGGTGTCATCTAATGTGTGCTATGAAAACATGTCAAAACAAACCAAGGCAGCTCAGAGCAGTCTTTTTTTGGCCATTGTTTTGAAGTCAGACAGGTTTGTCACATAATCAGTGATACAGAGCAAGCCTATAAGCCAGAGTGGATGCAAGCATTGTTTGCACCAGGGGAAGGCAATGCAGATGCTCTATCCCCACTACCCCTGTATGTGCACATCACTAGACAATCATGTTGGACTGCAGTAAGGATTGTGAAAGACTAGACATCATTTCCTCTGTTCCCCCACTTACTCTGCTACTTGCAACCACTCAGCCATTTCCTCATTGCTGTAGACCCACCCTGTACCAAAGATTATTGAGTAAACAAGCACATGTCATGCAGGCAAGAAGGATCCTTGGCTTGGTTCCTGGCTAAATTGAGTTGCTCTTGCTGCAGCTGAGGTGAACAGGGGCCTGGAGCCTGGTCAGGGCCGGGACACCCTCAGCCCTGTCCCATCCAGCTTTGGGCACTATCAGGTGATGAGAAGAAGGAGATGCACAGCCAGCTCTTCTGGCCTTGCAAAAAGCCCACAGTACGAGGGAATCCCTTTTGGGGCACATAAGGATCTAAGGAGCTGATTTTTTACTCTGAAAGAAACAGGCCGTGCGATCCGCCCTAGTTCTCCTAATTATTCACTGCTTACTAATGAGCAGGGGGAGAAATGTCAGTAGGTCATTTCATGAGATAGTACATCTTCTCAGCAGCTGCTTCTTGAACAAAGCCTCGCTGTTGGCCTTCACACAAGGAGGCGTGAGGCTGTAACAACGGGCCCTAGTGAGAGGAGAAACAACGAGAGAGGGAACAGAATGCTCTCTTTTTAACACAGCTCTGAGTGCGGAGTTGGCCGCTTTGGCCACCTTCCAGACCAAGCTCCTCAACCTGTCACTGTTAACTGTTAACAGACAGGCTGCATGACAAAGATGTGTCATTCATTCAGGAAAGTTAAAAGGTTTCCTTCATCTATAAGGGTTAGGGCCTTCTAGTTTGCCTTCTATGGTTCTGCCTCTCAGATGAGAAATACTCTCCATGATAAAGAGGAGTGAACCATTAAATTTGTGTGGAGTGCAGATGATGCTGTGACTAAATGAGAGGAATTTTAGACAAGGGATCCTGATGTTCAGGAATGACATCCTTTATTCAGATAAATGGTGAGCAACCTGATCGATCTGTAGATGTCCCTGTTCATTGCAGGGGGGGTTGGTCTAGATGGCCTCTAAGGGCCCTTTCCAACTTAAACAACTCTATGAGTCTATGAAATAGCCCTGATTTAATGAGCTCATTTCATTTTTCAACGTGTTGCGTTGCTTCTGTGGTCTCAAAGACTTGTGTAATTGTCATCTCTACTCAGTCTTTACGAATATAAATCAAAGATCTCTGTGACAGAAGGCAGGCTCAGACATGTATCATGTCACTATGCTTCCTATTAGCGAAGGAAAGTTGACAACTTCTTGTAATGTTTTCAGCAGCTTACTTGCCCTCCCATAACCCACTCTGCAAGCTGTAGGAGTATGTCTGCATGCAAGATGGTTGAGGGTGGAAGGACAAGGACCAGATGTTTATTAAAGAGCTTAGGCTGGGAGAACAGATCATTTCATGTTACTAGATATGCCTGCTCTCTGGAGCTGTTGGACAGACATCAAACTTGCTTCAGACTTTGTTCCAGGGATCATTTCCTTTACTGACTTCTACAGCAAGACATTAGTTCATATCAGTGAGGACATTGGCTTCAAGAAGCTATCTGGAAGAGTATGTACCCTTCAGAGGAAAAAACAGTAAAAAGATGTTGCATATATCATCAGTGGAACTTTTTAATTAGTGATGTGGATGATGGGATAGAAAGCACTTTCAGGAAGTTTACAGGGATACCAAATTGTAGAAGCAAGTGTATGATAGAAGGCTGCTATTCACAGGGGCCTTGACAGGCTGAAGAAATGAACTGGCATGAAATGGGCTTTCAACAAAGGCACTTGTGAGGTCCTGCATCTGAGGCAGAACAACCCTGTGCAGCAGGAAAGGTTGGGCAATGAATGAATAGAAAGCAGCTTTGCAGAAAAAGACCCGGAGATCCTTGCAGACAAGTTGAACATGGGTCAGCAGTGTGACCTTGCGGTGAGGAAGGCCACCACATACTGGGCTGCACTGGAAAAACTATAGCCAACTGAAGAGAAGTGATTATTCCCTTCCATTGAGCATTTGTGAGACCACATCTGAAGCGCCGGGTCCAAATTGCTCCCCAGTACAAGGAAAACATTGACATACTGGAGGAAGGCCAGAGGAAGGCTGTCAAAACAATTAGAATACTGGAGAACAAGATGTACAAAGAGAGGCTGATAAAACTGGATTTATTTAGCTTTAGAAGAGAAGGCTATCAGGAGATTCTACTGCTGTCTGCGAGTACTCAGTGTGAGAGCACAAAGGACCAGACTCTTCTTGGACGTTCATGGTGATAGGATGAAGGAAATGACACATCACAGCTTGAGAAATTCCAATTAGACAAAAGGAAAAAATGTTTTCACCATGTGGGCATGTACCTGATTGAATGGGTTTCAGCAGGACCTTGAACTGGACAACCTCCACATATCCCTTCCAACCTCAATACGTCTATGATTTTAGGAACATCCTAAAGAACTTCCTAACTGCAAGCATTTGGGATGTTTCTTCCAAAATTTAAATACAGGAGGTTTTGAAATGGGGGAAGAAATGACCCCTTTAAAAGTACGGTTCAATGGTGCATATAGTTAGGAGCAGCTTTATCTTCAGTGCTTTTTGGTGCCTTTGCATAATGAGAAAAAGGAAGCATATGTTTATTTTCACCTTTACATGGATGTTTTGTGTTAGTTTTTTTTTTGTTTTTTGTTTTTTTTTTCCATAGCAACAGCATTTCATTAACGTGACTAGCTTTGCTATTGTTTGTCAGTGGTATCTAATCTGGAGGAGGTTTTTCAGAAGCTAATTACTGATGATTCGTCACCTATAAATGTATCTTATACAGATGTGGAGTTTGTCATCCTATTGAAGTACAAATGGCTGTTCTAAGTTATCGAACAGCACTGGAAAAGTGAAGAAGAAAAGGTGTTCTGTGTATGGAAATCTTGTTGGATTAAAACATAACGTAATTTCTTTCAATCCCTTTTTAGATAGATAGCAGTTCCCAAAGGAACACAGTGTATCTCAGGTTGGTGTCTAGTTCAGTGCTAACCTCTAGGAACAGGATCGTTAAGAAGTATAGTACACCAAGAAAGCTCTTATTTGCACTGAAAAATAAGGCAAAGGACAAGCGGCTTTACAAAGAAAAGCAAAATGTGTAAGTGGCCAATAAATTGTTGTTAGCTATTTCAGCTTAATTTTTCATGTACTCTGTACCTTACTTACATTGCAAACAACTGAATGAAATTGCTCTTGCTGAGCTGAACAGCCACTAGACTGAGGGAAATTACTCAATGAAGAATGCACAACTTTTCAAAACACTTTAAGAAAGAATTGCCCTTCAGATCACATAAGCAGCGATCTGTAGCCACAGGAAGTCTCAACTAAGCTGCATGCTTTTTTGTGCTTTGATCAAAAACATGGTTGTCTCATCCCATTTTTCACCAAATTACTGCTCTAACAGTTTTTCTGGGCCTGCCCCAGGCAAACTGACTGCCCTTTATTTGTTGGCGTGCTGTACAATGTTATTAGCTGGAACAGGGACTGAACCAATAACAGGGTCTTACAGGTGAGGCATCAGAACCCACAGCCTCCACTGATTTCAGGAGACATCCCATAATGGTCCTTGCTCTCAGAGAGCTCGGGCAAGAGATACTTGCCAAAGTGCACAGAAGCAGCTGGTACACCGCTTTGCATACCGTGTAGTTCTGATACACAGTGTTTGCTGGTTTATTTGCTCATTCATAAGGTGTGGTGTGTTGTTACGAAGCTCATATGCCTGATTAAAATGGGTAGATTTTCTCCATAAATAACTAACCATGTTGATTTTCCTGAGGGTATTTGTATAGGTTGCAGACTCTGAACCCTTCTAAGCGACTGCTCCCACAAGTCCCAACATGAACAGACGTTTCTCTTTCTTAAAAAAAAAAAAGAGACAAAGACTTTTTAAAAATTCAAATTGTTCTCCAGCAGTGGCTGCAAACAAGACATTGAATGCTGCAGCAACATAGCCCAGAAGCAGAATAGACAGAGAAGGAAGGCAAAATTCATCTTTTTTTGATTCACATCTTCAGATTCTTCCCCTGTTAATTAGAGTGGTATAGAGAAAGATGTTTTGCCACCATGTCTGGTGTTCTCAGTTGCTCATGTTATTCCTATTGCACATTCATTTTGAATGTGAAACAGAGAAGGCATTTCTTTGTTTATTAAACATGCTCTTATTAGGAGCACAGACGGGAGGACACTCCCTGGCTCATGGAGTGCTTTGTTCCTGCAAATAGCATCCACCAGTTTTTTTCACAAATGGCCCAAGCTCAGCTTTTAACCGAGTTTGGTTGGTAGCAAACACTGCTTCAACTGAGCGTGCTGCTCCCAGCCCATGCACCTCTGACCCTTAGAAATGCTCTCCTCACCTCTTGTCTCAGTGTCTTCTCAGGGTTTTAAGGTTGACTTTGCTATGCTAGTAGGAAGTTAATAAGTCTTGGGCTGTTATTTTAGGGGAAAAAAGATGGTTTTAGCTGCTAAAGAGTTGTAGGGGGAACTCTGAGAAATATGGCTGGTGATTCGGGAAAACGATTTTAAAAAATTAATCATCAAAACTGAAAGTCTCTGGCAATGTGACCCTCTTTGTTTCTTAGTCCATTAGTAAGCAGAACAGAACATCTGGTCAGCCTCTGTTCGCTTTCCAACCCAGATGAGATTTTCCAGCACCGTGTTAACATTCCTTTCAGCCCTGAGCATTTTCTTTGTAAAAACAAAACGAGGATTGCAAAAGGTCTCACAGAACCTGTGGCCAGCTGGAAATAGTCTTCTCTGAAGGTGTGTGCATCCACTGTGAAGTCTTCTGCACAGTCTGGCGGTCAGGGAGCCGCTTACAGTGGAGGTGTTTGCTTTTATAACACGCCAATCTGTTCAGCCAGACATGAAAGGAGGACTGGTCAACCCATTTCTGTGCGCAGCTGCCACTCCTGGGCAGTGCCGTGTCCTGGTCTGTGCTGGCCATGGCAGAATTCATTGCAGTGACTCCAAAAGTACTGCCTGCAGGCTCAATTCATGGGGAAAACTCTTACACCCATGACATCCCTAATGCTGAGATTTATGGGCAGTACTCTGCAATCTGAGAATCCTTGTTCAGCTTAGCAAAACAAATAATGCTGAATTGTAGATGGTACAAAGAATCGTATTAAATCCAGATCCCTTAAAATTGGCATTTTCCACACTGCATTTACTTTCTGTTTCTGAATGTATCGAAGGCAAAACGTGCTGGTGATTTCCTTCATGCTAAGGAGTCTGCAGCCTGGTGGGGCCAAGCTTACGCTAGGGGAAGGGAGAGGAGGCTGAACTGAGCCCTTCTGATCCTATTTGGGCTTGCATAGCCCAAAAGCAGCATACAGGTCCCCAGCCTTCAACAGTATTTGCAGCGGTGGGCTGGTGACCGAGGTGCAGAGATGCCAGCCAGGATTCATCGCTGTCATCCAGGCGTGGTTTGAAATGAGAAACAGAGCACAGAGAGCAGCAATCTGCCTGCTGGATTCTGACCTGCCTGATAAATATATACGCAGTAGGATTTTGGAGTTGCAGGGAGAAGTTACAGAGGACTGGGGATCAGCTGCCAAAAAGCAGCTGAAACAATCACACTGAAATCAATCTGTACCAAGAGAGGACAGCAGTTTTGCTGCAGGACAAATTTAGTAGTGCTATTTTCTGCCATGCTACTTTCCCTGTGCTCCATCTCATTGCCATCCAGCCCAGCGCCAGCTGGCAGCCCTGGGCTGTCCTGGCACACTTCATAGGGCTGTCCCACCCAGGCTTGCTCCCTGGCATACCCACTTAATGAGAAGAGGGGTTCTTAATTGTGTGGATGGGAAAAGCGGGTCGCAGTTAGGGCTGGTAGGGTTTGGGTCAGCTGTAACCCTGTTAAAAACAACAAAGACTGTCCTTATTTGAAATAATCCACTTGCTGCTTACATGGTATAATGGCTGAGCTTATGCAAAGTGGGTACAAAAAGCTGTCAGTGCTGGAAGAGTGCTATTTCCTTCATGCCTTGTCAGAACGGGGACAAATCCAGCCTAATGAGGGTGGCACTGCCTGGTCATTAAGCCGCTGCCATGTGGCAGTGCAAAGGAGTGAAGCAAAAAGGAAAAACCTTCTGAGCACTGTGAAACTGATGTTGTTCCAAGCTCCCTTCAGGCAGATCAGCTGCAATCTCAAAGCATGGATCCCGAACACAGGAGTTGGGGAGTTCAGGTTTGTGACCGACCTTTTGGCAGCTCAGTTGGTAGAACACCTTGCTGCTGTCTTTGAACGCAATCACCAGGTTTTAGGAACATTATCATTACTATCTATTTGCCAGTTGCTGAAAAAAAAAAAAAAGATTATATAACCAACTTTCTGTGCCAAGATTGCTTTGGAGTAGAGAAATGCCACACTCCAGTGCCAAGAATCTCACAGACTCAACAGAACCCACCAGGAGCCCCTCTTCTATATGGGAACTTGTGTTTACTTTAACATGCAAGTAAATTGGGTGAAAAATGGCTCTGTTTTATTTTTTTGTCTGTTTGTTATTGATGTGGGTTCCCAATAGGTGGTCTGTATGGAGGGGAACCTTTTGAAGAAAGCTTGAAAGGGATTTGTACCTGTCCCCCAGGATATCAGTCAACAGTATGGAGGGAGTTACTGATGCTCCAGCTTTCATCTCTTTTTCTTCTCCATGCCTAATCTAGTGCTAGCAGGGAAGAATTAGGCCTGTCTTCCTTGAGATGAATTGATTTGATTGTTTTCTGAAGCATAAAAATATTCCAGGCACACGCATGGGTGTTCAGTGTCGCTGGCAGCTGATGTGCCTGCAGTGCACTGGGCAAGAGTGGGGTCATGGGCTCCCAGTGCTGCTGGGAGGGGAACAGTCAGAAGGGCTGTGCAAACTCTCAGGCAGGACAAATGAAACCATCTTTAAGCAAATAGAAGAGCATGAATGGTCTTTTTTAAGATAAAAATGAACACGCTTTCTAGTTAAACAAGCTGTCATTTAGGACTTGATAGCATGTGCACGTTGGAAGGCCAGCTCGCATGCCAGCAGTGCACTGGAATATGTGGGCAGGAAACTGCAGCATTGTCTCTTTCACTGAAATACCTGACATTTTGAATTGGTGCCCCAAGCTGTTTGAAAGCATTCAGAGATGGAAACTGGATCAGAAAATTTAGGAAAGTGGACTTTCATCCATCTTTCCACCTGGAACTTAATAAAGTTTGTACCCTTTCTTGGATTTTATGGTGTTAAAGCATCAGAATAAATGAGCACAAAAATAGATAGATGGATAGATAGGAATAGATAGATAGAGATAGTTAGGGATAGATAGACAGATAAACAGATGTTTTAAAACTTAATTTAAAATAGCAGGAAGATTTCCCTTGGCTGCTACAGCTGAGGGCTGGCTGGGGAGGTGGCACTTCAGAAGGGGCTGAGGAAGAAAGTGCAGGATGATGGAGTATGAGCCTTGTGGAAAGTGAGATGGGCTCAGCATTCCTCTTTCATG
>JAOWBP010004220.1:8805097-8848533 GCA_028571105.1 Tragopan temminckii
AGGCACTGGCACAGGCTGCCAAGAGAGCTGCTGGGTGCCCCGTCCCTGGATACCGCCAAGTTCAGGCTGGACGGACTCTGAGCATCCAATGGAGCTGTGGGTGTCCCTGTTCATTGAAGGGGGGTTGGACTGATGGCCTTTAAGGGTCCCTTCCAACTCAAATGATTTTATGAGAACACCAAACCCACTGAGATAAGTACCACCTGAATGCCAGTCAGTACACTGCTTTGGAGTGCCTCTCTCACAGCTGCACCCACTATTTGGAGGGGAAGCAAATCCTGAACTCATCCAGAAAAGCTTATTTAAATGGAAGCCAGAGAGCAATGCACTACAGGAGGTGGCAGCAGGCTGTGCCGTCATCACACGCCCCGCCGCAACCCACACAGCACCGGCCTTCCCCTTCCTCTCAGTTTTCTCCCTGACTCATACAAAGTCTGGTACAGTTCAACACAGGCTGCTGGCGATGTCAGACTGGGGTTATTTTTGACATTTGGGGGATGATCGATTTCTAAACAAAACTAGAGCTCTTGAGTCCCAGGAATCCATGAGCCTGAATGGCTTCCAGCTAGAGCATCAACAGCAGCATCTTGGCTTGGTACCATTGCTGGTCCTTGTGCAGCATCTCCTTCTGTTAGCATTTAGGCTTTACCTCCTCCAGTCCACATCTCCTGTCCTGGGTTATTTCTGACCCCAGTTTGCACTGCCTGCTCTGCCCTTCCCCAGGGAGGCAGCCAATCCTCAGCTCTCCCCTCCTTTCTGGATGCTTAAAAGAATAAACAACTCTGAAAAGAAACTGTAAGCAAAGGGAAGGACCAGCTAAGGCAGCAGTAATGAGAGAACAACTCATTCCCACAGACCTCGTCCCTTTAACCTTTCTCCTTAGACTCCTCCTAGGGCTAGCTTCTCATTTTAATCTACTTCTGAACTATTTCTCCACTTTTTTTTTTCCCTGAGAAAAAGGAAACATCTTGCCTCAGCTTTCAGCATAATCCTGTCACACCTTTTGCTGTACCTAACCCACCAACTGACCCCACAAAAGAAGAATACAAGCCCCAAGGGTGGCTTTTAATCATCTTGCTTTTCCTTAGAAGGAAATGTGTTGAGACCTCCAGCCTTAAAATGCCAAACCCTGCTGAGAGCTGCACCACCTGGATGCCAGTCAGTGTTTTCCTCATGAGTGACTCCCCACAGGTGGAAAATACAGCTCTAAGAGGAAGAAAAGCTTTCTATTCAGTTTGCTAGATGCTAAATCCCTTCTGAAATAAGGACTAACCAGCTCTATGGAAACTAGTATTATTGCAGTTTGGTTTCTTGCAGGTCAGTAGCAGATAGTAGTTAAATTTCAGTGCAGGAAATCCTAATCTCTAACTGAAGCATTGCAAAGTTGTTTATGGGGTCACATTCCTAGGGAGCATCTCAAGCACAATAATAAAAGTTCACAGCACATTCCCTTCTCCCTCAGATCTATTGTTGCTTCTCAAAACTGATAAAAATGTAATTATTTCTGAAATATCTCTGCTCTGTCAAATGTATTCGAAGTCATTCCTAGAGTTGGAAAGATATTTGCAAGAGGAAGGAGTGAAAGCAAGCAGAATATTCCTGTAAAAGCTGCCACTTCCCAAAAAGTTGAACTGGAAACACTTGTGTGCTTTTCCCTTCTCAGAGCCAAGGGACACAGCATTGGTGCCAGTGCCTCTGAGGCACAAAGGCTTTGGTTTTTCCCTGGAACCGGTGTGACTTCCAGACAATGGGCCATTTCCCAAGGTCCACTGCATTCAGCCCATTGCTGAGGCAGTTTCCTGCTGAGCAAGAATTTACCTTGGCTACACAAGTGAGAGCTCAAAGCAGCAACACAATTCATCCAGTGCCCTGTGACTCTGAGTAGAAACACCTACCTACTTGTTCCAAACTCAGTGAGGAGAGCAGGATCCTGCTGCTCTCTCTGGACCAAACTTGGCTCTGAGCCTTCTGAATTTCAAAGGATGCAAAGGGACAGGAATCACATGTGCTGACAAAGAGCAGCATGAGAATAAGAAAGTGTGCCCTGCTGAATTCCTGCTGCTGAATGCTGTGAAATAGAGTGGGCTGCACAATCTCATTGGAAATAATAATCCCTACCCCCAGCATATGCCTTACAGAATCAGTACACAAGGACGGCTCTTTGCTTTGAGTTTTCCATTTGGCCTCTTGCTGAGGTATGGAAACAAAATACCTGGCATATCCTTTATCGTATACCATCTCATTTTCCTGATATCCCATCTCCCTGACATCCCTGTACCCACTGCTCTCAGCCTGATACCAATAGCTTATCAGTGTTTCTTCTGGATATTTTTCTGCTCAGCAAAACGAGCCTGGCTAGCATCACCTATTTGACAATCCAGATCACTTGTCAGTGAACTAAACTAAACAGCATTCACTCAAGCAGTTGGTCAAGAAGAGATGTTGAGAGAGAAGTAACCACATGGAGGTGTGTGGGGACAGATTACTTGGTTCAGAAGAAACATGTCTACACCACAAAGCATCCATGCAGTTAAACCAGTGCAAAACCCATGAAGTCAGCTTTGAGTTGCACTTCCAGTCAAGAGGCAGTGTTCAGCACCCCATTTCAATCTTATCCCAAGATGATTCTCACAGAGAGATGTGAGATCTGAACAGTGTTAGGATTTCACACACCTGCACTGTGCAGCTCAAATAGCTGATGCTCTAAAGCATCATCCTCAGCCCAGCCAATATTCCCAGCTCTGCACTCTTGGTCATCTGGGAGCAGTTATCTCAAGAACCAACAGTTGCCACTTCGAACCAACAGGGACATAAACCTTCATATATCAAACACAGCCAACCCGTCAATAGCATGGCCTTTAATTAAAGTCCAGCATGTCACAGGTTGCATCACATTGCTCATAATCATTGAAGGCTCAGGGGAACCTTTTGTCTCTTTGATTATAACATAAAACTTGAGATTTCCACTAGATGTGACCTTGACTCATAGGACAAGAGATAACAGCCTTACGTTGTGCCAGGGAAGGTTCAGGTTGGATGTTAGGAACAGTTTCTTCTTAGAGCAGTGATGCACTGGCACTGCTGCCCAGGGAGTGCTGGAGTCACTGTTCCTGCAGGTGTTTGAGAACTGTGGAAATGTGGCACTGAGGGACATGGTTATGGGCACGGTGGAGGGTGGGTTGACATTTAGACTTGGTGATCTTAGAGATCTTTTCCAACCTTAATGATTCTATGAATCCAAATATGGACAGTGTACCAACTGCAGATCTGAAGACCCTTTGGAAGTCAGAATCCTTTCCCAATGAGACTTTTATACCAAAAGGTTCTGCCTGTGTGTAAATAAGAGTTCCTGTGCACACAGGAAATACGTATATATGGGCACATCTGACATGCTATCTACAGAGCTCAGGGCTTCCCTTACACAGCTGAACATCAGAAACGACCACACTGACACCACTCACCTGGGCTGGAAGTGCTTGGGACCAGATCCAGCTGTATTTCTACAGCAGTTTGGCAAAACTCCAGATACGTGCAGAAGCTCCAGGAATTTTCCAAAGCATGTCACAGAGGTCATCTGTAGGCTGTGGAGATAAGCACGTATCATTAGAACAGAGAAATGGTCACACTGACAAGTGTGCAGCTCATCACCATCAAACATATTACTTCTGTAATGTAAGAGTACAGAAATTTACTGCCTCCTAAAGCTGAATATAAAAGTAAGGAAAGCCCTCCCCCCCTATTTTATGTGTTTTAGACCTAATTATCTATGGCCTTAATAACAACACCTGGATTTTGTGACTGATATTCTAAACAGATCTTGAGAGAGCATCAGCTAACCTCTTACGCCAAGGTTTTCCTCTTCACTTAGCGATCATTAGGCACAAGAACTCACCCTAGCACTTAACTCAGGCTCCAATTTTAGGGCAGCCTAATTGACACAGTAACATTCAAAGGCAGGCACATTCAAACCACTATTCAGATCTCAGACAGGTCCTGAGGTTGTTTCTTAGCCTCCATAGACTGCAAAGAGATCCTACAGTAATTGCATTTCCAAATTAAATACCTTAGCTAAGGATCTGCAGTTACTTTATGTATATCTGGGTCACTGTAAGTGGCTTAGAGAAGTAAAATTCTGCAGTATTGTCAGCACAAAGTCCTTGCCTAGAATCCATTCAGATGAATTCCTCAAATCATCACATCGCATTAACACAAGAGAAAACCTCATTCTTGCTCATTGCACTTGCACCTGTGTGGATATATTTTTAATGGGTCAGCTCCAGATAGCTCAGTAGAGGTTACTTTTATTCACACAGTACCATTTTAACATGGTTTAGAGGGCATGGTGGGGATGAATTGATGATCTTAACAGTCTTTTCCAGCCTTAATGATTATAAATAACGATGATGTCTGTGTAAGAACAGGCAGCAGCAGATATAGATACTCCAAACCGAAGAAAAATAGCGGTTCAATAATAAACCACTCACCCCCTTCCACAGATCAGGGCACACTGAACACTATCAGGGAGATGATCCCCAAGTAAAGGTGTTTCCCTTGGGGCTGCCAGCCCTTAAGTAAAGTTAGGAAGCAGAATCCACTCCTTCCAGTCACACAGATCAATTGCTTCCACCTGTGCTCCCAGGGCTGGCTGCATTCCTTCAGCAGGTGCTCAATCACTGGTTCAGGCCCTGACCTAACAGTTCCCCTAAACCTGTTATATCCAGCCCAAAGCACAGGTGCTCAGATCTGCTATGAGTCTTTACTGCTTGTCACGTTGGATGACTTTGACTGCAACCTTGTGTTATTCCTCTAATATCATAATTACTCTGCCATGTATCATCTGCGATTCGAAATGTCAGAGCGCTTCAGCAGTGATTAAATCTAAGCAGAAACAGGGAACATAGGTGACAGCTCACCTGCAGGTATTGGCTGAGGGCATGGAGGGGCTGTAACATAGACCAACATACACTAATGGCACAATTTCTGACTCAAGTGGTGATCGCTTAATTAAAGACAGATACCAAAGATCAGAGCAGAAGCGTGGTACGAACGTACTTGTAGTGCTATTCAAATGAAAGATGCTACCCTTTCATCTGCCAGCAGTTTCAGGCCTGGGCTGCTGAATGCTTTTGTGTTTCCTTCCCAGGAGACAAGTGAGCAATAGATTCCTTAGCCAACGCACGCACATTTTGTTGGTGTTTATTTGCAGGTTCCCCTGAGGATCTGCTTATCAGAAAGAGTGCAGCCTAGGCAACTCCTGTAAATGGCACGGAGTGTGCACCGCAGCCTGAAATCAGAGCTGGGGCAGCAGGACAGGGCAGTGAGAACCAGAAAAAAACAGCTCCGTGAGGAATGAAAACAGCTTTTTCTTATCAAGGTGCCTCACTGATGCCTCTTTGAGAGTGAGAAAAAAGGAAGGGGTGATGAAGCTGCAATGTGGTGGACTGAAAGCTGACACATGTCAGACCTGCACACCCAGCCAATCCCAGGAGCAGTTTAGACACTCACTTCAAGAGAAATGTTTTAAATATAGGACAGATCTCTCTCCTGTGTCAGCTGACATTCCTCAACTGTTTAACTTCAGTGCTGATTCCCACCAGCTCAGGATTAGGTCCTCTATATCTCTCTTGCCCTGACCAGCTCCTTAACTACTTGCTTTCCTCTCCCACAGGTTTTTGCAGCAAAAGTACTCAACCTCGTGCTTCCAAACTTGTCACTGGGATCAATAGATCCAAATGCAATTTCCCGGAACAAGAAGGAGGTGAGAACTTTAATGCCACTTAAAGTTACTGCATGGTCAGTATCCTTTTGCAGTCCTCTCTTTTCTCTTAAAAACAATTAAAAAAAAAAGTCATTTTGCTAAATCACTAGGGCTAGATCCATGCCCTTTTGCACAGAGCAGAGTATGTGGCTCACCATGGGAAAGCAACCCTCGGTCCCTGCATACCTCCTGCACCCATGAGTGCTCTGGGTGTCCCTTCTGCACCACCACCACTCCTCACAGCCAGCTCATGCAGGTTGCAAACGTTACTGAAGGCTGCACTTCCAAATCTGCTCTTTGCCATGCAAAACTCCAGTGCCAGAGGTTGGTATTCCTGCTTACACACCAGGATGGCATTGTGCTGAATGCATTCAGACAAATGAAAAAAGCATGCTTGCCCCAAAGATCTTGCTACAAGGATCCTGGATTGCACTCTGGCTCTGTCACAGCCTTTCCGAACAAATCATGTATTCTTTCTGTGCCTGGGAATAATACTGAAATGAGCTGCAATTGAAGCAGCCATTGTAACGACCTAATTCCAGCTCCTCTGCCAGTGTGAATGGAGTGGTTCCAGGATCAACTTCTCTCAGTGTCACCATAGCTCGAGACACTTCTCCCATTCATACGCCCTCCTAGCAATAAACATTGCAGCCCATTCATGCCACCATTGGCACAGCCAGGTGTCCTTGCAACTGCTGCCACAATACATGATAGTTCTCTTTCCTTCTTGGTGTGGAGGGAGGAGGGCAAGCAGGGAGGCTCGGTCTACAGGTGAGTGAAGTTGCTTGGTCCAGAGAGGGAATGACCCAGAACTTGGTGTATTTCAGAAAGTTTAAATGGAGAACACAGCACCCAAGGATGTCTCAAAAGCAGGAGAGCTCACTGCCATAGCAAGTTGTTCCATTGACAAATGCTGTCACTTCTCCTGCTGTTCATGCAATGCTAGAATTGAAGCTGAAAGGATCAGGAGCAAAGATGATGTCAGCTGATGCAATGCATCAGCTTCAGCACATTCCTCCCTTTGACTCACCCATTATGAAACTGCAAAGAAAAGGAGACTTATGGAATAGAATCACAGAATCATGAAGGTTGGAAAAGTTCTCTGTGACCATCTAGTCCAACTACCACCACTATTGCCCTCCAACAACATCCCTCAGTGCCACATCTCCATGGTTCTGGAACGCCTCCAGGCACAGTGACTCCACCACTCCCTGTGCAGCCTGTGCCAGCGCATTAGCACCTTTTTGGAGAATAAATTCTTCCTAATACTCAACCTGAATATTTTCTGGCACAACTTGAGGCTGTACCCTCTTGTCCTATTGAAGAACCACCAGGTCTCCATGGTTCTGGCCCAGGAATTCAAAGGTGTTCCCTATCCTGGAGCAATGAGCGTGGCTGGAACATGGCTCAGGGTCATTACGTGGCACTGGGTGTCACAGCTGCTCTTTAAGGAAGGCAGTTTTAAGCACACCTGCTTCCAACAGCTGGATCTTCTGCTGGAAATTGCTGCACTACAGAGTATGACAAGAGAAAAGTGTTGATGGGAGACAACCCGGTCATAACACATTTAGAAAAGTGTCAGTGAACTTCCTTAATTTACCACACAACATTGTCTAAATATTTTCTTTTTCCATGGGAACAATTTATAACAAATGCTGTCCTGTGTTTTTTTTCCCACCCAAATATTTGCTGCTGCTCCCACTGCTGCGTGATGCTCCAAGTCTCAAGAGCTTCCTGTGTGTGTTGTTTTTCCTCTGCCCTTTTCCCTTTCCGTGCAGGAAGGAAAAGCATTTCACAACACATGAGAACAGGTCTGCTTTGGCAGCGCCTGCTCATAGTGGAGTGGTCCTCAGAAGAAGACTCCCACTCCTCCCTGCTCTGCTGCCTGCCCACCTCCACAAGAGCTTGCCTCTGGCATAGCAGCAGTGGGCTGCAGTGCACTCACCAAAGGCACCACAGCATCTCGTCTTCTGGCTGCCACTGGCACACACTCCACCCTCCCTTTGGACTTGGGTTGCACGGCCTCAAAGCACGCAATGTGCTGGAAACATCCATTATTTATATGTTAAACATATTCTTCTGCCCGGCCAACTTTTAGTTCTCTGGAAATGTTTTTGGGATGTCATCCAAGAATTTCCTGATGAGGCCGTGTTCCCAGCAGGCTGTCCTCAGGGTGTAGGTACTGTGATGCAGGATGGCATGGAAATGCTCATTTGATCTATGTGCAATATCAAATGCAAGAGACACAAAAGAGAGCAAGGTGCAAACTCAAAACCCCGCTTCTGCTTCCAAGCTGCATAACAGCATAATCCATAAAAGTCTCAAAATGAAACAGGACAAGTAAATCACCTTCACTGCAACAGCAAGCTCCTAAATCTTTTATTTTTTTCCTTTTTAATTATTTATTTTTTCTTGATTAGCTTAAAGCTGTGGACAAAGCTGCTGCTTTGCACTCACACCGTGCTCTGAGCATTAACTTTCTGACAAGGATTTTGTTCGTTCACCAGCAGTAGGATCCTCCTACTCACTGCTGATGGATCTGGGTAGGGATTAAGTTATTATTTTTTCCCCCTTCCATCATCTATACAAAAACATCTGTTGACTGCTCAGTAGCTGAAAAAATTTCCTGTTCTTTAGGAAGAGAACAACAGAAAGAAACCTATTAGGTCATTCTCCTAGCACGTATGGCACTGGGGATGCATAATGCACATGAATTCATCAACATTATTTTACTCTATGGGAAAGGAACTTCTGTCAGTCCACCCACCCATCCCTCCCAATTCTGCGTCTCCCTCAAGTACTTCAATTAAAAATATAATAAATAATAAAACATCTCAAGGCTGTGCTGCCTTAGTGCAGCACTAACATAGATGTGGGTTCAGCTGAAGCAAGTAGTAGTGCAACCCAAAGGGTTTGCTCAAAACAAGGGATACAGGGACATGGCTTAGTGGGCAATATTGACAGCAGGTGGACAATTGGACTGGATGATCTTAGAGGTCTTTTCCAACCTTAATGATTCTATGAATATGAAAATGCTGATGGAATTCAATGAAACAAGAAGGCAGTGGGGAAAGACCTCTGTGCACCGTGTGCCTCCCTGCCAGCTCCACTTCCAGTGCTTTGTGCCCCAACGCATTTGAGATACCAAGGAAGGAAATCAGCTCCACATCCCTAGAGAATGAATGCCCGCTGTTGGGAAAGCCCCACCACGTTGTGTCCTCCTCCCTCCCCAGTAACAGTGACCTCACCTTCCCGCAAAGCAAGAACTTGAACAGACCTCTGTGTCTGCAAGGAAAGAAGGCTGGTTTTGGCTAACCTATAAATAACCGTTGTTTCTGTAAACATCTGCCAGGGCTGGGAGAAACTGGAAGCTGTGCCAGAGACCAACCCGTAATCAAAGCATTCTGGCAAATATTGAGATGGCAGTGGCTGTGTGGGCCGTCTCCACGTACAGTATACAAATATTTACTGTAGATTTGCCTGCTGCAGTAACTACTCCTTCCTAGCAACTTTCTGCACCAGCTCTGGTGTATTTTTAGCCTCTCACAGTCTGGCTGAGCAAGTTGTTGACTTTTTCTTTTGCCTAATCCCTAATCCCATCCTTACTTCTGTGTCCTCTGTAACCAGAGCAGAGCATTGGTGTATGAGTGCTGTGCAGAAGACTTGTCAGCTGCCTGCAGGCCTCGGTCATAGAATGGCTCGGGTTGGAGGGGACCTTCAACACCATCTCATTTCAAACTGTGGGCTGGTTGCCCCACACCAGCTCAGGCTGCCCAGGGCCCCATCCAGCCTGGCTTTAATCACCTCCAGGGCACCCACAGCTCTGGGCATCTGTGCCACTGCCTCACTGCCCTCCGAGTACAGAATTTCTTCCTCACAGTTAGTTAGGAAGAAATGGGCAGCCATTATTCACTGGCAGCCATAGTGAAGATGTTGGCCCTGACTCTGATGGCAGGAAAGAGGAGCCTCTTCACCACCTGCTCTGTCCTTTCTGCATGAAATATTGCTAACCTGAAATCACCCCTCTCTCCTTGCCAGATGGAATCCTACACATCTGACCCCCTGGTCTACCACGGTGGCATGAAGGTCTCCTTTGTCATCCAGCTGATGAATGCCATTACCAGAATCGAGCGAGCTCTGCCCAAGCTGACTTTGCCCATCCTGGTGCTGCATGGCTCTTCTGACAAGCTCTGTGATATCAAAGGCTCCTATTTACTGATGGACACGGTGCAGAGCCAGGACAAAACACTGAAGGTCAGCTTGCTTTCTCCATTTTTAAGATGCTGTCCTGCAAGCAGAGGCCTCAGCACTGCTTACTGCAAGGGTCACAGTAGGGGAAGCAGGGCTGGTGTCTAGCAAACCAAGTGGGTTCCCAGCCCTTCAGGGAGGAAGGAATGCCTGGCATTGGCCAGCAGGGTGCTTGGGATGAGCAGAGCAGGGTCCATCAGCACAGAAACTGGGACGCTATGATAGACTTCTTTTTGAAGCAGAGTGTGCCAGAGCCAATGGCATCCATTTTATGTGATAACCTGACACACATAGAATCGTTGGGTTGGAAAGACCACTTCTGGTCCAACCACACCTGGGAGAAAAACCAGAAAAACAAGGCATGGGACCCAGGGGTGTTGCCAAGAGGCTGAAGGCTGCTCTGCCCATGAGGGTGTTTGTTCAGTGTTAATCCCTGCTCTCTCCCTGTCTGCAGGTGTATGAGGAAGCCTACCACGCACTGCACAAAGAGCTGCCTGAGGTCACCGCCTCTGTCTTCACAGAAATACTGACGTGGGTTGGCCAGAAGGTTTCAGCAGCTGGAGAAACCAGTCAGACCTAAGAGCAATCCTTTCTGCAGCTCTTACTGGGGTTTTCTGGGAATAGAAGCTTTCTGTAATAGAATTCTCTCTGGAAAAGATCTAGGGTGGAGGGACTCGTGGGATATTTTGCCACGCACAGTGTAAGGGTTGGGGGGAGAGGCACAGGGTGGGTGTTACTCACTGGCGTAGATGACCCTTGCCGTAATCTGAGGAAGCACTGACAGCTGTGGGAGCAGCCCCCAAAGCCTTGCAGGTTGGGTAATTTTACTGAGATTCCCCCCACTCACGGAGCTTCCTCCATCACTTCCTCTTCTCTGCTTTTGCGGGGGTGGCGGGGGGTGTATTTATACTGCAATAATTTTTTGGTATGTTAAAGAAGCCAGTATCTTCCACTTTGCAGTTTCGATTCCCTGTCCCCACCACCTGGTCCTTTCCCAGCCCTGGCAGAGGAGCGGACGAGCATACAGTCAAGCCCACGCAGCACATTTGCAAACCAGGCTATTCCCAATGCCAAACCCCATCGCCTCTGCAAGATAAACTATTCTGTAAATAGTTGCAGGGGCTGCTTTTTCCCTTCTTTCTTTTTTTTTTTTTTTTTCTTTTTTTTCTCCTCTTGGAATTAATCATTTGCGCTACTGAAACTGAAAAAGCAGAGTTATATGAGAATATAGTAATATAATATATGATGTATATAGAGGTGGTTGGGAGCTGGGGAAGAAATGGGAGGAGAGGCTAAAAAAAGATTAGTTGTTCATTCTCTTGGCGAGGAATAATGTTGTCCTGTCAGGATCCAGCCCTTTCACCATAACTTTACAGTTATAACATGTTGTTTCCCTTCATCAGTTGGAAAACGTCCTGAAAAAACCACTATAGAGAAGCACAGAGCATCTGGTGGGTGGGGATTAGCAGCGGGCATCTTCATGGTCCACTGCTCCAGCAGGAGACCCACGGCGTGACCCCAGATTGTGGCCAAGCTCCTGCCCACCTCCTGCCTTGTACCTGCCCATCTCCCTCCGCTTCTGCAAATGAGGACGCGGGGCCTCTCCCATGGGGACAAACCTCATTATGAGGTCTGGTGCCCCTGCCCTGGGCTGGATCCTGCCCACCATGGAGGTCTTACACCTTCCTCCTGCCCTTGGAGCCACTTCTGGAGAGATCCAGGAAAGGGACCTCAGTGCAATAGCAGGCAGAACCCATCAGCACACCGGTGTGCAGGATGCATGGCTGCAGGTTGTATCCTCACAATCGCCCCTGCGGGCCCAAGTCAGGAAAGCTCTTTTATAGAGGTGAATGCAGGCACTTTTCCACTTGCGTTTTCCTGCCCTTAAAGGGAGGAACCAGCTGGAGTTCTCCCAGCACTGCCAACTTGTGATTAAAACATCATTCCTGTGCAATCAGGTGCTCCCACCCACCCCTGCTAAACCTGCAGCAACTCTTGCACTGTTGCTTTGCTGCAAATTCGTTTTCCCAAGCAAGGTCCCTCCATGCCAGATGCTGCTGGGAGAGACACAGCAGCACCATGGTGGGGACAAAGCTCCCCAGGAGCAGGAGCCACATGGGTGTGATGCAGCAGTGACAGATGGTGCAGGGGTCAGAGCAAGATGATGACTCAAGGGTGGGATTTTTGAAAGCACTTTTCCCTAGGAAGTCAGGAGGAACGGATCGATGCCCCCATTCTTTATGTCCCGAACTGACAAGCACTTTGCCAGGGAGCAGGAGGGTCAGAGCCCACTGCCTGCCCCAGGGTCTGTGGTCAGTGCCTTGCAGAACATGTCTCACCCATGACACATCTGCAGCTTGGAAGAAAGGAAAGGAAGGCAGTTATGTGCATCTGGGGAATTCTGACCAGTGGTACTGGCTGCCCAAGGAAAGCTGTGATTGAAAATCAGGTTAGCAAGCAAATATGTACCTGCTGCTCCCTTACCCTGCATGTAAGCTACTTTATATTGACCCAGTTCAGTTTCTCCATGCCCCGGAGGAACCCTTCCTTCACTGACCAGATTAGCAACGAGCAGAGCTGCTGCCAAGGGAAATGTAATTAAGCTATTTCCCAGCAGCAGGTACCATGTGCAGGGAGCACAGCCGGCCTTACGAATGTTGCTGTGCAGAGACCAGTCTGCCTTGGAGAAGAGGTGGCATCCGTGACCGAGCAATAGCAACGTGCAACTGCCATCTGTGCCACCACCTGTAGCACTGGGAGACCATTCCCCTCTGCCCACCACATTTTCCATTTAGCCTGTTCTTTTTGTACCACTTACCTTAGCACACTGCCAGCATAGACCCTTGAAGATCACACTTATTTTTCCAAGTAATTTGTCTCTCTTGTTTTGTTGTGTTCCAGTTCAATAAAATACATTTATATATATATACATATATAAAAGCATATATACATACACTTGTATTTTCAGTGGGAAACCATACACAAGTTTAAAATTCTTAAAGGAATACAATGTATATTGCAACTAATAATAAAGTTATGTTTTCTGAACGTAGCGTGTTTGAGGGCATCATTTGCTATCACCATCCCTTTGGAGAGCGAGAAGGGAAAGGCAGGAGGATCTGAGAGATACTGAATCCAGGTTCGGAGCATTTGGGTGCCCTTGCTGTTGGGAAGGTGATAGACTCATAGAATCATTAAGTTCAGAAAAGACCTCTAAGAACATCTAGTCCAACTGTCAGCCCATCTCCACCATGCCCACAATCACGTCCCTCAGTGCCACATCTCCATGGTCCTTGAACACCTCCAGGGACGGTGACTCCACCACTCCCTGGGCAGCTTGTGCCAGTGCCCAACCATTCTTTCTGAGGAGAAATTCTTCCCAATATCCAACCTGAAATCAAATCCAAAGGAAGCTGGAGGCTCTGTGCCTATTTCCCCAGTCAGTGTTTAGGCCTCATGCTGCCCTAAGCTGGTGTCTCCTCTCTAGAACGTAATTATTCAGCCCAACATCCATGTCCATGAGCAAGGAGCCATTCCCTGGCCCCCAGCACAACGTAAGAAAAAACAGAGGGCTCACCTCCCACCTGCACAGAGCAGGGCAGGCAGGGGAAGCTCTTAAGTGCCTGAAAGTACTCCACGCATTCAGGTGAAAAACAATTCCTAGGACATCTATGAAGAGTTCAGATGGGTTGCGTGACAAAGTGCTGAGAGCTAAACAAAGGAAATTACTTGGCCTGGGGTGCAGAGGGAAGGTAAGATGGCCAGCACAGAAAACACTTGTGGCCTCTTGAAGTACAACTCAGCTCCAGACCTGGAGATTGTCGCTTAACTGCATACGTGATCAGAAAATGTCACAGAACACCAGGAAACAAGGAATGCCATCTCCTCCAGCAGAGGGACAGAAGGAGCAGTCATCCTGGGAGGAGATGGACAGAGCCCATGCTTTGAATGGCTTTGAATGTACTGAGCCCGATGAGAGGCATCTCAACAGAAAAAGCATCCTGGACATTTCACCCAAATGGTTTCCAGTTCCTCAATGGGAGACTGAACTTGCCACCACCAAGCTTGTTTTAAAACTCTTGGTTATAGTTCAGTTTTACACCCAAGGAGGAGTAGGGTGGAGTAAGCTGGAGAGAGCAGATTGCTGGCTCCCATTATGGAAGCAAGCTTAATAAAATTCATAGAAGTATTGGTGGTTATTGCGATGCTGTGCCAAGAATGTGTTAGAATAAAACCTTCTGAGCAGAAGGGAGAGATATAATGTCATCTTAGCCTTGATATGAAAGATCAGCCTTCATCTCTGAAAGCATATCTCAAGGAATGGTAGTTAATGCATTTACTTGCCTTCCTTCTAGAGCAGGTCTCTGCACAGCTTCACACAATTCATCACTGCCACAGCCTCGCACGAATGGTATTGGGATGACCGTGGGTAGCAGAGAAGCAATAGGATAAAAGAATAAAGAGGGAGGGATGTTCTCCTGCCGGGGTTTTAATGTCACCTCAGCACAACACAGACCAGCATGGTTTCTTCCATAGGAAAGCTCCACCACATTCCCCTGGCTTTCTTTAAAAACAAAAACCAAACCAAAAATACCACCCTGAGCCCACAAAGCGATGCATCTGACCCTGCCACACAGCATTCCTCCACCTCCCTCCTGCTCATGCACTGTGCCAAAGCACAGCTTTGTGCCTTGCCATACCAGCAAGAGAGCAGGCAGCAAACAGCCCTGCTGGGATCATTTGCCAGAAAACCACCCAGGAGCCGTCGTCAGGAGGGAGCAGGCCTGGAGCAGATGGCATTCTCCAGTCCCACTCTTTCCCCTCAAGTTTGTTCTGCTGGCAACAGGAGGAGGGAGAGGAAAGCTCTCACAATCGTTTCTCTGAGCTTATTTTGGAAACTGAGCAGCCAGACCCTCAAGACCCAGACTAGCTCTTTACATGGCACTGATCCTCTTCCAAGGCTTTCTTCAGTGTCCTGAAGTGCCCTGCAGACATGCAAGCTCACAAAGCTAACCATGAGTTCCTCTCCCCCAGTGCTGATCCCACCCAGCGTGCAGCCCACAGCTTCTCAGCTCCTGCAGACCCTCACCCAGTTATTCCCAGTAGCCCACCTCATTTCCAACCTGACCCCACGAGGCAGGCAGACACATCGTCTTGATTCAAAGCAGGCCTCAGCTATGACAAACTGTTTGCCAGCATGGCCTCTCTTATCTTAATAAATTCATTGTGTCAAATCTGTTCTAGCTTAGAAGGTGAAACAAAACCTTTTCTGCCAACACAGGCAGCCCCAAAAACTGAGCCCAGACAAAACCCGGTTCCCTGCAGCAAGAACAACTCTGTCACTCCGAGCAGATGGGTCCGTCAGCACACCGCCTGAGCTGCTACATGGGAAGGTGCCATCTCTGCCATACATTTGACCACGACAGCCCGAGTCTCTCAGAGATGCCTGTCTCACTGCTAGATCCTGCAGCACAGCAATGTTCTTCGAAGCACAGCTTGAGAGTCCCAACAGCCTGACTAGAGTCTGAACTTCTCCAAGCCCAGTCCCTCCCTTCAGCAGCATTAGTCATTCTGATGCTATTGCCCTTCCCCCTGGATAACTCTGCATTCCTACAGGGAGCTACAGGGATGGCCTTAGATCCTCATTCCCTGAACCAAGTTCATCTCTGAAGTCAACAGGCTGCACAATCACTGCTATCTGCTACCAAAACTACCACAGCCACTCAGACATACAGGAGGGGAAGAAGACCGCAATACCTAGACCCTTCTAAGGCTATAACACGATGGAAAGCACAGCAACAACAGCAAAGTAGCAAAGTCTGTGGATAAAGAAACAATAGAAAGAACTTCCCTACTTACCCTTGGAAGGCCTCAGGTAGGCAGGGATCTCCTGCAAGCTACCTTTGTCTCCACTGCCAGCCCTTAAATGAGGAAGGGGTGCATTGCATGCACCTGAGCTCCCCTGGGTTGGCCCTGCTTTCCCACCAGGTGCTCAATAACTGCTTCAAGCTGTGACTTAGCATTTCCACTACAGTCCTCCAAGAGGAAAGGATATGCCTGGGCGCTCCAGCACACCTGAGGTTTGGAGAAAAAACACATGTTTCATTCAGGGGCAACTGGAGTGCTCTGAACAAGTCTGAGTAGTTAAGCACCAGAAGCACTTTCCCAGCAAGCTGAGAAATCCCCCACCCTTGGATTTAGTGGGAAGGAAGCAAAGACACAGGGTGACAAGCAGAGATGGACAGACAACAGACCTCCCTGGGACTGCTCAAAGCAGCACTCTGTAATAAAAGTTATCATCCCCGTACCCTTGGAGAAAGAAGTGACCAAAACCAAGCCAGTGCTCTCTGCCCATGTTCTGGTAGGAACTGTCTGAAAGGATCACCGGGGGAGGACAGCAGCATCACACCCTAAGCACTGCTTGGAAGCTCAGTACAGAGCCAGCCCCTGGGCAAGGTGAAAGAAAAACGCTGAAGGAACCCACCATATCCATTCAGAAACAACACCACACTGATATTAGTTGGAAACAAACAGGCCACAGCAAGAAGAGATGTAGTGAAATATACTATTTTATTGCTGCACACATGCTTACACATTTCTTCTTAAATATATTGTTGCTCTGATAAATTTTACAATCTTCTTAATTCCACAAGTGGCTAGTGGTAAATAAAAGGGACAGAGGCAACAGAACACAAAAAGGACACTGGCAACAGAAATAAAATCCTACTTGTTTATATTGTGATAAAATTATTTGCAGCAAGAATAAAGTGAAATCAAATCCAAGTTTTGACCTGGCTTATGTTAATTAGAGAGCTTGCCTGCATGCTGACCATCTGCTTACACATGCTTCTTCATAGCCTTATTTTGCCAAAAGGGACGGGGAACTAAAAGGACCCCATGTAATTGGACAATGCAGCAGGGCTCACAGATGTGACCACTAAGTGTGAGCAGACAGAGGAGGCTGTGCTCGGCTGTCTGCATGGAACTGCACTGCTGGGGGGCAGACCAAAAGGCCATGCTGACCTTTCTTCCCACGAGCACAACTGCAGCCTCACTTGCTCCATGCTTAAGGATGCAGGAATGGAATTATTTAAGAGTGGCCATATGGAAAATGCTTCCCAGCACTGTTGCTCCTCCTTTGCTTTCCTCCTGCTTTGCGCACAGTCCATTTAGCTTTAGCAGCTGAGGCATCCGCTGAGAAAAGAATGAGCACATTCCTTGGTAATCCTGCTTCTGCATCTTGCTCAGTACAAACAGAAGGCAAAGGCCACGTTCTGCTCTCCAGTGGCTCCGTGTGAGCCTCATGCAGGGCTGTCACAATGATTCCTGTGGAAAGTTGACTACCAAGACATTAGATGAGGGAATTTATGCAGAAGAAGTAGAGGAGATGCGATAAACTAAACATCCTGCTTATGGTCAGTGTCATCTTCAGTCATAAATGGAGGAGAAACGCAGGGGATGAACCAGCTGGGCTAAGCTGTCGGTTGTTTCTGTAGCAGACTTTCATGAGACTGACACTTCGCTGAGCAAAAAAGTAAGCAGTTCTGCTCTTCCACCCTTCTTTGCCCAAAATATCTGGGACATCATATCAGATCTTTCTAAATAGTCCTTTCCCTCCTCAAATCTACTGAGATGGCTTTATCAGTTCAAGTTGCATTGGGCTCTTTGGTGGTCTTGTCACAGCCATGCTGAGCTTGGAGATGGACAGATACATACAACCCCCACTCACACAACACACACAGCTCCTCCCCATGTCACCACACCAAACATAAGCACACTCCTGTTGCTTCCATACAGCAACACACCCCTGTACCAGCACACCTGTTTCCCCCACCTGTGGCTGCAGAAAGCAAACCACAACAAATCCTCCTAAGCATACTGAAACTGAAGAATTGAAGCAGCCATGCTGACACTACCCTCCATCATAAAGAAGCCAGTTAAACACAAAAGAGCACAGATACCTAGGGTCCAGTTAATCTCACTGCACCCCATTCCTGCCCAGCTAGCTCTGTCCCCAGCTTCTGCTAGTGCAACTCTATCTCGACATGATTTTTACAAAGTCCAGCTCCTTGAGTGCAGCAGTCGAACCCCAGTGACACTTTTTCAGTGAATGCAGCCTGCCTAGTGCAAGTGGTGCCTGAAGCCTGGCCACAAGTACACACAGCTTCAGTGTGTGCTGGGTACAGGCAGATGCTCTGAGCAAGGGCAGCAAGTTTGGTGGGAGCATAAGTGCCTCACCAGGTGAGATCAGCACTCAGCAAATCCACACTTGCAGCAAGTCCCTGCTGAACAGTGGAGCTCCAAACACTTTCCTTATCTGTGTGAAGCACCACCACCATTACAGGAAAAAACACCATGGAACTGTGGGGGACCAGTGCCCAGTTCTCACCTCCGATGCTAAAAGCGCACTTGACATGGATAATTTTAAGCTCTCACTGCACAGAGTGACCAAAATGACAATATATATTAGTAATGGCAGCCACCATCTGTGCAAGATTCCCTGCGTGCTTCACACAATACTTTTTCTTCCTCCCAACTCACAGCACAGCAGAGTATACCCAGCCTGAGCCTTGGAGACCTGAGACTCTCATAACGTGCCATTCCAGAGACAAACAGCTCTCAGGACAGCCTACTTGGCAGGCAAAGCTTTGTGCAGGGGTACTGCCTGCTGATCGGTGCTGAGGAGAAATAACATCATTACCCTCATTAGGAGTCTAGGGAGACGAAGAGATAACATGACCTACTGCAGAACACAGATTCAAAAACATTCATTAGTACAAACAGTGAATTTCCTGGAGAACAATGAAGCTACAAGGCTGAAGTCTGAGCAAAGCCACAAGGTCAAAGAATGGGACAGCTGCCCCCCGAGAGACCCAAAAGGCCCCTTTTCCTTTTTTTCTGGTGACCCCTCTCTCCTGATCTACCAGGAAGTCTGTTTTGCTCTACCACAATGGACCAAGAAAAAGAGAAAAGTGCTGTTTCCAATAAGAAGGCATTTCCTGTCCCTGTTAGGGAGACAAGGGGCCTCTCCCTTCTTTATGCATTGAAAGCCACTGCTTTCTAGGAAAAAAAGGTCTGTGGTCTCTACTGTAGTCCCAAAGATATTTGTTCTGAAAGAAAAGCTTTTAAATTATTCAGTTGCACATCACATGCATAACAAGAAAAATAGCAAATCTTTGCTCTATATCTCTCTCCTGATTGCATATATGTTGTCTATCTGTCAGATCTCAGGTATCTAAAAATCTGAGCTTCTCCACTCCTGCAAGTGGAAATCCAAATACCAACACTTCAGAGCAATGAAAGATTAGGGATGATCTGAAAGTAGCTTTGGCATTTTTTCACCCAAGAACTAGAACAGCAGGTGAAAAAAGCACCTTCCATACAGCCAAGTGCTCCTGCATCTCTGTTAGGGAAGTGCTGCTTACCTTCTCCAATCTTATAAAGCTAACAGTGAAAGAAAGACCATCTCCTTTCTAATGCACTTATTTGGAAAGTTTAATCCAGTTTTCTTCTGCTGCTGCAGGCAATTCAACAAATATCCTGGCACGAACCAGTTTCAGAAGTGTGCTTTTGGGCAACAGAAAGGATGGATCCTAACATCAGGCAGTAGCAAGTCCCCCAGCACAGCTCCCTCACCCCCACAACCTGCAGTCTCCTATCCGCACTGTATTGCACAAAGCAGCAGCTACTAAATTAGGCTGAGCTTTGGGAGTTACTTCTGAAAGGAGAGACAAAAACAAAATAAAACCAAACACAAACCAGACATGCAAATGTCCAGACATAAATAAATTAAAAAGAAATCATGCCTGAAAGTGGATGGAAAGGAGGACAAGGTAGGGGGAAAAAGAAACATTCAGAGACTCAGATGTTCTTGCACTCTGAGCCAACCCACCAGGGGGTTGTGCAGGCTGCATATGACAGGCAGGGTTTGCACACATCAGCACTCAAGCCCTATACTGGCCAGGAGGCTTTCCAGAGCTTCAAGTTTCTGATTGGCTTCCTCGATGGCACTGTAAGTCTGCACATTGCTAGTGATGTGGAAGCGGATGTCGTCGACCAGGGGAATGGAGTCAGTCTCCTGCCGTTCCTCCACAGCCTCCGCGTTCTCCTTCACAGCAGTCACAAACTCCTCCAACTCCACCAGCTGGGTAGGGTGGACAAAAGCATCATTAGGAAGACAAGGCAGCAAATAAAGACAGATAAAGGGTTGGGATAATGGGCTTGCCCACTGCTGAGAGAGCCAACAGGAAGAAGGAGAATGCTAAGAGTATATGGAAATTCAAACCTTCTCATCTATTCATCTTAAGGAGTATTCTCTCCAGAAAGGCTCCCAAGCAGGAACTGGCAACAAGAGTCACGAGATGCTGCCAGACAGCTTTGAGAAATGTCTTGCAGCAGGCAAGACAGCAGTCGCTTCTTCCCAATTCAGAACCAGGAGACTCTGTCTCCACCATGGCTCTCAGCTTCACCACCAACAGCCAACCAGCAGATGAGCAGCAGTGAGCTGCTCTGTGCTCTGCCCGACCTGACAGAATCAGGTCATCTGTGAATGATTTTGTATCAAGCTCCCCAAGAACATGTGGTGTGCTGAAGGGTGAGAGGCAGCTTCCGTCTGTCTATGTGACTGAAGTGCACCTGGGCACAGCGGGTTGCTGAGCCCCAGTCCATGCTGTACACACTGCCAAAATCTCACCCCGTTGCCACCATCAGTGCTTCTCCACAAGATGCTGGCAGCTGCTGATGTTCTAACAGCTGGGGTAGCACCATTTGTGCTAACACTCTTAGGAAGGCACATTGCTGATACTGGGTCCAAGGACACCCACTCAGGTTTAGGAAGGAGAATGCAAAGGGAACATATGAGCAAAGCTCTACCTTGCCCAGTTACTACTTGGGATTATCAATCCAGCTTTCAAACCAAATTCCCTTTTAAGTCAGAACCTGGATGCCTACTGGTGCATTTATCATCCCCAAACTATACACTGTACAAAGTAACAGTGCCAAAATTATTTCCTTCACTGCTTTCACAATCCAGGAAGAATTTCACACCTTTCAAGTTGCAGGTGAAAATGTTACGTTCCCTTGTGAGCTGTATAAGCCATTAATAAAGATCTGTCTAAGGACAAAAATACCCCATAGATTCTAGTTTGTCCTTCTGCATAGCAACTTAGTCTACAAGTCCTGAACTTCAAGCTGTAATCATTCCATGTAACACTTAAATGGAGCCTCATAAAGAAAACTTCAGTGTTAGACTCATTATTTCTAGCTGTTCAACAGCAAATTTCCCCAGTGAAAGCCTTACTGTTAGATTTATCATCCTGGAAGAGAGAAGAGATCATACTGATTACTCTTTTTGACAGCAATATGCCAGGAAGAGCATCCCTCCCCAACTTGTGCACACCATGCATTTCCTGAATCAAGCTTCCCCACAAACCCCATTGGGTTCTCTGGGCTGCAGCTAGTGCATTTGGGCAATATCATTGCTGTTTCATCCACAGTGGCTGAAAGTTCGGTGAAAGTCACCTACCCAAAGCACCTGCAAAACTTTTTCGGCAAGTTTTTCACCTCACAGTCCCTGGTGCTGTGCTAGACAGCCATCAGCATTTGGCTCACTGCAGTGACACTGCACCCTTCTCCTAACTCACCATGTGCACTCTGACTCAACAGCTGCTCTTTTTCAGGAAGCACATTAAATCATTAAATCAGAGAGGCAATTATCTATCACACACCAAAGTGCAACCACCAAATCTGCTGTATCTATGGCTCTCTCCGTGCATTTAGATTTATGGGCACATGTGTAAGTGCAGTGGGGGGTGGCTCTGCTACCTTCTCAATGATCTTTGCCATGTACTCCGTGCACTGATCCTCTAGCCGGGTCAGCTGGAACAGCTTTGCAATTCTCCAGATGCTGACAACGTTGTCTTCATCAAGGATCTGTGCCAAGGTCCTGCCACACAGGCGCTTGAGTCCGGGCAACAGGTACATGTCTGCCACACACAGCACATCGTAGGCGTTTTCTGGGGACAGCTGGCAACAGCAAAGAGGGAAATTACTGCCCAGTCCTAGCCAACTCACTTGTCACCAACAAACTGCCTTCTTTTGTATCTTAGCAGAAATTTCCTGAAACGCATCTTGGCCCATCCTGTGTTAGAGGTACTAAGGAGAGGTAGGAGCTCAACCTGTCAGGGCTAGGTCTTCCACTCAGTCACTACAGAGGAGTTCAAAATGCTGCAGAGGCAGCTTACTCAGCACCACGCAAGAAGTTTGCTATTCTCCAGCTTTTCTCCCTAAGCACAAAGCAATGCTGAAGCACTGCTGCACGTTGGCTGCTAAGAAAAGTTTTGCATGGCAATAGAAGGAGGTAGCTTTTACCAGAGGTACTGAATGCTATTCAAAGAGATGGGCTGGCAGAATAGAGCACCTTGTTCCAACAGGGGCTCTTCCTTTCATTTTCTAATTTTAGACTCCTATTTTGTGAAAAATACGCAAAATTCCCTTAAGTTCCTTCATCAGACTGGCTCTGGGAAGTCAGTCAGCATGTCCTCCTGTCCCCACTCTCATTTTCTTTCTCTTTTGGAAACTCCTGACCTTATCAAACTAAACCTGGAAGGCCCAACTCAGCCACTGGAAAAGGGAATGAGAAATCTGAGTGCAAGCACTACAGGGATCTAAGATCAAGGATCTCACAGGCAAAAGGACACAACTCATCTCTGCTTCAAGCACAGCTCTCAAAATTAGTAGTAATCTCTAGCAGTTACTGTCAGGATGAGGACAGGCAGAATCTAAAACAGTTCAAATCCAGCTTTGACGCACGTGGAGCCTTCAATCCATCATCAGAGCTGGATGAAGAACACAGAAGGAACACATCTAGTGGCACAGGCATATATCCAAGGTCAGAAAACTCTGTGAGACCCAACTAGCTGAGAAACCAACTGCACATCAAATACTACTGGAGTTTTGAGAGGCATTCAAACAGAACTAAATTCATGCACCAGATGCTCAAGGTTACACTGTTTGTGAATGGCCTTTAACATTTTCAGGCTCTTGAGGGAGGGAACCAGACTCCCATTTCCTTCTTGGGGATTTTTCTTCCTTCCAAGCAATAGGGGGATAAAAAATGCCATAGGTAATGCTGGAGACACCACCTTCAGCTTCATTCGATCTCTCCCCTCTGTCTGTGCAAATACTATTTTTGTCAGCAATCTGCGTCACTAACCTGGAACTACAGCTTCTTTCTGCATAGTTCTGTTCCTGCTAATGTGAAGTGCAAACAGTGCAGGATGAGCATTTTAACAGCCAGTCTACAGAATACAGCATATTCTGGCCGTGGAAGAAGCAAGATCGCTTCTATATAGAGATCAAACCACACTGGTCTAAACCGATGAACTCTACTGCAGCACGGTCCATTGTCCTGCTAACTGCTCAGCAGCAAAAATACTGCTGTCCACATCTACATGTGGTTGCTCACTCTGACAACTGCAAAAGGCTGACTATTTCTTCCCCTACAGCTGTCCACATTGGTGTTTGGACAAGCTACTTATAGCAAATGTCTCAGCAGTATAACAACCTGCAACAGCTGTGCAGAAGGATGTAAGATGTATTAGAAGCATGTAATAGGTGATATAGTGCCACAGTGGTGTAACAAAGCTCTTGGGGTTGTTAATCAAGTGCTGCTTTGTCCTTTTGTAAGGCTCCAGGAACCTCACAAGCTGGAGGTGTTTGAGTCAGTAGTATTGACAGCAGCAGACTTCAGCTGTTAGATCAAGGACAAACATAACAAACGTTCCTCCATAAACCCCTGAGCCCACACAAATATTCTGATTACCACTTCTCCTTCCACCTGGAACCTCTTCTATGCTCTGTGCACAGTCCTCCCTCCCACTGCGAGCACTGTCACTACTACAACACAGAGCAGTTCTAGTACTTCTTTGGAAAAAGAAAAGTAGAAGTGGGATACTGATACCTGACTGGAAAAACACTGGGTAGGGAGAACACTCCACATTCAAGTGTGGAACTTCAGCTACATTCCTGTTTTCCTGACCATTCTTCCTGCTACCTTTTCATCACGAATGAACTCTGGCAGAAAAACTCATGTCTTGGTTGCACACATTGAAATCCATTTTGCACAGGAAACGTAGATGGATGCAAGACTCCTTACATTCCTACATATTGTTATTGGTCTGTTTTCCTGCTCTAAGTGCAGACAGAGCAGCTGGGGCACCCCTTGGAAAGCGACAGCTGCTTGGGAAACATCCTTCCTGTAAGCTGTCACGAGGAGGGCAGACAGACTGAAGAGGTGCAAGGGAAAGAGTCTTGAGGTCAGGAGCATCTTCATAACTCTAACACATGCTGAATACATCTCTCTCTACTGTTTATTCCTGGCTGCTGCTCAGAGATGAAGAGATCAACAGAAACAAGGTCACAGCTGCACGTGCTCTCTGTACATGGCAACTAACACAGAACATGACTGCTTCTTTGGAAGAAGTGACACTGACAGGTGCAGCAGTCTCTGATCACTACCCTAATGCTAGAATGTGTTCTGGCATCTTGTAGTTAGACTTATGGAAAGCATATGCCACAAAATCAAAGCAGGAAGCTGCTTCAACAATGACATTTGCTGCACCTTCTATTAGGTTCAAAATGGGTTGGTTAGGGCCATTTTGTCCTTACTTGCAATACTGAGCACAGCAAGGCATTGGTATCCCAGCGGAACCTTTGCCCACCACAGCAATAAGTAACAGTGGCAATAATGACTTGCTACAAATGGAAAAGTAGGCTACAATGCCAAGAGTAAATAAGTAAGAATTTCTTAACCTTTCCATCTCCAAACGTGTTCAATCTGCCATCTACTGGCAGCTCCCCACCTTATCCTATCAGAACCCAAAGGAGACATTAGTAAAGCTCTGCATTTACCAGACCAACATGCAAGCTTATATCCAAACTTCTATCATTGGATGAAAGAGTAGGGATTTGCTTCCCGAATGTCACGCACATAAATCAGCTCAATGACTGGCTCACAGCAAGTCCCCTTACGTAAGCCTCCTGCAGTAGCAGAGTAGGGCAGTGGTATTTATGAGACCACCACCAGGATGTCGTAGAAAAACACTGCAGTGCACACCTCCAGAAGTAAACAGGACAGGAGAAAATGCTCTGTGACTGGCCTCACCTCTGTGTCATCACTGTAGATATAGTAGAGAACCCGGATGAAGATGTCTTCTGAGATGTTATGGAGAGTCACCACAGGGATGCTGGGCTGCGTCTGCAGCTCCTCACTCTCACAGAAATGGTCTTCAAGAAGGGCTTTGAAATAATCACTGCGACCACAGAAAAATGCCTGGAGAAGGAAGAAGGGCAAAACCACTAGTAACTACCTCTTCTCACTGCACCTCTTCTCACTACCACACACCTGTCAGAAGCTGCTCAAAGATACTTCTGACTCTGATCCTCCCTGTATTCTGAAGCTGCACCTCCAATCTTTTGAGTGAGAGTTCTTCCTCCCTTTTTCCCTACTTCACTTCTAAGTTTGCCTACCCTCAGAACAAAAAAAGCATTTGTAAACTTCACAAGTAGCATGGGACTAGAGCAGGATATTGAGTCGAGGCTGGATCTGAAAATCTATTCTTATTGCTATTTACTTGCAAACCAAACATTCCCCTGTCGAGGCACTGAACTCACAAACCAGTACTAGGAGATTCTGCAACTGTAAATGCATCTTCTCACCTCTGCAAGAAAGGCAAAATTCGCTGTTTCATTAAATGTTTTAAATAATCATTTCCAGCTGCACTGAGACTTCTCGTTTTCCAGCTGATGAGGCAATGCTGTTTCTGCAAAGTGCATTCAGCACTGGAAGAGCAGACTTGTGGCAAAGAAGGAAGAGAACAAAGTATAGCACAAGTACATACCTTATGGCATAAGAAGTTGTAATCTGCCACCCGGAAACACACATCAGGACAACTATTGAAGTTGTCAGTGCTGTCAAACGGCAACTCCCCGAAACCAACCTGTGAAGAGAAATCAGAAAATCCTACCTTTAACATTCCTGCTATAAACATGCTCAGGACCGTGAGTTTGGACTTCTTGGTCTCCCCAGACACAACCACCCATCTGCTCTCACACCACAGAGCACCAGAAATACTATGAACAAAGATTTTAATGGGAAGGACTGGAGCCCAGTCCTGACAGAGCTATTCCTGGTACAACTCATAGCTGCTTCTTTCATCCATGGAAACTCCATATACCTCCAGAAATCATTTCTGTGTTTCCTAGCAAGGCAGACAATCAAGTGGAGGTGAAGTTCAGCAGGTATCATAAGCCTCCTAGAGCTCTGGACTATCACATTACTGTGTAGATGTACAGGTGGATGTAGTAAAGTATAGATTACATAGATGCATACACCAGCTTGAAATGGTTTGGCTACAATTACTGCTTCACTTGAATAATATAACATTTCCAAAGCACATTTTAAATTCCTCATTTGATTTCCAGCCAAAGATAGTGTTGTTGAAGTATTAATACTCTAGTGAATTATTTTAACACCAACACACCTCCTCCCAATCCCACATGCCAACAAAGACAGCACACACATAAAAAAAATCTGTTGGCCTTATGTTATTTTAAAGTGACGCTTCTGAATGTTTTCATTTTCACCTTATTCTATGTACAGGGTAACTCAGTTGTTAAAAAAAAAAAAAGTTTGTATTCACAGTCATGTAACCAAGACAATTAATCTCTAGAAACAAAAGCTTCCCCCAGTTCTTGCTTTCCAGACACGTGCCCTGGCCCTGCCTGGGACAAGGAATTCAGTTTATTACCACCAACTCTCCTCCAGGAAAGTTAAGTCCCAAGTTTTCACCTGGGAGAATCCTGGGCCAACCATAAAGATCTCTCTTCCAACTGCAAAGGACCTAAGCATCATTTCCAGCATGCCTGCCTCAACCCTACCTGAAAGCAACTTACTTGCAGCTTTACTGAGGAGCTAAATATCTCCTCTCCCCAAGACTAAACAAAGATACAGCCTGCAATACATTAAGTTGGTGCTCTCAGCCAAGATTAGTTTGCATGCAATGGGGTTTCTCTCACAAAGGTTCTATAATGTGGCAAGGCCCCAAGCTGGCAAAAGCTCACACCACCACCAAACATGGCAATCTGGCCCCATTTGCTGTGCTGCCTATCCAAAGCAACATTTGGCAGCCTCTGCTTCCTATTAGATGAGAGTAAGCCCACTGACATGCAAATTGGGCACATGCTGCCACAGAAATGCCATGTCTCTGCTATGAGTCCTTCCCTCGCACCCCCCACCAGGGCACTTCCCTCCCAGAAGACACAGCAACCCACTGGGCACTGCACACTTGATCTGTTAGCTTCTTTTCATGTAGCTGTAATACAATGGACACCTCCTGTACCAAAGATGAGACAAACTGCCCCATCTGTGATTCCCCAAGCTGTTATTTTGCTGTTATCCGTATCTCACATTTCAAGGCAATGAATAACCCCCAGGCTGGGACCTGCAGGCACACTGTGGCAGCCCATTACAAAAGTCAGTAGCCATGATACAACTGCACGTGTTTGCCCTGCTGCTATCCCCGACCTATGCCCACTGCTTCAGTGCGCTCTCCTAGAGATTCTGACACGACAGTCATGGCTACAACTTCACAGGCAGATTACGAGTAAGCCTAGAAACAGACTGTGCACGAGAAGCAACTCTTTGCAGCACAAGAATCTTAGCTTGAGATGTAAACTCCCCAGCTCCTTTGCACATCCCTTCTTTCCTCTCTTTTCATTCCCTAAATGCAAACCTTGAAAAGGAATCCACCCCTCTGGGATGAGTACAGGAATTTATTCATTTCGGTTTGTCTCCCAAATGACAAAATGGTACTGGCTGAACCTCCACCTTCTACCCTTGCCTGGTCCCCCCCCGATACTCAGGTTTACAAGGTCATTTCCAACTCCTGCTACAAAAGCAGGTTCATGTCTTTGTCACTCCTATTCAGCATGAAGTGGCTTTGCAGAATTTTTCCTTTTATTCCCCTTTTACATCTCGACTACTTCAACTCTCCTCCCCTGTCACACTTGAGGAATTTCATCTCCCTTTCAGGGTCTCCCTGTAGAAAAACAGTTTATTCCCCTGCCCCCATTCAGACCACCATTTTAACTCCAACGAGGCAAAGCACAGCTGCCAAAATTAAGTATATTAGCCCAGAGGCAAAAGCAGTCTAGTCTACAAGGTGCAAACACCTTCACAATAATTCACTCACCACACAGAAACATTCTCAACATCTCTTATAGCATAAGACAGCGTGAATATTTACAGCTGTTATGAATTCGCTATTAGTGCTTAAATAGAAATGTTGCCAGAGGCAAAAACACACAAAACAGCTCAGTGACAGCAATCTGTACCCTGGCCAGGAGATTATCTCAGCAAGAAGATTCAGCTGTAAATAAATTACAACACTAAACACAAAGGTTAATGAGCCAAGAAGAGATTACCAGCCCGTAATCAGATGCAAGTGGACTGGATAAAAAATTTGGAAGTAAGTTGTAGTATTTCAATTTATCTCTGCCAAACAGAAAAAGTAAAGCTTAGAAATGACAGCCATGGACATGGGTGCAGCAACATCATTTCCAACTGTGTAAGAATGACCTTCCAAAAATGACAAATGGTCACATTTTTTGTAGCCCCACCGCATGTAAATACAGATGGAAAGAAGAATGTTTATTCAGGACACACTCTGATCCTCCTGATTTCATCTTGGGTTGGAAAATAAGACTTAAGTTAAAAGGTAATGACAAAGCAATTGCAAAGAAGCAATGTGCATGCAGTCCTCCGTGCTGGATCTCTAGCTCAGAGGTCACCTGGCAAATACAAGATGAAGAGCTAGATGAACAAGGCAGTGGGAGGCCACTTGGCTTTTAATGGTACTTTACCTAAATCTGACACTGCAAAATTTTATTGCAAGACATCAGTGAAACAGCTGTTGTGGTCAAAAAACTCTGGCTACTGCTAGTTTAAAAAAAAAAAAAAAAAAAACAACATATATATACACACACACACACACATCTATCTCAAATGTTAGTCATTGTTTCAGTCACATAGTTCACTGCTGAACGATGAAACTGGTATTGTTGCATAGTTTCCTACAACATTCAAATATCAAAGATGTCAGGTGTAAATTATTTATTTATAGTCAAATGGAAAGTAGTGTACATCCCAATTTCTTTTGATATAGCATCATATAATATGCAGCAGCTCAGAGTGGCTCGTCAAATTCTGATTGTTACCTGAACTGCAAACAAGAAATGCTGAGTTTTACTAGAAGCCAAATACCAGTCGTGTTCTGCAAGAGCCAGAAAACCTTTCTGTTTCTCAAAGAACATGGATATTTGTGCTTGACTATTCAGCAGTCTCTGACATTTAAGGTTAAATGCTTTGTATGCTATTCCTTGTATGGTACCAGACTCTGTAAGAACAAAGGTGTGGGATTTCTTTGTCTCAGGACAGAGATGTCTAATGCACAGAATTCACCAATTTGCAAGTGTAAGGAAGAGATAACAAGGAACAGGATGATGACCTATGTTTATATACTCATTGTAAGTTAATGGGGAAAAAAAAAAAAAAAGACCTAGAGAGAAAAACATGAGAATCTTTTAGAATTTACCAGACTTGAGCAAAGCACCCACATTTGTGCCTGGCATACAAATTGTCCACTGAATAGGCATGTGCCAATGCCCTCTTCACTTTCACAACCCTAACAAGTCTAATGCTGCTGTAACTGCCTTCTCTCTGGTCTATGAATGTAGCAAGAAAACCACAACCCACAGAGGCATTCAGTGCTGTAAAAGATTATATTATTCCAAGTTTCATATTCTCCTTTCAGTTCCTATTCTGCATGAAAGAATTTAAAGGGAAATGAAAACCTTAACGCTTACAGGAGTGTGCTAAAAATATTGGAGAACAGCAATCAAACAGAAAGCATTCTTTTTATTTGTGAAGCGACTTAAAATGTACATAAATTTCATTGTTCTAGAGCCCACAATCGATTTCTTAATTTCTAGAGAGGTAGCATTACAGCTTACTTTCAGGACTGCCTCCCTGTAAAGCCTGCAAGCATACAGAAAGGTATATTGAAAACCACAAATAAATGCAGTTATATGGGGGAGGGAGGTCACACAGAAGTAATTTCTGCGTTGGTAGATGGAAATTTGATACAGAAAAGGTCTCTCTATAAAGTGTTCAGCACTCAGAGAAATTTTTCTGCCAAAAGGCAATGCAAAGCATGAGGGAATATTGCAAGTAAGAATCCTTGTCCAGCAGGTTGTTCGCATCTGCAGCAAACAAGTCTATTCAGCAGAGGATGAAAAAGAAAAAAAAGAGGCAATAAACTTTGCTACGTCACTCAGTCATGCAACCTCTGGGCATAGCCACCAAAGATGAGTTCATATGATTAAATTCAGTGCTTGGTATGAGAGAGAAAGAGAGAAAGAAAAAGACAGTAGGCATAAAAGTAAGCTGAATCTGCTGATAGTACAGAAAGCAACAGATGCAGGGAGAATGAAGGGCACCAATACTTAACCTGTTCTCCTATAGCTGGAAGTGAAGATTCACAGATTTGAGTCTACGTAATATACCTGATTGTATTTAAACATGATCTCCAATCTGTGCTCTGTGGACTTCTCAGTGCCAACAAGACACAGTTACGAAAAATAAATCTATTGCCAGTCAAGTTTAATTTGCTTCAGAGGAACTCATTTCTGCTGAAACCTGCTGCAGCATGTCAGTTCCTCATAAGAAAGCTCAGCAAGCCATCTTTCTGTATGTCCCTTTGGGTAACAATGCATGCTGATAGCACATTCTGTTATGCAAGAAGGGTGGCAGAGAGATAGAAAAAGAGTGGGGGCCGACTCTTGTCCCACTATAGTCAATGGGGAAATCCCCACCAAGCACATGGCAAAGGTTTCATTTACCAAGATCACCGCTGGGGGGAAAAATGCAAGTGAAAGGACCAGCATCAAAAGCCTCATTAAACAATTTTACAGCACTTCCAAGCAATAAAATGCTTCAGCATTTACAAAATCAGCTTGAAGCATTAACACCAGCAAACAAGCAACCACTAAACTCAAATGAGGAGAATGCGATTGAACACGTGAACGCATCACAGCCCCACAGAGATCAGAAGTAGTAGAAATGCTCCCTACCCGCAGTTCTGCTGGCAGGGCGCAGTCTGCTAGAAGAGCCAGATCTTCCTGCAGCCGGCAGTTACCTGTGGGCTCAATCGTCAGCACTTTCACACAGGTCCCTGGCTTGGAAGAGACTGGAAGAAGCAAAAAACAAAAGAGCAGAAATGCCTAAATTCCTATACAAACATTCTCTCCCAGTTAGAGAAAAGAGACTCCAGGAAACTTCAGTCTTATTGCTGTTTATTGCAGTAAAAGCTAAACAAGTGACTCTATGTAAACATGCAGACAGCATCCCTTGCTACAATTGGTGAGCAGGGCTGGAAGGGGATGCAGGTCTCATCTCTCCTCAAACCTTCACTTACTCTGTGCACTAGAATATGATCGGTAGCAAAACCAAAGTTGCTACAGACATATTTCAAGTCAGCTTGTTCTCTGCAACCCTTGCTATCGATTACACTTGAGAACTGTCCTATAGACTGCCTCTGATCCCACAAGAGCCACCCATACAACGAATTCCCCAGCTGACCACCCCTACCACTGACAGTATCACCTATGGTACAGCCCATGCCAGAGAGCATGCTGTAAAAAAGAAGCTGCCTCCAGGCCTCTCTGCTCTGCCAAGTGCTTTCACAGGTGCCATTTCAGCTATGCCATCTCAACTCCATTCCCGGGAATAAAGGAATTTATTCTTGTTTAGGTAATAATATGCACCTGGGTTTGTTACCTACTCTCTACCTGTAGATCCCATAGCACTATGACCCTCAAAACACTTGGACTCAAATGTGCCTTTGCTGTTTGCAGATATTAAATAACCACTGCTAGTACCCCAAATATACCAAATAAACCACACAGAGATGGCAGTTTCATTTTTCAGGCCCAGTGCATCTTCCTGTCTTGCCCTGTCACTCAACAGGCTGATTAAAGGGACACAATATACACACTTTCAGTTCTGTGGTCTTGCTATGACCAAAGCTGCTGGGAAGCTCACTGAAGCCAAAATTACTTCTGCTTTTTTTTTTAATTCAGCCTTGCTGTACACCTGCAGTCCCCCAGACTGCTGCCATGCCACACGGAAGGGTTTGCTTTCCTTGCTGCTAAAGCACAAGTCTCCAGTTTGCTCCAACATCAGCATCTCACCCACTGAACAGAGAAGGCTGGAGTCCCTGCAGAAATCACTGGGGAGATGATCTGCCATCACATTCAAACCTGCCATCCCTCGCCTTTGCTTGCACTGCCTCATTCAGGAAAAAAAAGCAGCTACTGTAGCACATTTAATCCCTTTTTCCACTGGAAACAGCAATGTAAGCTTGTAAAACTCAAGCCTTAAGAAATCGTCACTGCTTTTGAAAGTTCAGCTTTGTGAGTAAGGAGTGGAATACTCCAACTTCAAAGCAGCAGCAGACCGAAGTATGTCCAGCTATTCCATTGCAACAATGCAGCTGTTAGCACAGCCTTTCCTCTTTCTGGCCACCTCCCTCCTAGAGTTCACTGCCTCAGATTTGTTTTTCAAGAAAGCATGCTTTGGCTGAGGACTGGGGCACGTAAGACATTCAGGAGTCTCCGTGCATAGGCAGATGGATCAGCATCAGCAAATGCAAGGTTGCAGCGAGGAATGCTTGAGAAGGAGCTACAGAGAAGCAAAGTTAACTCTCAAGGACAAAAGAATTAAGCTGCAGCATTCAGCACAACTTCTGACAGGTATGATTCACTGCATTAAAACTCTCACAGGTGAATCACATCACCTTGAGACCTCATTTTTTCCTGACATTTTGCGCAGCACTACGCAAGCTCTGTCAGATGACTCTGCTGGGCCGTGGGCGAAACGAGACCACGATGTGCCACACAACAAGTTCTCCACCTCCTCCTTCCCATTATTGCTGCACCCTTCAGATATGCCACAGCTGTATCTCAAATGGGCGGAATATCCCAGAAAGGTACTGGAAGAGGAAGGATAATCTACCGGTACAACGCAGTCAGGTACCATCATTGCTGAACAGAGGGCTGCAGCACAGGAGACAGACTGCTTTACTAGCACCAGTGCTACTTTCATACAGGGTAAATAAGCCAAAAAGTGACCTGGTACCTACACAAACATAACTGAGGGCACTTTCTTGAAGAGCCCTGTCCATTTACAGACAGCATGAGGGAAGGAAATTTCTCACTGTGCAATTAGAAATTCTTTCTGGCACAGGGAATCATTTATATTTGTGTAGTGCCTATTACAACAGTCGCCAAATCAATCAAGCCCTGCAGCACTAATGGACCGAGCGTGTTTCAAGCAGTAGTCAAGCAAAAGAGTTCTTCTCATGGGATCTACAAAGCATCTGTGCACTTCCAGAGCAGCAAGGGAGAACAGTGATCTGTCTGAGAAGCACATCTATCAGGAGACACTTCAGACTCTGTGTCTCTCAAAATCCAAGAGCAGACAGTTGGTATCACAAGCAACTTTCTCCTAAGAGAAACAAACAAAAAAAAGTGACAGAACAGGAAAAAGATGTTGGTCGCAAGCAAGCAGCAGGGACCAACACTTCTTGTAAGAAGTGGGAATTAAGAGTTTTCTGGAAAGGGCAACATAAACAACGCAAGGTGCCAGGGGGAATAACCCAGCCGTGGCTGAGAAAGAAGCAACTTTGTCTTCATTTCCAGTCTAGCCTGGCTGGATAGCACTGAACATCACCTATCAATTCATCAGCTGCCTTTGCTTCCACTGCCCAATATTTCTTTGCAATCTTTTATTCCAGTTGAGCCTATGTATTGGAAAAAAACAGACCAAAACAAACACTCAAACCTTTCCAAAATGGCATCACACACAAATACCTGCCTTATACGTTCTTTCCCAATGTCACAACAAATTATTATCACTGATTCTGTACATTCAGTGCCTCCATATGAAGACAAGTATCATGAATTCTGCTCTAAAGATTTTTGCCCTACAACTTGTAGAAATAACTGCAGAACATTTGTTTTTAAATATACCTACTTCTGAAGGAGTGGATTATGGCTTAATCTGGACAAACCCTGTTGGAGCTCTTCCAAACACAGTTTTGCAACAGTTTTCCTTCTTACACATGGCAGGAAAATCCGTAGTGTTCACAAAGTTGCCCTAGGTACAACAGAAGGCCACAGGTCAACCTTTCCAGGGTTTTCCTAAACTGCTGTCTGTGGATGCTAAGTCTTAAGCACTTCTGAAATGCTGATTATCTACATAACAAGACTGCAGAGACTGCAATTGTCTACTGGAACTGCACAGGCCTGAATTCCCACATTATATTAGGCATGTTTCAACTTTATAATATAGGTGCAAGACAAGATCCTGCTCTGCAGACCTGAATCAGATGTCTGTTCCACAGAAAACACTTTGAACAGGCAGACAGTCCTAATGTACTAGAGGGAACAGGAACGATTTGTCAAGTGTCAGCCATGATGTGATCTAAGGTCTTTACTATTTTAAACATCTTTTAATTTTAAACATAATTCTTGTATACATTATTTTTCTGGAGAATATGAGACAAAAACATTTAACAGATCCATCAGCTGTTCTGTTTATTGAGTTGAATCCAACCTGTCATAAATAAAAAGCAAGGCTTGCACTTCCACCATTGCTATACGCATATTGATTATGTCTAACGTCAGGCCCCAGAAATGAAGACCTCCTACCTGACAAAGAAACCAAATGATTTGTTCTGTGTCACCCAGGAAGTGTATATCACACTTGTAAGTACAGCTTGCACCTGGAGCTTCCAACCACCATGAGATGTTACTTCACCATTTTCCATTTCTGAGCCTGCAAAGAAGTCAGTACTTTTGCAGTTTGCCAACTTAACCACTAGACTTTATAATCCTTGAGTTTCCAGTGAGTGGCTTCACACAGCCAGCAAACTATCCACCTCATTTTCCTGTCACAATTTAATATGATGTTTGAACTTACTGTATGAAGGTGGAATGGTCACCTCTAGGGTCTCAGTTAGACCCCAGAGGGAAAAAAAAAAAAAAAAAAAGAAAATGATCTCCAGCATCTCATTGGATTACTCTGATACCAAAAGATACCACAAAATAATTCTGTCACCTGATTTTTTATTTTCTAGTCATGGTATTCATCACCATTTCCTTTTTCCACCAATCGTTTAATAAACAAATTGCTATCTTACACTTACTCATAGAAAGAAAGCAACAAATATATATATTTAATTTCTACAGATGTATGTTAACATCTGTGTTTATGTGGCTGAGGTAACACTTATAACACAGCTTCCACGATGCAAGGACTTACAGCCTGATCTATATGAGAACAGCTGTTCTACGGTAACCTAATTGCACATACCTAAGGGGACACATATATATGGCACTATCTTCCATGTGATTTGCAGATGCGGAAGTTCTTGCGGCAAAAGTATTGTGCCTATCTGTTAAGCTCTGCAACTTTAAGAGGCTGAATAATCTGAATTTGTAATTCAAAAGGGAAAGCCACAACAGCTACACTCTTAGATGAAGGAAAAAGACGCTACTGATTTAAAAACTACAGACTACATTATCTTCTTGAAACAAAATTGACTTGATGGAAGTAAAGGAGTTAAATGAGAGCACAAAACACAAATCAGATTTTTTTCAGCCAGAAGGTTTTGTTACTAGATATTTTTTTTTTCTTTAGTGACTAACACTGCTTTCCCCTACTTGTGCTGTTTTGATTCTTCACGTGTCCTTTTGCTTGAATTAGGGAGATGAATGATAAATTCCAGCTGTTGGTTTTCATGCAACAAGCTGATGTCATGATTAGATCACAAGCTCTCTGAATTATAAAAGACTATCAAATAGAGGATTGAATCATTTCATGTTAGGCACATACGTGCATCATAAATACACGTGGCCTTTCAGAGATACTTCTCTGCTCTTCAAAAGCAGTGTTGTATCTCTTTCTGCATCTCTTCTGAGCCAATTATCAAATGTTTTCCTTTGGTTAAGAGGAAGCTAAATGGAGAAATGGACTTCCAATTGTACATTTTTTATCTCCCCTGGGATTTAAATAGGGTGTCTGCTGAAAAGCACTTCCCAATATACCCTATAGCATGCCAATGAATGGCTGGCAACCACAGCAAAGTCCTGCTGCCACGGCTGTTCTACTATAGTGAAAACATTCGACATAGATGATAAACATGCATATGCTAGAAACCACTAAGCTACCCCACAGAGAGCATACAACTGAAAACTGTTGAGCAAACACAGGAATTTCAGAACAGAATCACTTTCTGGAAGCCCAGAGGGCACCATGATGCATCACATCTTCCTCTTTTTCCTTCAAAGGGCACACGCACACACAGCAGAGACAACAGCAAGTAAAAGGCTTACCAAATTCATAGACTTTTTTACATTTGGTCTCCAAGTCATCTATGAGGTCCTGCAGTCGACACTGTTTGGCTAATCTCTTGCAATCATTTACATATTCTACATCAATATCAAGACGACCTGTCAAGGAGAAATGCAAACAGCTCTTTTAACCCATATCACTTAGATGTAAAAGTGGCAAATTCAAGAACAGAAGACTAGATGGCACAGAAATTCATTAATTAGAGACAGTGCCTCATCTTTCAGTGTCAGGTTACACTCACTCCAAGAAGCTAAGATTTGCTACCTCACCAGTCCCCACTTGGTACATTGCAGTTTGGCATCTGATTCACATTCCCATCTTCTAGTGTCTATGCTAACAGCTTCATTCAAGATGTCAAAGATTTATCAGGTTTATTCAAAAAGGCACCTAACTCTCTCAGAAAAGAGCACCACAACAGCAGCATGCATGACTGCCACTATGGGTTTTCAAGCTAGGGTGAGAAAAGACTTTAAGCCACTACGCTGTCATCCCAGAATCTTTTACCATCACTGAAAATGTGGTGAGGAACAGTTCTGAAAACGCTGGACTGAAGGACAACCTTGAAGTTATTTTCTGGCACCACCTCCTGGCCTGAAGCATTTCAGCACTCAACATGCTTATAACATCTGACTTTTTGATGGAAGTTTTATTGAAGTTCAACTTGCGCTCAGAAAAAATTATCAGCCAGTAGTCAAATCATTCAGAGTGCACTGCTCAGATCTGTCAGACTGAAAATGCCCTGTATAGGAATCTAGGTTTTCAACAGGTATGGAAATATTCCAGATGATAAATTTATTTTCTGTAAATTAAAAATACATTCTCCACATTCACTCAACCAAAGCTGATGTTTTTAAATGACTGTAAAGCTATTGGCAGGACAAGAACTGGAAAAAGGCACAAACTTGGAAGAGCTGCAGATTGCTCACATTCTTCTCTTTGCCAGCATATGTATCCAAACATGTCTGTCTGCAAGACAGTCACCCAAACTGTGATGGAGCAGAGGGACAGACAGTAGCTCCCCAGCCACGTTTACATACAGTAAATGATTTACCTGTGTACAGATACTGCAGCAGAGAGCCAAAGGCTGTGGGATTGATCTAAAACAAAATATGAGAACGTTACCTTGAGAATTACCAGGAATTTAATAACAAGCTTGAAACTTGCCTGGATACAAACACGATGCTGCTGAGAAAAAAAAAGTTGGAGGGAAAAAAAAAACCACACACACACACACACCCCACCTAAATGGCAACTCAGACACAGCAGCCTGAACACCCAATTTCCTTGCTTCTTGCATCAGTAATGCTGCCACTCCAGTTCGTTTACACAGCTCTTCAAATGTATTGGCTGCTACTAATCCATGTGCCCAGGAGACAGGACCAAACTAACAGAGGTGCTCCAAAGACAGTTTTAATGCAGACTCTGTAAAATCCTGTCTTTTACCGGTCTCAAACATTTCCGACTCCTCTTTTTAATTTGAGAAGCAGGCTATGTTCTTACAAAAAGAGAAAGGAGAGACGTTAAGTAATGTCCTGAGAAATTGGAAGTATGTTTTCCACAAGCAGCTTTGCACTACCACAATTAAGCTATAGAAACATATGCCAGAGTATTGGTGATTAATGGATGGAATGCACTTAACGGTCTATTTAGTTCTTGCCGTAAATGTAACAAAAGGGACTCAATTAGCGCCAATTATGGAGGTGATGTCTTCACTACAGACCACCTGTCCACCAGGAATTAGACAAATTCAACTCATCCCACAGAGGAGCTGTGACGCAGCTGGCAGATGGTAACAGTTACCTGCTACTGCAATTAATTAAGCTATATTTGAGCCCATGATAGAGGGAACAAAGGCAAAGTATGCAGTCAACATGCCTTTTGTCATCTGAACAAGATGCTATTTTATGCAGAGAGTGCCTTCACAAGTGTTTCTCCTTACCTAGGGTCATGCTGAGCTCCAGGAGCTACAGTGTGGAAATTAACCCTCAAATCATCCTTCCCACTCACTTTCTCATCCAGTTGAAATAAGAAAAGAAAGAAAAGGCTAGAGTAACAGCCATGCTCACCAGCGGATGCTTCAACGCTATCATGTTCTTTCCCTTCCATTTGGTCTCAAACATTTCTGCAAAGTAGGCACTGCGAGCACTGAGAATGCAGCGGTGGGCACAGAAGGATTTGCCATGAACAATGAAAACGATGTCACTTTGATAACCCTGCTCCAGCAACCTGTAGGAAACAAGAAGAGAGGAAAACTGTTGCAGAATTAAAAAGGAGAGAATGGACCAAAGCTAGTGGGAGACATGGCACAATTAGGCTCCAAATGAACAACAGGTCACAGAATGCACGGGAAAAAGGGTTTAAAAGGCTGTCTCTTTCTTTCTAGATGCCTCTTATCAAATAGGATGCACACACTTTCACAAAAGAATTACTCCACCACCAGATATGGTGCAGTTTTCCTGCTCTCAGGCCGCTGTCAATGTGCATGCCCTAACCATGAAGCAAACAGGAAAGGACTTGAGATGACACACCCTTAGATGAAGGAAGGATGTTACAGCTGTGCAGCACAGGAGATTACCACATAAGAGATGAAGTCCTGTTTATGTCTGCACACCCATACCCTCCCTCATTCTTTAAAAGGAGAAATGTAAGATCGCTACTCAAAAGACTTTTGGTATCCATCACCATCCTGATACGCATCACCTCCTGGGTTTCTATTTTCACAAACATCCACAAAAGGTCAAATGGGGTAGAAGTCAGGCTTTACACTCCCTTTAGAGAGCAGGACTGATGATCAGAAAGGTGTGGGGTCATACAAGCAGCTGATGTCAAAGCACAGTCTTGAATGTTGACCTCAACTTTCTGCCACTAGAACATCCTTCCTACTACTGTCTTGCCCAAAACAAAATAGAAACAGTTGTGTTTATTTTTCACCCCCTACTGTTGTCTTTTGTATCAATCTTAATGCAAGGACTCCTTTAAGTGGAAAACAGCACATTTTGGTTTTCATGTGAACAGAAAGAACAGAGCAAGCTCCCTATAAGAGAGCCTAAAGAAGCCCCAAACTGAGTATCTCAGAAATGAGACACCTTTTATCACTGTTGGAAACCTTTGTAGGCTATTGCACTTTAGGCCTGAACTTAATTTTAGATGATATTTATCCTAAATTGCTGATGTGTTTTAGTGGTCTGGTCAAGGATGACATTCTAATACTTCTGCACTAGAAAGACCAGCTTTCCACTGTCTGCGCAGTCTGTACGTAGGTCACTAGATGCTGTATCTGAAATGTTTGTATACCTGGAATTCAACCCTTAGGACATGGAGGAACATCCCTTAGGAAGCCTTACATGCCCAGAAATAAGACAGGGTTCTGATTAGCTGACTTTCAAATCCACTTTTAACAGAGCTTAAATATCTAGGTTAGCAGCTAAGGAAGGATGACAGAACACATGGCACATGGAGCTATTCTATCTGCTTACCGCTGTAGGAAGACATCATAGTAGTCTCTTTTCATGCACTTTGCTGTGATCTGCTTGTACTCCTTCAGCAGACGTCGGATGGCATCACTCAACGCTCCATACAAACAACGCTCCCCATCAAATGTGTTTGCCTCACATTTTGCTCCTGCAAAATGGCAACAGGTACATGTCAGCAGGCAGCTACATCTTTCACGTGTCCCTGAATGATCACTAAACAAGTGTGTTACTTGCCTGGTGATGTCTTTCACTGTGATCTCTTATGCTACTTCTGCTTCATCATGAAAATTGAACTCCCCCTACACCGGCATCACCTAATGCTATTCTTCCACCACTTCATCCCTTTCTGAAGACATCATGACTCATTTATACTGGCTCTGGTAACAAGTGTCTCAGCACGATTCCAGCAGCGTTCTGAAAATAACCTCACTGTAGAGAGCATGACCACCTACTGCACTTTTAACAGCTCCTCCAGAAGGCATTTCTGCCTTGTACAAGACACCTCTTTAGATCAGACTCTGCTAGAAATTTGAAGGGCACTTGCATCTTCCTATTTCAGAAATACATGTGGGGTATATTAAGGTGCACTGAATGCAGCAAAAGGTACATTGAATGCACCACCACAACCTTAAGGAACTTGGGTGCTGAGAACCTAAGGGGCAAGCACTTTCCATGGACAGTTTGCCTTACTTTGCTTAAGGTCAGCAAAAAGCCTTTGCATTTCCAACTTTGAGTCCTGCCTGAAGCAAGGCTAACAGAAGACTGCAAGAAAGTTTTATATGGGTTCTTCAAATGAAGTACAATTCTTACACCAATATACTTCCAAAAGAAATGCACACTTCCAGAACGTTAATTGTGATTTCTGAAAGTCATGCTGTCCCTTAAGTAAACACGGAAAGCTTCCCTGAAGTAAATTCAAGCAGCACGTGGTCTGCAAAAGGGGTCAGGATGATCCGCAGTGACCAGAGAGTCCCAAATGCAGCCAGAGATCATTGATCAGATAGTTCATTAAAAAAGAAGTTTCCACAATCTACAGTTAGAACAATATTGTCCCTACAGAAAAATTAGAAGAAATATAACTGGGACACTTTTGCTCACCATTGGCTAGAAGATAGCGTACAAGGTCCTCATGTCCACAGAGGCAAGCATAATACCTGGCAATAACAAGAGAAAGAAAATTGGAGATATAATAGGATGCAAAATTCAGTGTTTGGCCACACCACAGCATGCGAAATTTAGCACTGAGCTATCCGTGATAAGCTTAGAAGATGGCTCCTCATAGGAGTGAGGAACTGTTCCCAAATAACACGTAAGCCTGACCCAAGCAAGTAGGATCTGTCCCCAGCACTTATAGGCACTGCTGTCTGGCAAGGAGATTTCAAGGTCCCAATCCGAGTTCTGCATCTTCTGTTGCACCACTGGCTGCCAAATCTGCCTCCTCATTTTAACAGAGTTCATTTCATGGGTACTCAGCAATCCTTCTGAACTCTCAGAAATACTCCTTTGGATGTCAATCTGATTGTTGCATAATGTGACAACAAGGGAACAGCATTCATATCAGACATACAGAAAACACATCCCTCAAAGTCCTTCTTACAATAGTTTTCTTACCCCCTTCACAATGTGGGGCTTTTCTGATTCACTCTCACAAAGAACCCAAACTGTCCTGCTGATGAGGAGAATCCTATCACCTGCACTGTAGCTAGCAAACATGATTTCATTTTGGGATGTTACTCCATACTCTAAATATGTTGCAGATGTCTAATGGTGCTCTGGAATTAGGATGCAGGAACTTACAAAGTTCATGTGACCCTCCACAGCACGAGCACAGATTCCTCACCACCTATGGTAAGTTCACAGTCTTGCCGGACAGGAAATCCACCATCACTCTGCATTTCATCAGGTCATACCTTCACCTGACAAGACATTCTAGAATGCCATAGATTTTAATGGAAAAAAAAAGGCCTACCCAGGCCAAAAACAAACTGCTCCATCCAGGTTATTTGGTCACAAAATTAACTGTGCTTCTCAGCACTATACCAGCCCATGTCCCTTACTGAGACAAAGGCACATTTATCATGGCACCCACAAAGGAGAGAAGCAGAAACATGCAGCCAAATCTACAAAGCAGAACCCAACTCATTTTGTAACAGAGCTCCCAGCTGTGATGCAGAGAGAATGAAAGAGCCCTGAAAGCCCTGCCCTCCCACCCAGCCAGCACTCTAGGGTGCGGGACTCACAGAGGTGTACTGTCCCACTTATCACGGACGTTAATTTCCACATCTCGCTGCTCAAGAAGGTATCTGGAAGAGAAACAGGAGCAAAGTCATAACTTCATGCAGTTGCTCACTCAGACATATTCTCCTCTTTAAAAACATGCAAGTTTGAGTTTGTACAGTAACTTCCAAAAGGCGCAACAGGATCTTGCATTCAACCTGGGGAGACATCAGTTATGGCTGAAGGGGCATCAGGCAAATCAAAGAACTGCAGCACGGATTGGTGGCTCCTTCAGTCTTCAGTCGTGTAAGGGAAGAGAGGGATCAAATCCACCTCCTGCTGACCCACAACAGGGCCAGAGCCATAAGAAAAGTAGGAGCACTTCAGCAGTACCTTCATGTCCTCCTAAAATGCTCACAGCTGGATACTCACAATACGTGGCCAAACTTAAAAGGCCAAGGCTAGACTCCTTACCCTGTCTGCAGCTTTTCTTGCCATGACACCAGTGTCACACCAGACTGCCCTTAATTCCTGTCGCTCCCTTATCCTGCTCGCTTACACTGTATCAAGCGCTGCCAACTCTTCCCCTTTGGCATCTCTACAAGCCAACCTTCCCCTTACGCACAGGTTGCCCAAGCAGCCTGGCTCTCATTACAGCCCATCCCCACCTACAGTGACAGCCATCCCTCCGAGCCACACGGAGGCCTCCAAACGTTCTCCTCACCCACATCAGTTCCTCCTTTCCCTCCCTCCATCCTTCCTTCCTCAAACTTCGGCCTCACCTGATTGCCCACTCCGTTCCTTGCTTCTCAGCCCACTCTGACTCCACGCACAGCTCGTCCCCTTTGCTTTCGGTGTTCTCAGACTGATAGTTTCTCCCCTTTCACCTCACTGCTTGCTACCTGAATCCCCTGCAAGGTCACCCGCAGGGCCTCTCATTCTACAGCAAAGCTGATACGCACCATTTGCAACGGATTAAGCCGATGTAACCGTACAACTGACACAAACGGCCCCCAGGCCTCACCCCCAGCAGGAAAGGCGCAAGCTCTGCTAGCCGCCCCACACCGCTGCCCACAGAGGCGACAGGCTCGCCGTGCCCGCCCTGCTGCTGAGGAAGGAAGGCCGGGGATCGCGCAGGGCGAGGCCGCGAAGCGCCCACACCCCCACAGCCACAGCCCCGCTCACCGCACGCGGCTCACGTCCCCCT